>OY821520.1:170844385-172044385 GCA_963682025.1 Cordilura impudica | reverse complement strand
TATTATATTTAGTACATAAATTATTTTACAAAATATTTATATAATTTTATTATAAAATTTTCGGGAAAGCTTTAGAAAATGTGCTTTTTCAAAAAAGGTTTTTCTCAAACTTTTTGAATTTTTTTCAGAGATAGCCTAAAACATGTTCTATTATTGGTATAAATAACACGATCCATACATTTTAGGTTTTTGAAATGTTTGTGTTTTAGCAAGGATATATATTTGAGGATATTAAATAAAAACATAAAATATTTATTTGAAAATTTTTTTTTTCTTTAAAGTAAAGTCTGAGGAACTATACCGAACATTTAGCACATTACTTTTAGACGCTGATGGAATAAATGAGTGTCATTTATGTATACCTTTAATTGTTATTGGCTTATGCTTTGAATAGCGTTCTTCCAATTCGAGATCACAGCATCTATATTCATCGGCTGCAATATATATGAATTGTATGTCTGTACGTGAGGTAACGAGCTATTCATACAACGTTTTTGGGTCGGTGATTGTATTTTCGTATCCCATTCTTAGCACTTGTTCCCTTGCCATATGCTTCACAGTTCCTCCAACTCCATCATGTCGGCGTTTTGAAAGATCACATCGGAATTTAATTCTAGAAGCGGTTAAAATTTCCCAATTCTGGCCTGTTCTTGCAGCATATCGGTATATAAAACTATGTTTTATTTACATCTGAGGTATAGGGTATGTTCATCAGGCTTGTAGAAAATATTATGGCAAATATTTTTGTAGAACATATTAACCCTTTAACTCCCCCTCATAATGGCATTTTTTGGCTTTATTCTAACAAATCTTAAAAAACACCCCGAAAGAGGGGAAGGGCGGAGATGAAATGTTTAACAAAAACGTTTACAATAAAATTTTACTATATATGTCAGAACACACCAAAACCCGAAATTTAACACAAACACCAAAAACCAATCAATTTCAATATTGCCCATTAAAGGTTAATTTAGTTATTGTTTACATATATAGGTCATCGCATCTCTGACGAGAAGGTTTGACACTCAAATACCGAATACTTTTGTTCTACGTCACTATGCCCTTATTTTTGTTGCTTCTTCATATTCTTGTTGTCATCTTTTTCCCACCCAAAATTGAAGCAAGGGAGTATGATCTTCGTTGTGTTTTTTTATTGTACCACAAGGGAATTTGTAAGAATGAAAATGGCTGACTGTTTGGAAAAACTTGACTGCTTTTGCTATGTCTGCGGCAAGCATACCCTAAAGGAATACAAGGTTTCATTTTTCAATAGTAAAGTGCAGGATATATATAAACTTTATTTTGAACTGGAAGTTTTTCCAGATGGGCCATGGGTGCCAAAACATATCTGCCGAATTTGCTATAACAGTTTGATGCTGTGGTCTAAAGGTAATACAAGTTTTGATCGATATTCTTAGTTCGACAATAATTTTGCAAAATTATTGGTTTAGGTGAACGAAACTCAATAAAGTTTGGCATTCCGATGCGTTGGCTTTAGCCAGGTGAGCACGACGGGACTACATGTTATGTTTGTCAAAATAGTGGCATAATGAAATAAAATACTCATCATCGAAAGAGATTTTTGTATAAACCCGTGCCATCAGCTTTGCTTCCAGTGCCACATTCGGATGTGCTTCCGGTACCTGCAATACCTGTTCGCAGTCCAAGTCTTCTTTGGGAATCTGATACAATAGCCGAAACCGAAACCATCGTTTATAATTTTGTACAATTTGAAACAACATCTAGCCCAAAATTAATGTCACAAGAGCATTTAAATACTTTGGTGAGAAAATTGGGACTATCAAAAAATAATTCAGAAATATTAGCAGTTGACTTGAAAAGCCTACATTTGCTCGAGCCTGGAGTGAAAGTATCTAGCTTAAGGCTTAATGAATGATATGAACATACAGTACAACCCAGCCGATTGGCGTATTTTTATTGACTCTTCACAGATAAGTCTTAAAGCTGTACTTCTATGTTATGACAACTCAAAAACCCCAATCCCAATTACATATGCTGACAACATGAAAGAGTCTAATGAAAGAATCTATTGGAAGTAGTGAAATATGAGGAGCATAAATGGCGTGCTTGTTGCGATTTAAAAGTAGTTGCCTTTCTCTCTGGAATGCAGTCTGGATATGTAAAGTATCCATGCACTTTATGCAAATGGGATAGTAGATGGCGTGGCAACCAGTATGCCAAAAAGAGTTGGGAGTCCAGAGCTCACTGGAAGTTAGGCGAACACAACATTATTCAGCCATCCCTAGTACCAACAGAACAAATACTTCTGCCACCGCTACATATAAAACTTGGTGTGGTGAAGAACTTTGTAAAAACTTTAATCAAAAATGGGCCAGCTTTAGAGTTTTTGAAGTCACTTTTTCCGAAACTAAGTAAAGCAAAGATTAAAAAAGGTGTAATACAGCTTGTAGTAAAAAAAATTTGGTTACATTTTGAAAATGCGTTTGTTTTGTCTTCAATCCAACAGGTGTTTTTGTTGGGCCTGGTATACGGAAGCTCATTCAAAATGCTGAATTCGATCGTATTCTCTCCCCAAATGAACTGACTACATGGAAAAGCATTAAAGACGTTATATCAAATGTTCTTGGCAAATGTCGATCTCCTTCTGCTCAAACATACACGAACACCATGCTAGAAGAGTTCGAAAAGTTAGGTGTCCACATGTCAACAAAAATCCACTTTTTGAAGTCACATATGGGCTTTTTTGAAAATCAGTTGTCAACGGATTCTGATGAACATGGTGAACGTTTTCATCAGGTATGTCTTCCTATAGAAGTACGATATAACGGTAAGAGCATTTTATAACAGATTTGTGTTGGCCATTGTACGATAATTGTGTCGAATTGCCAAGAGCGAAAAAGAAAGTGATTTGAAAGTGATCTGACATATATAGTAAAATTTTATGGTGAAATTTTTGTTGAACATTTCATCCCCGCACTTTTTCCGTCTCCTCCACCAGAATCAATCGCCGGAACCCCGTAATTTAGGAAAAAGTTTGAAATTGTTGTACATTGTTCTCAGTCATTAGTCATAGCCCCTATATAAAGCTGCTTCCCGATATTTACTTAAATCTTTCTAGAAACATATACAGTGCATAGATTTTTCTCAAATTGGTCTATGTTTTTGAAAAAAATTACCTTATTTTCCACATTTTTCGACCTAGTCCCCACATAAGTATAGCATAGGATATTAATTTTTTCATATTCAAAGGAAAAAAAAATTAATAACAATGCCGTACCAATTTGGTTTATGCTTATTTTCTATATCCAATTTGTTGGTCCTAGGAGATAGGATCTCTAAACACATGGTACAGGGTATCGTATAGTCGGTCTAGACTGACTATAGTTTTCTTACTTGTTTTGTATGTACATGGAATGTTATTTTTGTTTTTGTTTGTTTTTCTTTATTATATTAAATAAAATAATATATACTAAATAATTAAAAGTTACTGATTTTTATACCCTATACCACTATGTGGTTTGGGTATACTGACTTTGTGCTTCTGTTTGTAACAACCAAAAATATTTGACCTACACCCATCTTTAATTATACCGATCGAATCAGAATCACTATCTGATTCGATTTAACGATGTCCGTCCGTCCGTCCGTCCGTCCGTCCGTCCGTCCGTCCGTCCGTCCGTCTGTGTGTCCATGTAAAGCTTTTAATCAAACTGCAGGTCGCAAATATGAATATATTTTGACGAAATTTGGTATTTTATCTTTTATCGGCCATGGGATGAACGCTATTGAATTGGCGAGAATCGGTCCATGTTCAGACCTAGCCCCCATACAAATGACCCTATGAAATCAACATATATTGCCATAAGATCCAAATTATCACACTAATCTTAGTTAAATTGGGTTTGTATGTATATATTACATCCCTTAATCAGTAGTCCAAAAATGATCCCTATTGGACAACTCTTAGTCATAGGCCCCATATAGAGCTGCTTCCCGATCTTCACTTAAATCTATCAAAAAACAAAAATATTGCACTGATTCTTCTCAAATTTTGTTTGTATCTATTTTTGCAAAATACAAGAGACTTTACCAAACATGGTCATGATCGGTCCATTTTTGGGCCTAGTCCCCATATTGATACAGCATCCGATATGAACTTTTTCATATATGCAGCAAAAATTCCTAAAAATCCCACTCAAATTTGGTTTATGCTTATTTTCTATATCCAGTTAGTTGGGCCGGAGAGATAGGTTCTCTAAACGCATGGTATAGCGTATCGTATAGTCGGTCTAGACCGACTATAATTTTCTTACTTGTTTATATTGAAAATTAAAAAAAAAAATAATATCTAATCCCGAAATCCCGAAAAATCCCAGGATATTAGTTAATATTATCCTGTATCACTGGATTTGCAAATGTTAGTCCCGTTTGGCGTCCCTAGCTACAAGGCATCATCTTTGACCGGGGTATACTAAAACCAAGCTCCAAATGCACCCACTGGATGGTACATAACCCTTCCGCTATTGATCTAAATATTTACTTATGTTCTTTCACTTCACAAATAAAAACAGTTATTTATTTAAATTGTATCTTGTACACTTATTCTCCTGGATCAATCCAGGACTTAAAAAAAGCTATATTTTTCTGTAAATAAATAGGAGGGCATCCTAAATAAACAAAGTTTTTTAAAAACTTTGTTTAGTAAATTTTAAGAAAGACATAATGAAACCTCAACAAGAAGTTTTTGTTATATATCTTAATTTTTGTGTAGCTTTAACTTTTACGTGAATCCTTGTTTCATCTACGAATATTTATATGTGTGTATATCCTTTAAACGACCGACTATTGTCTTGCAGATTATGTTAAAGTAAAGAAATTTCCTTACAACCTCCTTCAAAATTTGTCTCAGTTGTAATCAAATAAAAACCCAAATGATTTATTTTCATCATCATCATCATTATGCACAATGTTTGTTCGAGTTTTTATTCATTGAATTATTTATTGTTAACCGAAACAAAGCAAAACATATAGGAAAAATTTGTGGAGGACTGGACCGACTATATGACACTCTAGAACATAATTTTGTTGATTGTTCAATTAATTGGATATAGAAAATAAACAGAAAATAAATTTGGGTGGTGCTGTTAAAAATTTGTGTACCGCAGTTATGAAAAAGTTAACAACGTTTGCTATTTTTATATAGAATATATCAGTTATTTTTCGTAAAAACATATAAAAACCAAATTTGAGAAAAATATTTTCTATATTTTATTTTCATAGATTTAAGGAAATATCAAACAGTTTAATAAGGGGACTGTGGCTACAAATGGGTTTATATTTGCAGTATTGTTTAATGGGTGTAATAGATATAAGTAAAGAGAAGAAAATTTGGACTCATATCTATATGATAATCTCGATTTAAAACAATTTTAGTCATTCCTGTGGGAAGAATTTCAATACTGATCGTCATGTTGCCGACAAAAAGTTTATACAAAATTTCGTTAGAAGATTTACATGGACGCACAGCCAGACAGACGGACAGAAGGACGGACGGACTGATGAATAGCGCTTAATCGATTTAGGAAATGATTTTTATTTTATTATAATTAAGGATGGATCTAGATCCGATATTTATGATAGTTACAAACATTAGCATAAACTCACTATACCCTAACCACATTGTGGTGTAGAGTGTAAACACAAAAGATAAACAAAAGTTTTCTTATTCTATTTTTGCATTATTTATATCGTATTTTGAATATGTTCTTTTGTTGGTAACACTTTTCTAACGACATAAATCAGTTGCAAAATTTACTAGTTTACTAATTGTTAGTGCCCTACGGAAAAGTCATAGGAGCTGGTATTAGGACCTGTCACTTTTACAATGACGGTATCATAGAATGGGTAAATTGGCCACTTGTGACCTGTCACTGAACTAATCTTAGAGATGTCAAAAGTGGTCAATTTATACAGGCTATAACAAACCAAAATATGTTTCTCGTAGGGTAATATTTATCATAGATGGGTACTTTGTAGTACCAGTAAAATTGCAGCTAAAATCAATTTTTACTGATATTGCAATTTTTTATTCATTAGCAGTAAAAGATGTATGTAATCGGTTAAGTTTTACTGAAAATTAAAATTAATTTGCATAAAATCTTATTGATTATGGAAAATTCAATGTTCCTTCTTTTTTGTTTGTTTATATATTTATTTTCTATCTATTATTTTGTGTATTGGTCTATGGAATTAACCCTTACAGACTATTTACAAAAAAACATCTAAAAATTTAGTTGAATAAATTAGCTTTTTGGTGGTATAGAAAATATATTATTTTACTTTTAGTTATTATTTTACTATAGAATGGTGAGAAGAAACGTCTTAGTCATTGAGGAATGTTGTATGCAATATTGTGAATCAGGAAACCGAAACAAGCAGCATTATTAATTAAATTTGGAAGAAACGATCAGCAACGATCTGAAGAGTGAAAAAAATTGGTTACAATTTGAGTTATCTCTATATATAAAATTCATTTTTTGATTGTTTGTTTGACCGCTATACAAATTTTTATTTTTCCACGGATTTCTCTGAAATTTGGTACACACAAACTCTGTACTCCACGAAAGGTCGCCATATGGTTTATCTGGCCACGCCTACAACTACGCCCTCTTTTTATTCAAAATTCATTTTCTGTTTTTTTTTTTGGTATATTTGTTCGCTATAAAAATTTGTATTTTTCAACGAGTTTCTCAAAAATTTAGTTGACACGATCTCTATACTCCAGGAAAGGTCGCCGTATGATTCTTACCGGCCACGCCCACTTTTGTATACAGTTCATTTTCTGTTTTTTGGTATATTTGCTCGCTATACAAATATTTATTTTTCAACGTATTTCTCTGAAATTTGGTCACACAATCTCTGTACTACAGGCAAGGTTGCCAGCCACGACTAATTTTGCGCCCACTTCTTTGTATACAAAATTTATTTTTTCCTTCTATTTGTTTCTTTGTTTGACTGCTATACAAACTTTTACTTTTCAAAGGTTTTCTCTGAAATTGGGTACACGTGATTTCTGTACTCCAGCGAGGGTCAGAGGGTCTGGACACGCCTACCTTTACTCCCTCTTTGTTATAAAACTCATTTTCTGTTTTTTGGTATATCTGTTTGCTATACAAATTTGTATTTTTAACCGGATTTCTGTGAAATTTGGTATACACGGGAAATAAATGAACTTACTCCCCAAATTCATCCTTAAATTTTTAAATATTTTTATTTAATGAATTTTGTTAAATATTTATTTAAGTGAAAATCTGCATAGTCATATCAATATCTGTCCTGCAATAAACGCATTTAAAATGTATTTCTCTTCGACGCGCTCGCGGAACGCAGCTCAGCGAGCTTTGTTAAGAGAAGCGGAAGTGCCTGAATCTACTCAAGTGCGCCTAGAAATCCAGCGGCTACGACAAGCTGAGTCCAGGGAATCTGATACTCCTTAAACGACGGTTTTGCTCATAGACAATTTTATGTCGCCTCCTCCAGAGTTGGGAGCCAGCGCAATATTTTCGTATATTCGTCAGAAGGAAAAACCAGAAATGTTGTATATCACAAACCTCTAGAATAACTAGAATTCGTAATTTTAGACAACATACATTCAAAATATTCTATGCATAAACATACTTAGTTGTAATGGTAAGCAGGCGCCGAGTAGGTAGTTCCCAATGAATAAACTCCCAAAAAAAAAAAAAAAAAATTTATTTATTCCCCAAAAAATTGGGGAATATCATCACGATCAACAAATTCCCCAAATCTAGAAAGAAATGTCCCAGAAAGAAATGAACAAATTTCCCATACTGCTCTCAATATCTGTTCCACAACAAATTTATTTAATATCTGTATTCTTTTCAATAGCATCATTTCGGTGCGCGAATCGGGGCGCGGACGCGGATGCGACGCGCTCGCGGAACAGAGCTTAGCTAAAATAGCGGAATGACCTGAAAAATATAATTTCGAACGCGCAGAAGCGAATCGCGGATCGAAATATATATTTTGGCGATTAAAATAAGTTGACTCTAACTGCGCGGCAGTACGTGTGTAGCTGCCAAGCGCGCGGATGCGGACGCGATTCGCTCGTGGATCACAGCTCAGTGAAAAGTCTTATGATAAATTTTATCTACGTATGTGCAATAATAACCCGTTGTTCAAAATAGGCCAAACGTATACTATAAGCAGTTGCTTAAAGCAACCTTGCGGCACAATTTTAAACGTAGAATTCATTTTCCATTTTTGAAATTTCAATTTTAAATTTTTAAAACTTCTGATTCTTTTAAGTTGCAAACGTTTCCATTATATTTGATGTTTAAAAAAGAAATAAACTCAAAAGCAAATAAAAAATGAATTTACTCCCCAAAAAACGTAAACATTGGGGAATTTTTCATCATGAATAAGTTCCTCAATCCCATACAAATTTTTGGGGAGAAAGTTAATTTTTTTGAAGAATTTTTTCATTGGGCACTAAGTACTCAGCGCCTGGTATGCATAGTGAACCATTTTTAAGTCAAAGGCCTTTGGATCCCGGGCAAGACCGGGTAAAACAGCTAGTGTATAAATAATTTTACCGGTTAAATTGACGTTATGATTTTATGATTATGAACAGTGAAATAGAAATTGAAGATTTTTTTTGCACCTACCACTTACACCAGGGACTTGAAACACCTCTGCCGTATCCAACGTTGAAGAAGCTGCATAAGCACCACCAATCTAGGGGTGCTATGTATTGACAAGGTCCGGACATATTGATGACGGGGCCATACAATATAACCAGATGACCAGGACATCTTTTTTCTTAAACGAAAGGTAGAAAAAAATTTTTTTTTCAAAAACTATTTTTCTATACGCGCCTTAATTTTAACAGTTCCATCGGTTTGTGCACGACCATGACTAGGGTTGAGCTCAAGCTAGTTCCCGCTTTTTTAGCCCATCATAGGAAGGATGAAATGGTCCTGTAAAAAAAAAGAGAAAAAGTGTTTTCTTTACTTATAAAATATAAAAAAATATAAAAAGAAAAACAGCAAAGAACAAGCGGAAGTATGCGAATGAAGGGTACGGAGGAAAAATTATCATGGAAGTAATAAAAAAAATTTAGCTTCCATTTTAAAAGTGAAATGAGCAATTAATTTTTTGTGGTGGTAGGGAGAAATTAAGAACAGATGTAAGTATATGTTGTGCACCAATGAACCCAACGATGTCATGGCGAAATCTTATTTGTTTTCAGGTGGGAGGGACATACCCTCGAAACATAATTTTCGAGGAAGGCAGAAGTGAATGTGCTGTAGGGACGATGTATGTTACTCATTGGTCATAGTTTGGGGTGAGCTTCTGGTCCGCGAATTCCTTTTTATTTTTCTTTCCTAAAGTCTGACATGAAAGTAAATTTTTGTAAGTGTCCAAAATATAGATTTATTGGCAAAACCCTGATCAATCCGGCGAACTCTAGCCGAGCCCTGCCCAGCCGACACCGCTACACTTCGCAGATAAAAAAAAGGAATTGACTCCAGATTGTCTCAAATTATACAATCATATTTTAAGTAATGTGTATAATTTTTCATGACGTATGGGTTATTAAACTCTTTAGCCTAAAATTTTATGAAACCAAGTACATTCCATGCTTTGTTTGCTGTAAATCTCAGTTTACACACAGAAAAAAATTTCCCCAACCGAATTGTTCAAAACTTCAATAACTGTATTTTCAATTGTATAAACAGAAATTTAAGAGGAGTTACATATTTTTTCTTTATTTATTTTCAGAATTTAATTTGTAATTAACTCGAAATTCGGTTAGTAGCTTCATCGCAATTCGATTGGCAGTATACTCGGTAGCCACAATGAATTTGTTGTTTGTGTGTAGGATCCAATGAAACACTAATATCTTAAATGTTATCAGCTTTATCGAGATAATAATCACCAAGCATAAGTTTAACATATATCGATCTCCTTCTAGTGAAATGCATACGTTTACATTTTTTCAGAATCAACTCCATTAAATTTAAATTACACCATGTATAAAATCAATTAAAATCACTTTGGCTAAAAACATGATCGGTGTATTCACTGCAACTGAAAAAATTTTGAGATTATCCATATACATCAAAAATTAAATGAAATTTCTTATGAACACTTTTATGATTGACGTTGTCATAGGCCTTGCTGGCGGGAGTCAGTATAAACCAAGACTGACAGTTGTTGTAAGTTGTAACAGATTTTGGAAGTTAAGTGGAACTCTGACATTAAGGGTGGGAGACTCTTTATGGTATAATTAAAAAGTAGAGATAAAGCTAGACGAATCCGTCAAAGCTGTCCACTAATTATTATTATTTTAGAAAATTATATTTCGAGCCACGAACAGATGAACAAGCGTCCAATTCGTCAACTGAGAAGGTTCATAACAAAACGCAATAATTCCACTTCTTAGGTTTTTAGTTTTTTTGACTAAATCCGGCTCTACATATTGAAATATATGTGCTCATTGCTATAAAACATACCAAAGGTTAATAACTTTACTGTAATTCAATACAAAATATAATGATTTAGACCAAAATGAAACAATTCCGTTATATATTCTCCTGACTTTAATTATATTTATTCGTTTTTTCCAAAAAAGTGTTGTGGTAGAATTATTGCGTTTGGTTATGGACCTCCTCAACTATATTATAATTATTAATTTAATTTTTTATTTTTTTTTTTTATTTTGAGTATTATGAATTAAAGACAAAGGCTTTTGCCTTTTTGATAAGAAGTTTAGTATTCAATAAATAAGAATGAAAAAATATATTTTTGTTGGCTTCTTAAATACACAAAAAAAAAAAAACATAGAAAAGGCATTAAGGTATTGAAAAATACAGATATTGAATTCAAATTATAAAACTTAAATAGGACATTTATCTGAATGGAAATATAAATAGGAATTGAACTCAAATACAGTGTTTTAATAATTTTTAGATATATATATAATGACGCCTGTTCTTCCCATTTTAATATTACCACTCATCAGAGTAAATATCTATCAATATATTCTCCCGTTTAATTTTCGGATTGGAAGCAAGATGTATAATGTAATCCGCATATACTACATATGTAATATTTTCTCCCTCAGGAGGATGAGGGACATCTGCTATATAAATACTGCATTAAATAGGCCCTAAAAGACAACCCAGAAGAATTGCAACCAACACAGAATTAAAATTGACCTAATTTGAATTATAGACATTTACACAAAAATTAATCTGCCAAGGCGTTGAAAAAGCTTTTTAAAAACCTAATCTAAGAACTGCTGAAGCAGTTATGTTATTTGGATTAGTAGAAATAAAATCAAACCGAATTCAAACTGGTAGTTCTTAACTACAGTCTTATATAAAATACGAGTAGTTGATGAGCTACTCGAGCTCGACGAGTAGCTCGAGTAGTAAAAATTAGCATTTTTCATATTTGAAAGCATGTAGAAAGTTAAATATATGTATTTAGTATAACAAATGTATACTTTTTAGAATCGTATAGATATCGGGAATATCATCGTTAAATTTCACTTGAATCGGAGTGTCCCACTGGCGTGGGCAAACTACTACTCGAAAAAGCTCGACGACTTTCCATACAAATGTATGAAAATACAAGTAAGAAAATTATAGTCGGTCTAGACCGACTATACGATACCCTATACCATGCGTTAAGAAACCCTATCTCTTATGCCCAAATAACTGGACATAGAAAATAAGCAAAAACCAAATTTGTGTGGCATTTTTATTATTTTTTTTGGCTGTAGATATGAAAAAGTTCATACCGGATGCTATATCTATATGGGGACTAGGTCCAAAAATGGACCGATCCTGATCATGTTTGGTAAAGTCCCTTGTATTTTGCAAAAGTATATACAACAAAATTTGAGAAGAATCAGTGGAATATTTTTGTTTTTTAATAGATTTAAGTGAAGATTAAGAAGGATTCGTTTCACTCATGGTGTATTTTAAATTTAATGGAGCTCAATCTTAAAAAGTGCAAATATATGCGTTTTGTTCGAAAAAGACCAATATCTGTAAATTACGTGTTGGGAGGCTTTCAATTGGAAAAAGTTGATAACTTCTTAGATCTTGGTGTCTTATTAGATTCAAAACTTAGTTTCGTTCTTCATATTACAATTACGGTAAACAAAGCCAGAGGAGTTCTTGGTTTTATAAAACGTTGGTCTAAAGAGTTCAACGATCCGTATGTAACAAAAACACTATACACGTCACTTGTGAGACCGATTTTGGAATATGCATCTATTATATGGGACCCTATCTATCAAACTCATATTGATAGCATTGAATCGGTGCAAAAACAATTCCTACTATTCTGTCTTCGCAGCTTAAATTTTAACCAATTAAATCTTCCGTCATATAACAGCAGACTCGCCCTTGTTAAGCTGCCAACCTTAAAAAGCCGCAGATCTATGCTAAACGTTTCGTTTCTTTTGAACATAATTAATGGCGATGTTAGTTCTGGTTTTCTGATCAACAATATTTCATTTAACATCCCCCAACGGCCAACACGTTTCTTCTCACCTTTAACTGTCCAGTTTTATAGATCAAATTATGCAAACGGTGATCCGCTTAGACGAATGTGTTCTGAATTTAATAAGCTTTATAGATTTATAGATTTTTTTTCAAATACAAATGTCATAAAAAGTAATATAATAATTTATTTGAACACATTAAATTAAATTTTTTAATTTTTCATTCATTGTTAAATGTTTTTTTAAATAGTCTGTAAGGATTAATTCCATAGATTAATAATAATAAATAAATAAGATCGGGAAGCAGCTCTATATGATGCCAAAGGGATCATTTTTGGACTACTCATTAATGGATGTAATGAACGCATACAAACCCAATTTGAGTAAGATCTATATGATAATTTGGATCTTATGGCAATTTATGTCGATTTCATAGGGGTAATTTGTATGGGGGCTAGGTCTGAACATGTACTGATTCTCACCAATTTCAACAGGGTTCATCCAATGGCCGATACAAGCTTATGTACCAAATTTCAATAAAACATATTCATATTTGCGACCTGCAGTTTGATTACAAGGTTTACATGGACAAACAGACGGACGGACGGACGGACGGACGGACATTGTTAAATCAACTCAAAAAGTGATTCGATCGGTATAATTAAAGATGGGTCTAGGTCAAATATTTTTGGTCGTTACAAACAGCAGCACAAAGTCATTATACCCAAACCACATAGTGGTATAGGGTATAATGATTATAAGTCTTCATCAAAATAATATACTCCACAACTTTGCTTATATTTGAAAGAAAAGACATTGGCCTGTAAATTCTCACTAAGGATGGATCCAGATTAGGTTTGAGTACAAAAACAAACTTTTCACACTTCCAAATTGATGGAAAATATCTTAATTTAGATACTGGATTAAAGAGATAACAACAAAATTTCAAACCAATGCAATGGAATTTCTTAAATTAAAGCACCATCAAATCCAGGCTAATGGAGTTGGAAAATGACGGTATCCCTATATTAAAAGGTAGCTTATGAACACTACAAAATTGGTCAGCCAATATATTTATTTTACGGTATTAATTCAGACATTGAACATAATACTTATCGCAAGCTGTAACGAGTAATCGAAACCTATTGGGAATTGCATTAATTTATCTTAAACGTATCGTAAGCTAAAATTAGCCAATGTAATAAGCTGTGATTATACCAAAAATAATTTGAATTTGTTACTTACTCTGCAGCTTTCATCAAAACCGGTTCCCAAGAACTTACCGACTTGTTCTTCATTTCAACATCTCAGAACCTAATATTAAAAATTAAACCCTTATATTCATATCAAAATCAGAATCATTGTGCTAATGTTCAGAAGATTTATTTTGTTAAAATTCACAAATGACAGCATAAAATTATACATTTTTCTGTAGTAATAACTTTATCAAAAAGGAAAAAAGTTAAATAGTGCTTAAGAGAAAACTTAGAGGGCGGATCAATAACTAGTGACTATTAGAAAAAAATTAACAATAATACACCTTTTGAAAGTTTATCAAATTTCAATTGATATTACTCGATATCAAATGCGGTGATTTGGCACTAGGTTTGTCAAGGTCATCAATATATTTATTTTTTACTAGCTGTTTTTACCCGGTCTTGCCCGGGATAAAAAGGCATTTGACTTGAAAAATGGTTTACTATGCTTACCAGGCGCTGAGCACTTAGTCCACTTAGTAAAAGTATCAGAACTTTTAAAAATTGAATTACTTCATTCAATAAGTGATCATCATTGAGCAGTAATCATCATTCAAAGAAGTTTTAAAAATGAAAAACTAATGCAACGTTTGAAATTGTGCCTCAAGGTTGTTTTAAGCAACTGCTTATAGTATATGTATTGTAATTATTGCACAAACGTAGATACAAATAATCATAAGACTTTTCACTTAGCTGTGTTCCGCGAGCGAGTCGCTTACGCGTCCGCACGTTTGGCAGCTACACCCGTGCTGCCGCGCAGTTGGCGTCCACTTATTTTAATCGCGTAAATATATTTTTCAGATCATTCCGATATTTTAGCTGATTTGTGTTCCGAGAGCGCGCCGCGTTCGCGTCCGCGTGTTTGGCAGCTACACCCGTGCTGCCGCGTAGTTGTCGTCAACTTATTTTAATCGCGAAAATATATTTTCCAGATCATTCCGATATTCTAGCTAAGCTGTGTTCCTCGAGCTCGTAGCTTCCGCGCACCGAAATGATGCTATTGAAAAAAATACTCATTTTAAATGCGTTTATTGTAGGACATATATTGAGAGCAGTATGCAAGTTTTCATAAAATAAATATTTAAAAAAATTCATTAAATCAAAATATGTAAAAATTTAAGAATGAATTTGGGGAGTAAGTTAAGTTATTGGGGACCTTTTCTAAATTTGGGGATTTGTTCACCGTGAAGTAATTCCCGTGTAAACCAAATTTCAGAGAAATCCGTTGAAAAATACAAACTTGTATAGGAAGAAATATACCACACAACAAAAAATTAATTTTACATGAAAAGTGGGAGTAAAAGTAGGCGTGGTCGATAAAAATCATATGGCGACTTTCCCTAGAATATGTACTAAATTTCGGAGAAAGCCGTTGAAGGATAAAAATTACTATAACGAACATATATACCAAAACACAATAAATGAATTTTATAAAAATGTGGGCGTAAAGGTAAGCGTGGCAAGAAAGATTATAATGCGACCTTCACTGGAGTAGAGAGATCACATTTTCCAAATTACAGAGAATGCCATTGAAAAATAAAAGTTCGTATAACAATCAAGCAAAGAAACAAACAAAAGGAAAAAATAAATTTTATATACATAGAAGTGGGCGCAAAGTAGGCGTGGCCTGTAAGAAGCATATGGTGACCTTCCCTGGAGTATAGAGATCGTGTGTACCAAATTTCAAAGCCTTCCCTTGAAAAATAAAGATTTCTATAGTGAACAAATATATCAAAAAACAGAAAATGAATTTTGTATAAAAACTGGGCGTAAAAGTATGCGTGGCCGCAAGAATCATATGACGACCTCCCTGGAGTACAGAGATCGTGCGTAGCAAATTTCAGATATATCCGTTATAAAAAATTGTGTAGCGAACAAATTTACCAAAAAAAGAAAATGAATTGTATACAAAAAGTATTTGTATACAGAGAAATCTGTTGAAAAATAAAAATTTGTATAGCGAACAAATATACAAATAAACAGAAAACGAATGGTATACAAAAAGTGGGCGCAAAAATAGGCGTGGCCAGTACGAAGCATATGGCGACCTTTCCTGGGGTAAAGAGATCGTGTGTACCAAATTTCAGAGAAATCCGTTGAAAAATAAAAATTTGTATAGCGAAGCAATATAACTTATAATATTGGGACTGAGAGCAAAATAATATGCTTGCAAAAAAATGGATTTAAAAAATGGATTTTAAATGAGTGTGACATCCAATCAAGATCTTGTGCGGCACAGTATTCTTCTCAAATTCTGCAACTGTGTGCAAAAGTTTCAGGTAATCGGTTCAATAGTTTATGTGTGATTGCGTAAAAAATAGGTTTTATAATGTTACACAAAGTGGGCGTAAAAGGAAGCGTGACACACAATCAAAATCTAATATATCATATAGCTCCTTCCAGAGAAAGCGCTAGCTGCGTGCCAAATTTGATGTTATTCAGTTCAGTAGTTTTGGCGCGAAAAGGGGAAAAAAAACAAATAAACAAGCATGCCATTTTTATTATATTTATAGGGATTTAAAAAAGTTTTTAACAAGAAGAGCTAAAGATCTTCGATAGAGAGTGAGATTACAATTGTTGATAAATTGAGTTGTGAAAAAAAGGAATATTGGAAATTAGTAACAAGCTGCATAACACTACAGTAAAAGTCATAACTTGTGATGCAATAATTTTTGGAATTGAGTTTGATAAATCTTAAAATTTGAAAAGTATTTTCAATCAAGTTTCATTCTACTGATTTTATATTATCTACAATATGTGATATTTTTCGTGTAAAACTCAAAAGTTCGCAAAATAAGAACTCCACTGTAATTGTAAAATTCTACACTCCATTTGATAGAAATCGATGTTTAAAAGCATTGTCTGAGTGTCGAAAAAGATCAAGAAGTATAGTATCTATGCATGCTGCTGGTTTCAATACTGATTCTGTGTTTCACATTTATGAAAGCTTAGACGTTAAAAGTAGAAAGCTATTGCAAATTGCTTTTTAAGAGAAACTTAAAAACAAGCTATCGAAGGAGTTTTCAGCAAGAGGAAAATTTTCGTTCGCTCCATCAGAAATTCAAATGCCATGCTCATTACTGATGAAAAAGCATTAGAGAAAATTATCATATGTTATTTATATATATACCTATTTTTTACATCAATTAAGATTATTATTTTTAAATTTAGCTTTAGTTAAATTCTTTTTTTATATGCCTTTTCAATGAATCCTATCTTTGTGATATTTTTTAGTCCCGTATAATTTTCCTTATCGTTTTCCTATGTGTTCTATTAAGGTGTATTGTCAAAACTATTGTCCCAGTATATTTGAATGAATTAATCGGATTTAGCAAATGGTGTTAACGTGAATCAGTCTGTTATGTTAAACAAACTGTGTCAACAACGTTCCGGTTCGATTATTATTCATTTTAATGTAATGAGCTTAAACGGCTTGAAACTTGATCATGTTAAATCTATCTTTGAAAACTAATGTGTGGATGTAATTTGTATTACGGAAACTTGGTTTAGCACTTAAACATCTGAGAGATTATATAATATTATCGGTTATAGCTTATTTCAGGAGAGTAGAAATGATGGGAGAAAATGAGGTAGAGTCATTATATACTGAAAATCTTACATAAAGTCTAGGTTTATTAGCAAATCTGAGGATATGAATACAGAGTTTATCAATTTGGAGGTATATGATACTTCAACCAAAATTTTGGTGTCGCGTGTATATAATCCAAATAAAACTTATAGCCCAGAGCCATTCTTTGAGGATCTGAACCATTACTGGATTGAAAATGATTACCACATATCTACCGGTGATTTTAATATAAACATGCTTTCCAGGAATAGTTTAAGTGAAAATTTAGATGACCTGATAATTTCTGCTGGTTTTACAATAGCGAATGATCAGGCGCCAACCAGTTTTTCCCCCTAATTGTATACCGAGCTTACTCCACTTGATTTTGATTTCTGACTCTAAATTGTATTACTGTTTGACCAGTCATCCTTTATGTCGGATCATGACTTTCTCTTTTGCACTATTAATGTAAAACTAAATAGAAGTGAATATTCTCGACGTGCTACATTTAGAGATTATAAATATTGTCGATTTCCCTTCATTATATTCCGAACTGTCCATCACAAACTTGACTGACTGCTGGTTTCAATCCACAGTTGATGGAAAATTAGCTGCTTTTGTTACTTCTTTTCAAGATTTATTTAATAGATTTTTTCCAGAATGAAGTTCTTAAGTGCAAAATTGCTCATGTCCTTGGTACAATGATACTGTTACACGATCTATACGTGATCCCGATCCCGTTGTTATAGGACTTGGAAACGACATCCATCGCTTCCTAATAGAGTTGCGTATAACGGGGGTAGAAACCAGGCCAATTTAGTTACTCGTCAAGCAAAGAGGAATTATTTTGCTCTAAGGCTTGACACATCCTTACGATCTTTTGTACAACTACTATGACAAATAGCCCCAACAACTGATCTAACCTTCAATTCAATTGGTAGGGTAATTCCTGTGGCACCTGTCCTAGACACTATTACCCAATTTGCATTCTTTCTGTTCTGTCGGAAATACTTGAGGCTCTTATGTCAAAGCAAATTACCGAATACCTTAATACTATTGAACTTCTGGAGATCAATCCGGATTTCGTTCTTCCCATAACTGTACTACAGCAGCTTTGAAAGTTATTGATGACATTAGAGCAGAATTTGATTCTGCGAATTTGTCATTTATGTGTTTGTTATTTGGTTGTGACTTATTGGACTTTCTTTGAATGAGAAACTTATTATTCCTACATAAATTACTTCGCCAGAAAACACCCGCGTATCTGTACGGGAATATTGATTGCGGTAGGTCTACAAGATGTATGACATTGATTGTTCCACGATACAGCCACGTAAACACCAGAAGATTCTTTTTCATTAATGCCATTAAACTGCGGAACACCTTAACTAAAAACTTAAGACAAATTGCGACGAAAAATAGCTTTAAGCAATCACATTTCGAATACATTACTAGAAACAATTAAATGTTTCCCTTTCTAACTATATATTTCCTTAACTTCAACTGTCTAAGTTGCAGTCTTAATTACTTGTATTTTTAAATTAACAATATAAATTTATATTGCTAAATTTGTATTTATCTTTTAATTTTTATTTTTTTTAAATTTTTTAAAAATGTACTTTTTTTTTATGCCTAGATCCGCGAAGCCGAGTGGCTTGTCTGCAGATTCAAATTTGGCTATTTTTTTTTTTTTTTTTTTTTTGCAGCGACAGACCAAAGCCTCTGGTGGGAATCGAACCCACGACCCCCGCATGATAGGCGAGCACGCTACCTACTCACCTATGTAATAAATTTTGAACTATGAAAGAAAAAAAAAAATATATCCTTTTGTTCTAATAATGCATAAAATAAATAAATAATAAATAAAATAAATAAATAAATTTATTTAAATTTTAATATATCTGAATTGGGTATTTTTAAAAAAATTTTGTTTACATTTTTGAAGAACGTGTACTAACAAGAAGTTGCACATATTTAAAAATACAGCAATAAATACAAAATATTTTTTTTATATACTTTGAATTTCGTGGGTTTAGTTAGACCCAGTTTTTTAAGGAAGGCGATTTTTTTTTGTTCTAGTGTGTGAAATAACGTGTTTTAAATATATTAAAGAATATTTTTAATTTTATCAATAAATTTAATTAACAATAGAAAAACATATGTTTGTCCTTGTAATCCATTTTTATTTAAATATACTTTTTTGCATAGTCGTGCATGTTTTATTAGGTCTCGCGCTTACCCTGGTGCTTACGTCAATATTTTTTATGCTTATATATAATATCCCTGACTTTTAAATATATAAATTATAAGGTTTCAACATAAAGACACATATAAATTTATGTGTGTATACATGCAAACATATTTCTTTATAACTCGTATGTTTTTGTGTGACTTACATAATGATGAAAGTAATTATTTATTTTAAAATATTAATACGTGTATGCTTAAATTGACGGAATAATAATTTAATTTGTCACAAACATTCATTGAACTGTAAACATTTCAGGCGTAAAAAAGTCCTGTTTACTTTTAATTTGTTTCCATAATAATTAAATTACAAGTTATTTTCTTTTTCGTTGTCAATAACAATTGTTTTTTTAATCATTTTGAGTGGTTATATTTTGTCAAAATGTGTTCTAAGGAGGGGAAAATTGTATGGAAAAATACTTTTATTGTTGCTACGAAAGTATTCTTAAAAACATTATTGACTATATTGTGGCTTACACAGAAACCCACATGAGAAAAGTTTAACTTTTAGGGATTTCCATAGAAATATATGTTCTAAGCATTTATTTGTTTATTCGTTTAATAACTATATAAGAATAAATTATTTCGAAATTAATTATATTAACTTAAGCACTAGCCGCTATGGCCATCAGCTCATTTTCTTGGTAGTTAAAGGTAAACTAAGTAGTTAATGCAAATTTTGGGACTAAATATTTTAAAGCACCGATTTCAGGAAACGTCTATACTGTAATAGTCTTTAGAATTTATGAATTTTATTCATACTTATTAAAAAAACCGCTTTATTCTAAAATATGCTAATGGATTTCCTTTTTTTTTGTTGTACACACAGAAAATGATAAGAAAATGATATATATACTGAAAGAAAATGCTAAAATCAAATAACCGTACTCTCTAATGTTCCTGGATCTTGCAAGAAATTTGAGCTGGTATACTGGTATACATAGAATCACTTTCTGAGCCGATTTTGCGATGTCCATCCATCTGTCCGTCTGTACGTCTGCGTGTCCATGTAAACCTTGTAATAAAACTACAGGTCGTAAGTGTGAAATTTTGGTATGTAAGCTACTGTCGGTCATAGGATGAACACTGTTGAAATTGGCGAAAACCGGTGCATGTTCAGACATAGTCCCCATACAAATAGCACCTATGAAATCGACTTAAATTGCCATATGATCCAAATTTCATATAGATTTCGGTCAAATTGGGTTTGTATGTGTTTATTATACCCATTAATAAGGCGGTCAAAAAAAAATTCTATAAGACAATTCTTAATTATAGCCCTCATATAAAGCTGCTTCACGATCTTCACTTAAATCTACAAAAAAAAATATCGTACAGATTTTTCTCTAATTTGGTTTGTATATGTTTTTGCAAAAAATAAGTGACCATACCAAATATGGTCAGGTGCGGTCCATTGTGTGACCTAGTCCCCATATAAATATACCATCCGATATTAACTTTTTCATATTCAAAGGAAAAAGAATTAATAACAATGCCACCTAAATTTTTTAATGCTTATTTTCTACATCCAATTAGTTGGGCCTAAGAGATAGGTTCTCTAGGCCGACTATAATTTTCTTACTTATTTCTTTTAAGTTATTGATTCAAGAGCTATATGCCATGTAGCGCCATTTTGCAAAAACAATATATCGATAAGATTCTGCTTGTGCATTTTGGGCAAAAACAAAACTCGAAATTATCGAACGTAAACGGTCGTCACAAACGGTATGATATACATACCGCTGATTCCATCGGCCACGGCCATATGGTGGGATATTGGTGTCAAAAACATTATTTTTAGACCACTCAATTTAAAAATTCTTATGATGCAGTTTTGTAGAGAAATATTTTAATATGAAATATGCTTTTTTATAGCATTCAATTTTATTTTTGAAAACTTTAAGCAAAGTCCCTGCAATGCTGTTAAGCAAGAGATGACCTACATTTTCCTGCAATTCAGTGCTCCATATATGTCTAATTTTCTTGATAGTACCACTCAACTTTGGTATATATAAGTTACGGTGATATCATAAACCGATAAGAAGATATGCCCAAACCACAAAGCTTTAAAAATTAACTTATTTTATATATTTAATGAAAAAAAAAATATATCTTCTTTCGACATAAAAAATAATTCTCTGAAATCTTCGGAACAGGAAGAAAAATATAAATTTCTAGTAAAAGTCATGGAACTTGTCATAGAATTTTTGAAATAAAAAAACTATAGCATATTTTTGGGGCAGCAATTTATTGAGTATTGAATATAACAAAAATTTATTAACAATTGGGGCATAGAGATAATTAAAGACATAGAGATAATTTAAAAAAATAATTCAATATTCTGCGATATAATATTCAGTTCTTGGTCTACCGTGCCAAATGATTTAGAGTGATCCAGCAGAAGAAGTAAACATATGTTACCATCATCAATACATCCACGAATATCTTCTGCCACATCGATTAGTGATGTGACACAACTGTAGTAGACCATTATCACTTATATATCTGTTAATCTGCTGATAAATTAATTTCTCGAACACTTAAGACAAATATGGTAAAATTGCAACAGGACGGAAATCATTATCTGATTTGGGTATAGGAATGATTTTCGCATATTTCCAATTATGCATTGGGAAAAATACACTTTGTTTTTAATGTGTTGAAAATGAAAGATAGCAATAAAGGCAATATGGCTTTCAAACGTTTTGGATGTAGACTATAAAAGCCAGCAGCATTCGATTTCACGGTACTTAGATTTTTTTTAAATGACAATTCATAATTTTAATAAACACAGAACAATCCAAATGAAAGCGGTGCCTTGCCTACTAATCTTAAACCGCTCACTGTCAGAGTGGCTACTAACACTAATAGCATGTGAACTCACGAAAAGTTTAGTCACACTCTCTTTTATATTACTCAATATATATTATATTGAAAATGAACTCTGCACAATCACACCCATTTTCGGCATGGCTGTTCACAGTATTGTTTGATGAACATACTAAAATTTTTAAAACTCTCCCCATAATTATACTGGGATATATGATACTGAATAATTACTTTGTACGGAAAATGTTAAGTCCACTTATCCGATGCTATTCTAGCACAAATATGAATACTCCGCAGTACTAAATGAAGGTGTGCAGCTTCAGTTGTTCTGCCATCACGTGATTATATACTGAGATAAAGTATATGCTGTAATGAATAATAAACCAAAGGAAATATCTTTTAAAATATAATGTGTAAAAACTTATTTGAAATATAAGATAAAAGTGAGCACTTACTTTACGAAAACATTTCGAAATGCTTTAAAATTTTTTAAATCAGATTTTGTAATGAGTTTCATAAACACGATATAAATTAAAAAATAATATTTTAAGTAGATCGGTTTGCTCTTTTTATATGCAATTAATTAAGTAAATGCATATTAAATGTAAAATATAGGAAACAATTAATATAAATAGATTAATACATATAAACCAACAGATCCAACAATACCACATTTAGACATTTACAACCATACGATAACATAAGCACACATGTATGTCATTAAGTATGCGTTAAATACAGTGTATTTACCTTAAATAACAATGCAAGGACACAAAAAGTATTACAATTTATGTTTATTGGAAACATTAAAATAATAACAACAACAAAAATACCAACAGACAGAAACAATGACAATGTATGTATAATGTAAATAACTGCCACACGTACAAGTAATAATCATACATGTATTTGAACGAATGAACATATCCGTTTCCTATAAAAATACAATTACTTATGCGTATGAGTGTTTACAAATTTTGTAGCGCAATATTTCCTTCTATGCAGCATCCTCTATAGACTCATCCGAAAAAAAAGAAATAATCAACATAAAACTTAAATTAAAATTTAAACAAAATTGCTTTATCATAAACGTTAATCTTATATGAAATTAAAGTGTGTGTGAGAAGATTTTTGGATGGGTCACATATGTAAGTAGTAAACATAATAATACATACATATGTGTGTTGGTATTGCTTGTTTGTGTGTGTTGTATGTATTTTCGGTACCTTCCTTATTACTGATTATATTGTTTTTGCTATGTTTTTTTTTATGAATGGAAGAGGAAAACAAAATTGTTTTCTTTTTTTTTTTGAAAGTGATATTTGTCATGTGCTTATACACCACTTAATATTGTCGCACTCTTACCCATCCACATATATGTATATTTATATAACTTGTTATGCCTTGTCAATTTTTTTATATAATTTTAACAAAGAGATTGGTTTGCACGGTGAAAATATAAAATTAGAATTTTACAATTTAACTTCAGACTTCATTTTCTTCTCAGCTGCTTCATCTGGTTTGGAGATGTTTTTAATAAATCAAATGAGATCAGGGTAAGAGATGGAAGATTCGAAAGATTTTTTTTCCGTTCAGTTTAGCGAAAGTCGATTATATCAGGCCGCTCATATAATATATAATAACAGGTCGTCTTAGAAAATAATATTTCTATGTCCGTCGATTGTTTCTCAAATCGTTAATGGATAAGGTGGCTTCGCAAGTAAAGCTTCTGATCGGAAGTACCGTTTTCGATGTTTTTATTGGTTCGAGAGTGACGCTCATTATCATAAAGAACTAAAATTGAATTTGGCTATTTTAAAAATATTTGATTTTACCGGTCAAAGAAGCTACTTCAAAATTTGTTTGCTGAATATAGTTTCTGCTGTCTCAGCGTTTGGAATGTTAAAAAATGGCCTACGGTTACGAGAGTATGTTAAAAAATTGTTTGCAATCGATAGAAACAGTTTCGAGAAGAAAGGGAAACCACTGAGGACAAAAAACATTCAGCAATAGCAAAAGAATCAGCTGATGAGCAACATGGTAATAAATCAAAGATTTGGCATTGAAAAGTCGTTACTAACATTTAGAATCCTTTTTAATACTGCTGAAGTCGCACAGTGTTGTGAGGGTGGCCATAAATAAGTAAATCGAATTTTGGAAATTAAAAAAAAAACTTATTATAGTATTTAATAATAGATACCTTAACTAACAAGAAACAAAAAAAAAAAAATTTTTAAAAAATAACAATTATTTTTCAAGATATGGCTCTTCAAACTTGTAGTTTTTAATAACTACAATTATTTTTAGAAAAATGTTAAAAATGAACATGTGCTTCGTAGGGTTAAATAATTGAATTTGGTTGATAAATAAACAAAAGTTGTACTATATTAGTTATTGTACTATGTTTTAAGTATAGCAATGCTATGTTAACAACACGATAACTGTCATTATAAGAAAGAGAGGAAAAACAAAACAAGAATTGTTGTGATAAGTAGAAATTTAATAGTGAAGGAAAAAAATTTTCAACAATTACCGGTATAATTTTTTATTAATTTGATAGCGAAAAGTATGTAGATTTATAAATATAGAAATATAGCTGCGCCTACTTGCGCCATTTTTAATTACTGTTATTTTTTAGTGTCAGCCCACATGAAAATTCGAGATTTTTTAAATTCTTGGCTTGAGTTAAAGAATCCACAGATGTTGTTAAAAAATTATCAGCAATTGTGGGAGCCCGAATAGGGATATCTTTGGAAGCCAAAGACATTCAGAAAATATATAACTTTAATTCAAAATTAAAACGGATATGGTCCGATAGCAACCGAAAAAGGGACCGTTTTGAATATAAGTTTTGCGATTGGCAAAATACCGATTTGCTAATATCTGGAACAAATTTGTGTGATGTTTGTATTTTTCTTAGTAGCTAATTACAGTGTTGTGTTTGTTTTTAATTATTTTTATAACTTTCTCCGTTTATGCATTGTGGGAGCCAACTACTAGCCATTCTCGTGGTAGACCTTTTGTAGCTTTTGATGAATGCTCGAATAGGACAAAAAGAAGAAAGGTGCAATAGTTAATTTCAGTCAACTCTGCCGAGGCAATTAAGAAGGCAGCAGTAAAGGTTCACCCATCTACAGAAGAAACCATTTCTGCAGAAAAAGCTTTGGCTTTATGCATATATATGAATCTTTCATGTCGTCAATACAATATGATGAGGTCTGTTGTAACTTCAGTTCATAAGAATAGTTTTCGTTCATATTACTCTATTTCTACCGTAAAGAAAAATTTTATACCCGATGATATTGTTGCAACAGAAACCTCCGCAGGAGTTCCTCTCCAAAGCATTTTAAATATAACTTCAAAAGTTTTTTAGATTTAAATCATTTTGAATTAAAAAATGATATAATATTAGAGTGTAAATGGGGATTTGATGGTAGTTCAGGTCATAGTATATACAAACAAAAAAGCAGTGATGAAAATCTAAGGGACGAATTTTTATTTGTTGTATCATTTGTACCAATAAGATTTTTAGATTGGGCAAATGAAGAAGTTCTATGCGAAAACAATAGACATTCCTCAACACGATTCTTTAGGCCGACAAAATTTATATTTAAGAAAGAAAAACCAGACGTTGTCACAAATGCACAGAAAAGTGTTGACATGGAAATACAGAAACTGACAAATTATTGTTATGAGTCGGAAGGGAAAAAAAATAATGTTCATTTTAGAATGAAATTAACAATGATAGATGGTGCAGTATTGAACGTTTTGACGGAAAATAAAAGTTCTGCTTCCTGTTTTTTGTGTAAAGCTAAGCCATCAGATATGAATTTTGAGAAACTTTATAAAAGGCCTGTAAGTGAAGAATTTTACAAGTATGGTTTGTCTACCCTTCATGCTTGGATAAAGACTTTTGAGTGCGTACTTCACATTTGGTATAAACTCCCGGTAAAGATGTATAGAGTTTTTGGAGAAGAGAAGAAGCAAATTGTGTTTGAATGCAAAGCTCGTTTTCAGAATGAGTTTAAAAAAAAAATGGGTTTAATTATTGATAAGGTAAAAACTGGATATGGTACTACCAATGATGGTGATACTGCACATTGATTTTTTCAGATGCCAATATGTCATCAACAATAACAGGAGTAGATGTAAATTTAATCAAAAACTTTTCGATCATTTAAAGAACCTTATCCAGTGGGAATAATATATATGTCATAAATTTTGAAAAATTGTTAAGAGAAACATTTTCATTATATATATCATTATATCCTTGGTACTGTATGCCACCAACAGTACACAAGATCTTAGTTCCTGGTATTGAGTATATTAAATATTCTATATTGCCAATAGGTATGTTATCCGAGGAAGCTTTATAATGTACCCATAAATTCATTAGAAAGGGCAGATTAGACCACACGCGAAAAAATAGTATACAAAATACAAACATGGATTTATTTGTATATATGATGCTACAATCGGAACCGGCAGTTTCATTATATAGCCAAATTAAGAAAACTGAGAGAAATTCATTGAAGGACATAGAAAATTATATAACTGAAGAAAAACATGAATCTCAAAATGTTGATGATGACAATATAGAAGATATATTGTTTGAAAATACATCAATGCTTAGTGAAGATATGTACAGCTTAAGTGATTAGTCAAGGTATAATCAAATTGTTATTTATTTTTAAATATTGTTATATAATAAAAATTTATGAACTTTTTCAAAAGTTTTAAATTTATTGTTATTGCAGTATTTTATTCAGATAAATATATGAGTTCTATGTGAGTTATATGTATATATTTCATAATTTAAGACCAGTTTTAGATAGGTGTGTTATTGCTACGAAGAAAAATAAATTTTTATCCCTTTTATACTATTTTTAAGTTTAAGGATATATGAGAGGGGGACATGTCCTTGCATATAAGGGACTAAAAATTGTCGCACGTATTTATTGTCCTATATAATAAATATGAAGCATTTTCCGAGAAATTCTAATAAATTTTGTACCTTTTATACCATTTTTATGTTAAAGCTGGTCGTTTCCTTGCACCGCTATTGATGAAAGTTTCGATACGAGCTAGGAAAAACCATATATATTAGTGTACGAAATTTCATTTACCTACGACAACTCCTTCTATTTATGGCCACTCGTTATATCGTTTTGTCGTTTTGTATGTCTATATATTATAGCACTGTGTGGTCAGACTAGTAACTACCAAAAATATTTGACCGAGACCCATCTTTAACTCGGAATGATATTAAAAGTAGATTTAGCGATGTTTGTCCGACCGACTGCTTGCTTCTATGTCTGGGTCAATGCAAATCACTGAATTAAATTGCTATACGATGTAGATTTCCATTTAATAAGTAGTTAAAAAATAAACTCTTCGAGACAACTTTTTAGTCAGAGTACCATTTAAAGCTGCTTCCCGATCTTCATATAAATTTATCAAAAATACATTTATTTAATCAGTTTTTTTCAAATTTTACATTGTACCTGCTATCGAGAACAATTGGGCATTTCACAAGTGGTATAGTATTTTGTACATTGCACAGTGGCTGAAAATTGTTTTTCAAAACTTTCTGTAACTTTTGAACTGATAAACATATTTTAGTAATTCTTTTTCTCATGGGTAGATATTTAATTGAACTTAAGTCTGTTTTAGTTCCATTAAAATTTATTGAGCACTTTTTAAGAAATTCTAGGTCAAAGTTGAAATTTTAATTTTTTTAAACTTTTAGCTTGAAATGTTGGTTTTTTATTTTCTTAATTATTAAAAAATGACATATTTGGATTTTAATAATAATTACAAGCGAAATCGACAAACGAAAAATTGCAAATCACAAATAAGGAAAAATAAACAAAAATCACACAAAAAGAACGTTAAAGCCAAAAATCAATAAAATTAAGAAACAATTTTTTTGGGGCGATTATCCTCTATATATATAAAAAGTAAGAAAATTATAGTCGGTTTAGACCGACTATACGATACCCTATACCATGCGTTTGAAGACCCTATCTTTTATACCCAACTAATTGGATATAGAAAATAAGCATAAACCAAATTTGAGTGGCATCTTTATTAATTTTTTTGGCTGCAGATATGAAAAAGTTCATATCGGATGCTATGTCTATATGAGGACTGGGTCCAAAAAGGGACCGATCCTGACCATGGTTGGTAAAGTCTCTTGTATTTTGCGATAATATATACAAACAATATTTGAGAAGAATCAGTGCAATATTTTTGATTTTTGATAGATTTAAGTGAAGATCGGGGAGCAGCTCTATATGGGGCCTATGACTAAGAGTTGTCCCATACAGATCGTTTTTGGACTATTCAATTATGGATATAATAAACACATACAAACCCAATTTGAGTAAAATCTATACGACAATTTGGATCTTAAGGCAATTTATGTTGATTTCAGAGGGGTCATTTGTATGGGGGCTAGGTCTGAACATGAAGCGATTCTCACCAATTTCAATAGCGTTCATCCTATGGCCGATAGGAGCTTATATACTAAATTTCATCGAAATATATTCATATTTGCGACCTGCAGTTGGATTACAAACTTTACATGGACACACAGACGGACGGACGGATGGACGGACGGATATTGTTAAATCGAATCATATAGTGATTCTGATTCGATCGTTATAATTAGAGATGGGTCTAGGTCAAATATTTTTGGTAGTTACAAACAGCAGCACAAAGTCATTATACCCAAACCACATAGTGGTATAGGGTATAATTACTGTTGCCCGCTAAGAATCTATGGTTCACTCAATTATTTTCTACATTTTATTGCCAGACTTAGAGTATAATAACCTATGAAAATGGCAATGCTTAACATTACCGATAAAATTTTTTTAGCGAAGGGAAAGTTTTAATATCGTTAGGCTAGGTGATACGAAGTACACCGGGTCATCTAGTTTATAATAATTATGTATTTGCATATAAGAAGATTTCATTTCAACATTGTGAAAATTAAACGGGTAAGAAAATTAATCATTATTTGTAAGTGCACGTGCAAGAGTTCTTGTTATGAATTCAGTTTTGTAAACAGAAAGACCGAAATGCAAATGGTGTCTTTCATACATATGTATATCAGTAAGTATGTATGTTGGCTTACTGCCTGTTTTTATAAAACAATCAAAAATTTCATATATTTATATCCTATACCACTATGTGGTTTGGGTATAATGACTTTGTGCTGCTGTTTGTAACAACAAAAATATTTGACCTACACCCATCTTTAATTATACCGATCGAATCAGAATCACTATCTGATTCGATTTAACGATGTCCGTCCGTACGTCCGTCCGTCCGTCCGTCTGTGTGTCCATGTAAAGCTTGTAATCAAACTGCAGGTCGCAAATATGAATATATTTTGATGAAATTTGGTATTTAAGCTTCTATCGGCCATGGGATGAACGCTGTTGAAATTGGTGAGAATCGGTCCATGTTCAGACCTAGCCCCAATACAAATGACCCCTAGAAAATCAACATATATTGCCATAAGATCCAAATTATCATACAAATCGTAGTCAAATTAGGTTTATATGTATATATTACATCCATTAATTAGTAGTCCAAAAATGACCCCATTGGACAACTCTTAGTCATAGGCCCCATATAGAGCTGCTTCCCGATCTTCACTTAAATCTATCAAAAAACAAAAATATTGCACAGCTTTTTCTCAAATTTGGTTTGTATATATTTTTTCAAAGTGTAAGTGACTTTACCAAATATGGTCAGGATCGGTCCTTTTTTGGACCTAGTCCCCATATAGAAATATCATCCGATATGAACTTTTTCATATCTGCAGCCAATAAAATTAATAAAAATGCCACTCAAATTTGGTTTATGCTTATTTGGTATATCCAATTAATTGGACCGAAGAGATAGGGTCTCAAAACCATGGTATAGGGTATCGTATAGTCGGGCTAGACCGACTATAATTTTCTTACTTGTTTTGGTTTGTTTTATAAAAACAGGCAGTTATTGTCTTTCCTAGTGGATGTTTGGTCTAAGTAAAGAGATTTAATTATAAAATTATTGCTTGCAACAATGCACAGCGGGCGATGAATAAAATTTATTATTATTTTGTAATCACAATAATAAATTTGCTTAACCAATTTTTATACCCTATACCACTATGTGGTTTGGTATATAAGCTTTTGTCGGCCATGGGATGAACGCTATTGAAATTGGTGAAATTCGGTCCATGTTCAGACCTAGCCCCCATACAAATTACCCCTATGAAATCGACATAAATTGCCATAAGATCCAAATTGTCATATAGATTTTACTCAAATTGGGTTTTTATGTGTTCATTACATCCAATAATGAGTAGTCCAAAAATGATCCCTTTGGTCTCATATAGAGCTGCTTCCAGATATTAACTTAAACCTATTAAAAAACAAAAATATTGCACTGATTCTTCTCAAATTTTGTTTGTATATGTTTTTGCAAAATACAAGAGACGTTACCAACCATGGTCAGGATCGGTCCATTTTTGGACCTAGTCCCCATATAGATATAGCATCCGATTTGAACTTTTTCATATCTGCAGCCAAAAAAATTAATAAAAATCCCACTCAAATTTGGTTTTTGCTTATTTTCTATGTCCAGTTAGTTGGGCCTAAGAGATAGGGTTTCCAAACGCATGGTATAGGGTATCGTATAGTCGGTCTAGACCGACTATTATTTTCTTACTTATTATAACTCACTTAAATGATTTTTCTTACAGATAGCAAGAAAGTAGATTACATTTAAATAAAAAGAAAAATTTCAGTTAAATTTCAAGGAGAAAAAGTTCAAAGCAATTATTAAGATTTCTATATAAGCACGTATTTCTTATTTGAAGTATGTTATTGTAATATAAAATATATATGTACCTGTAAAATGAATTTAATTATTTTTAAGTTTAATATGCGTACATACATTATGACATGATAAATAAAAAAAAATTTAAATTAATTAATCTATACTAATATAATAAAGAGGTAATGTGTGTTTGTTTGTTTGTAGGAGGTAGTAACTACTAATCTGATCTTCCTGAAATTTTTACAGAGTCTTACTGTGAGTATAGGAAGTGCTATAAGCTATAATTTTTTAAATATTTTTGGTGGGCGTGGCACCGCCCACACAATTTAAATTTTTAATACCATATATATTGAATACTAAGATTGGGAGAGCTTTGCAAATTTGTGTGAGATCACCTATTGTAAATATTAGTAGCTATGCTGGAAATGGGCGTGATCGGATAAGTGGGTGTGGTACCAATAGGCATGGCACCTGCCGTACATAGTAAATATAAATTGCCATATATCTGGAGTACTGTAATATACTGCCATATATCTGGAGTACTGTAATAGTAAGAGTCTTGGGACTTCATGTGATTAGTTAGACAAAAGATGGGCGTGATCGCAGCAGTGGGCATGCCACCGTCCGTACAAGGTAAATATATGATATCATATAACTGGTGTACTAAAAAAGGAAAGCTTTGACACTTTGCACGACCCCATCAGATCTTAGTGTAAGTAGTCGGACAAAAAATTGGCGGGTTCACACTAATGGGCGTGGCACTCCCCATGCAAAGTAACTATTTAATGCCATATCTCTGGAGTACTGTAAATGAGAGAGCTATGTGGCTTTGCGTGAGCGCATAGAGTAGTCGAACAAAAAAATGGGCGCGGTCGAAGTAGTGGGCGTAGCACTGCCCATGCAAAGTAGATATCTAATATCATATAACTGGTGTACTATAAAAGGAAAGACTCGACATTTTGCATGAGTACATCAGATATTAATATGTGTAGTCCAATAAAAATTGAGCGGAATGGGATAAGTGGGCGTAGCACCTCCTATATAAAAATATGAAATACTACGAAAGCGACAGTCTTTTGACAAGTACATTAATTATCAACGTGATTTGTCGTAGAAAATATATCGCCAAAATCAAAAATCGCCAAACCCAAAAATCGCGAAGAGTAAAAATCGCCCAAAAAAAATCTTCAAAATCAAAAATGGGCAAAATCAAAAATCGCTAAAAAGAAAAATTGCCAAATGATATTTTAACTTCAAGGCCAATAGTTGAGTGTTTCCAGATCAAATTTGGAAAATCTATGTTCTTCTCGTGGGCAGCTAGATGTACCTTGCTCCAGGGTAGGAACGCCTAAATATCTGATAATTGTTGTTCCGAATAAAAAAAAACAAAACAACATTGTACATCAGCAAGTATCGAAATATAAAAATTTATACTAGCATAATAAAGAGGTAATGCGTATTATATTGTTTGTAGGAGGTAATCTCCGTAACTACTCATCTGATCTTTCTGAAATGTTCACAGAGTCTTACTGCGGATAAGGGAAGTGCTACAGGCTGTATTTTTTAAAATATTTTTAGTGGGCGTGACATCTCCCATACAAAGAAAATTTTTATTATCATATGTATTAAGTACTATGATAGAGAGAGCTTTGCAAATTTGCTTCAGGTCATCTATTATTAAAGTGAGTAGTCCGACAAAAAAATGGGCGGGATTGGACAAATCCGCGTGGCACCTCCCATAAAAACTTAATATTAAATGTGATATATCTGTATTGCTGTAATAGTGAGAGCCTTGGGACTATGCGTGAGCCCTTTCATTACGATTGGGTGGGGGAGGAGGTAGCAAAACACACCGGGTTACATCTAGTTATAAACAAAGAGTTGTTTTCTTACTGGTTCAAGCATTATTAGAAACATTTTGCTTTAAAACTTTTAAGTATAAAATATTCTCCCCTTGCTAAGGTTTCGGTTCTCAGTAAGTTATTTATTTATTTATTCACAAACAACATATAAGTAAAATTATAGGCTACGCAAAGAAGCAATAACAAATATGGCCTTTAGCTCTAGAGTGTATAAATGTACATATTAAATTAATTTATACTAAAGGACCCCTGCTGCTCCGCAGCATTATATTATATTATATTAATTTTTATAATATAATACCAAAATTTGCCAAGAGAAGTTAACGTACACTAATGCAAAAATTTGCCAAGAGAAGTTAACGTACAGTAAAAGTAAAGTTGATTGTCCACGCATAACTTTCCTCAAACCCAACGAATTTGCCAAGAGAAGTTAACGTACAGTAATGCCAAAATATGCCAAGATAAGATAACGTACAGTAAAAGTAAAGTTGATTCTCCACGCATAACTTTCCCCAAACCCAACGAATTTAAGCAGTTAATCCACTGAGTGTTCTTAGACCTATTTCAACAGCCTACGTTAATTAGAACTCTAGTTATAGAGGTTTGAGAGAAGAAAAATATTGAAAAAATCTTGAATGCAAAGTTTATTCATAAATTCTTTTAATATGTAAGATTTAAATTGCTTAAATGGAATTGTATAATATAGTGGATTTTACATATTTGGCTTTGGTAATTTGAATAAGAATGCGAGTGTTACAATTGAACTTGTGGATGAAGAAATATTTTATTTTATTTACTTGTTGGTTGTGGTAATTTATTAAGTGACGAATTAGGTCAGTCCAGAGACCTAAAAATGTAGGTTTGTGGCTTCAATTAGCTGAATTTCGTTAGATATGGTTGTGTAGTTACAATTTTTTTTTTTTTTTTTTGGCAAATATGCATTTATTTGCATTTTACTGGAGATAAAATGGCCCCGGATTACCTGTCCCATTGTAGAATGTCCTTCAATAAGGGGTTCATATTTATAACTGGATTTTATATTTTGTTGGATTTAACAATGAGATTAAAGTCATCTGCGTATAATGTAAAATCAGTATCGCGATGAAGTGAAAATAACGTGGCATAATGTTGGCTATTAAGAATAAGAAAACAGTGAGTAAATTTGCGGTTAATCACGAAATTTGTTATATCTATAATATTAATAGGCTAGGCGATTTCTTGTGACTGATATTTTGTTCTACCGTTTTATCCCGATTTTGACCAAACGTATATTATTTGAAAGGGATTTCTTTTTAGCCAATTTGCGTATTTACAGATTTAATTATTTTTGGTCCGCATTTCCAGGCGATTAGTTGGTCGATTATAGAACATTTTTTTGGAAATCTAAAGACATTATTGTAATATGTTTTCGTAAGGCAAGCGATTCAACAATTTGGTGGCCAGCGTAAAGAAGACTGTAGGTTGTTGATTTTCGTTTGGTAAAACCAAATTGTCTACCATATAATTGTTTGTTAGTGGTTACAAACTACCATATTCGGTTTGCAACAATTTGGTCTAGTACTTTGGAGATACAAGAGCTTAACGATAGGGCGTTATGAATGAAGAGATGGTTTGTCTGACCCTTTTTTTAGATTATGGTAATGTTGACTTTAAATTGTTGTGGAATAGAAAATGAAATTCGATCCGTGCCGGCAATTCATCTTTTACGTTTTTTAATTTAGGATTTAGTTCTATCATATTGATTGGGGTTTCCGGTTTGAGGTCCTCTGGGCTGGGATTGGCAGATGGAGGGTTTGCTAATGGTTTTCGTTTTTGTAAACCAGCATTTAGCCAGTACTGTGGCTGTTTTAGATTTGTCGTTTATAACTTCATTAGGCATTATTGGTGGAGCTATTCAGTGAATCGTTTGAGTGAATATAATCCGTGAAAAATCGCATATTTTTCCGTAAAATGACTCCTAAATATCTAAATTTCATTTTTAAGTAGCGCATTATTTTTTTTTTTTGTAGACAATAAGATTTTGTGTATTCGTGTTTCTTTTATATTTATACCAAGATCTGTTTTTAATTTTCTTAAGGTTTTCAAGTTTTGTGTTACACCATGGTACTATCTGGCGCTGAGTACTTAGGTCCCAATGAACAAATACCCAAAAAAAAAAAACAAAATATTTTGGGGCATTTGTTTATTTTTAATTTCTAAGTTTGGGGCCTAAATTCATTTTTTTTTAAGACTGATGAACAAATATACTCCAAAAATAAGCTACGAAGCCGGTTTATATTATTGTTTTGTTTGTAGTTTATTTATTTTCGTAAACTGAAAAAATATCGTTTGTAAATTGAAGCAATCAATAAATAAAATTTATCGTAACTGTGTTCCGCGCGCGCTACCGCACGAGAAAAATATTGTAAATAATAACGTTAGATGATTTATGAGATTTGTTGCCTTTGACTGAGTCCCCTTTTCGATATACTGTTCCACTTGGCGCAACTTTATAAAAAAGGCCACTCTCATCACCATTAAATATATTTTCAGAAGTATAATTTCGAAGAATTGAGAAAAAATTGCTCAATTCGGGCAAATTCACGACTATTTTCAATACTTTCTCTATGTATCTCTATGTATCTTTGTGTATTTTATGTTTTCTCTCCTCTGCCACCTCCATAATCAGCCACTGTTCGGTTCAAAATCTGAATCGAACCTTTGCTTTATTCATTACCAATTTTCTAGAAATGACAGAATTATTCAGGCGTATCTTGTTAAACCATATCGTCAGCCAATAAGTACTTTGAGTAGTTAAACAAAGGAAATTTAATGGAAATTTTAGTTTCTGTATAAAATATTTGACGTAATTACCCGAATTGGATAACTGAGCGAAAGTTAATTAACCGCGGGGTCTTGTTAGAGAAAGTGAACAAAAAAAGGGGATTTAGAATGTTTGGTAAATAAGTGTGAAAGGTAATTAAGCGTGGGGTAATTAAACGGATTATACTGTAGTTGTGTAAACCAACTTTGAGTGGCATTATTATGAGTTTGCTATCCGCAGAAATGAAAAAGTTCATACCGGGTATAGCTGTAAATGGGACTAGGTCGGAAAGACAAAACCAAATTTATGCCCACTTTGAGAATTATATACGCAAACTTTTATTTCTTGCTAAATAGATTTATATGAACATCCGAAAACAGCTTTACATAGAGACTGTGACGACATGAATTATTTTTCGGATACTAATTAATGGATATAATAAACACAGATAAGTTAAATTTGAATCGAAGGGTAGCTAAAGTCAATCTCATAGGATACAATTTTGCGAGGAATAGGTGTGAACATGCAGCGATTTTCAACGTCTCCAACAATGATCGCTTTATGGCCAAAATCTTGAGTTGAAAGTACACATAATATATACTAACTGGGCTCGGTCCGCATTGCTGGCCTGAAGAAAATATGAGGTTTTTTTATAGCAAATCTCCTCGTGGAAAAAATCGAGACAATTTTTAATTATGCAATCGGTCTTTGGAATGACCTACCATCATTCACTCAATTGATTAGCAACACATTATTCTTTAAAAAGGAACTTTTAAATTTATTTTAAATTTATTAAAAGTTTTCAATTTATAATTTTATGCGTTTGCTTTTCAATTTGAGTATTTAGATACCAAAAATTTCTTAAATATTTTATTTTGAATTACAATTGACATAACATTAGCTTGGAAGCTGTTACTTGCCATCATTGTAATTTACATGATTTTTTTCTTGTTGTGATAGCTATTGAATTTATATATAAACAAATAAATAAACTTTAATACACAGTGCTGAACACAAGTAAAGCGCGAACTCCCCCGAAATTTTAGCAGATTTCTACAGATGCAAAATTTTAGTATGCCTACAAATTAAAATAAAAAACTAGATTACACACTGTCAACTGGCAAGATATTCTGAAGATTCCCTGGAAATATCAGTAAAATATGTCTATCCACTTTTATATACATATATGGTACAAAAAATTTAATCCAGATCGGTCCATCTGCTTTTATATATATATATATAGGCAACTTACTGAAACTAGAGAGCCACACTCCTCCGCCCACAGACCAAAGTCAAAACTCGGACTTCACAGTGTCACTCACTAGGATATTCTGAAGATTCCCTGAAAATCGGTACAGCCAACTTGGAATTCCTACGGAACATACTTATACATAAATACATCAATTTTTATATATATATAGAAGATAGAAGATAAGTTCAACCCTGACTCTCCGAGTGACATTGAAACCCGCCTCTAATTGTTATTGTCCGTTGGCCGATATGGTAGATATGCTATAAATGGTTTACAACTCGACCAAAAAAAAAAATCTTTGGTTTAAAAAATCAAAAAAAAAAACGCGACTTGGTTACCTTACGATTAGCTAGTAATGTGCTCCATTGTTACATGTAGTGAAATGTACTAAATTGAGTGGGAACATGCGAATTAGATTTTTTTTATTTTTTCGCTGAATCTGTTTCTTGTATTTTAGTATTGTAAACATTTTTGTCCAAACTACAACAACATTTGAAAAAAGTTTAACTTGATTTGTTATTGTGATTATTATTCGCCTAGAAGTGTAAGATCTACTTACATGTACTCGTTTCAGCTTTCTAACAGACCTTCATTAAATTTAATGTTTTATTTTTAAGATAATCGTTAATATTATTAAGAAAAATCATCTCCAAGGTTTAGCTGTTATATCACTTTAACATGCCATTCCATTTTGTTTTGTAAGTTTCGTATTATTTTCATAATAAAGACTGTTGATAAAACCTGCTCTGGGAATCATAAAATATAAAAGAAAAGTAGTTTAAACTTTAATTTTTTAATCTACCAATTTTATATTAACTGCATCATCTTAATATGAGTATCTCTGGAGGAGTAAGCTTGAAAAAATTTTAACACTATTTTTCCTCTTAGCTTTTTTGGTAAGCATTGTTTGATTTTTATCTTAGAGAAAAATCAGAATTTGACTATTGACAGCAAGATTGGTTAGGGAACAACTAAAGTTCTTCAAGATGTTTTAGGACCATGAAAGTAAAATCATATTGAAAAGACCTCCCAACATATGCGATAGAAAAGCTGCCCGCTTTGCTCAGTGCTTGGACTATTTGGTGCGATAAGTTAAACCTAATGTAGGTGTAATAGGTGAAAGTATCAAATTTAGCTATTTCGAATTTTTAATACCCGCCAACTGCGTTTTAAACTCAATATCACAATCAACATTGGGTACGGCTACAACACTATAACCGTTGCCGATATTGAAACTCTAAATTCGAATAGGAATTAAAGTCTAGGGCAGGTTAGGTTAGGTAAGATGGGTTGCCGTCTCGAAGGCTAGTAGCTCGGAAATCATGTGGTCTATGGTGGTACCCTTAAGTCTGATAGTATTGGAAGGCAGAGAAAGAAATAGAGATGATAAAAGTGTAGACAGAATATGTAAAGAACATGGAAAGGTAAGGAAAGTGACCTCTTTCGTCTGCTATGCATCCCTCTTGAACTAACCAGATTCCCTCAAGAAGTCCGCAAGTTCTGCGTGTGAAACATCTACGATGCAGCACAGGTTATCGAAGAATCTTTGCCTTTGATATTTAAGGTCCCGCTCCTTCAGTCCTGGATATTCCCACAGCAAATGTTGCACTAAATCTTCCTCATCCATATCCACATAGCTCTTACAGAAGTGAACTCTTGGGACACCTTAGTGTTTGGCCACCCGCCCTATTATACAATATACAATTATACAATGTCCCGTTCCCCCTATCCATTTGATTTTAAACTTGGCCCATAGTCTTGTTTTGACTACAGATTAATTTAGGGGTAGTCACGCATAGTCACGCGTGGTCGCGCACAGTCACTAATGATCAAAATGTCATATCCCTTCATCCGATCGATCTGAAACTTTGTCCATGCACTTGCTGCGAAAAAGAATTAACTTTGACTTAGTCACGCACAGCCACGCATGGCTACGCACAGTAACGGAGTGATCTAAATGTCATTTACCCTCATCCGATCGATCTGGAACGTGGCCGATATACTTGCTGTAAAGAAAGAACAACTTCGACATAGTCACGCACAGTCACGCATATTCACCAGTTCCCTTTATCTGATCGATCTTAAACTTAGTCGATAGACTTGCTGTGAAAAAGATTAACTTTGACATATTCACGCATAGTCACGCACAGTCACAGAGAGATTAAAACCCCACTTCACCTCATCCTATGGATCTGAAACTTTGTCCATAGACTTGTTGTGGCCAAATATTAATTTTATGATAGCCACACACAGTCACGCATAGTCACGCACAGTCATGGAGTGATTTAAACCCCATGTCCCCACATTCAATCAATCTGAAATTATGTAAATAGACTTGTGACAAAAGATTAATTTTAAAATAGTCACACACAGTCACCGAGATGTTCAAAACTCATATGCATAAGGAAAGAAAGAGTTTTAATAAAAGCTTTATTTTTATAGGTTAGATTATTTTAGAAATATGATAAATAAATTATAATATTAAAATAGTTTTTCTATATTTTGGTATCTGATGAACATTATTTTTACTACTTATATTTGTTACTATAACAAAACATGCTGGCGTATAAGTGATTTTTCAATATAAATCATACGTTTTTATATCCTGTATAGGGTTGCCAGATCCCAATTTGGAAAAAGCTGGACATTCGACATAAAAACAGCTGGACATTTTAAAAGTTTTGTTTTATCAAAAAAAAAGTTTTTAATTTTTGTTTTAGTAAAATAATTTAATTAATTGTTTTTTTACAGCTAATCAGTTCATTCTTTAAAGTTTTACATATATAAAATATAAGTATTTAAAAAAAACAGTAATAACATAAACAAAATTAACATAAAACATCTGTTCAGGTTATAGGTGCTACATAAATTATTATAATATTTTATAAATAGTTATTATAAAATAACTTTTATTGCTACATACATATTGTGTTTCCACTAATTGACTTAGCTAATTCTGAACCAGCGAGATTTCTGCAAAGTTATTCCAATAATTAATTCTGCCCTTATTAAGTCAAAAGACATTCTGTTTCTTTCTTTGGTATATAAATTATTCAAAATACTAAAAACTCTTTCGCAAAAGGCTTAGCTTAGCTTTCGTAAATTTTCGCAATCATCATTATTTATTTTTTTTAAAAATACCACAGTTTATTATTTGGTAATCGTGGGGTAACTGGTCGTAAGCTACTCGAAGACAATAAAAATCGTTATAAAATTATTGTCTATAGCTTCAGATATTTCTAGAATATGCGGTAGTTTTTATAACTCAGTCCACGAAAACAAAGATTTTTTAAAATTTTAAAATAAAATTGTTTTAAAAAGGGAGTTATGTCCAAAATCATAACGTTTTTCTAAATATGAAAGACCTGAAAAAATTCGTCGGATTCAGATGTAAACGTTTTTTGTTCATCAGAAGAAAGATTTTTTAAAACTTTACTGACTTTGCTACCATAAAACTTATCATTTATTCTACATTTGAGTCTAGTCATTATATCGTGTAACTCTGAAATTGTAAAAGAGCCACTTTCAAGAGACAAAACAGATAAATGAAATTCTCCCATTATATTATGTAAAAAATATAGATATGCCTCTGAAAAACCTACCATTTTACACTCATCATTTTCGTCCACTGCATTGTCATCTGAAATTCTATAAGAAATTAATACCCACAGGCCTTTGGCAGTACTTTTTTCCTTTTTTTTTTTTAAATTATATTTTTACTGCTGGCCAACAAGAGACTAAACGATCCATATCTGGTAAAAGAGAAACCCACCGAGTTGCAATATGCCGTAAGAGTTCTTAATACTCAATTTCAGTAAACACAAAACATCCCTTTCACTTTTCTGTAGTCATTGCCGAAGAGCTGAACTCGTTAAAAATTTCTATTACGATATTTTCTGTATCTATAGATAGATAAAGCATTTAAGCGATTTCGTTTTTAATTTCTGTTTGGCTGGCCAAATTTAATTTTAGCTGGACGCTGGGCAAGCATCGAAAAAGCTGGGCAATTCAGCCAGATCCAGCCCGTCTGGCAACCCTAATCCTGTATGACTCTGTGGTCAGGGTATAATGAGTCTGTGTTGAAGTTTATAACTACCAAAAATACTTGATCGACTCAGAATCTCGTTTTGAGTTGATTTAACGATGCCCTTTCGTCTATCTATTTGGCTAACTGTCTGTGTGTCCCTAACAAACCTTTTAATCCAACTGTAGATCGCAAATACGAACACATAGTTCGAGGTCTTAACCATCGACCGTTCAAATATTTTCTGGAAGAAATAGAATTTGAATATTTTTCTTATTGTGTTGTGTAATTGTTTGGTTTTAGGTCATAAATAATGAAATAAAAGAAATTAAAAACTATGAACCAAATAATTAATACGGCGAAAAGTTTCATAGTCAGAGCTCTTAATATTAGCGACAAAAAATACCACTCCAAAAACATTAAAATTATAACAACAACACTTCTCAACAATGGTTTCCCAAAAAAGCTTATAAACAACCTAATAGAAAACACCGGCACTAACTTACAACGAAAAGTCAATAATCAACCGCACATCCCTAATGAAGATAACACCAAAAAATATTTCAGTGTAAAATATATACCAGGTTTAACAGACAGCAAAAAAAATAAGAACAACAATAACATCAAAAAATATCAGCTTTGCATATAAACCGATCTCTACATTAACTTAAATTTTTTCAAATGTAAAAACACCGATGGAAAAACAACAACAAAGTAACGTGGTTTATGAAGTTAACCCTCCGATGAGTGAGAAGGTCCCTAGGGACCTTTTTGCCTTTTCAAACTGAAATTACTCCTACTTCGGCCAGAACACCCCCCCCCCCCAAAGTTACTTTGTTGCGCATCTTTTGGAAAAAAAATCTAGCCGATCGGATCATTACTTTAGGAGTTATTGAGGTTTTAGTGAGAATAGTACGCGGACGTGTGAATAGGTCCGTATGGACCTTGTACTGAATTTCACTAATAAATGCATGTTTTTGGGCATCATTATAATTTTTTTATTGTTTCGATACATAATTTACTTGTTGTGAACACAAAGACCTAAACTCAAAGACATTAGGGATGATGATAAAAACAAAAAATTCGAAGAAAAATTCGAAGATATGAATTTTATTGCTTTCAAGGAAAGGCACAATATTCTAATTTTATACTACTAGCAATAAACCAGTTCTTAGAATTTTTTGTTCTTAGTATTTTGTTCTTAGAGTTTTTTGTTCTTAGTATTTTGTTCTTGGAATTTTTTGTTTGACGCCTTTGTAACTATTCTTTTGTATGCTGGACTCACAAGATCAAACCATGAACCAGCTATGGAATTATGGGGCGCGACGCATTGCCCAATATACAAAGCTGCGTTGTCGTACGATCGCTTCATTTGTATAAAGCAATTTATTCGATTCGACAATGGAAATACTCGACAACAGCGACTCATCAACAGCAAAACTGCGGCTATTGACAATATTTGGCAAATGTTGCAACATAACTTGGCAGCAGCTTACACTCCTCATGAAGCACTAACAATTGATGAGCAGTTGTTCCCTTACAGAGGCCGGACCCGCTTCACACCATACATTCCGTCAAAGCCAGCTAAGTATGGTTTGAAAGTATGGTGGTTATGCGACTCACAGAGTTATTATCCTGTGAAGGGAATGTTATATTCTGGAAAACTGCCAAACCAATAACGGGAGATAAACCAAGGGCAGAACGTAGTGCTGCAGCTTGTGGGAAAATATTTAGATGCTGGCCGTACTATATACGCGGATAATTTCTTTACCACTCTTGACTTGGCGCGTATTTTGTTGAGGAGGAAGACCGCATATGTTGGTACAGTGCGCTACAACAAAACATTCATTCCACAGGAGTTCAAGAAGAACCCGAAGCGCACCATCAATAGTACATTATTTGGGTTCAACGAAGGGGATATAGCGTTATGCTCATACGTGCCGAAAAAAAAATAAAGTGGTGAACGTGCTCTCCACAATGCACTACACCTGCCTCGTTGACGAACAAACCGAGAAGCGGATGCCCTATGCCATATTAGATTATAACGCCAACAAATGCGGCGTTGATACCATGGATCAAATGCTATGCACTTACAGCTGCTAAAGAGCAACACAACGATGGCCGTTGGCCATGTTTTATAATATGCTGGACGTCGCTGCATTGGCTGCTTTTACGATTTACAACGAAATGAAGCCTATAAAAAGGAGTGACAGACGGCGGTCGTTCTTGTTACTGGTAACGAAACAATTGGCCACACCAAATATCGAAGAACGTGCCCTCGAACAACCATATAACCTCATATCCAAGGATACGCAATGCGATGGAAGCATTCGATGTCAGGGTAAGAAAAACATCTTCAAATTCAAGAATAGAATATATATTTATTTGTTTTTTATTTTTCTTTTCATTTCAGGTATTACCAGGACCGATGTAAGGCAATGCACCGTCGTTTGCGGCTAGGTCAAGTTGACCGTCATGTCGCCTTTGCCGTTCTGAGTACGGGCGGCAGCGGAAAACGCCTGCATACTGCTTCGGCTGCGGCAACGCTGTTTGCGGAGAACATAGCACACTTTTACAGCGCTGAAACACTAGCGCACAGGGCGGGGGACAAGAAGTACACGCTCAACAACAATAATTTTTAAACTTTTTTATAATAGTCTTAAGAAAATTCAAGAAAAAAAAAAAAAATTAAAATCAAATGGACATCGCGAAAGGTAAAGCAAATACAGCATTAGCTCAACACATATTAAATACAGGTCACACAGCCGATTTTAAACAAGTGACAATACTAGACAAGGAAAAAATAGAAAGAAAGGGACTAACGATTGAAAGTTTACGAATCCAGCAAAACATCAAAAAATAATGAACTTAAAAGAAGACACTGACAACATATACAGTAGTTACAGGGTTGCAATAAACACTTAGTGATTTTAAACTGTTTAGTTTAATATGTTTTTTGTTAATATTTTTCTAATGTGATGTGATAATAATTTTATTATTGTAAGTGATTTAGAAATTGCTGTAAAAATATTTTTTTTCAAAATGTAACAACAATTTTTTTATATATTTTTTTTTTTAAATAGACGAAACCCTTGAAAAAGTCAACATAAAATTGACGACATGTCGGGTAAATGTAATAAATTGTTTTTATTTACATTTAAAACACTAGGCCATATTAGCTTGAATAAAATAAATAAACTGGAATATAATATACTTGGCCATAAAAAACTCATAAAAACTAAGAAGTTTTTATATTTTATTTCGCTGATTTTATTCTTCCGATATTTCGATCTGCTTCGCAGATCATCTTCTGGAAACTGACAAAGATATATATATAATAACAATAACAATATTACTAATAAATCACAATAAACGTACAAAATATTTTTATAATAACAATAATAATTACATTTTTAAATTTTGATTAGTTGGTTGCGTTGAGTTGAAAAACTTCTTCTCTCTTGCAAGTTTATTACCAACTAATCTCTGTTTTGATCGTTTGTATTTATCTATTGTGTGCCTGTATATTTGTGCAAATCTTTCCGTATCACTTTTGAAATTTAATCTCTTATGCGATGGTACGTCAATTATATGTAACATTTCTAACATGTATCTCTTGGAGTAATTATTCTCTTCTTGTAACACTCTTACTTCTTTGAAATTAGGTATAAGTCCAGTTTTAGTAGAGTGGGCCGCTAAGGCAGTTTTTTGTTCTATTGGGTTGTCGAGTGCTTTGTGATCCGATTTGTGTGAAGAAATTCTAGTCTTAAGTTTAGTTTTTGTTGTCCCAACATATTTTTTGTCGCATACGTTGGTACCGTCACCGTTGCAGCTAATCTCGTAGATTAAATTTGATTTTTCCTCGTTTTCTATCTTCGTTTTTGTTTTTTGTTATTAACTTATTGTTATGAGAAAGCCGTGACAAAACTCTTTACAAAAATTCATATTCTGAAAATTTCTCAAGATGAGTGATATAGATCCTTTTATGTTTCTAGTGAACATAACTACACACCTAAATACCCTTAATTTGCAATTGGAAGATAAAAATTAATTTATTAAAGATATGTACAAGCAATTTGATTTATTTGAAAATAAACTAAAATTAATCCACAAAAATTTCACATATATTTTCCGGAGCACATAGGACACTAAAATTTTTACTCAATTAAAGTCTAGTCATTGAAGGATTCATTTCATTCAAGATTTTCTTATTTTAAGAAATAAAAGGAACCTTTTCCACATATTTGCAAATCAGTTTTCCGTAATTATCGATGAAGTTAATCCCGAAATTCTATTAGAAATCATTGATGTGCAATCATCTTATCATCTTCACAGTAAGTTTCAAGAAAGCAATCTTCTCAATTTTTATAAATGCTTACCAAAATATTTGTATCCAAATTTATCTGAAACGTCGCACAGTGGCGCCCTTAGAACAAATGAGGGTACAAAATCAAAAATTTTATGTGTACTTACGATATTTTGAGTAAACCCATCTTATAAGAAATTGTTCAAAGATTACAAATTTGCAACCTTCAATAAAATCAGATCTTTAGTTAAAAGTTATAGCACTTCAAAATCAACGGATTTTCAGTTTTCAAAAAAACGCACAATTTTTAGGCAATTTGGTCCAGTTTCAGGTAGAACAAAAAAAACTTAACTTATCCTAAATATTTTATATGCATTGATTTTGTATTTTTTCAGTATATTATAGAAAAGAAACATTTCTGTTTGCTTTTTGTTTCACCAGACAAATCGCTTTTAACCACTGTCCATTTTTCACTATTTCTAACATTTTTTTGAAAAAAAAAAAAAAATTGTAATGTTTTATATCTGATTCAATGATTTACTAATTCAACAAAATCCAGCTGTTTCCAGCTAATTCTTTGACTTCTAGATGTAAAAAAAGGTAAAAAAGACATTGTTCCAGTAAAAAAAAACACAATTTTTAGGCAATTTGGTCCAGTTTTAGGTGGCATAAAAAAAATGTTTAACAAATCGTAATCTTTTTAAACTCTTTCTTTAACTCGTACTCTCTGTCTGTCTGTCTGTCGTGGGGCAATCCCATTCCCCCATTATCCAATTGATCTGAAATTTGGCCCATAGTGTTGATGTTAATTTGGGGTAATCACGCACAGTCACGCATAGTCACGCACAGTTACGGAGTGATCTAAATGTCATTTCGCACCATCCGATCGATCTGAAACTTGGTCCATGCACTTGCTGTGAAAAAGATTAACTTTGACTTAGCCACGCACAGTCACGGATAGATTTAAAACGGATCAATCAATCTGAAACTTGGTCGATATACTTTTTTTTTTTTGCTAACCAACACTCAGGGGTGCCCCCCACAAATGCAGTGCATTATGTTGATTTCAGAAAAACAGGTTATGGGAAGGAGGAGAAAGGATATTTGTTTGTGGATATTTAACTTACATTTTATTAGATTATAACTCTCAGGAAAGGCCTCTGCGGGGAGTTTATTCCACATGCGGCTAGTTCGACTGACAAACGACTCTTTAATGTGTTGTGTGTTCAACTGGACACTAGACTACAAAGGGATGTGGTCTACTAGAGAAGCGGGTAGAGCGAACCGAAATTCGGGCACTTGGAATAAGTTCGCTAATCTCAGAAGAACATTTCATAAGGTAATATCTAAAGAACAACGCCACACAGCACACATTCTGATGATGTTCCAATGAATCAAAGTCCAAAATGGACTTTGAAACTCCTGCCATATATGGGCAGGATGTAAGTGGTATAGATTTTAAGGAGATCAGAAGGAGTGAAGTAATACTTGCTGTAAAGAAAGATTAACTTGGACATAGTCACGCACAGTCACGCATATTTACACACAGTCACGGAGTGACTTGAACCCATTTCCCCTCATACGGTCGATCTGAAACTTTATCCATAGACTTGTTGTGATCAAAGATTAATTTTAAAATAGTCATGCAAAGTCACGCACAGTCACGGAGAGATTCAAAACTCATATGCATAAGGAAAGAAAGAGTTTTAATAAAAACTTTGTTTTTATGTGTTATGTAATTTATTTCTATTGATTTATGTACTTATTTAGTATATCATAGAAAAAAAATTTACTGTTTGCTTTATGCTTCACCAGGTAAATTGATATTTACCAACTATTTATTTTTTTTTCACTATTTTTCTACTCTGATGGAAAATAATTTTTTTTTTTTTATTTATGGATAATAATTTTAAAATATAAAAGCCTTGAAAAAGAAACATAAAAAATAAACAAGTAAGAAAATTATAGTCGGTCTAGACCGACTATACGATACCCTATACCATGCGTTTAGAGGCCCTATCTCTCAGTCCCAACTAACTGGATATAGAAAATAAGCATAAACCAAATTTGAGTGGGATTTTTATTATTTTTTTCGGCTGCAGATATGAAAAAGTTCATATCGGATGCTATATCTATATGGGGACTAGGCCCTATGACTAAGAGTTGTCCAATAGGGATCATTTTTTGACTACTGATTAATGGATGTAATATATACATAGAAACCCAATTTGACTAAGATTCGTATGATAATTTGCATCTTATGGCAATATATGTTGATTTCATAGGGGTCATTTGTATGGGGGCTAGGTCTGAACATGGACCGATTCTCACCAATTTCAAAAGCGTTCATCCCATGGTCGATAGAAGATCAAGTACCAAATTTCGTCAAAATATATCCATATTTGCGATCTGCAGTTTGATTACAAACTTTACATGGACACAGAGACGGACATCGTTAAATCGAATCAGATAGTGATTCTGATTCGATCGGTATAATTAAAGATGGGTGTAGGTCAAATATTTTTGGTTGTTACAAACAGCAGCACAAAGTCATTATACCCAAACCACATAGTGGTATAGGGAACAAAAATTGTTAAAAATCATGTTTTTTAGTTAACAAAAACATGATTTGTTTAATGCCGTTAATAAATTTCTACTTTGATAACACGTAAGTAAGCATATAGAAAGTGCGTCACTTTGTTCAAACAGTTATTTTATAGGCCAGATAATTATCTATTATATGCCTATTAACTTGTTTGATTATCTCAATTGATTCAAAAGTTATAATATTTGCAACGCAAAAACTTAAATGGCGCCAATGTGCGTCGTTTATATATCTTTTTTCTATGGTTCCAAATAGGAATATGAACAAACGTATTCTATGATGATTATGAATAACTCCAAACAATATACTCGACGTTTAGCATTCAATTATTTTACAACTGGAGTTAGAAATAAATCGGGCTCAAATTGTTAGTGATGTTGTATTGCTCTAAAATAATAAAAAAAAGAATAATGCAATATATTTTAGTTAAAATAAAGATATACATTTTTTGATTTATACGAAATTTATAAAAAATTTTGAAATGTGGCCCGAAAGGACACAGCAATAAAAAAATTTGGCTCGCGTATAAAAAAGACTATGCACTTTTGGCCTAGACCGACTATAATTTTTTCACTTGTTTATTTAGAGTATTTTTATACCCTAAACCACTATGTGGTTTGGGTATAATGCCTTTGTGCTGTTGTTTGTAACTACCAAGAATATTTGACCTAGACCCATCTTTTATTATACCGATCGAATCAGAATCACTATCTGATTCGATTTAACGATGCCCGTCCGTCCGTCCGTCCGTCTGTGTTTCCATGTAAACCTTGTAATCAAACTGCAGGTCGCAAATATGAATATATTTTGACGAAATTGGGCATGTAAGCTTTTGTCGGTCATAGGATGAACGCTGTTGAAATTTGTGAAAATCGGTCCATGTTCAGATCTAGCCCCCCTACTAATGACCCCTTTGAAATCGACATAAATTGCCATAAGACCCAAATTGTCATATAGATCTTACTCAAATTGAGTTTGTATGCCTTAATTACATTCATTAATGAGTGGTCCAAAAATGATCCCTATGGGCCAACTCTTAGTCATAGACCACATATAGAGCTGCTTCCCGATCTTCACTTAAATCTATCAAAAAACAAAAATATTGTACTGATTCTTCTCAAATTTTGTTTGCATATATTTTTGCAAAATTCAAGAGACTTTACCAAACATGGTTAGGATCGGTTCATTGTTAGGCCTAGTCCCCATATAGGTACAGCAGCCGATATGAACTTTTTCATATCTGCAGCCAAAAAAATTAATTAAAATCCCACTCAAATTTGGTTTATGCTTATTTTCTATATCCAGTTAGTTGGGCCTAAGGGATAAGGTCGCTAAACGCATGGTACAGGGTATCGTATAGTCGGTCTGGACCGAATTTTCTTACTTGTTTAATTCTTTATTTATGCCATCTATGCTCCGTTAGATTAAACATATTTTGTTCGGACATATTCCAATTAATACTGTAATTAATAAAGGAAAAACTATCGATTCAGTTAATAAACAACTCATGACTGAAAGTATAATATAATGCGTTGGCGAAATGCATTGCAGTGGTTATTTGAGATTTTTTAGTTACATGTGTCGCAGAACCTTGCTTTGGGAGGAACATAAGTTATAAGAAGATAACAATGGTAATTTCCTAAAAATTTGGGAGCTTATGGCCAAGTTAGACCCAATCTTGAAAGAAAGCGTACGTCAAATAAAAAATAAAGAGTTACACGTTCATTATTTAAGCAAAAGAATGTAAAATGAAATGATTACATTCTTAAACTCTGCAATCAAAGAGAAAATTACAAAATTAATAAAACTGAATGAATATTATTCAATAATCGTTGATTGTACTCCAGATGTTAACCACACTGAGCTAATGTCATTAATTGTCCGGGTCGTCTGCCCAAGTAGTGATGAAAACACGTCGAGTTATATGAGCATTCCTTATGTTTTATTGAAATTGATAATAGCTCTGGATCTAGAATTACAGATAAAATTATAGAAGCATTACAGTCATATAACTTCTCAATCGCCGAAGTGAGAGGACAAAATTATGATAACGGCTCCTATATGCTCGGACGACATAGTGGTGTCCAAAGTAGAATTCTTAAAATAAACCTAAGAGCCTTTTTGTTCCTTGCAGTCAAAATTCCCTAAATTTTGTGGTGACTGATTCTGCGAGCTCTTGTATTGATACCATAATATTGTATAATTTTATGTATGTGTTAGTAGCAAATTTAAATGCAATTTATTAAAAATAAAGGAAAACATTTAAAAATCTGTAAATCTGCAAATCGGCTAAAAAGAAATTCCTTTCAAATAATATACGCCTGGTCAAAATCGGGATAAAACGGTAGAACAAGACATCGGTCACAAGAAATCGCCTAGCCTATTAATATTATAGATAGATATATATCTATACTAATATAATAAAGTGGTAATGTGTGTTTGTTTGTTTGTTCCTAAAATTTTCACTGAGTCTTACTGCGGATACGGGAAGAGCTATTGGCTATAATTTTTGAAATATTTTTAGTGGGCGTGGCACCTCACATAAAAAGTAAATTTTTAATATCATATATATTAAGTGCTATGACAGAGAGAGCTCTTCAGATTTGTCTGATGTCACCTATTATTAATGTGAGTAGTCGGACAAAAAATGGGCAGTATCGGACCAATAGGCGTGGCACCTGCCATACAAAGTAAATATAAAATGCCATGTATCTGGAGTACTGTAATAATGAGAGTCTTGAACTTTGTGTGAGTCCATAAGTTGTTCATGTGATTAGTTAGACAACAAATGGTCGTGATTGGAGCACCGGCCGTGGCACCGTCCGTACAAAGTAAATAAATGATATCACATAACTGGTGTACTAAAAAAGGGAAGCTTTGACACTTTGCGTGACCCCATCAGATCTTAGTATGAGTAGTCGGACAAAAAATTGGCGGGTTCACACCAATGCGCGTGGCACTCCCCAAGCAAAGTTAATAATTAATATCATATGTCTAGAGTACTGTAAATGAGAAAGCTTTGTGGCTTTGCGTGACCCCATAGGTTCCTTGTATGATTAGGCGAACAAAAAAATGGGCGTGATCGAACCACTGGGCGTAGCAAAGTAGATATCTAATATCATATAACTGGTGTACTATAAAAGGGAAAGACCCGACATTTTGCACGAGTCCATCAGATATTATTGTGAGTAGTCCAATAAAAATTGGGCGGGATGGGGTTAGTGGGCGTGGCACCTCCTATATTAAAATATGAAGTACTACGAAAGCGAAAGTCTTTTCACAAGTACATAAGTTTTCAATGTGATTTGTTGTTGAAAATATATCGCCAAAATCAAAAATCGCCAGACCCAAAAATCGCGAAAAACAAAAATCGACCAAAACAAAAATCTTCAAAATCAAAAATGGTCAAAATCAAAAATCGCTACAAAGAAAAATTGCTAAATGATATTTTAAGTGCAAGGCCCATATTTAGGTGTTGCCAGATCTAATTTGAAAAATCCGTGTTCTTGTCATGGGCAGCTACATGTACCTTGCTCCAGAGTAGGAACGCCGAAAAATCTGATAATTGTTGTACCGAATGAAAAAACAAAAAACATAGTATATCAGTATGTATCGAAATAAAAAAATCTATAGTAATTATCTACATGTAAATACTAGCATAATAAAGAGGTAATATGTGTTTGTTTGTAGGAGTTAATCTCCGTAACTACTCATCTGATCTTCCCGAAATTGTCACAGTCTTACTGCGGATATGGGAAGTGCAACAGACTTTACTATACCCTCCACACCTCAGTGGCAGAGGGTATATATAGGTTTGTCAATCCGTTTGTAACGCATCGAAATAAATTCCGGACCCCAAAAAATATATTTTCTTGATACTTATGACAAGGGAAGTTGATTTACCGATGACCGTCTGTCCGTCTGTCTGTGGAAATCACGTTCACGCCGTCAATATCTAAGCTAGACCGTTCGCTTTTATAACATATCGTTTATTAACATCCCAAAGGAGTTGCTGTTTAAAATCGTCAAAATCGGTCAAAGGGTTCACGAGCTATGAATGAAACTTTGAAAAACTCTTGAAAAAATAAAATTTTTCAGTGTGTTTGTTGTTTTTCTTAAGATATGTTGTATATGTTGTAATTCTTCGTATTGTTGAAGTCATTACAGTTGTGTGTAGATTAATACTGCACGTGTTACATTGTCCTAAGCAGGTTTTACCACAAATTTTTTATCATTAAAATTAAATATTAAAAATTAAAAATTAATAAAAATAAATAATGGAAAATAAACAAGTAAGAAAATTATAGTCGGTCTAGACCGACTATATGATACCCTATACCATTGGTTAAGAGACCCTATCTCTCAGGCCCAACTAACTGGATATAGAAAATAGGCATAAACCAAATTTGAGTGGGATTTTTATTAATTTTTTCGGCTGCAGATATGAAAAAGTTCATATCGGATGCTCTATCTATATGGGGACTAGGCCCAAAAATGGCCCGATCCTGACCGTGTCTGGTAAAGTCTCTTGTATTTTGCAAAAATATATGCAAACAAAATTTGTGAGGAATCAGTGCAATATTTTTGTTTTTTGATAGATTTAAGTGAAGATCGGGAAGCAGCTCTATATGGGGCCTATTACTAAGAGTTGTCCAATAGGGATCATTTTTGGATTACTGATCAATGGATGTAATATATACATACAAACCCAATTTGACTGAGATCTATATGATAATTTGGATCTTATGGCAATATATGTTGATTTCATAGGGGTCATTTGTATGGAGGCTAGGTCTGAACATGGACCGATTCTCACCAATTTCAATAGCGTTCATCCCATGGCCGATAAAAGATTAAATACCAAATTTCGTAAAAACATATTCATATTTGCGACCTGCAGTTTGATTACAAGCTTTACATGGACACACAGACGGACGGACGGACATCGTTAAATCGAATCAGATAGTGATTCTGATTCGATCGGTATAATTAAAGATGGGTGTAGGTCAAATATTTTTGGTTGTTACAAACAGCAGCACAAAGTCATTATATAAAAATGAAAAACGGAAGATGAAATTTGAAAAGTGAAAAATAGAAAATGATAAATTAAAAATGAAAATTTAAAATGAAAAAGTGGAGTGTATCAAAGATTCGGTCCAGCCGAATTCAACACTCTTACTTGTTTCTTAAATAATTTTAGTGGGCGTGGCACGTCCAATACAAAGTAACTTTTTATTATCATATGTATTAAGTACTATGTCACCCATTATTAAATTGAGTAGTCAGACAAAGAAATGAACGGGATTGGACAAATGCGCGTGGCACCCCCAAACAAACTTAATACAAGTAAGAAAATTATAGTCGGTCTAGGCCGACTATATGATACCCTATACCATGCGTTTAGAGACCCTATCTCTCAGAACCAACTAACTGGATATAGAAAATAAGTATAAACCAAATTTGAGTGGGATTATTCTTAGTTTTTTTGGCTGCAAAATTTCATATCGGATGGTATATCTATATGGGGACTGGGCTCAAAAATGGACCAATCCTGACCATGTTTGGTAAGGTCTCTTGCATTTTGCAAAAATATATACAAACAAAATTTGAGAAGAATCAGTGCAATATTTTTGTTTTTTGATAGATTTAAGTGAAGACCGGGAAGCAACTCTATATGGGGCCTATGACTAAGAGTTGTCCCATAGAGATAATTTTTGGACTACTGATTAATGGATGTAATAAAGACATACAAACCCAATTTGAATAAGATTTATATGATAATTTGTATCTTATGGCAATTTAAGTCGATTTCATAGGGGTCATTTGTATGGGGGCTTGGTCTGAACATGGATCGATTCCCACCAATTTCAATAGCGTTCATCCCATGGTGGATAAATGCATATATGCCAAATTTCGTCAATATATATTCATATTTGCGACCTGCAGTTTGATTAAAAGCTTTACATGGACACACAGACGGACGGTCTGAACATGAATCGATTCCCACCAATTTCAATAGCGTTCATCCCATGGTAGATAAAAGCTTATATTCCAAATTTCGTCAAAATATATTCATACTTGCGACCTGCAGTTTGATTGCAAGCTTTACATGGACACACGGACGGACGGACGGACATCGTTAAATCGAATCAGATAGTAATTCTGATTCGATCAGTATAATAAAAGATGGGTCTAGGTCAAATATTTTTGGTAGTTACAAACAGCAGCACAAAGTCATTATACCCAAACCACATAGTGGTATAGGGTATAATTAAATGTCATATATCTGAGTTACTGTAATAATGAGAGCCGTGGAATATTACCTGAGCCCTTTCATTACGATGCGGGGGTTGGGGGGAGCGGGTAGCGAAGCTCACCAGGTTACAAATAGTAATTCATAATTTGGGTTAAAAAAAAAGTAAATAGGAATTCTCTCTTTTTTTTGGTTACAAAATATGGGGCGCGATTGAGATCCTTGGCCTAGGGCGCTACAAATGCTCGGGCCGGCGCTGTGCGTGATCGAGAAAAAGAAAGCATATCTCTATAAAATTCACAACTAGTGTGCATTCTTAATCAAACCGGTTTTCTGACATTTCGGTGTTCTATGGAATGGTTGGCACGCATTTGTACCACTAAACATAACGGATTTTGCAATGTAGTACTCCTGAGGCTTTGTGCTACAGCAACGCTACATTTCCTTGAATGAGTAACTCGTTCACCCACGTATAACGTATTATATACATAAAATACAATAAAGCATTGCAATTTGAAAGTCTTACCAAAAGGGTAAAATTGTGCTGAAATCTATGTGTATTAAGCATAAACCACGGTCAAGTTTGGTTTTTATATGTTTTTTTACATTAATTAACTAGTATTCAAAAAAAAACACTTTGGGACCATATGAAGTCATAGTCCTCATATAACGTTGCTTTCCGATCTTCACTTAAATCTAGCAAAAAAAAAAATGTTGCACAGATTTTTCTCAAATTTTGTAAATATGATCCTAATCCTTGCATTCTTCGAATTTTTTAGTTCTACGAGCAAAAATTAATAACAATGCTACTCATTTTTGGTTTATGCTTATTTTCTATATCCAATTCGTAGAACCCAAGATCCTTTCCCTAAGCTCATGATATATGCTGTCTATAACTTTTTGAAAAATTGTGCATCAGGGAGACCTGAGGGCTTTACAAATTATATCAAAATGACCGCAACTCAAAATATTTTCGACTACAATTGAAAGTCAGCAATGTAGTGGGTATATTTGTCTCATTGCCACCAAACTCAATTAAATATGAATAATACATTTGCAGAGGGACCGTGGTATTGTAACTATCTATGCTTCGTAAACTGTTGTTTACAACCAACTTTGCATAGACTGGTGTATGAAGGCCTCTGTGAATAATCACCACAATTTGATTAGAACTGTTTATTTTTTTTTGCTTCTATGTTTAGTGAATGGAAATAGGTTCAGCTGGAAATTGACGGGAACGTAGAAATTTCCCCAATGCTTATATAAAAGTTGGATTTAAATATCTGTATTTTTTCATATCGCCAACTTTTTAACTAACTACAAATTACAATAATAATTAAAATTAAGACTACCTTTTATTAATTTTTATTAATTCAAAAAAATAACCACTTCTATAATAATGCAAATTTTGCACCAAATTTCAAGATTAAGTGCTCTTAAAATTTTAAATTATTTTTTTTTATTCCACACAATATTTTGATCTTGAACAAGTTTCTTAACACAAATTCATTTTCATTTATTGAATTATTTTCGAAACTCATACGTTATTTTAATTATATTTTATTTGCTAGTAAGGCATTGTTCATATTACACGAGTATTAAAAACACTGCACACTTATTTTCATCATGCTCTCACATTTCAATTCACTGAAATGAATACATTGTACAAGTTATACACCAGTACGTATAACAACACAAAAGTTTAAATATACATTATGTATTGTAAACATGTTTGTGTTTGTGTTTGTGTATGTGTTTGAGTTTACAAGGATATGTGTTGCGTGTTTGTTACTTCAAAAACCACACAAACTTTTTACTTTTACTGTTTTTGTTAAAAATACATGATACAACACCCAAAAACAACAATAAAAATAATGGTGAAATATTATCGAGGTGCCAGCAAATCAAACCGCATCCACCAACCTTAATTTTATGTTTTCCTTAATGTTTTTGATACCAAAGGAAAACTTTTGTATATATTTCTTTCCAACCGGCAAAAGTTTCCGAAAAATTTCTGTAAAATAAATATTAAAAAAAATTAGGCAAACATAAAAAATTCTAGGTAACACAATTTTAAAATTATGTTAACGCAATTTTTTAAATTGATGCCAAAAAGTATTTGTTAGAGGTAACATTTACAAAAAGATTTCTTATCTTACATATGGGAAATTCTATTTTAAAGCAACGGGGAAAATTAGCTTTTTGAACCTCAAACTCTTTAAATTTAATAAAATTTGATTCATGAACCAATGCAAACTCTCTAATAGAATATAACAACCACAACATATGTATTTTTATTTTTGTAAAAAGTTTAAAAAATAACTTTAAATGACACATCAACTTTTTTTATAGGTAACAAACAAGGGGTGCAATCGGACCAGTGGGCGTGGCACTACCTCTACAAAAAAATCATGGATAATATGTGCGGAATCCTCAAAATCAACAATCACCAAAACCGAAAATCACGAATAACAAAAATCGGCGAAATCGAAATCCCGCCAAAATCAAAAATCTTAAAAAAACGCTCATCGTGTTACAGCTACAATACAATAAAATACAATAGAATTAAATTTAAAATTGCAATTGGGATTCAGGAGATTTCTTACATCTCGAATACCAGTCCACAACTGTATATTACTGAGCCATTCTTTTTCTAGTATGCCTTCCTTCAATATTTGATCGCGTATTGATTTGCAATAGCTTATATTTTGGGTTCCTTATAATGTGGCCCAATTATGCCGCCCTTCGATTTTTTAGTGATAAAATAAGTGAAAATGGTGTTTTAAGCATCCGTCGTTAAATCCACCTTCCTTATATCCACTGATCTTATGGTCCATACCTCCATTGCATATCGCTGAACTAATCATAAATATCTATTAACAAATCGTAGTTTTGTTTCAAAATTAATGGCTAGTAAGAACTTTTTTTGTATTTAAAAAATGCTTCTCTTGCAATTTTAACACAGCACCTAATTACTTTCGAAACATGCTACTGTCCCCGAGTTATCATATTTAAGACTCTATACTTTGTCGAGATAGGAATTTTGTATCTTTAACCGTACTCCTACCTTGGTGTAGGAAACTAAAATTTTTTTTTTTAAGAAACTCTAAAACTGTTAAAAAAATGTTTTTTTTTCTAAATTTTTAAGTCTCAAATCGCTTATGGATCGCTGTTTTTCGAAAATTTGAATTTGCCATGTTAGGTGAGGTTTTCTACTCGATATCGGAAAGTTGTATAAAAATAGTACATTGTCTTCTAAGTGTAGAAACAAAGCAAGAAACCAAACAGTTATGATTGTTTTATAAATGGTGGCCTATGGCGTTTTGATGCAGAAGATGATGCCGGTGCTAATTTTACTGATATCGATACTTTGTTTGTCTCCAAGGACAACACGCTTTGGAGCGCAACATCTCTGTAAACAGCAGAACACAATCGAACTGCTAATGCGTTGATATTGCGGCCAGGTATTCCTAATAGTACTCGTATTTACTTGATAGCGGTTTAATAGTATCAAGAATGTTTCATTAATATTCTTCCACCGCATACTGAGAAAATCACTTTCGAAGATATTTGGCGGGTTAAAGAATGCAAATCATAAAGAAGTCGATGTCCAAATGCTTCAAGCGTATTTGGCTGTTTTGATATTGTCTGGCGTTTACAAGTTAGTTTAATGTTATTGAATATATATGAATAATAGCGTTTCAATTCCAATATTTAAATTTATATTAAAGAAATTCATATTTAAGTTTAAATATAATATTTAAAAAAATTATATCATATGGTCACCTTATTTATGTTTTTTTCTTTCTGCTGTGCCGCTTCCCATGACGTTGTGTTTGTTGTAGGAAAATTTTATTATATTGTTGTTGTTTGCAGCCTTTGGTGTTGTAGACGAATAAAAGTTTCAATCACAATCATGTTGTTGCTATTGTTGCTGCTTCTGTTGTGTTTGTTCCCTTGCAGGTGTATTTGCCACACCTGTTTCTTCCTTCAGCAATGCATTGGCCACATTGGTCATTTTTGTGTATTTTAGAACGATATGACTTGTTATCATCTCTTAGTTTACTGGGGCCAATAGCCTCCACACACTTAGACTTGGAATGGGCAATCCTCTATTTTGGCTTTCATTGTGGCCAAATGATCTTTTTTTACAAAGTATTTTAAATTGATTTATTTTAAACTATTTTTTGTAATAAACTTTTAGATCGCATATTTTTTTAAGTATTTAATATATTTTTTTGTAACAATAAAAATTTTGGTCAATATACCTGCAAGGACGACCATCAATAGCAACAACAGCAGAAACAGCAACATTAGCAAAGGCAACATCAAAATAGTTAGTTGCCTTAAGATTTACCTAAAAAATTATTATAAATGTAAAAGAAACAAGTCAGAAAATTATTAAAAAATTATCGGTCTGGACCGACTATAAGCTACGCTTGCCATGTGCTTAGCGGCCCTATATTTTAAGTCATCTAATTGGATATAGAACATAAGCATAAACCGAATTTGAGTGTCATTGCTTTTACTTTTTTTGCCTTCGGATATGAAAAAGTTCATATCGGATGCTATATTTATATAAAGGCTAGGTTGAAAAATGGACCGATCCTGAACATATTTGGTAAAGTCACGTATATTTTGCAAAAACATGTACGAACCAAATTTAAGAAAAACCTGAGCCATATTTTTGGTTTTTTTTTATAGATTTGTATGAAGATCGGGAGCAGCTTCATATGGGGGCTATGGATAAAAATTGTCCTATATGGTTTATTTTGGACTACTGATTAATGGATGCAATAAACATACACAGGCACAATTTTACTGAGATCTGTATTATAATTTGAATATTACAACCATTTAAGTCGATATCATAGGGGTCATTTGTATGGGGACTAGGTGTCACATTCACCAATATCTATAGGGCTCATCCCATGGCCGATACTAAATTACAAAGAAATATATTTATATTTGCGACATGCAGTTTGATTGCAAGATCAACTAAGAAAGTAAGTCTGAGTCGATGGGTATAATAAAAGGTCCAATATTTTTGGTAGTTAAAAACATCTGCACAAAGTCATTATACCATAACTACATAGTGTTATAAATATAAAAAAAATATTACTCAAGCATACAGAATTGTTTATTTTCCAATGGAAGAGAATTTTTATATAAATTTAGATATTGGTTTTTTATTATTTATTTTAATAAAACGTTTTAAATATTATTGGATATTAATTAAAAAAAAATAATTTTTTTTTGAAAACTTTTAATTTTTACTTTATTTTTAATTAAATCGATCGAATTAAATACTTGAAATATTTTTTTATTTAAACCTCAGTTAGAATTTGTTCACTTATGAAAATGTATAAAGATATTAAAAAAAAGGGGGAAGGAATGAACCCTCAAATAAATTTAAAAGAAAAGATATTGTAAGATAAATGAATTTAAAATAAGAGTGTTGTAAAAATATAAAAAGTGTGATGAACTCTGAATTTAACATACTTTTTCTGTAAAAAGGGAATGTGCAGTATGTTTGAGTGGTATGTATTGCCATGCACCAGACATGCAATGCTATACTCATGCATTTGCGTGGTTATCCACACTACACAGTCGTTTGTGAGAATTTGCTTACAATGTAAATTCTCACACATAAATTTAAGTATGTGTTGTAACACGCTTTGTTGAGAACAACCTATTCACACTAAAGTAGGTCAGCATGCGAAGATAACAGTCGACCAGCTCAGACGGTCAAGTCATTGTTCTGTACCCCGATGGATACGTGATAACATACTTTAAATATGCCATTAATGATTTGCCTAAAGATCTGAACCACAAAAAAAAAAACATCTATACATATCTGTATACTCAAATATAGGAGGAGAGAGGGTTTTTATCTCTCTGAGTGTAATTTTCCTTCCCGATCGCTACATTTAAGTAGTACGCCGATGGCAATTTCAGAACCCTACATAAACTGCCCTTTTAAACAGCGATTTCAAAATAAATTATCTACATGGATTCATTTTACACATTTCTCTTATGAGATTTTATTAAATAATTAATTTTAATGATTTTAATTAAGTAATTAATTCAAGTAATTATCATCAATGTAATATTTAATTAAAAATAATCTTAAATAGCTAATTGTGATATACTTTAGTATTCACAATTCAATATCAGTTTTAGTTTTGCTCTTCAATGTAGTTAATTTAAAAGGCATATACAAAAGAAGGAACTAGAAAGTGTAAATTTATTTACTTACTTATTTATTTATTTATTAATCTATGGAATAAATCCTTACAGACAATTTACAAAACGTTTAACAATGAATGAGAAATTTAATTTAAAGTCTTCAGATAAATTATTATTTTACTTTTTATGACATTTGTATTTAAAGAAAAATCAATAAATCTATAAAGCTTATTAAATTCAATACACATTCGTCTAAGCGGATCACCGTTCGCATAATTTGATCTATAAAACTGGACAGATAGAGGTGAGAAGAAACATGTTAGCGGCTGGGGGATGTTAAATAAAATATTGTTGATCAGGAAACCAGAACAAACGTCGCCATTAATAATGTTCAAAAGAAATGAAACGTTTAGCATAGATCTGCGGCTTTTTAAGGTTGGCAGCTTAACAAGGGTGAGTCTACTGTTATACGATGGAAGATTTAATTGGTTAAAATTTAAGCTGCGAAGACAGAATAGTAGGAATTGTTTTTGCACCTATTCGATGCTATCAATATGAGTTTGATAGAAAGGGTCCCATATAATAGAGGCTATTCCAAAATCGGTCTCACAAGTGACGTGTATAGTGTTTTTGTTACATACGGATCATTGAACTCTTTAGACCAACGTTTTATAGAACCAAGTACTCCTTTGCTTTGTTTACTGTAATTCTAATATGAGGAACGAAACTAAGCTTTGAACCTAATAAAACACCAAGATCTAAGAAGGTGTCGACTTCTTCCAGTTGAAAGCCGCCCAACACATAATTTACAGATATTGGTCTTTTTCGAACAAAACGCATATACTTGCACTTTTTAAGATTCAGCTCCATTAAATTTAAAATGCACTATGAGTGAAATGAATCCAAATCATTTTGAAGATAGGTATGGTCGGAGTATTGGTTATAACTCATAAAGACTTTTACATCGTCAGCATACATCAGGATATTTGAAAACTGAATAACCTGCGGTAAATCATTTATAAATAGTGAAAATAAAAGCAGTCCAAGATGGCTGCCTTGCGGAACGCCAGATAAAACATTAATATTTTTCGAAGATATATTATTAAAACGTACATTTTGCTTTCTGTTTGTTAAATATGAATATATCCACTTTATGCTAAGATCAGAAAATCCTATTAGATGTAATTTCTTTATAAGAAGTTAATGGTTGACTTTATCAAACGCCTTGCTGAAATCAGTGTAAACTGAGTCAGTTTGCTTTCTTTGAAGAAAACTACGATTGACTATTGTTGTGAGATGTAAAAGGTTCGTTGAAGTTGAGCACCGTTTTTGAAAGCCATGTTGGTATGGAGAAATTAATGTGTTGACTTGATGACATAGTTGATCAGTTATAATTTTTGCAAAGAATTTAGGTACAGTACTTAATTTTGCAATACCATGATAAATAACCGAATAATGAAAGAGTCCTTTCACGTATTTGGAAAGTATCCGAATTTAATTGATGAGTTAAACATTATTGTCAATGTAATAGCTATCCACTATTATACGAAAATTTTAGTTTTTTCAAACCATTAGAAACCATAGAGACATCGAGGAATGGAATAGATATGGTTCTATTAGCAGTCAGTATAGATGGGTAAGTGGCAGAATCATCAAAAGTTGAATCGGAATAAGTTGTCGAAAAAAGATCAGCAAACATAAGATTCAGTATGTTGAAATTTCATAATAGCAGGATTACCAGTTGTTTTTCTCTTAGTGTTGACAAAGTTGTAAAAAGACTTTGGGTTACTTTTGAAACTATTTTTCATTTTGGAGTATTTCCCATAATCTACAAGAGAACCGGATAGTATTCTAAGGAGGACCGGAAAGTTTATTATAAATTTGTTTCGGAACACATAAATCCATTGCAGAAAAAATCGTACTGTATTTCATATGATCAATAGCAGCTGTGGGTCCAATAGGATAAGATAATAGACTGTGCCAGTTCGTACTGTATAGAAGTTCGTTCAACAATCAGTAATTAGATTGTGCGAAACAAAAATCCTTATCATCATTTTTACAAGGCGTTTTTAAAAGTCCAGAGGGAATAAATAAATTTACTTCAATGGTAAGGTGATATGTATCTTCAGGAGAAGAAATCGGGATTGAACGCTTGATGTAACAATCCGAAGTATCGTTGACAAATATAAAATCCAATAATTTATAATGACTGTTGTATATACCATTTATTTGAAAAAGATTCAGATCGAATAAAATATTGAAAAGATCTTCACACTTGTTATTTGATTTGGATGGAACAAAATATTTTTCATCAGGTAAGAACTTCAAGGGTATTAAATGCAAATTACCAAGAATAATAACAAAGTCATCTTGATTAGCTGTACGAAGAATATATTTAATAGCTTTGCCATGTTTGTCATATATAGACTGTGGGGACGATGGAGGAATATATGAGCAGGCATTAAATAATTGTTTTCCATTAAGTTTAATTAAAACTGCGATAAATTCAATGTCGAATGAGGTGTCAATCAATAAAACCTCTGAGAATAAAATACTTGAGACCACAATAAGAACACCACCACCATTTGTTGTGGTACCACGATCGTTATATAGCCATTGAAAACGAACAATAACAAAAGAAACCAACAAAACATATTGAATTGTGAATAAGTTGAAAAATTGTTTTTGTAATATTAAGTATGGTAAGTAAAGAGTATGAAGGAAATATGAATATAAGTTGAATTATTTATAAAACTTTTTTTTAAAACTTAAAATTTATCCGTCGATGTGGTCAAACAGGGCCCTTTTCGGCTGCAACGACTAGAGCTTTTTGGAGCACAAGTTTGCTGTTATTGATATAAAACTTTTCACACTGATCACTGTACATACTCACACAAAAACAGTATCATAAATACAATTAAAAATGCCTCTAAATAGGGTTAATTAGGATATAGTAAATATTTCACAATTTGTATTTTTGTTTACACTTATGTATACTAATAATTATAGTTTCTTTAATAATTTTTATACAAAATTAATTTTTTTTTTCTTATAATAAAATGTTGACGACGGACACTCTTGGACGGACCGATTAACCTACAGACAGTGTTGATTGAGTGCTAAACAGAATGAAGTTTTCTTTCAAGCAATTTAAAATAGTAAGTTAGAGTGAGATGTCAAGTTTGAATATAATGCTGAATAAGAAGTTGGGGATTGGCAAAATTGAATAATTATTGTAATACAAATAATAAATAAATGTAAACAGATGACAAAATGAAATTTATGAATAAAATAATTAATTTGAGGTATGAGCCAATTATGTAGTAAAATAATTGTTATATTTCTTGTAAATATCAACAGGGTGAGGATAAAGTATTTGTACAATTTTTAGATATGTCAAAGTTTTAAGGGGAAAGTTTTGCAATTAAAGTTGATTGATTTAAATCAAACTGTATGATAATTAATGGCATATATGAGTTAAAAGTTTTGTATGGTAAAACAATTTTAAATAGTTTTATACTTATAGGTGTTCTTGATGGTTTTTGACACTTCTGTCATGCTTAACAGCGGTTGTTATTGGAAAGCTGAAGGTTGTAGCTAGTTTAACCAGTGAACACTAGGAACTTAGGTAAATGGTTCAGTATTTAGAGTTGACAAATTCCTGAACTTTGTACACTTTAATTGGATCCACGTGAGAACTAGAGGGTTGAAGATTCTGTTTTATATATTTTCTTCATCAATTGGTTTCACAAATCTTACCTTCTATGTAATAGCTATCCACTATTATACGAAAATTTTAGTTTTTTCAAACCATTAGAAACCATAGAGACATCGAGGAATGGAATAGATATGGTTCTATTAGCAGTCAGTATAGATGGGTAAGTGGCAGAATCATCAAAAGTTGAATCGGAATAAGTTGTCGAAAAAAGATCAGCAAACATAAGATTCAGTATGTTGAAATTTCATAATAGCAGGATTACCAGTTGTTTTTCTCTTAGTGTTGACAAAGTTGTAAAAAGACTTTGGGTTACTTTTGAAACTATTTTTCATTTTGGAGTATTTCCCATAATCTACAAGAGAACCGGATAGTATTCTAAGGAGGACCGGAAAGTTTATTATAAATTTGTTTCGGAACACATAAATCCATTGCAGAAAAAATCGTACTGTATTTCATATGATCAATAGCAGCTGTGGGTCCAATAGGATAAGATAATAGACTGTGCCAGTTCGTACTGTATAGAAGTTCGTTCAACAATCAGTAATTAGATTGTGCGAAACAAAAATCCTTATCATCATTTTTACAAGGCGTTTTTAAAAGTCCAGAGGGAATAAATAAATTTACTTCAATGGTAAGGTGATATGTATCTTCAGGAGAAGAAATCGGGATTGAACGCTTGATGTAACAATCCGAAGTATCGTTGACAAATATAAAATCCAATAATTTATAATGACTGTTGTATATACCATTTATTTGAAAAAGATTCAGATCGAATAAAATATTGAAAAGATCTTCACACTTGTTATTTGATTTGGATGGAACAAAATATTTTTCATCAGGTAAGAACTTCAAGGGTATTAAATGCAAATTACCAAGAATAATAACAAAGTCATCTTGATTAGCTGTACGAAGAATATATTTAATAGCTTTGCCATGTTTGTCATATATAGACTGTGGGGACGATGGAGGAATATATGAGCAGGCATTAAATAATTGTTTTCCATTAAGTTTAATTAAAACTGCGATAAATTCAATGTCGAATGAGGTGTCAATCAATAAAACCTCTGAGAATAAAATACTTGAGACCACAATAAGAACACCACCACCATTTGTTGTGGTACCACGATCGTTATATAGCCATTGAAAACGAACAATAACAAAAGAAACCAACAAAACATATTGAATTGTGAATAAGTTGAAAAATTGTTTTTGTAATATTAAGTATGGTAAGTAAAGAGTATGAAGGAAATATGAATATAAGTTGAATTATTTATAAAACTTTTTTTTAAAACTTAAAATTTATCCGTCGATGTGGTCAAACAGGGCCCTTTTCGGCTGCAACGACTAGAGCTTTTTGGAGCACAAGTTTGCTGTTATTGATATAAAACTTTTCACACTGATCACTGTACATACTCACACAAAAACAGTATCATAAATACAATTAAAAATGCCTCTAAATAGGGTTAATTAGGATATAGTAAATATTTCACAATTTGTATTTTTGTTTACACTTATGTATACTAATAATTATAGTTTCTTTAATAATTTTTATACAAAATTAATTTTTTTTTTTCTTATAATAAAATGTTGACGACGGACACTCTTGGACGGACCGATTAACCTACAGACAGTGTTGATTGAGTGCTAAACAAAATGAAGTTTTCTTTCAAGCAATTTAAAATAGTAAGTTAGAGTGAGATGTCAAGTTTGAATATAATGCTGAATAAGAAGTTGGGGATTGGCAAAATTGAATAATTATTGTAATACAAATAATAAATAAATGTAAACAGATGACAAAATGAAATTTATGAATAAAATAATTAATTTGAGGTATGAGCCAATTATGTAGTAAAATAATTGTTATATTTCTTGTAAATATCAACAGGGTGAGGATAAAGTATTTGTACAATTTTTAGATATGTCAAAGTTTTAAGGGGAAAGTTTTGCAATTAAAGTTGATTGATTTAAATCAAACTGTATGATAATTAATGGCATATATGAGTTAAAAGTTTTGTATGGTAAAACAATTTTAAATAGTTTTATACTTATAGGTGTTCTTGATGGTTTTTGACACTTCTGTCATGCTTAACAGCGGGTGTTATTGGAAAGCTGAAGGTTGTAGCTAGTTTAACCAGTGAACACTAGGAACTTAGGTAAATGGTTCAGTATTTAGAGTTGACAAATTCCTGAACTTTGTACACTTTAATTGGATCCACGTGAGAACTAGAGGGTTGAAGATTCTGTTTTATATATTTTCTTCATCAATTGGTTTCACAAATCTTACCTTCTATAGCACGAAACAAACGTTCGATTGATAGTCACAGTTAGTTATGATTTACTATATGACTTTTTAATTTTAATAGTTAATGCCTTCTTCTTTCAGGTACCAATGCTGACTTACTTTGTAAAATTTTATTAATATGCTTGCGATCACGTTGAAGCTATAAATAAAAAGGAATCAAATCAGTCAAGGAAATTAGGTTGTAATTTAGGTTTCTGAGTAGATTATATAAGTAACCGAGTACTCATACGTGTTATCGACTACACTTATAGCAACTGTCAGTGTACCAACTAAAGCGTTTACGTTCTAGACTAGACCGATTTTGTGATACTCCAAATGAAAAGGCACATGAGTTAAAGTAGGATGGTCTTAGGTCCAATTAATTTGATATAGCACGTAAGCATAAACCAGATTTGGGTGGAACTGTTATCAGATTCCAAAAAGTTTATATCTATTCCTATGGGGACTATGAGTAAGATGGGTCCTAGATGAATTCTATTTGGACTATCGATTAACGTATGTAATATATATATATATAATATATATATATGGGGGGTTTCATGTCAAGCAACTTTTGAAACCGATGTCTTCTGATCGGGATGAAATTTGCACCAAGGTTAGTCCTATTGGATAGTGGTTCAGAGACAATTTTTCAACAAGATCGGTCCAGATCTCTCTGAGTTAGAGGGGATCAAAATTTGACATTTTGGCCAAACAGAAAATTTAGAAAATTTTCTCCCAAAGAGTTTCGATAGCAATTTCTTCAATATTTCGAAAAAAAATACTTAAAAAAAAAAAAAATAAATTTGTAGACTTTTTTTTTTTTTTGCTAAATTAAAGCATTTTTTGCCTTTTTTTCAAAAAGGGCATTTTTTTTTTTTTTTTTTCTTTCATAAGAAAGCTTAGGATTTTTCCTTCAAGAGCTTTTGGTCGCTTAGTGGGATGGGAGTGGGATATCTATCAAAATAAATGTTTTGTAACTCAAGACAACGGTTTTTCAATTTTTTACAAATTTGAATTTTTCCTATTTGTGTGTAAAACCTTACAAATAAAACTTATACTGAGAAACTAGACAAATTAACCTTTCCGAAGGTATGTAACATACCTTCATAACATAACAGAAGAGAATGGTTATCTATAACCTGAAAGAGTTATTTGCAACATTTCAATCTGAACACGAGGATGTTAGAATTGGCTTCACGAAATTAACCCAAAACATTGCGTTTTGGCAGAAAGCAGCGGAACTCACGCAGTATGCGTTTGCATTTACCATGAAAATGTTAAACTGATGTTGAAGGAAATCAACTTAAAATATTTAACAGATGATTCGGCAGAAGATTTACACGATTACCGCGATTGCCTTAAATTGACTATGTGTCCTAATGCAACAAATTCTTGCCACTTAGGTGAATGTACCAATTGAACGAAAACCACATTCATCAAAGAAAATTTAATCAACTCTTTAGATCGAGAATATATAGAGGATGTCAAATTTGATTCTTGGATTCAGACTGACAGATGCACATTGAAAACAATCATTTTAAATGTGGATGATTTTGTGGAAGAAATGTGTACAGGATTGCTAAACTTGAGAAACCATGACTTTTTAGTCAAAGAGCAATGTTCATTCTTCAAGGATTTGAAGATACATTTGAAGTCTGGTAAATTCGTTATTTCATATGATTTCGCAGAAAACTATAAATATGTTCTTCAAGATGCCATACAAGCATTCCACTTCAATAACGACCAAGCAACTATATTCACAGTAGATATTTACTACATGAAAGATGAAAAACTGGAACACAAAAGTATGGCAATCATATCCGACGATTTAAAGCATGATACCGTTGCAGTTTATGAGTACCAGAAGAGAATACTAAAATTTCTAAAATCTAAATTTACAATAAAGAAGGTATACTACCTTTCGGACGGAGCTCGTCAACATTTTAAAAACAAAAGTAGCTTGGCAAATCTTATGGCCCATGAAAAAGATTTCGGAATGCCAGCTGAGTGGCATTTTCATCCTACTGCTCATGGAAATGCAGCGAAGTATAGCCTCCAGTGCTCCCATCAAGATCGCATCTTAAATGCTACTGCTTTATTCCATTGGGCAAAAAGTTATTCTAAAGAAACTAAAATAGTTTTTAGTAGCAAAGAGGATCATCAGGAAACATTGAAAACTTTTCAGTGTTTTCAATATTTTCTGATGATCCAGATTCGATGCTGCGGTAACAATCGATGGCACCGCTCAATACCATGCTTTTATACCGCTTGTCGATGGAAGACTCAAGTTGAAAAAGTTTTCTGCCTCTATTCAATGCGATTTCTTTCCAAAGACAACAAATAAACCTGCAGCGAAATCAACAGCTGAACCTAGTAACGCCAAGAAAGGATTGACAAACAAACGCAGTAAATAAAGGCGACAAAAAAGCTGGATGAAAGACTGGGTATTTAAAAATTTACAAGACTTAAATACTTCATCAGCTACAATAAATTAAGTATAAAAATAGTTATGATATAAATGGATCTAATGCCATTAAGATCAAATTTTAATAAATTATTTATCTTTTTATTTTTAATATTATTATTATTATACATTAATTTAATTATTATTAAAAATAAATATAAAATAATAATTTTTCAACATTTCTATAGAAAAAAAGCGATTTTTTTTCCTGAGGTTAACATATTCTGAGTATTACAGTATCGAGGGTATAAAATTTTAATTAGGTATGTTATATACCTTCGGAAAGTTTAGTTTGTCTGGTTTCTCAGTATAAGTTTTATTTGTAAGGTTTTAACACAAATAGGAAAAAATTCAAAATATTGCATTTCTGAAAAATTGAAAAACCGTTGTCTTGAGTTACAAAACATTTATTTTGTTAGATATCCCACTCCCATCCCACTAAGCGACCAAAAAGCTCTTAAAGGAAAAATCCTAAGCTTTCTTATGAAAAAAAAAACAAAAAAAAATGCCCTTTTTGAAAAAAAGGCAAAAAATGCTTTAATTTAGCAAAAAAAAAAGTCTACAAATTTTTTTTTTTTTTTAAGTATTTTTTTCCGAAATATTGAAGAAATTGCTATCTAAACTCTTTGGGAGAAAATTTTCTAAGAACAATAGGTAATAAGTTACATGGATGAGAAAAAACACCTGTTTGGCCAAAATGTCAAAACTTGATCCCCTCTAACTCAGAGAGATCTGGACCGATCTTGTTGAAAAATTGTGTCTAAACTACTATCCAATAGGACTAACCTTGGTGCAAATTTCGGAAGACATCGGTTTCAAAAGTTGGTGCACTTGACATGAAATCTCCCATATATATACAGGGTCAGTAGTATGGAGATTATTTCGGAACAAGCAAAGATTTTAACCAATATTATTTTGTTATGTCTGACAAAATTATATATATAAAATTTTATCAAAATATATTTATAATTGTGACCAGTAGTTTGGTAACAAAGTTAACCCGGGCACGTGGACAGCCAGACAGACAGTTTGACATATAGATAGACAGACGCACAAATAGACAGGCTCGGTATAATAAAAGCTTGGTGTAGGTCCAATATTTGTAGTAGTTACAATCTCGACAAAATCATATTATATCCTGACCACAGAGTGATGTAGGGTATAATTAATTTCTAACTGACCTTTATAATAATTTCAAGTAAGATAAATAATTTGAACTGAAAACAAGTAAGAAAATTATAGTTAGTCTAGGCCGGCTATACGATACTTAGGTCCAACTAATTAGATATAGAAAATAAGCATACACCAAATTTGAGTGTCACTGTTATTACTTTTTTTTTGCCTTCGGATGTGAAAAAGTTCATATCGGATGCTATACTTACATGGGGACTAGGTCGAAAAATGGTAACGTCATTCATTTTTTGCAAAAACTTACACAAACCAAATTTGAGAAAAACCTGTGCAATATTTCTCTTTTATGATAGATTTAAGCGAAGATGGGGAATCAGCTTCATATGGGTGCTGTGACTGAGAATTGTGTTATAGGGTTTATTTTTGGACTATTGATTAATCGATGTAATAAACATACACGAACCCAATGTGGAAGACACCTGTATGATAATTTGGATCTTATGGCAATTTAAGTCGATTTCATAGGGTTTTTATGGGGACTAGGCTCGAATATGCGCCGATTTTCACCGATTTCAATAGCGTTCATGCTATGGCCAATAGAAGCTTATATACAGAATTTGAATACAAGGTTTACCTGGATGCACGGTCGGACGGATGGACGGACATCGCTATATCGACTCAGAAAGTGATTCTGTATAATAAAAAATGGATCTAGGTCAAATAATTTTGGTAGTTACAAACATCAGCACAAAGTCACACCTGACCATATAGTGGTGTAGGGTATAAAAATTGCATTTAGACAAACATTAAGCAATAAACACAAATATGTAATTGTAGGAATGTTTGTTGAAACGGCATAAATGAACAGTTAAAAAATGTATCATGTAGTTAAATTTTTAATAGCCGAAACGAACAAAAAACTTAAAACAATTCATTAAGCACAATAAATTTCTTCAAATATCTGTTGAGAATGCTAAACTAAATATATCTCAATCAATAATGTGCTGAAAACTGTTTCTTTAAACTACAAGCTGTTAGTGTGTGCGTTTACTAGAAAAGCAACCCACAATATATGGACCTAAACAAACTTTCAAAGCTCACAAAATTAAAGTATGTGGTGACGTATATATAAAGTTTGAACATTCATATTTTGGAAAAAAATAAATTGTCAATTATCAAGGCTATGAAAGGATAAAATTTTTAAAATACATTATTTATAATTTTTCTTCCTGAAAAACGGACACAACAATTGTTTCATTTCTATATATTTTTTTTCTCCTTCATACTGATGTAAACTGATGGGTAGAAATATTTAAATAAATTTTTCAAACTTTTTTATCTCTGCAATTCTTAAGTCCTTTAAGTAGGAGAAAAGGTCAGAAAATGAGAAACTGAGAACACAGTTTTACTATACAATTTCTACTACTCTAGCCAGAAGATATTGAATCAACTCAATTCTAAATAACATTTTTTATTTGGCTCCCAGACACATATTTTAATATTTCGATGACATATAGACGGAACCATACACTATACATGAATTTTTCTTTTTACAAAAAAAAATTCTTCCATTGCTAACATTATTATTTAAAGAAGTCAATCAACTTCTATGTTCAGATCAGCGATCAGCAATGAAGTTATAAGTATTATTGAGTAGAGATCATTGAAATTCAACTACTTTAATGTTCTCATACTCACAAACAAGTTGATTTATAAGTATAATTTTCAGCAAAAATGAATCCTATGTTGACATCATACTCGTACCATTCCAAATCTGTTTGAATCACAAATTACATCAGTTTGATTTATAATTTCAGGAAAATATTTTTAATAATTACAATTGATTCAAATCATTCCACCAATGTTTCCACTAAAGAAAAACAAGTAAGAAAACAATTAAGAAAATTATAGTCGGTCTAGACCGACTATACGATACCCTATACCATGCGTTAAGAGACCATATCTCTTAGGTCTAACTCACTGGACATAGAAAATAAGCGTAAACCAAATTTGAGTGGGATTTTTATTAATTTTTTTGGCTGCAGATATAAAAAAGTTTATATCGGATGCCATATCTATATAGGGACTAGGCCCAAAAATGGACCGATCCTGACCATTTTTGGTAAAGTCTCTTGTATTTTGCAAAAATATATACAAACAAAATTTGAGAAGAATCAGTGCAATATTTTTGTATTTTGATAGATTTAAGTGAAGATCGGGAAGCAGCTCTATATGGGCCCTCTGACTAAGAGTTGTCCCATAGGGATCATTTTTGGACTTCTCATTAGCAAATGTAATAAACGCTTACAGACCCAATTTGAGTAAGATCAATATGACAATTTGGATCTTTAGGCAATTTACGTCGATTTCATAGGTGTCATTTGTATAGGGGCTAGGTCTGAACATGGACCGAACTTCACCAATTTCAATAGCGTTCCAAAATATCAAAACATGTTCATATTTGCGACCTGTGGTTTGATTACAAAGTTTACATGGACACACAGACGGACAGACGGACAGACGGATGGACGGGCAGACGGACATCGCTAAAATGACTCAGAAAGTGATTCTGAGCTAATCGGTATAATAAAAGATGTGGTATAGGGTATAATAAGCATAAACTTATTTTGAGTGGCGTTGTTTTTATTTCTTTTTCCTTCGGATATGAAAAAGTTCATATCGGATGCTATATTTAGATTGGGACTAGGTCGAACAATGGACTGATCCTGACCATATTTGGTAAAGTCACTTCTTTTTTGCAAAAAATGTACAAACCAAATTTGAGAAAAATCCGAAACATTAAATGAAGTACTGATAAATGGATGTAATAACAAATCCAGTTTGGTCAAGATCTATATGGTAATTTGTATATAATGTAATTTAAGTCGATCTCAGAGGGATCATTCGTAAGGGCACTAGGTCTGAATATATACCGATTTACACCAATTTCAATAGCGTTCTTTCTGTGGCCGATAGAAGCTCATACACTAAATTTCATCAAAACATACTCTTATCTGCGACCTGTAGTTTGATTACAAGGTTTACGTGAACCCACGGACGGACAGTCGGACGGACGGACACCATTAAATCGACTCAGAAAGTGATTCTGATTCGATCGGTGTGACACCACAGAGTGTATGTTTATAGTAGTAATTCAACAGAGCAAACCTCCTACCTCATAATGAGTACTATAATACACGTATTCGAATCATACTTATTTTGCATCATCTATACACACTGACTGAAGGAGACTCTAAACCAACAACATCTTAAATGTTGTTAAGTATGAGCATGATGAGTTCCTTAATGTTTAAAGTGGATATGAGGTTCGACAATAATTCAATAAATATGAACGCCTATAAGAACAAAAAAAATATGAATCAGATTGAATTCTACTTACTTTTTCAGTACTCATTGCAAATCTCTGATTCAGGTGATGTGATGCCATTTTTAATATTTCCCAAACTAACTTTCTGGCATAAACACACCTCGCCCTGAAAAAGATGAGTGCAATCTATAATAAATATTATTGCTCCAATACACAGATGACACATTAGAAAAAATACTGAAATATAATTTATTTTATTGTTATTGTAGTTATATCTTTGTTACGCTGAGTTGTTCTGTGTACTATTTTTTTGTTGTTATTTTTTCATTTGTTGCCTAGATGCATTGCTGTGGTGTGTAAATAACGGCTACTCCCAAAACAATTTATTTCCTTGTTTAAATCAATCTAAAAGTAATAGCGACTAGAGGTTGAAATACATAAAAATATTGTATATGAAAAATCATGCAAGGTAATGAAAGTTTTGAACAAAGAAAACAAAACAAGAAAATTATAGTCGGTCAATACCGCCTGCACGGTACCCGATACCATGAGTTTCGAGAGAGGTTTCCCGATACAGCTGTGCTGAAGCAATAACTGAATATAGAAAATAAGCCGAAATGAAATGGTAAAGGCACTGTTATTTATTTAGGGTGTGCAGTTATAAAAAGGTTAATATTTGATTATAATTTTACATGGATACTAGGTCAAAAAATTTACCAAACTTGGCGATACTTAATAAAGTCCCTTACTATTTTCAAAAACTTAAAAAATTAAAAAACTGTGCTTTTTTGGGTTTTGATAAATTTTAGTTATAATCGGGCATCAACTTTATATGGGGGCTTTTACTAAAAATGGTCCTACAAGATTTGTTTTTGGAGTAATGATTAGTGGGTATAATACACATATACATATACCACGTGCTGTCATGGTCTAGAACGTGACAATCGTAAGGCTTTGAAGTAAAATAAATAAAAAAGAAATCCTAACAATATTGTTTTTTTTCTTTCTTAACAATATTTTATATCTCTGCCATCCCTAAAATATGTGGTTGTTCACTAACAGTTTTCGTTTAAAAGTCATAAAATTATTGCAGATGGAGCTTTTCGTTAATTATATGCAATAACAGCATTAGTGTTATCATCAGAAAATAGAAAATAACGATTTTGGTGAAAAAGGTTTTTTTTTGGAAATTTCCGTAGCGTGGATATGTAGTGGCAGGTATTTTATTAATAAGTCCGTGACTTTTTCAACTTCCCTCGAAATGCAACACTGCTCCCATCGAGTACCACCTGTTGGTAGACTACTGTAAAATTTTGAGGAAGTTCCGTCATTTACTTTGCGTTTAACAGCTCTTCAAAACATACAACCGTGGTTTTTTTTTTTTTTTTTAATGGAAAAAAGTGAATTTCGAGTGCTCATTAAACATTATTTTTTACGAAAAAAAGCCATCAATCAAACCAAGGAAAAGTTTGATAAATACTATGGGGACTCTGCATCACCTATTGGGACTCTGCACCACAATGGCAAAAAATTGGTTTATTGACTTTCGTTGTGGTCGCACAAATACAAATAACGCTGAACGTTCTGGACACCCGAAAATGTCGAAAAAATTCACGATATGGTGTTGGCCAATCGAAGAGTGCGTGAGATTGTTGATGGCATAGGCATTTCATATGGCAGTGTGGTTTCGATTTCAATTGAGCAGTTGGGTTTAAGAAAGCTGTCTGCAAGATGGGTGCCGCGTTTGCTCTCAATTGACCATAAACGTGATCGTGTCTCAATGGCAAAATTCCATGAATTGGGATACGAATTGGTACCTAATCCGCCATATTCCCCGGATTTAGGCAACAGTGACTATTTCCTATTTCCAAATCTAAAAAAATGGCTCAGTGGAAATAGATTTAGCTCTAATGATTAAATTATTGATCAAAAATGTCTATTTTATGCACCTATAAAAATCCTAATTCGTGGAAGGGATAAAAAAAAATGGAGAAAAGTTGGACTAAGTGTATTGAGCTGAAAGGAGATTATGTTGAAAAATAGCTTTTTTTTTTAAAAAAGTTAAAAGTCACGGACTTATTGATCCGCCCTCATAGTTGAAAAAATTTAAATTGAAATACATTAAACAAACAATTGCTGAGTTAATTCGTCGTAACACGTCAAAGTGAAAATTTTTTAATTGAATTAAAAAATGGAGATATCAATTGTGACTCGTCTTTCGTCCCAAGTACCTGATTGCTGCCTGTCTTCTTCTTTCTGCACACGCTTTGCCCATCTATATAAGTATATGTGAGTGTTAAAATAAAATAAGCATTTTTATTTTAATGATGCATGGTAGAGAAGATTAAAGTATATATTTCCAAAATTCATAACCACACTGCCTTCATCAGTGATTTTATTGATCATTGTGATAATTATTAAGAATAGAATGTTTCTATATAAAATTTTGCTATTTAGGGCGGACGTGAGATTTGAATCTACGTCTATCTCACATACACTCCTTCTGTTTTGTAATGCGTTTTAACACACTTACATAAAATCAGGCTTACGAGAAGTGTGGTTAAGAATCAGTTTTCTTAGCATACAGTTTTTACTTCATATTAATCTCAGAAAATACAGCTCTGCCAAACAAGCAATCGTTATTTTTGCATTTTTTAAAATTTTTGAATTTATCTTCTAGTTTTTGAAAAAAACTATACTTATTATAGCTAAGCCGACATAATTTTAAATTCAAAATAAAATCTTTAGTACGATTATTATTTGCAGTCACTTTTTTCAGTTAAAACTACTACAATTGTAAGGAACCTCCGGTTGTTCCGGGTTCGAAGCTGGGATAGCTCAGCTGTCCCCAAGGTCCTTTCACTAAATTTCTAGAATTAACGAAACACTTCACTTCACTCTATTTAATTATTTTTATTGATTTCTCTTAATAGTTCAATCACACTTTAATGCTGTTAATATTTGAGATTGTCCTCGTTGCTGTAGCGGGTGCTGGTGTTCGCCATTGGCGAAGCTATGCCGATGGACTGGTGTCGGGGTTGTTGCTACCGCTGGTATCATGGGCGCTGTTTTCGAGGTTGTGCCGTTGTTGGTGTCGAGGGTTTCGGGGCCCCTAGCCTAGCGACCCTATACTCCTGACTGGTTAGGTTGTAATCCTCCTCTCAATGGGCGAATGTAATTCGCCCCTACTCTTCCGCTGAATGTAATTCAGCACCCTGAATGTGCTAAAGACTGCCTGCTACGTTGGCTGGATGTAATCCAGCATTGGACGAATGTAATTCGCCCCTGACCTGAGTTGGATGTAATCCAGCTCCTATGCTACCTTGCCTAGGCCTACTCTGTTGGATGTAATCCAACCTTGGACGAATGTAATTCGCCCCTATGCTAGTGAATTGGTACTAACACCAATTCCCTTACCTTGAAAAAAATTGCAAAGTTTTATTTCTCTTACCGGTTTTTCTTCTTCGTACTTGCGCCGATGTCTGCTTCCTGTGTGCTTCTTGCCACTTGAGATGCTGGCGAAAAAAGAACCTCGCTGCCTTGTTGACGGCTCCTTCTATACGCTGATCTCTCACCACCATGTCGTCTTGTAGCTACTACAAACTCTCACTGGTTGACCTGCTTGTCGTCTGGCTGATCAACCTTAACCGGTTCGGCATAACCGCGAGAGAGCATCAAACCAAAGAGAGAACTGGCACCATACGCCAGACGTTGACCAACTCGTTGGTTGTGTGTTGAGAGTATTTTTGTCTGATGTGTGAGTGTCCCTCTTCGCTGTAGGGTTGGTAAAATGGTAAGGTTGGTGTTGAAAATTGTTTCATTACGCAGGTTCGACATCAAACCATGTAGGAACCCACCATCCGTTGTATGTTCGGGGCGCTCTCTATGTTTGATATTTCGGGTTCTGTTTGTGTGTGGTTTTCTTTTGTCGTCTTTGGTCTATGTTATCTGCTTCATATGCCTGTTTTTGGGTGAACGTAATTCATGCCCTGTGCCCGGTGAATGCAATTCACCGCCTATGTCTAAGTGAATGTAATTCACCGCCTGTGCTTGTATGAATGAAATTCATGCCCTATGCTTGGTGAATGTAATTCACGCCCTGTGCTTGGTGAATGTAATTCACCGCCTATGTTTAAGTGAATGTAATTCACCGCCTGTGCTTGCATGAATGTAATTCATGCCCTATGCTTGGTGAATGGATTTCACCAAACGTGTTTGGCGAATGTAATTCGCGCCTATGCCTTACCTCCTCTGGACCTCGTTTGTGTGGCCAATTTTGGTCCGTACAAAATTGGGTCCTTACACAATAAGTTTTGAGTTAAAACTTTCATCCTACTTGATTACAACCATCGCGAAGTATTAATGGCAAACTACGTTTTAAGTACAAGAACGTGACATAAGAACAAGAACAAAATTTAATAAAAATTTTACCGTTAATCGGGCTTTGTTTGATATTTTTCATTTTTTTTTGTATTAGTTTCTTGCTGCTACAAGGATTTCATAAAATGTGTGTTGTCATAACAAAAAGAAATTGTAGACTATAAATAATTAAAAAAAATATCTTTTCAAATTTCACGTCAATTTTCTTAAAGTACCAACTGAGATGCATTATGTTATAAAAATTTGGCATTTTGTGTATATAATGTTAAAAAAATTAGTTGATTATCAACATTTTTATTTTCGGTTCCGCTACACCTTTCTGTGGAAAGGTAATCTGGATAGGAGTTAGTTGTATGGGGGCTAAGTCTGAATGTGTAGGTAGCAGCTTATAAAAAATTTCATCAAAATATATATGTATTTACAACCTCTACTTTAATTACAATGTTTATATGGACAAACAGACGGACAGACAGACAGACAGACAGATGGACAGCAAAAAGTACATACAGACGGACTGATAGACGGACGGATGGAAATACGGATGTTGCTAAATCCATTCAGGAAGCAGTTTTGAGTCGATTGGTATAACTAAAGTTGGCCCTGGTCAAATAATTTCGGTAGTTACAAACATCAACAATAATGAGTTACATCCTGACTGTAGAGTATAAAAAATAATATTTGAAAAATGAAATATGTATTGAAAATAGAAATACACAAAACAACTAATGATAGAACATTTAACCATAAGCGAAAAACAATATTTTTTTTTTGCACAACACTAGAAGAGAAATTACAAAACAATGATACCCTAAGGTAATATTTTGAAACATATATATTTCATTTATGTTCTATACTTACTTTTTTAATATCGGAAATACATTTTTGTTGTTTTAGTATAACGGAAATAATGAACACTATTTCCTTTTTTTATTAAAGAAGTAAAAAGGCCATTTATTCGATCAATACTTGTCCTTAAACTGGCACCATAGACGTCAACTTTTAAGCTCTTGTGTTGTCCGTCTGTGTGTCCATGTAAACATTGTAATCAAACTACAGGTCACAAATATGAAAATGTTTCGGCAACATTTAGTGTATGAGCTGTTATCGGTTAGATGATGAACGCTATTGAAATTAGTGAAAAGCGGTTCATATTCAGACCTAGGACCCATGCAACTGACCTCTATGAGATCGACTTAAATTGCCATAATATCCAAATTACTATATAGATCTCGGTCAAAACAGGTTTGTGTAGGTTCATTACATCCATTTATAAGTAGTGCAAAAATAAATCCTATAGAACATTACTTATTCATAGCCCCATATGAAGCTGATTCCCGATCTTCACTTAAATCTATCAAAAAACAAAAATATATCACAGATTTTTCTCAAGTGTGGTTTGTTTATATTTCTGATACAAATACCATTCTCGTGACACTGTGGAATATAGAAAATTAAAAAAAAGAAAATTTAAATATTTTATAACGGTAAGAGATAACTAAAGAAAATTATAAATTTAATCAAAATAAATGTTATGAATTATATATTTTCAAATATGGTCAGGATCGATCCATTTTTCGACATAGTTCCCATATGAACTTTTTCATATCCGAAGTCAAAAAATTAATTAAAATGCCTCTTAAATTGGGTTTATGCTTGTTTCCTCTATCTAGTTAGTTGGATCTAAGAAATAGGGTATAATTTTGCTTTTTTTTTTTTTTTTTTTTTAATTTTGTGTTTCCCTTGATTACCAAGTGCAACACGATATCTTGGGCACGAAAATCTCTATGACCGATTGAAAGAACTTTCGCGAAATCGCGGTTTGATTTTTTTTTTTTTTTGGTTCATAAAAATTAAAATAAAGGGTGATCCATTTCGAGGTTCCCTATTTTTTAAAGAAAAAAACACAGAAAGTTAAAATCTAATGGGGAATGTTTATTATCATTTGAAAGAACATTCTTTGGCATTTATTTTTTGAAGATTATGTATATCAAGTGTTGGCCGCGGCTATGTCTCAGATGGTCCATCCGTTGAGTCGAATTTTCGATGACTCGCTCGATCATTTCGACTGGTAACTGGCGAATGACACGCGTGATGTTTTGCTGAATCAAAGCAAGATTGTCCGCATATACTTTAGACTTTACGTATCCCCACAGGAAAAAGTCTAACGGTGTGATGTCACACGATCTTGGTGGCCAATCGACCGGCCCAAAACGTGAAATTATCTGCTCACCGAAGTGTTCTCTAAATAAATCCATTGATTGATACGCTGTGTGGGAAGTGGCGCCGTCTTGTTGAAACCAAATGTCGCCGAGATCACGAGCTTCAATTTCAGTCATCAAATAGTCGGTTATCAAGGCAAGGTTACCATTGACTGTTACGTTCTCACCGGCATCATTTTTGAAGAAATATAGACCGATGATTCCACCGGCCCACAAACGACACCAAACCGTTGTTTTTTCTGGATGAAGTGGCATGATGAAATTCCAAACAATACCAAATAAAAATAACATGACAGCATGACACGACCCAGACGTGATCTGTGAAAAAATGCTATTGAAAAAAGTATCTCTACTTGGATAACCCGGTATATGACAAACGAGTTCTCCGATTAAAATACCACATTAACATTTGTTCCATGAAATTGATCAGTGAATATTTTTTTAACATTTTAACCCTCGAGCTATTACGGAAGTGGATCTCTTAGGCCCTTATTTCCCAAATGTCCAAAGTTATAACTTAAGTACGTACATTTCTTGTATACTTATATTCAAGAAAAATGTAAAGCGCACATATCAGTAGGGACCTTCAAAGACACGAAAAAAATTCCCACCAGGGTTTCTCCACCAGACGCAAAAATAATTACTTACAAAATTTTCAATACAAAAAAAAAAAAAAAAAAAACTGTTTGATAAAGTTGTATGAAAATGTTAAAAATGATAGAGATTAGATAAGGAAGGCCCTACGCACTGCGACCAGTTTGGCCTTTTGTGCAATCCATGGTTGTCTTATTTGGAATTAGTTTCCATATGTCCCGGCGGGATATAGTGTATCCTCCAAGTGCAAAGATTCTCTTACCACATAGTCTTGGACATTCACAGAGAATGTGTTCTGCTGTTTCCAACTCCTGCTCCTTTCTTTCGTAGATGATATCTAAGATTGCAGTTTCCTGTAAAGAATCCCGTCAAGGTCCTCAAGTTCTTTTTATCAAGGGTAAGTAATCTTTCTGGTTGAACACTGGATTAAGTTATGAATCTCTTAGCCAGCCGTTGACCGGGACTTTTGTCCCAGTGTTCGGCAATTTGTGATTTTCTTCACTCCCTCATTTTTTCTTTTATGTGTCCCACTGGAACACCACAGAAAGGTTCCGGACCGATGAAAGGACGACGGGACCCTCGATTGGCTAGGCAATCGGCACTTTCATTCCCCACGTGTCCTTCTTGTCCCTGAACCCAGCCGGAATTCCCATTCTTTCCCCACGTGTGCTTCAAACTATGCAAGAGTAGCCTACCGTAGCATACATAGGGAACTATTTACCTTCTAATGCTAGCGCAAATCCTTCAATAATCACAGTTCAATAAAAAAAAGTAAAAAATATAGCTGGCAATACAATACCCTATACCATGCGTTTAGGGATCCCTTCTCTTAGGTCGAACTAATTAGATATAGAAAATAAGAATAAACCAAATTTAAGTCATTTTATTAATTTTTTTGCCTTCGGATATGAAAAAGTTAATATTGGATGTTATATGTACATGGGGAAAAATGGAGCTTTCCTGACTATATTTGTTAAACGCACTTATTTTTGCAAAAACATATATACACCATATTTGACAAATATTTGTGCAATATTTTTTGATTTTTGATAGATTTAAATGAAGATCGGAAAGCAGATTTATATGGCGTCTATGACTAAGAATTGAATGCAATAAATATACACAGACCCAACCTGACCGAGATCTATACGATAATTTGGATATTATGACTAGGTCTGAATATGAACCGATTTTCATCAGTTTCAACGGGGTTCATTCTACGGCCGGTAGAAGCTTATATACTAAATTCCATCAAAATAAATTCAGGTGGAATATTTTTGGCAGTTACAAACATCAGCATAAAGTCACTATACCTTGACCACTTAGTGGTATAGGGCATAAAAACAGAAAAATATGATTGTGCGTATAATTTGGATTCATAGCTGCTCTCTGAGCCATCATTATTCTCCGTCGATGTTGAATAAAATTCATTATTACCATTCTAGTTTATAATGTTAATAGGCTAGGCGATTTCTTGTGACTGATATTTTGTTCTACCGTTTTATCCCGATTTTGACCAAACATATATTATTTGAAAGGTATTTCTTTTTAGCATTCTTGCAGGTTCATAGATTTTTAAATTTTTTCCTTTATTTTGCGTAAATTGCATTGAAAGTTGCTACTAACACATACATAAAATTACACAATGTGTGTTTATTAAGTTCTTAGTGTGTTTTTAATAAAAATTAGTTTGTTTTTTCTGTTGATTTGTGAATTGGCTATAATTGATTAGCATACCTTTAGGGGCTTTATTTAATGAATAAAAAAAAAATTTTTAGAATTTGCTTTCGAGTTTCGAGGGCTGGAATCTGCTATTTGTCGTTAATATTGGAATCCTTGGATCTCAATCATATATTTAATGCTATCTGAGAAAATGAGGATTAATTTGCGTTGCATTATTTACATTGCATAGTTTGATTGTAATTGATGGCTAGATCATAACTCTATCAATATAATTTCTTTTTTTATTGTATTGAAAATTTTGTATGGAAAATTTTTTGCGTGTCTTTGAAGACCCCTACCGAAATTGTTCGCTCCACATATTTCTTGAATATAATATACCAGAAATGTACGTATTTTTGGTATAATTTTGGAGATAAGGGCCTAAAACACCCGCTTCCGTAGGAGCTCGAGGGCTAAAATGTTCTAGAAAAATATTCACCGATCAATTTCATGGAACATATATCAATATAGAATTTTTATCAGAGAACTCGTTAGTCATATAATATATTTTAATTTTTATGACGAAACCAAAGTTCTGCCTTAGAGCAGCAAATGTTATTTCACATAATCACATACTTACCAAGTACTTTCAATCGGTGAAAGAGATTTGCGCACCCAAAGCAAGAAGTCTGGATTTGTCGCATAGCATTATTTGTATGTTTAAACTATAAGGAAATTATACCCAGCTGTGTTCAAATAAAAAGTTGGATTTCGTTACAAATTTAAAATATTTATTAATTATTCAGTTTAAATTTCACTATTTTCGGAGTATTCCTCTTCCTGGGAAACACACTTGAAAACTTTCTGTAAAATACTGGACACAGTTACTTAAGACCTTTAAAATGCAATCTTTTGCAAAATTGTCACGGAAAACCTATGTATGTGTATTATCCGGGAGACACACGGTGATATATGATGCAAATGCAATTGTTACCACTGAAGTGTGAGACGGTGAATAAAGGTGGTGCAAAAACCAAGAGTTGTGTACATATAATTGTGGCCCCTTTTTCCAAATAGCTTCAGGCAAGTGACGCATAACAATCAAATAATATTTCTTGTTAGCAGTTTGCCCCGACGGACGATTACCATTAAGAAATACACCACGATAATCAAAGAAAATTGTTAACATGTTCTTGATGCCTAAACTGTGTTCTTTGCCAATTTCAAGATGCTGGCCTCCTTTTCGGAGTCGTAGGCATAGTTTGAGATTTCAATATCCGTAATAATTCACGTCAGCAAACATTGTAATGCATTTAACAAAAAAAATGTGTTTTTGGAATCAATTTAGCTTTAACGCGTTTGGGCTTAAGAGTAACTTTTCAAATGGTGTTGACTAATACTTTCGAAATGCTAGTAGTATCCGAAAGATCCCTAATTGACAATCGATGATTTTTTAGCACTAAATATCAGGCTTCGTTTCTACTTGGAACCATTTGTACCACCTGCAAATATTTTTTGCAAAATAACCTGGTCACCGAAGGATTTCGGCAACACAAATTTTATTTCGCTAAGAAAATTTAATGGAACTCCTTTTTTGTACAATATTAGATATTGTTCAAATTACCGAAAATCACTCCTAGTAGTAAATAAAACGAGCAATGACACTATTGAACTAATAAGGATATTGATATGAAATTTGACACAGATAATAAAAACAGTACTGTCAACTTGGAAAAATGTTTGCCCTAATCGACAGACTGTAAATTTTGAATTGGAAAGCAAAATTTTGATTTCAGCACAGAATAATGCGGACTATGAGCATTCAACCGATCTGTGGATAGTTTAACGTACAGTTTGGCCAGCTGTTTGTAATTGGGCGTGGCCGCTCGCATAAAAGGTAAATATTAATCTTCATATCTCGAGAGTACTATGATAGCGGGAGTGTTACACTTATCACTACGAGATCTTCATAGTCAAGTAGTCAAGCCAAAAATCAGCAGGATCAGACAAGATGGCATAACACAACCAATATAATGCCCATATTCATAATCAAATATTTGGAGTACAATGTATAGTTATTGAAAGATTATGAGAATGAGAGCCTTGACACTTTTTCTGAGTCCACAGGTTTTTAGTGTGGATACATTTCTGAACAAAGCTTCCTATGTATGAGAGTAAGAGAAGTTGATAATTTTGTATTATTAAACGATTTTTTCCGTAATTTGGATCTATTTGGATACGCTATCTTTAATTTTAAAATTATTTTAATTTTTGAACATATTAAATAAGAAAGAATTTTAAATTTTGAGTACTTATTCGGAAAATATTTGAAATAAGTTGGTTCTTTATAAAACATTTAAAGTTTATTAAAAAAGAAGAAGAAATTAATGCAAGAATAACAAGTTCATTTTACATAGATAATAATTTAAATTATTAATAAAGATAAAAAGCAAGTAAGAAAATTATAATCTATCTAGACCGATTACACGATACCCTATACCATGCGTTTAGAGACCCTATTCTTAAGTACAACTATTTGGATATGTACAAAAAGTTCATATCGGAGGCTAAATATGTATGGGGACTATGTTAAAAGATGGACGGATCCTGACCATATTTGATAAAGTCACTTATATTTTGGAAAAACGTATACAACCCAAATTTGAAAAAAGTTGTGAAATACATTTGTTTTTGATAGATTTAAGTGAAGATCGGGAAGCTGCTTTAAATGTCGTTATGACTGAGAATTGTCCTATAGGTTTTATTTTTGGACTACAGATAACTGGATGTAATGAACATGCACCGATTTTCACCGATTTCAACTGAGTTCATGCTATGGCCGATGTAAGCTTATATATCAAATTTCACCAAAGTATATTCATATTTGCGACCTGCAGTTTGATTAGAAAGTATACACGGACACAGAGACGGACGGACGGACATTGCTAAATCGACTCAGAAAGTGATTCTAATGCCTGGTTTTCACTATGTCATATAAACTGACAACAAAAAATTCCTCCAACTGATATTTAGTAATTTTCTATTAATTACGCTTGCTTATACCTTATATACTAACAACAAGTAAAAAAACATTACAAAATTACAGTCGGTCTAGACTGACCATACGATACCCTATACCATGGTTTAGAAACCCTTTCTCTTCGGTCCAACTAACTGGAAAAAGAAAATAAGCAAAAACCAAATTTGAGTGGCATTATTAATTTTTGTGGCTGCAGATATGAAAAAGTTCATATATTTATATGTGGACTAGGTCAAAAAATGGACCAATCCTGACCATATTAGGTAAAGTCACTTATATTTTGAAAAGATATACACAAACGAAATTTGAGAAAAATCTGTGCAATAATTTTTTTTTTTTTTTTGATAGATTTAAGATCGGGAAGCAGCTCTATATGGGGCGTATGACTAAGAATTGTCCAATAGAGATTAATTTGGACTACTGACTAATGGATACAATAAACACATACAAACCCAATTTTACTAAGATCTATATGATAATTTGGATCTTATGGCAATTTATGTCGACTTCACAGGGGTCATTTGTATAGGGACTAGGCCTGAACATGGACCCATATTCACCAGTTTCAACAGAAATTGATTCTGAGCCGATCGGTATAATAAAAGATGGGTCTAGGTCAAATTTTTGTAGTAGTTACAAACATCAGTACAAAGTCATTATACACAAACCACATAGTGGTATAGGGTATAAAAATCTGGCTGTCAAACAAAAACAAATTTCCAACATGTTAGCAATTTCATTCTTGATGTCAAATGTTGTCAGGGGTTGCAAATGACAAGACATTACAACCCGTTTTCATACAAGTGACATTAATTGACAAATATTGACATTGAAAATGATATAGTGAAAACCAGGCATAAGTCGATCTTTATAATAAAAGATGGGTCTAGGTCAAATATTTTTGGTGGTAACAAACATCAGTACATAGTTATTATACCCAGACCACACAGTGTTGTAGGGTATAATAATAAGAACTGAGACTTATCTATAATATTAATGGGCTAGGCGATTTCTAGTGACCGATGTTTTATTCTACCGTTTTATCCCGATTTTGACAAAACGTATATTTTTTGATTTTTAAATGTTTGCCTTTGTTTTTAGTAAATTACATTTAAAATTGCTACTAACACATACATAAAATTATACAATGCTATGTGTGTGTTTATTAAATTTGTTAATGTGTCTGTTTATGATTTTCTTTCTTCATTCACAATAATAATAAACCAAAGAAGTGTTGTTTTGTAAATTGGCTAAGTTGAAAAATAAAGTTTCCTTGAAATTGCACTCGAATTTCGAGCGCTGGAATCTGCTAGTTACTATATATATCTAAATCTCCTTCAACTTATATATTTTCGTAACATTTGTGACAACTAAGATTAATCGATGGTAACATATGAATTGAGTCATATTTTTTGTTCATGAAATCCGTAGGTCATTATCTTAACTTCCGCTCAATGTTGAATATTGTTTTTCGACGACGCTGATTGATATTTGAAATTGATTACTGAAATTTTGATATGTCATATTCCGGTTTTGCCCCACTCTTATCGAATCAAGAGAGCACGCTTTCATTAAATTTGTCACCTGTATAAAATGGAGCAATATACAATAGACAAAATATAAAGAAATAAAATTAATATTTTTTACAAACCTGCAGTATTATTAGTCTTCCAGGTATATTTAACCTTTAATAGAGCTCGAAAATCATAAAAGTGTTCCTATTTTAATTCGTGCACCATATATGTTATATTTATAGCGGCGATTACATTCACAAAATCGTGTGGTTTTTGTATAGAATCTGATGGTTTTTAATTTTTTTAATCTGAGCGGGAACTGTAACGCACTCAAAATGGGTATGACATACAACAAGAAATTTGTGACTTCTAGGATCTTTGAACTTGGTAAGCCCAGAAGACATTTCTAAATACAAGAGCCTATGTCATTTACCCCACGTTTTGCAACAGCTTCAAACCAAACATAGCAATTAGTTTTTTTCGTCAAACCATCCTGCATCGTAAGATTAGGACGTGTTTCAAAACATATGGATGCATTTAAATATGGGGTAGGTAGATATTGCCGCAAATCAATTGAAAACATTTTTACGTATTTATCGCGTTTGTAAAGTCTTAATCATATTTTTTCATTCATAGGCGAAATCTGCCGTATAATTATGATAAAGTAGTTGAAGCAAAAGCTACAATTTTTCTTCTGCATTCTTCTGCATTCATTTTGCTTTTATTTCACAGCGAGTGCATAAATCATGTTAAGGTTTCTTGAACTTAATATCTAAAGTATAAAATATTGCTTGACATATAGTCTCGGACACAGGTTGAGAAGAATTTCTTGTTTAAAGGGAATCAAATGTTGCGAAGTTAAGACCACGCTGAAAATAAACCCTATTAGTATGACAGCAGCGACAGCGACTTCGATATTTCACAAATTCATTTATAAAATCAGCAACTTCATTGTGTCTCCCAACAGATATTTTGTGCACAGGTTAATGTTCATCATGTCGGTCAACAAGAGCATGTGTAGCAAAATCTTGTTTTACCTATTATATATTAAATCATTTTGATGCTTTGCTCATTTTCTCCAAATATTTAAAAAAAAATGCTTATACTGTTATTTTTATACCCTATACCACCATGTGATTTGGGTATAATGACTTTGTGCTGCTGTTTGTAACTAACAAAAATATTTGACCTAGACCCGTCTTTAATTATACCGATCGACTCATAATCACTTTCTGAGTCCATTTAGCGATGTCCGTCCGTCCGTCCGTCCGTGTATGTGTCCATGTAAACTTTGTAATCAAACTACAGGTCGCAAATATGAATATGTTTTTATGAAATTTAGTACATAAGCTTTCATCGGCCATGGGATGAACGCTGTTGATATTGGTGAAATTCGGTCCATGTTCAGACCTAGTCCCCTACAAATGACCCCTATGAAATCGACTTAAATTGCCAGAAGATCCGAAGTATCTTATAGATCTCAGTCAAATTGGGTTTATATGTATTTATTGTATCCATTAATCAGTAGGCCAAAAATAATCCCTACAGGCCAATTCTTAGTCATGGGCCCCATATTTAACTGCTTCCCATCTTCACTTAAATCTATAAAAAAAAAATATTGCACAGATTTTTCTCAAATTTGGTTTGTATATATTTTTTCAAAATATAAGTGACTTTATCAAATATGGTCGGGATCAGTCCATATCCCGACCTAGTCCCCATATAAATATAGCATCCGATATGAACTTTTTCATATCTGCAGCCAAAAAAAAATGAATAACAATGCCACTCAAATTTGGTTTATGTTTTTTTTTCTATATCGAATTAGTTGGACCGAAGAGACTGGGCCTCTAAACCATGGTGTAGGGTATCGTATAGTCGGTCTAGACCGACTATAATTTTCTTACTGATTTTACCTTTTTATTTCAATATCTGACCCTTAACGATTCCATTCCTAACAAATTTGTTTCTTGATAGTAAATTTCTCTCAAATTTGACATTTTCTTTGCCATAGCTGTGAGCATCTGTGCTCTCTTCATTGTAGTATAGTTCATTTCCGAACAAAACGGCCCATTTATTTACTTTTTCACTATATGCACCTGAGAAAAGCTCTTAAATATAAATAGAAAATATTTTTTAAATTTATAGTTTTTACAAAAGCACTTATGAAAGTTCAACGTCTAGTGATATAAATATATACCTATTTCCATACAGGTTCACAATTTTGAAAATTTCACATTTGGCAGAAGCATTTATTTCGAATTATGTTGTCTTGTGAAAAGAAATTTGAAAAAAAGCGTGGAGTACTAATATTAGATAAGATGTTTTTTCAAAAGCTCGTTAGAAATTAATTTAAAATTTTTATTCATTTTCCGACATATTTTAAAGAAGTTGTTCTGTTAAAAGTCCATTCTAAAAACTTGAGACAAGTTGCATTGTCACACATAATATATTTTTAATTAAGTGTCGTAGAAATATGGCGATTAGACCAAAAAAGGCGTTTTTTGATAAAAAAAAATTTCTTATGTCGACTTAAGTTCTTTTGTTAGAAGTCCACAGATATATATCTGTATAGTGTTCCAATATTATTAAAGTCACTGCGAAATATTTTTTTTTAAAATCCATTTTTAAACCCTTTCGTGGGGCAACCCCATTCTCTCCCTTATCCAATTGATCTGATACTGGTCCCTTAGTCTTGCTGTAACTACAGATTAATTTTGGGGTAGTCACGCACAGCCACGCATAGTCGCGCACAGTCACTGATTGATCTAAATGTCATTCCCCTCATCCGATCGACCTGAAATTTGATTCATGTGAAAAAGATTAACTTTGACTTAGTCACGCGCAGTAACGGAGAGATTTAAAATGGATTTCGCCTCATCCAATCAATCTGAAACTTGCTTTAAAGAAAGATTAACTTCAACATAGTCACGCATGGTCACACACAGTCACGGAATGATTTAGAACTCATTTCCCCTTATCCCATCGATCTGAAACTTGTCGATATACTTGTTGTGAAAAAAGATTAACTTTGACATAGTCACGCCCAGTCGCGGAGTGATTTAAACCCCATTTCCCCTCATCTAAGCTGCGGGTAAAACATTCGCGATATTAATTTTCTGCGTAATTTTAAAGCTTCATCCGACAATCGACTGATAGGAAGTAGACATTTTACAATCATTTTTTTGTGAAGCATAAAACTTTGTGGACCGTTACAGGCATACAGTACCATGTATATTCCTTCAAATAAAGTTTTCCAGTATTATTTGCGTAACCTTGAAAAGCCATGTAGTTAATACCCGGTCCAATACATTCTAATATGATACGAAAACGTTTCATTAACTCTAAATTAAGTTAGTTATACTTGTCGTTGTTTCAGATTCTCTAAGGAACGTCTGGCGATATTCCCATCATTGGTGTTGCTGCCGTTAGGTTTTGGCATATCAATTAAAAGTTCTGCATCATTTTTTAATTTATTTTTTTTTTTTTAATAAAGAATTTTCTTTGTTCCATATTATCTTTAGCTTCCGTTCTTGTAACACGCGATTTCTTCACTTCACTTGTAAGATATATGCAGCAGGCACTCCACAAATTTTATCCAAGAGTGTAGTGGAGACATTCCAAATGAAAGTGCTTGCCGATTTATGTTTTTTCTGATAAAGCTTTTTCATTATGCATTTCACTTGGTTTTGCTTTTCATATATAAAAAGATTGTGAATGCTTGTTATCCGACAGCGTATTGCAAACTTTGCCATTAACCATAGACAGAATAAGGTTAGATTTAATGATTTGTTTTAAGTTGTTTATTTTATAGCAGTTGGCACAATTATCAAAATCTGGTCTATGTTCTTTACCTCTTATATATAGTTTCCCTTAAAAAAGCTTTTTTGTTTCGAGATATAGTTTGACCTCATAACATAAATTTTATGAAAAGATTTGTAAGAAATTTTTTTAATTTTTTATAGTCGGTATAAAACGAAGAAATGCACTGAATTTTTCCACATACGTAGTCCCCTTAACAGTCAGGTATTTTATTTTTGTTGGTGTTAATCGTATATCCAAAATTTTATTGTTTGTGGTGAAGTCACCCAGTGTTGATTTTTAACTGAAGACGCGAATAACCGCAGATGTGCGAAAAATGTCTTAAAGCTACATCTTCAACCTTGAATTTAAGAGAAAGTCTAATGAGAAGCTATGAGAACAAAAAAAATATCACTTACCTAAATAAGTCTTACTCCACAACAAAAAGAGAAAACAAGTTTATAATCTATAATATTAATAGACTAGGCGATTTTTTGTTACCGATGTAAGTTTCACAGTTTTACTCCGATTTTGACAAAAACTTTGTCATTTGAAAGTTATTTCTTTTTAGCTGTTACCAAGATTTACAGATTTTCATCGTCTGGAATATTTTTTTGTAGTTATGATCGTTTAAAGTTGCTACTAACACATGCATAAAATTATACAATGCTATATGTGTGTTTATTAAATTTGCTAATGTGTTTGTGTTAATGTGTTGAGTTTGTTTTCTTCATTTAAAATGAGTCGAATTTCGAGTGCTGGAATCAGCTAGTTGTTATAAATTTAGAAACTGTTGTTTATTAAAGAAAACGAAAAAACAAAAATTTTTTTATAATGTTTTTGATAAAAAAGGCTAGCCTTTACGTCGAAAAAATAATTATTATTAAAAACAATTGCAGAAAAATTTAGCAATTTCAAACAATTTTTTTTGCGCTTTTTCACAACAAATTTTTTTTAAACATTAATGTTTAAAGTACAGTTATTTTGTAGTGTTGAAAAATTTCAGCAAATTTTTACATTTTCCTATTCGCTACGATGTTGCTAATCATATTTGCCTACAATTTAAAAAAATCAAAGAAAAAAAAATTAATTTTGTCCATCTAGACTTGGATATCTCTGTGCATTGATTGCTGCTTCCACATTCAATTCAATTTTGGTGAACAGTGATACTTTCTATTGGTTTTTATATATAATGCAATCAAAATTCTGGTATATTAATTATATTGGAAAATAACTTGCATTAATTCTGCTAACAATATTATAGTCAGCAGTTTTACATAAACATTTGTATTTCTTAACATCACGCTGATTAAGTGCTGCCACAGTTTACACCAAACTCTTTTCTCAGTTTGATGGGCCGTATTTACAATTCCTTTTACTCCGAATGACATAAAGTCCAAAGTCCAAGTTACACGAGTTTCTCAGAAAGTTAAAGTAGTCAAGTAAAAAGGAAACGATCGTTCTTTCCTGCTTAAGCTGTGGTTCCATTCATATCATTAATTATTATTGCGAAAAGTTAAATTTAGTTACAGTTATGTAAAAACTAGATGCTATTAAACTTAAATTTTTGGAACTTTAAATCTAGTACATATTACCGTTTTATATCACAGTAAGTTCTAATTCTTAAAAAAATGCTTACAGAATTATAATCAAATTAAACCTCAAATTCTATCGATTTTTTTTAATGAAGGAAAACGAATACAAGATTTGAGAAATCCTTGGCAAAGATTGTAATCCCATAGATATACAGGCGTTAATAGATTTACACAGAATAAAACTTAATTGGTAATTTGATGTTCAATAACATTCTTGGAAAAATTTATATTGAATAAAACTGAAAAATTCCTTCCAGATCGGTGCTACTTTTTAAGGTTAATTTAGTCTACAAGTACCATGTGTTAATTCTTCTTCATACTACATTTGGTTAAATAAAAGAGATTCATAGCAAGCAAGAAAGAGTAAACTCTCTGAGACAAAGGCTCACACAAAGCAGAATAAAATTACCGTTTGTCCTTTTTTCAATGTATACCATTTTGTGGTTTGGGTATAATGACTTTGTGCTGCTGTTTTAACTACCAAAAATATTTGACCTAGACTCACCTTTTATTACACCGATCGAATCAGAATCACTTTCTGAGTCGATCTAGCGATGTCCGTCCGTCGGTCCGTCCGTCCGTCTGTGTGTCCATGTAAACCTTGTAATCTAACTACAGGTCGCAAATATGAATATATTTTGATGAAATTTGGTATAAAAGCTTTCATCGGCCATAGGTGAAATTCGGTCTATGTTCAGACCTAGTCCCCATACAAATGACCCTTATGAAATCGACTCAAATTGGCATAAAATCCAAATTATCATATAGATCTCGGTCAAATTAGGTTTGTGTGTATTTATTACATTCGTTTATCAGTTGCCGAAAAAGAAACCGCATCTGGCAATTCTTTGTCATAGGCCCCATATAAAGCTGCTTCCAGATTTTAATTTAAATCTATAAAAAAAAGAAATATTGTACAGTTTTTTCTGAAATTTGGTTGAAACATGGTCAGGATCGTTCAATTTTTGACCTATTCCCCATATAAATACAGCATCCGATACGTACTATTTCCTACCTGCAGACAAAAATATTAATAACAATGCCACTCAAATTTGGTTTATGCTTATTTTCTATATCCACTTGGTGGGACCGAAGTGATAGGGTCTCTAAGCCATGGTGTAGGGTATCGCATAATCGGTCTAGACCGACTATAATTTTCTTACTTGTTGTGTTTATGTTAAAGAAAGAATATATCCAAATTTATAATAAGAAACAAAAGAAGAAAGTGAACAACTCTCTATATTTTGCTTTTTCCCTTAAATAATTTTTTTTAATTGTAGTTTTTTGCTTACAATAATGTTAATTAAATTTTAAATGTCGTGAAATAAAATTTTGGATATTTTCTATTCTTTATTTGAAATTTTCCATGATGGCTATTTAGAACTGGTTTTATCTATAAATTGTTGTAATTTTGACCTTAATTATGAAAATAAACGCCACCAATATTTGGCCGACAAAAATTAATGTTTCTATATTTTAAAACAGTTTGTCGAATTCTAGTTATAGATCTAAATAATTATATCTTCAAAGTAGTGTAAATTAACAAAAAAAACAAAAAAAAAAACAAGTTCGGAATGTATAGAAGTTATTTCTAGTTGTATAAAGGGCATGTATTTTTTTCTTTAAATTCTCAATTGAAGCATACATACTTTTTGATCTCCATGATAATTTAGAATGTACCAATATACTTTAGTCAATTAAATAATTAAATGGTATTTAATCCTCTGCAAATTTTAAAATCGCGGAAATGAAAACTATTTAAAATATAATAGGTAAATAGATCTGGTGAATCTTTATTGAATTTATTAAACAATATTAACAATTCGATTATTGTGCATCAAATTTTGTAACTATTTTGGATAAATGTGCTTGTCCTTTTATGCCAACTTATAAGTGCACTATTATGAATAAAATCTTTTAAGATGTATGAGTAAATACATCTAGCCTTTTCCTAAAGGGTTGAGAATATGATTCGGTTTGGGTTCTTCCTAAATTTGTTTTCGTGTTTTGAAGAACATTGGTTGGGAGGGTTTTGTGCACGGGTCCTTAACAATATGACCCCTTTGTATTGTAATTTCTCTAATACGCATAAATTAAATTTCAAAATCCATGGTCTTATAAATTTCTATTGGGGAAATCAATAGATATTAAATTTGGTCCATATATTCCTATTTTATAGCCTCAGTCTAATTCAGGGACTCTTTAATAAAATGGTAATGGTGATTTGTTTGACATGGGTCAAGAACCTTCCCACACCACTGAAGCTAGCGGCTGAGACGGGTCCCGCCAAACCTTGTTCAAACCTTATAAGAGACTTAATTATATATTTGGCCACTATATTATTTTAGGTACTGTTTTATATCTGGTCATCGATTTGGATCTACTGGTTGCATCTGCTTCATATTTTATGAAATACTATTTCTGTCATCATCTCACTTCCATTACAAAGAAATGTAAAATAAGAATCTGTCTGAAAATAATCACTCTACATATATATATGTATATATACAAAGGTTATATGCGTGTTGTAATGAATAGGAATGCAATGACTTATTGCTAATACAACACAATGTCATTTTAAATGGGTTTGGGATGCATACTGATTTAATGCGAGGTTATCTAAACATCGAACAACACATTCGTTATATTCTGCAGACCCTGTGACGGAATATATACTCAGGCTACAAAATTGTATTGGAGAAAAAATAATGCCCACTAAAAACTGTGAAAGAAATCAAGGCAGAAATCTTCAAATTTATCTCATAAATTTGTGATGGATTAATGTAAACTAGCAGCTTCCAGCGCTCGAAATTCGAGTGGAATTTCTAGCAAGCTTTATTCTTCAGCTTATCCAATTCACAAATCACCACTTTTATGATTCATTATTATTGTGAATGAAGATTACAAACTCATTAACAAACACATTAACAAGTTTAATAAAACACACATAGCATATGCATAATTTTATGTATGTGTTAGTAGCAACTTTAAATGCAATTTACTCAAAATAAAGGAAAAATTTAAAAATTTGTAAATCTGCCTAATTGCTAAAAATAAATACCTTTCCAATAACCTACGTTCGGTCGAATTCGGGATAAAATGGTAGAACAAAACATCGGTCACAAGAAATCGCCTAACCTATTAATATTATAGATGTGTTTTAAAAATTTCAAAAAAATTTTGGATTTAATTCGTTTATATTATTAATATAATGTTTACGTTTATTATTTTTAGTCAGGGTTAGGTGGGAGGGATAATTTGTTTATGACCTTATCTGCGAGGATAATTTAGTCCTGATCCCAAAAATGTGTAATTTGTATATATAATTTTATAACTCTTGGCCCAGTGGGCTTTTACAATTTCAGAATTTTAAGTGTCGGAGTCGGAGTCCGGCGTAAAAAACAACTTCGATACCGTCTCCCAGCAAGCAAAAATAACTACCGACACCCACTCCAAATTCATAGCCCCGCCCCTATTGTTCATATGCCTCATCAAACATAAAAAATTATTCTATTTGCGTGTAAAGCATTCCGATTAATCACGAATGGTAGGCTATTTTTTTAGTTTGTTTGGTATAAAGTGAAAAAAATCAATTTTATTTTGAAATATTTAAGAATAACAATTATATTTCTTATCACCTGAATAACTTTGTGTAATGGCTACCGATTTCTAACAAATATTTTTTCTGTGTGTACAATTTTGATATCCGAACCAAATAATAATTGCAAAGGAATTGTTGCAATTATATAGGAAATGGTATAAATAAAATATGGAGATAAACTTTGCTTTCTAGTACACACTTGAATTGTTGTTTGAGTTCTTTCTAATCTACGATATGTGCAATAGGGGTATTACTTTTTAAATTTTCTTCAGATATCCGAGCATTATAAAAAACCATGCACTAAATAAAGTCTAGTTGGGCTAGAGCATTTTTAAAACTAATATTTCGTTGCCGAGTCTCAACGTTCTTACAAAAAAAAAAAAAAAAAATATTCGAACAACTTTTACCATACATATCTTGCTTACTATAAACAAGCAAAAAAATTTCTAGATTTCTACATTCTTTGATGTCTGAGTGCACTAACATAGGACTTATTTATTTTGGCTCTACAAACACTAGGTAACAACCTAAGTGACGTTGATTATTTTTTGATGTATTCTGGTATGCTAAACTCGAAACCGGCAAAAATAAATTTGTGGACGGGATTGTTTCATTAACTTTGTGGTTCTTTTTTCGGAAATAGTTTTACTATTCTGACTATTCCTCGAGTGAGAAATAATTTGTCTGGTAACTGAAGATATGAATAAACTATTTTTCTCTTCCGTTTTTTGGAAGCAGTCTCATTATTTCGACTATATCTCGAGTGAGTAGCAATCAGTCTTGTAGCTGAAGATACGAAAATATTATTCATGCCAACGTTGTTCTCAAACCAAATTGGGTACAATGGACAGAAGTTAAAAAAGAACTTTTCGACCTGATGTATAAATGGCGGCACTAGTTTGTTGAAAAATAATTTGGTGAAAAGTGGAATATACATTTAAAGTTTTAAGGCGCCACGTTGTATTTGGAGCCATGAATAAAATTGGTCACCGTAATATAATTTAATTATATATATATACATATATATATATATATATATATTAGGGCGTGTCGATTTGTAGAGAGGGATCAAAATAAGAAACTTTGCCCAAGGAACCATACTTCTAAAACGTATTCCGACCTGTTGCCTGTCTGCCATGGCGCAACCCCATTCCTACCAATTGATCTGAAACTTGGCCCATAATCTTGTTGTGACTACAGACTAATTTTGGGGTAGTAACGCAGAGTCACGCATAATCACGCATAGTCACGCATGGTCACGGAGTGATCTAAAAGTTATCTACCCTCATCCGATCGATCTTTTTGAATAACATTACATAGTCAAGGCGTATGATTATTTTTTATTAGCATAGTATAAAGCGCGTATACGTATGAGTGTTAATTTTAATATTAAATAAAACAGTCAGCCCAATTCTAAACAAAAAATTTTAATTTTTTGAAATGTTTGTATGGGGAACCCGCGGGCGGGTTCCAGGGGGTATGCCACTCACTTTGACCATGAGACAGACAGACAGCTAGGTCAAAAGTCAGGACATCAGAATTCGTTTTAGGGATATGGCTATGACTAATGTTGTTTTATAAGATTTTAAATCTTGTTATATTAGGATTTTCATTAATAAAAATTAATAATAATATGGTTCCTCGAGCAAATTTTGTTATTTTGATCCTTAGGATACGATTTTCCTTGTCACTTGGGCGATTTTTAAATAGACCCGCCCTAATATATATATATATATATATATATATAATTTAATACTTTAAGTTTAGAGACTCAGTTAGCGAAAAAAGGCGTATATTCATATTTTTTTTTTTTTTTGAAGATATGAATAACGGTGGATTATTTATTTCATAAACACGTTATACTACAACATTTGAAGAATCTTTGAAAAAATTTCAATAAAAAATTTTCATAAATAAGTCCGCGACAGCAATCTCCGGAGGATCCACGACAAAAAGTTGGTTTGCGGTGAATATCATAACTCGTTACTATATCATGTGAAATAAAAAAAAATCGAATTGGGTTTAAAACGCGACACATTTTCCGAGGTAATTACGAAGAGATTTTTTTAGTTTTATCAAAACTTACCCCCCCCCCTCCCCCCCTTAACGAATCATGAAAGCATACTATAATATTTAGATTTGCGGCCTGAAGTTCGTAAAACTTATTGTGAAGTTCGGTTAAAATGTGAAAAAGTTTAATTTTAGTATTTTCATATCTAAATCTATATTAATACGTGAAAGTGAATTTTTCGACCACCTTGTTACCAAAATTTGCAAACGGAGCAGTGTGAAATTTCACATATATATAGTACATATGGGGGAGAAGTTCAGAATGATAAAACTAATATATAGTATGTGTTAAAAATTATAATAAATGATTTTATAAGAACTTAAAGGTATGCTAATTTTTTTTTGGCAATTCACAATTAATCGCCTGTGCATTTATAATTGACGGTTTCAAAAAAGAGAACATTTTAATCGTCCTGTCTTGAATTATGAATTGCCGAATATTGGTTAGTTTGTCATTAAAAATGCTATGAATTTTATTTAAAATTCATAATCTAATGAATTTTAATGAATATTCATAAATTTTGTATAAATATAGATTAAGAAACATTGAAATAAAAAAATTTATTTAAAAAACAAGTAAGAAAATTATAGTCGGTCTAGACCGACTATACGATACCCTATACCATTCGTTTATAGAACGTATCTCTCAGGCCCAACTAACTGGATATAGAAAATAAGCATAAACCAAATTTGAGTGTGATTTTTATTAATGTTTTTGGCTGCCGATATGAAAAAAATCATATCGTATGCTATATCTATATGGGGACTAGGCCCAAAAATGGACCGACCCTTACCATGTTTGGTAAAGTGTCCTGTATTTTGCAAAATATATACAAACAAAATTTGAGAAGAATCAGTGCAATATTTTTGTTTTTTGATAGATTTAAATGAAGATCGGGAAGCAGCTCTATATGGGGCATATGACTAGGAGTTGTCTCATATTGATCATTTTTGGACTACTAATTAATTTGAGTAAGATCCATATGACAATTTGGATCTTATGGCAATTTATGTCGACTTCAAAGGGGTCATTTGTATGGGGGCTACGTCTGAACAGGGACCGATTCTCACTAATTTCAACAGCGTTGACCCCATGGCCGACAAAAGCTTATACACCCAATTTCGCCAAAATATAATCATATTTGCGACCTGCAGTTTTATTACAAGGTTTACATGGACACACAGACGGACGGACGAACGGACATCGTTAAGTCGAATCAGATAGTGATTCTGATTCGATCGGTATAATTAAAGATGGGTCTAGGTCAAATATTTTTGGTAGTTACAAACAGCAGCACAAAGTCATTATACCCAAACCACATAGTGGTGTAGGGTATAATAAAATTTCATAAAATTTGCGCTCGAATTTCTAGCGCTGGACGCTGCTAGTGATTAATAATATCGTCGGAAAATGGTTATTTTTTAGCTCTGCATTTATTCCAATTATTGTCGCATATTAAAAAATTTGTATTTTGTTCGAAAAAATCTACCTTTTTCAGTCCACTGCTAGATATTAATGCAATTTGAAAAAAATTATTGTATGATTTATAACAATCTATCTCTGATACCAGGTTTGTTATTTTCAACTCGAGATATATATCATCTAAGTAGTGAAAATACTAAAATAAAATGCAATAAAATTTATTTGAAATAATCCAATACTTTCGTTTGAAAAGCCTTAGTCCAAGCAATATTAAAGCCCAGCTTGACGCTGTTTTGAGGCAGTCTGCTCCCCTGTTTACGACTATAAAATATTGGGTGGCAGAGTTAAAAGGTGGCTGTACAAGCTGCTAAAGCGAAGATTGTAGTTTGTTAGATTTTGTCGTCCTATTACATATATTGAAATTAATACTGTAATTAATATGCAACTTTTGATTTCATTTTCAATGGTGCGTGGTAGAGCAGAAGATAGCATATATTTCTAATAATTCATAACTACACTGTATTCTTAATCGAACTGGCTCCTGGCATTTCAGCCTTCATCAGCGATTTATTGAACATTTTGATAATTATTATGTTATAATTGAATAGATTGTAGTAGTCGACCAATTGAGGCAGCCACGCCAGAAATGCTTAAGCGAACCCAGAAAATTGTATGTTGAGATATAAAGATATTTTTTCCCAATTTTTTTTTGCATGTTCTTTGCAAGGTCGGGTTATTCTGGTACCGCCGTCAATAATAAAGAAAAAGTCACACATGAGGTATAGATATATTTATTTTTTATTTTTTTACCTAGTGATATCAAAGTGATTACGAGGAAAAAAATTAGGAGAAAAAAGTTGCGCAATAATCTTAAAACACCTTTGACTTCATATGCAGCATTATGACATTAAACGGTTCAAAAAATGTATAGTATAAGTCTTCATTATTGTTAATTACAGATATATATATTTACAGATACTAGCAGATTCCAGCGTTCGAAACTTGAGTGCAGTTTGTAGGCAACTTTCTTTCTTAACCAATTCACAAAGCAACACTTTTTTGGTTCATTATGATTGTGAATGAAGATAACAAACATATTAACAAATTTAATTAACACGCACATAGCATATATGTTAGTAGCAACTTTAAATGCAATTTACTCAAAATAAAGGAAAAAATTTAAAAATCTATAAATCTGGTGAACAGCTAAAAAATAGCTTTAAAATAATATACGCTTGGTCTAGTTCGGGATAAAACTGTGGAACAAAACATCGGTAACAAAAAATCGCCTAGCAAATTAATATTATAGATATATGGTGAAAGAGATCCTTGTTCCAAAATTTCCCAGAAAACTTTACTTTTGGTATCATTATAATGCTAACTATATCCTAGATATTAAAAAAAAAATAAATAAAATAAATAAAATTGTCACACCCCTAACGTGCATAGGTTTGATGGATTTATTTTCTGTTTGCCGAAAAATATTTGATATATTATTGTTATAAATTTGAAAAGCAATTTTCTGGAATTACTTTTGCTAAGCTGTTGTTATTGCCCCAGCCTCCATTATTATCACACCATCTTTAAGCACCACACCACAGTTGAAATTTTGTTTGCACTTTCAAAGGTTTTTGTTTTCCAAAAACCACAGGTGTGATGTTGACAATACAAAAATTATAACTCATCGAGAGTTTTTGTAAACGGAACTGTAAACGTAGTCGTGGAAAGCAACAGCTACTAATGAAAATTAAACATTGGGGAAATCAAGAAAATTATTTATATATATATATACGTTTTTTTTTTAGCAAATAGCAAAAAAAAAATCATTAAAATAAAATAGAAACAATTTGTTAGATGAGTAACAAATCGTAGGACAAATTTGAACAATATTTTGTTGTTGGCAAAATTAATCAAGTGGATAAGTTTATACTCTAAAAAGCATACATCACATGAGCGAGCATGAAATAAAAATTTAACAGAAATTTCAATCCAAAAAGTAATAATCGAATACATTTTTAATGGCAATATTTTAAAATTAATACTTGGCCACATAATAAATTACTTTTGCATTTTAATAAGATGTTTGAAATCAGATATAAATATATTACTTAAATGCAGACGCTGCCTCAGTTGTTCGAATCAGCAGATGCCATTGTACTTTGGTCAAAATAGCGATATTTTTGGCACGAAGTCTAAATATTAACATTTTTATTTTAAAATTGGCATTACCCATGACTAAAACAAAGGCAAAATAAATCACTCACTAGTGATCATTTTTAAAAGATGTCTTTGTTGCCTGAATTCAATATGTGTAAATTTAAAATATTAAATACAAATTTAAATTTTTCTTCTCAGCATGAACATAAACTAAAATTTGGGAAATAATACTGCATTATATGATACAGCACAAGTGTTGACCATGTCATTTATCACACCTCAATAAAAATGGTTGCCGTTAATTTTCTCCTTACAAAATAATAGTATGTAGACCAAACCTGTCCTATCCACTATCCTCTTCATCTGAAGAGCAATGTGTGGAAACATCATCTTCATATGCATGAGTACATTCCATATTATGTGATTCTAAGGGATGTAAGCTACTGATGGAATATTTCTCTTTTTGTTTTATTTTTGCTATTCTTTTAAGCAGAGACGAGATCAGAAGGATCCGTGGTCCTACTAAAAACATCTGATAATTATCTAGTCGACTGCATTTCCTTGCACGAGACTTTATATTGCTCTTAATAGTTTTTTCCATACTTCCTCATAGATCGCCAAAAGGAGCCATACGTGTCCATTATTTTATATCCATGTACTAATAATTTTTGGTGACAAAAACACTTCTTCATGAACAAAGTAAAGGTATTGGAATACAACGTTTTTTTTTTTTTTTGGCATTTATCTCATACTCGCAAGAAATCGAAACTCAAGAAAGAAAATTATTGTCGGTTTAGACCCATTATACGATACCCTATACTATACGTTTAGAGACCCTATCTCTTAGGTCCAATTGAATAGATATAGAAAATAAGCATAAGCCAAATTTGAGTGACATTCCTATTAATTTTTTTTGCGCTCAGATATGAAAAATATGATATCGGATGCTATATGGGAATTTGGTCGAAAAATGAACAGATCCTTACAATATTTGGTAAGGTCACATATTTTGTGCAAAAACATGTACAAACCAAATTTGATGTTTTATGAAATACATTTGATATTTTCTAAATTGCGTTTGATGTTTTCTGAAATTAATTTCATATTTTCTGAAACAGATTTGACAACTTCTGAAACATATTTGATGTTTTCTGAAATACGTAAGAAGTTTTCTGAAATATATTTGATAATTTCTGAAGTACATTTGATGCTTTCTGAAATACATTTGATGTTTTCTGAAATACATTAGATATTTTCTGAAACACATTTGATATTTTCTGAAACACATTTGATAATTTCTGAAATACGTTTGATGTTTTCTGAAATACATTTGATGTTTTTATACTCTATACCACTATGTGGTTTGGGTGTAATGATTTTGTGCTGCTGTTTGTAACTACCAAAAATACTTGACCTAGACCCATCTTTTATTATACCGGTCGACTCAGAATCACTTTTTGAGTCAATTTAACAACTACAGGTCGCAAATATGAATATATTTTGATAAAATTTGGTATGTAAGCTTCTATCAGTCATAAGATGTACGCTGTTGAAACTGGTGAAATTCCGTCCATGTTCAGACCTAGTCCCAGTCTAAATGACCCCTATGAAGTCGACACAGATTGCCTGACATAAGATCCAAATTATCATATATATCTCATTCAAATTGGGTTTGTATGTGTTTATTATATACATTAATCAGTAGTCCAAATAAAAGGCCCATAGCACAATTCCAGACCGACTATAATTTTCTTAATTGTTTGAATTACATTTGGTGTTTTCTGAAATACATTTTACACTTCCTGAAATGCATTTAGTACTTTCTAAAATTGATAGAAATTGCCAGGTGAGCGAAAAATATAAGCTTACTTATTAAAACATATAGCAAGCATATCAAAGTGCAAGAACCTTATATTTAGAAAGAAATTTCCGCGTAGAAAATATTAACTCTAAATATTAAATTAATAACAGTTCAGTTGAATTTAACCTTGTATATACGATACTAGCTGTTTTTAACCGGTCTTGGCCGGGATAAAAAGGCCTTTGACTTGATAAATGGTTCACTATGCTTACCAGGCGCTGAGTACTTAGTCCCCAATGAACAAATTCCCTCAAAAAAATGAACTTTCTCCCCAAAAATTTGTATGAGATTGGGTGTTTGTTCATGGTGAAAAAATTCCGCACGTTTGCGTTTTTCGGGGGAACATATACATTTTTATTTCAATTTAAAAATTTGTGATTATTTTATAAGAAGCTAGAGCAAAAATGCTTTAAAAATAAACTGCGAAACCGCCTTAAGTTTTTTTTTTGAATTTTATTTATTTTGTAAACATCAAATATAACGGAATCGTTTGCAAATTAAAGGAATCAGAGCTTTTAAAAATGGAATTACTTCATTCAATTGAGCAGATACGTCAAAGAAAAATGGAAAATGAATGCGACGTTTAAAATTGTGCCACAAGGTTGCTTTAAGCAACTGCTTATAGTATATATATAGTAATTATGGCACATACGTAGAAAAAATTTATCATTAAACTTTTCACTGAGCTCTGTGCGGCAAGCGAGTCGCGTCCGCGTCCGCGCGTTTGGCAGCTACACCCGCGCTGCCGCTCAGTTATCGTCAACTATTTTAACTTCTTTTGAGGAACTTTTTTTAAAAATTTGGGGAATTTGTTCACCGTTAAATTATTCCCCATTTTTTTTGGAGAATAAGTTCATTTTTTTGGGGGATTTGTTCATTGGGGACTAAGTCCTCAGCGCCTGGTTACCATTACAACTAAGCATGGATTATTTTGAGTGTATGATGTCTAAAAGTTACGAATTTTAGTTATTCAAGAGCTTTGGGATATGCAACAATACTGGTTTTTCCTTCTGGTACATAAACGAAAAGTTTGTGCTGGCTCCCAACTCTGGAGCAGGCGACAAATAATTTTCTAAGAGAAAAACATGGAGATTCTAAGTTGATACCTGCTACCGCAAGATATTGTCGTCTTGCGTACGTTATGTTAAGAACATCGTTTTGTACCATCTCTTGCAATGAAGAACAAACTTACAAAATTCTTCTGGTACGGAAATTACAGTCGTTTCAGGAGTTGCACATTCCCTGGAGTCAGCTTGTCTTATCCGTTGGGCCTGAAGACGTTGTTGATTCGTTTCCGGTGTTTCACATTCCCTCGACTAAGCTTGTCTTAGCCGCTGGATTTCTAGGCACACTTGAGTAGATTCAGGCATTTGCCGCTTCTCTTAAAAAGCTTGTCTTGATCTTTGGGCCTCAAGACGTTATTGGGTTTGCTCAGGTGTTTCAGCATTTCTCGACTCAGATTGTCTATCTCGTTGAGACTCTATACGAATTTGGGTCTGATCGGGTTCTCTAGAGTTCTGTTTAGTCTAGGCCTTTTTGCATTTGAGGCAGTACGGCCTCTATGCTATGCTTTCATGTGCAAGGCGCAATTGCAAATAGTTCTTTTTCCATTTATATAGTGAAGAAGATGAAATGGAAATATTTGTTATAGGTTGCTTTCCAATGCAGCCAAAAGGCGAGATGGAAATGAATGTAATATTTTGTTTTCCATTGTAGTTAAAAAGGCGAGATGCAAGTATTTATAATGGAATTAATCCTACAGCGGTAGTCAAGCTATATCTGTTCACCCGTGAAATAAATCTGCACTAATTTTGGGGTGTTGCAACTCATATAGTAAATAAGGCAAGTCGGGAAAATTTGTAATAGGTTGATTTACAATATTTATTTCATAATGGTGTAAACTCAAGAGTAGGAAGCGGGGAGGTATATGAACTAAGTTCTAGGGAAGTCCAATAGAAATTGAAAAAAAGTGGGCGTGGCCGATAAAAATATATGATGACTTTGTTGGGATATGAGAATAATGTGCAGTAAATTCGAGCGAAACCCGTTAAAATTTTCAGAAGTGGGCGCAAAAGTAGGGGTGGCCGATAAGAATCATATGGTGACCTTTAGTGAGGTACAGAGATCGTGTGTATAAAATTCCAGTGAAATCCGTTAAAAAAAAAATTATATAGCGAACAAATATACCAAAAAGCAGAAAATGAATTGTGTATAAAAAGTGGGCTTAAAAGGAGGCGTGGCCGCTAGAAGCATATGGTGACCTTAACTGGAGTAAATTTCAGAGAAAGCCGTTTAAAAATAAAAGTTTGTATAGCGCTCAAACAAACAAAAAACACACAAACAGAAAATTAATTTTATGTATGAGACCTTCTCCGAGAAAAGGGACCTAGTGTTTTGAAAAATGGGTTGTGTCAAAAACGGTGGATTTTGGTACCTAAAAGTGTGTAGAAACTTTAAATGCGTTTTTTCTCAAAACATAATTTTCACATATTAGGTCCGTTTTCTCGGAGAAGGTCACATATATAGATTTTAAATATCGTATTTTAACAACTATCTGAATATTATATGGCCACGGTATATAAGTACTTTATGAATTCGCCGGTGGCTATATTTTTGTACTATATTGTGTAGGTCATAAAAAGGGTTTTATTTGCTTTGACAATATACAAACTAATTAAAACGGTTATAAAAAAGTTTGCGAATTTGGAATGTAAAGGAAGAAAGAAGAAGAAATATGGAGTAATTGAAAACGTGTTTTTGATTCAAATTCAAAGTGTTTTTCAATTTAGTAAATCCATAAGTACGAGTACATTAGTTGAACTTTAGGTATGCTTTAATATGTTAAAATGCTTTTGAAGTGTGCACTATTAATGTTCGCTGTATCATAAATTGGACACAAATTCAAGTTTTCGCCCTGGCAACACTTTCTACTTGTCAATAGGATTACATACAATAACCGTTTATCTATAACTAGTATGACCTGTCGCGCTTCGCTACGACTTTCCTGGATTTAGGACATGTTTTATTCCATAATAAATTTTTCTTACGAAGTTTGTATTGTGCAATTAAAATATTTTATTTTATAAATAATATACAATATTTATTGTTTTTCATTCCGTGCAACAATTATCAAATTTGTCGGCGTTCCACTAAAAGGATATGATTTTCCAAATTAAAATTGGCCTTGAATTTATAATATCGCTAGCTGAGTCCGGTCCGCGTTGCTGTCCCGAAGAAAACATCTGGATTTTATATTGCATCTAAATTTTAATACCGAGTGTCGGGCAAAAGTAAAGCACGATTTAATAATATTATGAATATGACTGAAAAAAATATACGTTTTCTTGAATATTTTAACACCAGCGCCACCTACAGGTGAAAAACTTTGTCAGCAACTTTAGTTTTATGTACATAATATATGTTGCGAATTTGAGCTAAATTGAACCGTAAATAAATTTTTTGGGAAAATCTCGACCCCAGCGCCTCCTATCGGGTACAAAAAAAGTTATGCAAATCGGAGAACCAAAGGAACATATGGTATGAATACGAAGTCGCTAGCATTAGTGGTTCAACAGTTATTAGAGTACCAACATACGCACCAACGTTTTTATATATTAAGATTTGGCACTTTTTCATTTGAGCAATTATTAATTTGACGATTCTTGATTTTAGCTACTTTTAACCATTTCCGATGTCAAAGAATTTTATTTTTGCCGTTTTTATTTTTCGCGATTTTCGATTAAGGCGATTTTTGATTTTGGCGATTTTTAACTTTTTAATTTTGAATTTGGCGACTTTCGCTTTCGTAGTACTTCATATTTTTTGTACAGGAGATACCACGCCCACTAATACCATTCAGCTCAATTGTTGTCGGACTCCTCACATTAATATCTGATGGAGTCGTGCCAAGTGTCGAGGCTTTCTCTTTTAGAGTACATCATTTATATGACATTATATATGGGCATTTCTCCAATGTCGAATGTGATATTCGTACGCGTTCAAAGTAAAAAAAACATACTAAAACATTATTTTATTTTGCCAAAAGGTGAAACTTATAGCTCTTGATTAGCACTATAATTAGTGCTAAGGCCGATTTTGGAAAATTGTTCGTTTTCAAGATAATCACAAAAAACCAAGGCATTCGCATGCGACAAAAACAAAAGTCACTTTCAGGGCAAACTATTCAAACAGTGATTACAGCGAAACCTGAAGGAATATCTTAGTGCGACTAATTTTAAAGTGTTACCCAGGACGTATTTTTAATTGATTAAAAAATATTTAGTAGTTTATTTTTTATTTAATTTTAATCACTGTCGCACGCTACATGTCGCATGCAACAATTTGTTCCATCATACTTTATATGTATATTTTTTTACTTTTTATGTAACTAGACATGCATAAGAAAATTATCAATAATTTTTCATATATTCAATATATTTATTTTCATGACAAAAATTATGAAATTAACAAAATATAATCTAGTAATACTTTAAAAAACTAATACTAGTGGATAATTTTTTGTACACTCTCCATCTTGCATACATACTGAATTCATATTCAAAGTACCGAATGGTTCACGAATCATGTTTTCAGTAACAATTTCATACAACTCAGGATCTAGAATTTCTGCTGATATAATGCTATCAATTTGTTTTGGTGTTATTTTATCAACCATCCAAATTAAAATTTGAGCGTACGGTTGTCCTTTCTTTTGCCATTCAATCGAATACATCCAGCAACGTACTTCACTAAATATTTTTAATTTTATTAACATGTCCATTAACGATTTCATCTGTTGCTTAAATATTCGAGTAGTTATATCATATCGGTCTGCTGGCTCTTGACCTTCAAATAAATGTTCTGTAACTTCTTTCCATTGCGAATGGAACGCAAAAGTTATAAACAATACGTGTCTTCCATAATGATATAATTTAAACTCCTTCTCCCTCTATAGTAAATTTGATTAAGTAGTGCAAATTGTTTAGCTGCCTGTGCATATTATCTATCTCATTTGTATTTATTATGCAAAATAAATCGTCTACGTATTTTGAAAACTTATTTATTGTTTTTCGCTACTATTGTAGATGCTGGTGATACTCTACATTGTCTGTATATATTCGTTATTCATATTTTAAATAACGATTAGCCCTTCTGCGGTCTTTCGGCATTGCCGTATGTTTCTATGTTTCATCCCACATTTTTTATGAGGAAATAATTGAGTTTCTCATCCTTATATTATCATTATAATATTAATAGGCTAGGCGATTTCTTGTGACTGATGTTTTGTTCGACCGTTTTATCCAGACGTATAAATTGCAAACTTTAAATTGCATTTAAAGATGCTACTAACATATACATAAAATTATACAACGCTATGTGTGTGTTTATTAAATTTGTTAATGTATTTGTAAAAAAATGAGTTTGTTTTTTGTGTTGATTTGTGAATTGGCTATAATTGATTAGCATACTTTTAGGGTCCTTATTTAATGAAAAATAAAATTTCCTAGAATTTGCGCTCGGATTTCGAGGGTTGGAATCTGCCATTCTATCCGGCCGATTTCATTCATTTTTTTTAAATGAAAGGTATTTAGACACAGATATGTCATCAAGCATTGGAATTTACTCAACTCCCACCTTACTCAAGCTATACTTTTTCAAGATTTTTTTAATATTTTTCTTCACCCAAACCTCTCTAACTAGAGTTCTAAATAACGTAGGCTGTTTAGATAAGTCTAAGAACACTCAGTGGATCAAGCTCTTTCTTAAGAGCTTGAACTATTAAATGCTTAAATTGGTTGGGATTGAGGAAAGTTATGCGTGGACAATCAACTTTACTTTAATGTGCGTTAACTTCTCTTTGCAATTTTTGGCATTACTGTAAGTTAACTTCTCTTGGCAAATTTTGGTATTATATTATAAAAATTAATATGATATAACATAATGCTGCCGAGCAGCAGGGGTCCTCTAGTATATGTACTATTTTTAAATTCTATAGCTCACAGTGGCTGAAAGTCGTTTTTCATTGGCCAAAATTCCTTAACTTTTGAATTGATCAAAATAATTTAGTAATTTTTTTAGTGGATAGATATTTAGTTTAACTTGAGTCAGTACTTTTTATGGAATTCTAATTGAAAGTTGAACTCTTCATTATACCCTATACCACTATGTGGTTTGGGTATAATGACTTTGTGCTGCTGTTTGTAACAACCAAAAATATCCGTCCTAGACCCATCTTTAATTATACCGATCGACTCAGAATCACTTTTTAAGTCGAAATAGCCATGTCCGTCCGTCCGTCCGTCCGTCTGTGTGTCCATGTAAAGCTTGTAATCAAACTACATGTCGCAAATAAGAACATGTTTTAATGAAATTTGACATATGAGCTTCCTTCAGCTATGGGATGAACGCTACTGAAATTGGTGAGAATCGGTCCATGTTCAGACCTAGCCCCCATACAAATGACCACTATGAAATCGACATAAATTGCCATAAGTTCCAAATTATCATATAGATCTCAGTCAAATTGGGTTTGTATATGTTTATTGCATCCATTAATCAGTAGTTCAAAATAACTTTCTATAGGAATATTCTTAGTCATAGGCCCCATATAGAGCTGCTTCCCGACCTTCACTTAAATCTATCAAAAAACAAAAATATTGCACAGATTTTTCTCAAATTTGATTTGTATATATTTTTGCAAAGTCTAAGTGACTATACCAAATATGGTCGGGATCGGTTCATTTTTCGACCTAGTCCCCATATAAATATAGTATCCGATATGAAGTTTTTCATATCTGCAGCGAAAAAAATTAATAAAAATGCCACTCAAATTTGGTTTATGCTTATTTTCTATATCCAATTCGTTGGACCGAAGAGATAGGGCTCTTAACCATGGTATAGGGTATCGTATAGTCCGGCTAGACCGACTATAATTTTCTTACTTGTTTTTTTTTTACATTTAGCGTGAAATATGGGGTTTTAATTTTTTTATTTATTAAAAAATTTAATATTTGGATTTTATAATGACTATAAGCGTTTTTTATAATAATGGGATTTTTTAATGTTTACACTCAAAAAATTTTTACACTCAAAAAAAAAGTAAAATCAACTGGAAATTTTGCTATTACTACTGAAAAATTCAAAATTTTTTGCTGTCAAATTTGCAAATTTGTTTACACTCAAAGAATATTTCCACTTAAAAAACGTTAGTAATATTATCTAAAAGTCTTGCTGTCAAATTTGTTAATTATTGCAAAATAAATCTGCTGAACATTAGCGCGATGATACTGATTTTGATACTAAAATAAGGGTTATTATTTTTTGAATCTTTCTTATTTATTAAAACATTTCATACATATGTGGGGAAAAAAACCTTTTAAAAATAAAAAGAGTCAGAAAATTATAGCCGGTCTAGACCGACCATATGATACCCTATACCATGGTTTACAGACCCTATCTTTCAGTCCAACTAGTTCGATATAGAAAATAAGCATATACCAAATTTGAGTGGCAGTGTTATTATTTTTTTTTCTGCAAATATGAAAGAGTTCATATCGGGTGCTACATTTTTATGGGGACTAGATCGAAAAATGGACCGATCTTGACCGTATTTGGTGAAGTCACTTGTATTTTGAAAAAATATATACAAACCAAATTTGAGAAAAATCTGTGCAATATTTTTGTTTTTTGATAGATTTAAGTGAAGATCGGGAAGCAGCTTATATGGGACCTATGACTAAGAATTGTCCTATAAGCATTATTTCTGGACTACTGATTAATGGATATAATAAACATATACAAACCAAATTTGACTGAGATCTATATTATTATTTGGACCTTATGACACTTCATGTCGGTTTCATAGGGGTCATTTGTATGGGGGATAGGTCTGATCATGGACCGAATTTAACCAATTTCAATAGAGGTCATCCTATGGCCGATAAAAGCTTACATACCAAATTTCATCAAAACATATTCATATTTGCGACCTGCAGTTTGATTACAAGCTTTACATGGACACACAGACGGACGGACGGACGGACATTGCTAAATCGATTCAGAAAATGATTCTGAGTCGATCGAAATAATAAAAGATGGGTCTAGGTCAAATATTTTTGGTCGTTACAGACAGCAGCACAAAGTCATTATGCCCAAACCACATAGTTGGTATAGGATATAAAAATGCAATAGATTTTAATGCCATTTATAACAATGGGGTTCCGTTTAATATAATTTTTTACTAATATCATGTTTTTCGTACTTATAATTATTATTCATGCAATTATAATTATTATTCATTTAATTCAAATATTCCATATCTTGTTCTGTGTTATTTCTATTCTTTAGTAGTTTTTTGATTCCTTCATATAAATGCCGATGTTACACTTTCCATTGATTTCGAATACTGGAGATGAACGGATCAAACGTTGCCAATAATGTATAAAATAGATCTTCATATATGGAATTTCGTGAAATTTTTCTAGTATTGTGCTTTCTATAAAATCTGTAATCCTTATTCGATTTTCTTGAGCCTTCTCTGATCGATCTCCAAGTGGCATCGAAAGATATTTAATGACATCTTCTGTATGATAAAGGATTTTGTGAACTGTTGCAGACATATTTCTCCATGGGTACTTGGCGTTTCCTTAGCAAAATCTCCAAATTTTCTTTTTGAGCCGTTCAGCCCAAAATCTATAAAAACCGACCCCTAGCTTTTTGAAAGTTGAAAAAAAATAAAATTAGACACATCCTTATGAAGAAAGAAACCAGAAAAAGGGAATTTTTTTGGAAACATGCACTTTGGGGCCATTTTAGAGGGTGTAAAGGTATTCAGATTGTAAAGCCTTGTTCAGAAGAGTTGATTGGTATTTGAAGGGCTTCATTGTTTCTGAAGAGAGTATGCAAAAAGTCCTGATTTTTTAAAAGTTATAGTCGAAAAAGTAAAAAAAATTCACTTTTTCAAAAAAGTTTTTTAAGAAAAACTCCCGAAAAACATGATTTTTTGAAAACCTTTGAAAAAAAGGTTTTATCAGCAGACTGTCAGCTACAGCTTTGCCGAAGACAGTTTATGGCTATCACCAAAACTGAATGAGCTGTTTGCCCAAAACTAATGACACCTTTTTTTGGTGGTCACACCCAATTTCAGAAACTTCGAGGGTCCAAAAAAAGTGCTTCTAACGTAGACAACCGCAGCTAGGATTTTATTCAGTTTGGGTAGCACTATCGGTTCCGCATAGTGTTGCTTGGTTTTTTTGAAAAAACTTAACATTTATCGCATTGTGTATTTTATAACGCCCCTAATGTTAAACGATAGGGATGCGACTACTTACAATAACTACAGACTACAATCCTACCAATCTTATAAAAAAAAGACCGCAGGTCATTTTCAATGATAATTTGCGAGAAGTAACCATTTATTTTTGGTTAAAAAAACAAAAAAAATCATCTTTTTTTAAGATAAAAAAAAAACAGATGAGTTAGACACTATTCCTCGCCCACAATTAGCAATACTTTTAACCCAATTTTTTGGCTACCTTATCCGAATATATTAGCTACAAAATGGCGTTAAAATTTTAAATGTCAGTGACAAATTTGTAAGTTTTTTCACATCAAATAACAATAGACTATATTCAGAAGATTCTTAGGTACATTACTGCTAAGTATAGTTAAGCTGTATCACCAAGTTGGAATAAGCTGTTGAACAACAACTAACGATACCTTTTTTAAGGCCCTCAAAAAGAAATTGGTTACCATCTCTCTACACTTTGGTAGTAGAATCGAACCTATATTGTCAATTTTGTCTACTTTGCAAAAAGTCTTCATTTATCGTGATATTTTCTATCTATCGTTTAAAGATTTTACACAAACAGGACGATAATTTACAACTATATATGTCAACGCAGTCAGAATCATATTGAATGCCAGTTTCACTTTCCAAGACATATTTTGCATACTTTATTAATGATGTTCTGCTAAACATGCTTCTTACATCAATGTTTGTTTGAGATATGCAGTTGAATTTTAACAAGTAAACCAAACAAGAGAAAAAAACATATATCTTATGCACGAAAATCTTGTTTGATGTGTTATTAATTGTATTAAAATTAGCATAAAACATGAAAAGGGTATGTTTTAATACTGAAATAATAATACATAATAACCAACACTTGTCGACAGTGAAAATTTGTTTTAATGCGCTGCAACTAACCATGCAAATGAAAATATTTACAACAATAAATAATTTGCGACTTTTCATATATTAGCTTTATATTTTTTAATAAGAATTAGTTAATATTATATTCAAAAAAACTCACAAAATAAATTTCAATTGCATAGTTTTAATGGAAGCGTAAAAATAATTTCATGATTTTGTTACGCCATTTGTGATAATTAAAGAATATTTTTAAAAATCATAACCCTAATATACACATGTTTCCTTAGCTGTGTGCATTTAATAACACAAGTTTATTTTCAATCGGCCAGTAATAACTTAAAACTTCATTAAGTATCAATATTTGTTAATATCTACACTAAATCCTCTGATCTCCGTAAGTCAAATCTTAAATATAAATCAGAAGCATTGTGAATTAATTCTAATTACTAAACATGCAACTAAATTTCTGTGCGTGAGTATATTGTAACTCTTGTAATAATATTCATTAAGAACATTACTAAATTATTTGAAATATTATTATGAATATCGTACTTGGTATTATATTATTTATTAGAATTTGATAGTCGTAAGAGCAACATGTTTGTTATGGCTGTTTTAACTACAATTTCTACATAATCATTTCAAATGTTGTAAGCACATTAGAAATTTGAAATTTCTGCAGTAAACTGATTATCATACTATATTTTTGTTACTATGGTATTTTAAGTTTGGACATTGCATTGTGCATTACACTTGTAGTTATGCATTACAATCAATCACTCACTTACATTGTTGTTCAGATGTGGATATGTGCAAAAGGAGAAAATATGAAATTATTAAACATCGTCAATGCTTAATTCACTAAGACTATTGCTGATTCTAAAGTCGAGAAAAGAGATCAATAAATAATTTTTTCCACCATGTTTATATATATAGAACTATTTTTCGTCATAGCTCACATATGTAGCTGATTCCCGATCTTCACTTAAATCTTACAAAAATAAAAAATGGTGTACAGATTTTTCTTAAATATGGTTTTTATATGTTTTTGCAAAAATTTAGTAACCTTATCAAATATGGTCAGGATCGCTCCATTTTCCGACACCGTCCCCAAATACATATATCATCATACCCGAAGAAAAAAAAATTAGTAACAATGTCACCAAAATTTGTTTTATGATTAATTTCTATATCTAATTAATTGGACCTAAGAACGTATGGTATAGGGTGTCTTATAGTCGGTCCCAACCAACTATAATTTTCTTATTTGCTTAGGTTTCTTTTTATAACCTCCACACCGCGGTGTAGACGATATGTATTAGTTTGTCATTCTGTTTGTACACACAGTGAAAAATTGGTTGGAATTCTTTTACAAGTAGAAAAATTTGTTAAATTAATTTGAACTTTTATTGTTACTAGTAGATTCCAACGCTCGAAATTCGAGTGCAATTTCTAGGCAGATTTATTCTTCAACTTTGCCAATTCACAAACCAACACTTTTATGATTTGTTAATATTGTGAATGAAGATAAGAAACTCATTAACAAACACATTTATAAATTTAATATAACACACATAGCGTATGTATAATTTTATGTCTGCGTTAGTAGCAACTTCAAATGCAATTTTCTCAAAATAAAGGAAAAAATTTAAAATATCTGTAAATCTGCAAAATGGCTAAAAAGGAATACCATTCAAATAATATACGTTTGGTAAAATTCGGAATAAAACGTTACGACAAAAAATTGACCACAAGAGATCGCCTCGCCTATTAATATTTTTTGATTAATTAAAACTTTTATTGTTTTCTTGAATATTTAAAAATAAAATACGTATTCTATTAAAATTACCATCTAGTCACAATTTATTTAAAAATAAGATCTCTAGCTATAACAACAATATTAGTTCTAAACTAATTTAATTGAGGCAACCTAATGAAGCCAAGAATAGCAACCTTCAGTGGTAAATATTGGTGACTGTAACTACAAATTTTATTATAACCACATGTTTCAAACCGAAAATGTTTTAAGAGATATTGCAACAAATAATTGGTTAGAGTACTACATGTTAAATTTTTGTTAAGAATGGTTTTTCGGTTGTAATAAAAGAAAGTTTAATTTTTACCCTCTTTTGGTATTTCTAAGCAATACGAAATTTTATGAATCAATTACTGTTCTAAATAGCAAAATAAGATAAGAATATAATTAGCCAGACCGAATTTGTGATTAAATTTGTCATTTGTCAAATAAAATAAAAAAAAACTAATAAATATATTGGATAAATTAATTTTATTATTTAAAATCATAACGTCTCAATAATTAATAAATTCTTGTTAACGAGCGAGAATTTGTAGTCGGTCTGGACCGACTACACGATACTCTATACCATTATTTAAAGACCCTCTTCGGTCCAACTAATTCGATATAGAAAATGAGCATAAACCAAATTTGAGTGGCATTGTTATTAATTTTTTTTTTTGCTGCAGATATGAAAAAGTTCATATCGGATGCTATATTTATATGGGGCTTACGTCGAAACATGGACCGATCCTGACCATATTTAGTAAGGTCACTTATATTTGGAAAAAATATATACAAACCAATTTTGATAGATTTAAGAGAAAATCGGGAAGCAGTTTTATATGGGGGATATGGCAAAGAATTGTCATATGGGGTTTGTTTTTGGACAAATTATAAATAGATGTAATAATCACACACATACCAAATTTTACCGAGATCTGTATAATAATTTGGATCTTATGGCAATTTAAGTCGATTTCATAGGGGTCATTTGTATGGGGACTAGGTCTGAACATAGACCGAATTTCACCAATTTCAACACCGTGTATCCTGTGGCCAATAAAAGCTTATATACCAAATTTCGTTGAAATACATTCATATTTGCGAAGTTGTTTGATTACAAGATTTACATGGACACGCAGACAGACAGCCGGACAGACGGACAGACATTGCTAAATCGAAGGTGGTTTGGAGCCGATCGGTATAATATAAGCTTGCTCTAGTTCAAAAATTGCAAACAGCAGCACAAAGTCATTATACCCAAATCACATAGTGCTATATGGTATAAGAATGGGTGATGGAAGAGTATATAAGCAATGACCGTTATTATGGAACCTGAAGATACTGTCCAGTCCCCACGGCATGTGTTTTTTCCTGGTTTTCCAGTTGTAGTTTAAATAACCTATCTGCCAATCAAGAGCGTGATATCCTTCCCTGTAGCAAAGATGCCCATGTACAGCTACGCAGAACGTAGTCAGGCCTTCATTTCGGTGGCAACTCGTGATTAGCAACACAAATTCAACGCGTTGTACGGCACTCCTCCAACGCCTGTTTAAGCGCTGCAAATGTTTGCGAGGACATATATATATAAACTGAAACTTTGTTATCGAGTTGTGGTCAGTACACCCAGTTATAAGGAGGTATGATTAACCGCTGTTCTACCAACGAACATGAACCATTCCAAGATATATTTAATGATCTGACCACATCCAGGATGTTCTTTTTTTTCAGTTAGAATGCCATGGCAGTGGTTGTCGCAAAGTCGATTGGCATAGCGAAGAGATTATCATACGATTGTTTAAGCAGCGAGTTTGTACCGGCATTTGCACTCCGAATTATACTTGTCCTGGACATACGTTTTATAATTTCGACCGACGACACAAAATCACTTTTTCTTCACTTGTAATAAAACTATCGTTCGTAAAAGCAATTATGCTAACTAAATAACATTCTATGATACAGCCATACAAATATGCTAAAAAAAGAGCATGTGATGGCCTATGAGTTCAGTTAAAATAATCTGAAATAATTTGAAATCGATTGAAAAATAACATATGTAGGACCCTTGTCAGTCACAGTATCCACAGTCCCCCTAGATTTATAAAATATTTGATATTATATGTATTATCTTATTCAGTTAAGCTCTTGAAAATGTATGAATAATTTTATCTGACAAGTATATTAATTTAATAATAACAATATTTACTCCTTTAGAAGTGTTAGCAGACAATATACAAATGCTGATAATATATAACTTTAAATTGGAGATTTGAATTCAAACCCGCTTATATAGTGAAGCCAAGGATAACTGTCAAATTGTTTTTATCTCGTGAGATATGTTTTATTTATTTTAATGTAAATTGTATAAGTTATTCAAAAATAAATACTGAAAATAAATAATTATAAGTTTTAGTAAAAATCCCAAAATCAATAATTAAAATTAAGAATTATATTTTATCAACTAAATATCACAGTTTGCAACAAATTCATCTGCAACAACGAATCTATTTTCTCTGTGTATATATTCCTGATCATTATAACAATTTGAATCAATATAGTGATGCTCGTCTATCCGTCTGTCTGTTGGAATCACGTTCATTAATAACATATACCATTTCCTGCCTAAACTTAGAATAATATCATTTACAATTATTTCGAGCCTGTTGCTGTTCAAAATAAGGACACTCTGGCATCAATGTATCAAGGTATGACTTCATATATGGAAATATCCCAAAAAAAAATTCATAAAATTCAGTGTGTTTGTTGTAATAATTTAGCGATGAGTTTATCAGATTATTTGTTTTCCAAATATTTTGTTTGCATTTTTTTAAATAGTGATAATAATATGTACACGCAAAACCCAGGTGCAGATTCAAAGATTCATAATGGAAGTATTTAACACCCTTAGTTGATATTTTTCAAATGAATGAGTTTTGAAATGGGTAATTTTTTAAACAGCTGTGTTAGCTGTCTTGCAGAATATAAAAAATTTTTTAACAAAAGTAAAAATTTTTAATCTTGGTCATGATTTATTTCTTAATCATTAGTAAAACATTAAATGATAAAGTCCGACTAAGAGATTATAATACTCTATGCCATTCTATGGTCAGGGTAAAACAGGTGTGAGCCTATATTTGTAACTACCAAAAATATTGTCTAAATTAACTCTATATTTAGTGATTTCCGTCCATCCGACTGATAGTAGAATCATACAAAAAACAACATCCTTCCTGTACAAAGTCAAGTTTAATTTAACAATGTTAAGTTTTAGCTCAAAAATGTTCTTAGTTTATTTGGAAACATATAGATAGTTTTTAAAAATAATATAATTTTATAATAAAATTGGCCAAAAGTTGTTTAAATTTACATTCGCGATCAATGAGCACCAGATCACAATGGATAATTATGATTCCAGGAGCACTGAAGGGTTAAATAAAAAGAAAAATTAACCGAATTATATTTCTTACATTCTGAAAAGTGTTTCATTGAGCTTAATAGAAAAACTCGTTCTCGGTAATCCTTACTTAGAAATATCTTGAAAACAAAATGTGGTATTGGCAAATATTGGCTTAGCGTTCTCGAATAAATCCCACATTTTAGAAACGGAAGGCATGCATATTTGGCTATAACAGTTTAAGTAGCGCTTTTAACAATTCAACAGTATTTGCAAAATATTTGAATTTTTTGAAAAAATTGCCAAGGGTTAATGGGGTCATATTATTTTTTTCCAAAACCCTATGCTATTAAGATATAATATAGCATTTAGAAGCAGGGAATTTTTGATATAAAGGGTTTAGAAAGATTACATATACAGAATATTTCACAAAATCCTCAAAATCGAAATCCGCAAAAATAAAATCCTTGTCAAAAAAATGCTGGGATTTACCGAAAAATTCACACAGCTAATCTCTTGTATGTACTTAATGAAACATTGAAGTGCCAGATCCATTGCTTAAAAGTTTGTTTAAAAAAATTTTTTAAAACTTGAAAAAGGAGTTTCCATTTTCGGTCTCAATGCGCAATAGGTTAACAACGTGATAACAAAACAATACTTCATATATGATTATTTATAAGTATGGAAACAAAAAAATTGTGGCTTTAATCAATTAATCAAAGTCGAAAAAAATGCTATCAAATTTCATAACCTAGTTTTTTTTTGCACAAAATTGGTCTGGGGCATTTGCTAATTCTTGGCAAATTTTTATTCGATTTTGAAGTTTTATAGCTTCTTGGAAAGGCAATTTAATACTGATCCTGATTCTTATAACAGCTTGTCGGAAATATTAAACTATAGAACGAAATATTCGTAAAATATAAAAAAAGTCATGTTTTCCCCGTAGGACCACTTTAGTGTCCACGTAAACATTGCAATCAGTCTACAGTGTGCATGTACGAATATATTTTGACGAAAGTTCGAATATTCGCTTTAGTTGGCCAAATGACGGTGTTGTAAGTGGTGAAAATTGATGAGATCGATTAAATTGCCCTACAATCTAGATCAGCATATAACTCTCGGTGAAATTTTGCTTCGGTATATTCCTTAGACCCAGTAGGCAATAATCCAAATATAACCCTTGCAGGAACATTCGTACTCATAGTCCCCATATAAATCTGTGTACCGTTATTGAATTAAATATATGAAAAATATACCACAGGATTTCCTAAATATGGTCATAATCGGCCAGCATTTCGCCCCATATAAAAATATCATCCAATATAAACTTTTTCATAGTTTCGGAATTAAAATTCATAGCAATGCCATCCAAATTTGGCTTATTATCATTCATGATATCCAACTATTTGGACCTAATATCCCTTCATTATACAACTGGTATAGTGTATCACATATTCGGACTTGACCGACTATAATTTTTCAAATTTTTGTATTAGAAATATTTCCTGTCAGTACTCAAATTTCAATAAGTTGTTCCTATGTTACACTATATTATTATTCAAATAAATTTTCTCAGGATTTTAAAATATGTAAAATTGTAGCCACCAGACGAACTTCTGCAATTTAGTGAAGAGTTCATTACAGATAATTTCAATATAGACTGAAAGAACTCTATTACAGGTGAAACTGGAAGTGTTTCTTAACATTTTTTAAATAATACGGTTTGCTAATAACAAAATACTTTCACAAAATTTCCCATCAAAGTTGTAAAGAAACTGAAATAAGATAACGAAAATATTCTTTTTTATGTATTAGATATTCAATTCGAAACAAAAATTGCGCATGAAATTTCTCCTTTTCCCCTTGTCTTATTACGAATAAAAAATCCCTTCAGAAAAAATTTTTTAATCTCAATGCATTTGAATTTGGTTTATCAAAAAAAAAAAAAAATTCCTTGCAATACAGACGGGAGTTTATATGAAAATGTAAGTGGAATTTTAATAAAACAAAATATTAGTCTATTATATTAGTAGGAAAGGCAATTTCTTGTGACCGATGCAACATTGTCAGTTTCAATCCCATTTTGACCCAACATCCCTCATTTGAAAGGTATTTGTTTTTAGCTGTACACCACATTTACAGATTTGTGCCATCTGGAAATTTTTTTTTAGAGTAACGCTCATTAAAAGTTGCTACTAATACATACAAAAAATTATGCAATGCCGTACGTTTCCATAGATGCCACACGTTTCCATAGATTCATCCCACAATTGTCTTCTATCAATCTTATGGCTATTTCGTTGTTATTATTCTACAACACTAATTTCCTCCAGAAGTGCTCACATCATAGCAATGCTATACATTTTTTATTTAATTTTTCTTTGAAATAATTTTATATGCATTTTCACAACCAAAAAAAAAAAGAAATTTATTTTCAATATTTATTAAGTTTTTAATCACGCGGAATACATATATAATTGTAGGACTTTTTTCTCGAGAAAATTATTTTCCATGAGAAAGAAATCATACCTTGAGAATATTCATAATTGGGCTGATTATAAATATCTTTAATTTTTGTAATTAGCTAGGTAAGTTGCGAAACTATATTTCTAAAATAAGCTAGGACTTCTAAAATTAGCTGAGAAAAAAATTTTTTCCAAAAGAACCGGCAGAAATAAAGTAGTCAACCAATTAAAAATTTTATAAAATATCAACTGTTATGGCAACATAACTTTAATCATAATCAAACAAGAATTCGATTATTAACTTTATCGCAATTCGGTTGGGTTTAAATTCGGTAGCCACTATAAATCTTTTTGTGTAAGAACTGCCTTTAATTTAGTTGTTAAAATTTTATTTAGATTATTAATTTGTGTATAGATGGAACTTAGTTTTAGATTACGAGAGTTACGTTTGTATGGTCATTAAAGAAGAAAATCTATTCTTTGTGCAAAGAACACTTTACATGGAATAAACTTCGCTAACTGAATTGTCCTAAATATTAGCAATTAATTTTCGATTTTATTAACGGATTATTTTCTATTTTGATAAAATGTGAATGTTAAGACAGTATAATTTTAATTGCAATCAACTCAAATTTCGGTTATTACCTTAATCGCAATAACTTTGATAGCCACACTGAATCTAATTTCTGTATATCATAGAACACTTCAACGAATAATATCTTCTTTTACGACTCACGCATTCCTTTAAAAGATAAACGCTATAAAGGTATTTTGAAAACTATTGTATTTAAAACAATCCAAGTTCAAATCTATCAATTTTTTGGAGATTAATGGATGAAAGTTGTTATTAAAGTTTCTTTATGCGGTTCTGGTTTGATATTATTTTGCAGTGTTTTAATCTCCCGAGATTCAATTAAAACATTAACATGCTTACTCTTATGAATTCCACAGCTGAATTCGTGGTGGGTAAAAACAACTTACTTTGAATAAATTAATAAAACATGTATCAATTAACAAACATATGTCGATTGATTATTACCATTTTTAAAATTCCCTAATACCCGAAAGTAGCTTATAGGCGAAAATAAAATAATTTCGTCTAACAATCACCCACCATTGGAATGTAAGTATTTCCAGCATTGGGATAGACAATTTAGACTTTTCTCACATACCATATTAAGTGAAACTTCATGTTATTTCCAATATTTGTATCAGATAACATAAACAAACATCCAACAGCCTATCCAAATTATATGTCTCTACGCTATAATCAAAAGCAACATTCTAATGCATCATGTGCATATGAACTCTGACATTTTTGAATTATAGGCTATGAAATAATTTTTAATATATTTGACAGCAATTATACGTATACACAGGTGAATTTTTAATTTAATACAATCGGTTTAAAATGAAGACTTTCACAGAGAAAATAATTAGATTATTGATATTACGACGTTTAAGTTATTCTAAATCTTGATAATTTTTAAAACAAGTCCATCATGATGAATGAACCCTAATATAATTTTTGATAATTCAAAAAGTATTTGCATTTTACTATATCTCTATCATTGCTACTTCATCCTTGTTAATTATATATATTTTCGTGGTAATTAAAACCATATGGGTTTTTGTTTATACTAATTACTAAATGGGCAGAATAAAACGTAGTAGTACAAAAATAAAAAATAGTAAGAATCACAGACACAGACAAATTAAAATAACATCAGAAACCAAAAGAAAAATAATAAATTTAAATACAACAACAGCAAAAGCGCCCACTGAAAAATAAAAACAGGATTTTATATACTCTATATGCTAGATGTAGCCAGGTGTGCTTCGATACCCCCTCCCCCCGCATCATAATGAAAAGGCTTACATAAATTCGCTAGGGTATAATTATTACAGTACTCCAGATATATGACATTTATTATTTAATTTGTAGTGGGGTGTCACGCCCCGTTGTCCGATTCCGTACTTTTTTGTCTGTCTAATCAATTTAATAATAGATTACCTAAGACAATTTTGCAGAGCTATCTCTGTCATAGTATTCTAGACATATGATATGAAGTAATTACTTTGTATGTTAAGTGCCATGTGCACTTATCCGATCCCACCTATTTCAAGAATAGCTACTAACATTAATAATAGGTGACGTTACACAAGTTTGCAAAACTCTCCCTATCATAGTACTCAATATTTATAATATTAACAATATTTAAAAAAAATATAGCCTATACGACTTTCCATTTTCGCAGTAAGATTTTATGAAAACTTAAGGAAGAGATTACGGAGAATGCCTCCTACAAACAAACAAACAAACACACATTACCTCTTTATTATATGAAAGTATAGATAAAATATTTATTAAAAGTTAATTTGTTTCTTAATATTGTGAATACGAAGTTATTCACAAAATGTCAAGCATTTTGTTTTCCAATTATTAGCTTACGAGATATAACCGATTTGATGAACCCCACCAAAATTTTAAGTTTTTCAATCTGCTAATAATAATTAGTACATATTTTGGATACGGTTTTCTCAACATTTTTGTAAAAAATAATAATAATGCCTGTACGACATGAAATTGATGGGAGACAGCCTGAGCAGCGGTGGTAAAATCTAACAAAATAAAAATATTCACAGCCTAAATATCAATAATGAAAAAAAAATAAAAATAAATAAATAAATAAGTAAATGTTCTTAATTTATGGTGCCGCTCATCACTGACCCACTAATTATTGAATGGCGAATAATTAATATATGATTTCATAAAATTATCGCTCATACGTCTAAATATTAACAGATATAATAACCATATAGCCCCAAAACATAACTGAACCCCCACCGTATATAACAGTGTTGGTAACACACTTTTCTTTAAAGGTTTCATTTTTAGCATGCCATACTTTTGAAGTCCTTTTCGCGCCGAAATTTCGCATTTGCTCTTATCTGTATATAACAAGCTTTCCACAAAAGATAGAGCCCCATTTTTGTACTTTTATCGAAATTCGTTAGCTTGCTCTGATTCGCCTTGGATATGTGAGAATTTTTGTATTGTATCATACCATATAGGCCATTTTTGTGAAGCGATCTCCATACTGTACTCTAACTTACTGGTTTATCTAATATCTACTCTATGTTTTCTGACAATTTAACTGCACTTTATGCTGGATATGTCTCTACTTCTCTTACTACAGCTCTAACTTCAGTACCACTAAGCCGCTTTGGGCGTCCAGATTTCGGTAAATCTTCAAACTGATGGTGTTCGGCGTATTCATCAAATATTTATTGTGCAGTGGTTCCTACCCACAATTTCGCAAAATTTCACGCTTGGATTTCTGTTTTTCTTTTCAATCAAAAATATTTTACGACCATAAACCGATGGGTGCTTTCCCAAAGTGAAAGTATCTGCTTTTACATACTGCAATATGCCCTCTCGATTTGATTTCGTTTTTATAGTAGTCAATCTGTAAAAGGTTACTATACTCTGTAATATTACTTTTTATCGTAATATTATTATAATAACTTTGTTATAAGACAATTTCGAGATTAAAAATTAATATTTACTTTTTTTTTGACGCCCACAGTATACAATAATACAAATAATATGTAGCGGAAAGTAAGAAACTTTTCCATTATAATAACAGTTGCATATATATATATATATATATATATATATATATATAGTTTTGTTCCTTTTACTCCTACAAGAAGCCCAGGGCATAAATATTAATCGAGGGTATGGTAAATATCTTTAGCCATAATAAGTAAACCAGAATCTTAAGATAATGCATTCTGAATAGGCTTTAAACTAACTATCAAACACTATAAAATTATTTTCTATTACTTTTTTAAAGTGTTTATTTTTATATTCCGCTTTTTGAATGAAGGGTGTTTTAAAAAATTGTACTTCTTTAAAACAAAGAAGCACGTTTATTAAATAAAGTGAATTTAAAAAGTGCATTTTCTTAAGAAGCTGCACTATTTAAAAAATAAAAAAAAATAACTGCACTTTATTAAAATAAATACACTAAATTAAAAGAAAAGTGTTTTCTTAAAAGAAATGAAATATGAAGAAATATGAACAAATAAGAAACTTATAGTCGGTCTGGACCGACTATACGATACCTCATACCATGGCTTAGAGACCCTATCTCTTCGGTCCAACTAATTGAATATAGAATATAAGCATATGGCATTGTTATTAATTTTTTTGGCTGCAGATATGAAAACGTTCATATCGGGTGCTATATTTATGTATATGGGGACTATGTCGAAAATTGGACCATCCCTGACCATATTTGGTAAAGTCACCTATATTTTGAAAAAATACATACAAACCAAGTTTGAGAAAAATCTGTCCAATATTTTTGTTTTTTGATAATTTTTAGTGAAGATCGGGAAACAGCTCTATATGGAGCCTATGAATAAGAATTATCATATAGGGATTATTTTTGGACTACTGATAAATGGATATAATAAGCACATACAAACCCAAGTTGACTGAGATCTATATGATAATTTGGACCTTTTGGGAATTTATGTCGATTTCATAGGGGTCATTTGTATGGGTACTAGCTTCAAAATATAAGTGGCTTTGCCAAATATGGTCATGGGCGGTCTATTTTTCGACCTAGTCCCCATACATATATGGCATCCGATATGAACTTTTTCATATCTGCAGGCAAACAATATTAATAACAATGCCACTCAAAAATGGTTCATGCTTTTTTCTATATCAAATTAGTTGGACCTAAATGCATGGTATAGGGTATCGTCGGTCTAGACCGACTATAATTTTCTTACTTCTTATTTTTATAATTGTGGTAATAATTGAACAAATTTGTGAAGGCTATTGTTCTGTACTTTAGAATAAGGTTACTAAATGTTTTTGTATTATGTTGTTATTTTTTTAAATTTCTTCTTTCGTCTATTGATATTTATAGTGATTTCGAAATTTAGTAACCTTATTCTAAAGTACATTCTATAGCAATAAAAAAGTTTTTTCAATTCTTCATTTGCTTCGAACAATTTTTTTTTTTTTTTTTATGGGGGCATTTCCGATAATATACTGTTACTCACTCCGAATCATTTAAAGTGGTTCCCATAATGAACCCTCCTCAAGATCTAAGGATAAGTTTTCCTTCTCCTTTCTTATACAGGTTCTGTTCGATTTGACCTGTTCTTCGCAATAGCTGCCTCTTCAAGATTCAGCATAGCAAAACTTCATTTATAACAAATTTATTTTCTGATGGTATATTTTCCTTAAAATTTGACACATTCTTTGCCATACATAGCTGTGAGCAGCCGTCCTCTCTCCGTTTTTGTATTGTTTAATATATATTTACTTTTTTACTGTATGCACCTGACAAGAGCTCTTGAATAGATATAAGAAATGCCTTTTAAACTATTATTGTTGACAAAAGCGGTTATGTCGGCATAAGATGTCTTGTCTCAATAAAAGTTCAAAGCATGGTGATATATAAAATCATCTTACTTCCATATAGGTACACAATTTTTAAGATTTCGAATTTGATAAAAGCACTTATTTTGAATTATGTTGTTTTGTGAAAAGCAAGTTTCTAAAAAACATGGGCTCCTATGACGAGATAAGTTGTTTTGTCAAAAGTTCGTTAGAAATTTATTTAAAATTTTTATTCGTTTTCGACTTATCTGAAATAAGTGGTTTGTTAAAAGAAAATTTTTAAAACCTCGATATAAGCTGAATTGTCCCACATAATATATTCGTCATATCGTAGAAATATGGCGACTAGAACAAAAGAAGCGCTTTAAAAGTTTAAATTTATGAAAAAAAAATCTGGAGAATTTTCTTATGTCGACTTAAGTTGTTTCATCAGAAGTCCACAGATATCATAAACAAGGTTGCCAATACTAAGAGACAAAAAAGGATAGATTTCGCATTAAAATGGCTAGAAATTTCTAGATTTTTTATAATAATATTTAATATTAATAAGATAATGAAAAAGCTATTTTGGCGCTTTTAACGAAAATAAGTTAATTAAGAGTAATCGCCATTAATGGAGACAACAAAAAGATTATAAAAGTGATAACAATCTCGTAGGTAGCTTTAGTTTTAATCTGGTTTTAAGCTTATGATCCTCAAAATATTTTAAACAGTAATAAAATGAAATAATTTTAAGTAGTATAGCCAAGAATCATATACATGGAAGAAGATGTACCGAGTTAAAATTGGTTCGACTGAAAACCAGTTTTTAAATAACAACATTTTGCAGATAATAGCTACAAAAATATTGTTGATGAAATATTTTTATGCAAAAATTATCTAGTTTAGTTTATTTTGATAGCGTTATAATATACGAAATATCAATGTCTTTATAGCATACATTTCTGTAAACTGTTGCTAATTCACAAACATTTATATGGGCGAGTGGGCAGTATTAATGTGTTGTTAAAGCCTCACTAGCGTCACAAAAGTATTTTTGATAAAATTTGAAAATGTTTCTTTAATAACGTGACAAAGAAAACCTTTCTCGTTAATAATGCAATTGCAGTTTTTATGACCAATAGGTTAACTATACTTAGTACGGCTGGATAACAGCTACTCATCTCCACATTCATTACATAATTTTATCCCACAGGGCTCTCCTTTGTCAGTAATACTCTTCCTGATTGCATACAATAGACTATCTACTATAATTCCATTTTATAAAGAACTTGATTTTATTGCCTATGTAGATGATTTTGATTTGTTTATCAGGTCTGATAAAAAAAAAACCCAACAATTTATCTAAACAATTTGTTTCGTGAAACAGAGGAGTGATCTTCACTTTCAGCAGCAATCCCCTCTATACGCAAATTTAAATATGTTCACATATCTTGCAAAAAAACTGCAACTGCATCAAAATTTCATCCCCAATAAACTTAGCTCAAGTAGATACTCTTAGAATACCTGGATTACATATTAACTCTCATTACCGGTGGGACAGCCACATAAGCTAAGTAGCATCATCATATAATATGACTTTCTAATCCTAAACTAAATTGCAGTACGCACACTATTATTTATGTAAAAAAAGCGATTCTCCTATCCAAAATTAGTTGCGCATTTTCGATCTATTGTCACTCCCCAAATTACGTGTAGCGTAAAATTAAAATAGTAGCTAATTCTGCTATAAGATTTTGCCTCGGAGCTTTTCGCTCAACCCCAATTAAGAATATGCTTTTTGAATCTAACATGTCATCGTTAGAAACAGAAACAATTATTAACTACAGAGCTTTTAAAAAGTATAAATTTTAGTTCACACACCCCTCTTGCAATTAGTAAATAAATACAAAGTTACCAAAAAACTACATAAAATACCATTAACTATACACCGTTCAACAATACAAAAATGTAAAAGTTTACATCTGCCAGTTCCAAGTACATACAACACGGCTTCTCCCAACACAAATATACCAAATATTTTTGTAGCTTATAACATTAATAGGCTAGGTGATTTCTTTTGACCGATGTTTTATTCTACCGATGTTTTATTCTGATTTTGACCAAAGGAATATTATGTATAAAATTATACCTATGATATGTATGTTTTATTAAATTTGTTAATGTGTTTGTTAATGAGTTAGTTATCTTCATTCACAATAGTAATAAACCATAAAAGTGCTGGTTTGTGAACTGGCTAAGTTGAAAAATAAAGCTGTCTAGAAATTGCAATCGAATTTCGAGCGCTGGAATCTGCTAGTATTATTTAACGAGCTGAAGAACACGCTCCATGACCATACACTTGTCTTTACTGACGGATCAAAATGAAATTCTTCATCATCCTTTAGTATAACTACAGAAAACACAATAATAATTCGCTATTATCCCCGAATTTAACACAATTTATTCTGCAGAAATGATAGCCTTATACGAAGTAATAAAATACGTAGGGCAAAACAGAGGTAAATTTGCCATATGTTCTGATTCTCTCTCTTTATTGCAATCTAAAACTGATATAAATAACACTAACCACTATATCTCTGAAATGAAAATTTTATTAATGAATATGCAACCTAAAATAAAATTAATTTTATTATAACTATATCGTACAAAAACTCATTGCACACTATAAATTAAATCTTATACTCTCCACCTCAATTTGGTATAAAAATCTAAATCATGGAAGGACTGACATACGCCCCCTTTGAAGAACTATTACGGATTGCCACAGAATTGACATAATTAAATTTGAACGTAACTAAATTTGAAGACTCGTACATTCCAAATTAACTCACGGACACTTTATGAAGATTGGTATTCCCCAAATTTGTAATTGTACAACTCCGATTCCATATCCCTCAAACATCCTTGTGCATTGCCCTAAATTTACTAATGAAAGACAAAATATTTTCAATGGAACAGACCCAGTTAGAGCTTTATCTTACCCAACCCGTGAAAACTTAAAGAAAATAACAAATTTCCTAAAACAGGGAAATACCTACAAGTTTATATAAGATCTAAATCGTTATTATTGCATGTATTAAGTATATGAAATTAACTAAATTATAAATATATTAAATTATAATACTGAGCTGAGGGCCAAAGTAGCTATTGCTCGAATCGCGATATTACCTTTTAATTTATAATTATAAGTTAATAGAATAAATAAATAAATATAACAAAAAATCTAATTTGTCAAACAAACTGAATAAAATGAGAAACATTTAGTATTTTGTATAATTTTTCTTCTTTTTTCGAAAATAACATATGTAACAATGATACAATACAGAGTTTGTTAGCAATTACCTTAACAGTATTCCATGGAAATGTAAAAATTTTGCTATTTAAATTACAAAGTTTCTTATATTTTTTACACCTGGGTATATATAAAACTTATATATATATTAGGGCGGGTCGATTTGGAAAATCATATTCGAGGGATCAAAATAAGAAACTTTGCCCAAGGAACGAATTCTGATGTCCCGACTTTTGACCTGTTTGTCTGTCTGCCATGCAACTGATCAGAAACTTGGCCCATAGTCTTGTTGTGACTTCAGATTAATTTTGGGGTAGTAATGCAGAGTCACGCATAAATAACATAACATAGTCAAGGCTTTTGATTATTTTTTATTACGTATACGTATGAGTGTTGATTTTAATATTAGCCCAATTCTAAACAGAAAATGGTAATTATTTGAAATGTTTGTATGGGGAACCCCCCAGGGGGTTCCAGGGGGTATGCCACTGGCATGGGTGGATCGGCCCTCCAAAGTTAGTGGGGGTCGATCATACATATGGACTCGATTGGGGACTCTAAATGGGTCAGTGTGAGACGGACAGACGGACTGGTCAAAAGTCGGGACATCAGAATTCGTTTTAGAGGTATGGTTCCTCGGTCAAAGTTTCTTATTTTGATCCCTAGACAACGATTTTCCTTGTCACTTGGGCGATTTTATATATATTGTAGGAGAATTTTATTTATTTTTTTATTTAATTAATTTTTTTATTCATCTTAATTTTATAATTAATTTTATTTTAATATTTTACACAAAGAATTATTTTAATATTTTTAAAAAAAAGTGACTGCCACTTGCAGTTGTTAAAAATCGATTGACTTCTATTTATCATTAAAGAACAAAAATAACTTCAGTTGATCGACAGCAGTTACTATGTAAATTGTTGTGTATATGCATATGCATGCGTATACATGTACCCACATAAGTAACAGTTAGTTGTAATTTCAAGTAAACAAATTAAACTTGAAAAGGGAATACAATTAGTTAGATCAAACTTTAAGTAGGGTTAGCGGTGTAGGTTATTTATTTTTTAATAATTAATCCAGTTTGGGGAAATATCCCAAACATTCTCCCGCGCCTAGAAACTGCACTTATATTGTCGACATTTGTTCGTTTTTGTTTCGGTGGGCGTCGGTGGACGGCAGGAAACATATTTTTGATATTGGACGCTTAATGTATTTGCCATTGCAGTAAAGTGTAACAACTCGTACCAAACCATCTGGGCCAGGATGTATTTCTTCCACTTTGGCAAGTGGCCATTGACCAGGAACACTTCGTTCATGGAGGAGGAGGACTATATCGCCAATTTTTATATTTCGCTCTACTTTGTTCCATTTTGGACGAGATTGAAGACGGCATAAATATTCTATGTTCCAGCGGTCCCAGAAATTTTGCTTGAGGCGTTCGACCAGTTTCCAGCGGCTTAAGCGATCAATATTTACATCGAGTAGGTCATCTTCAGGGATGCAATTGGTGGCCTCGCCAATAAGGAAATGAGCTGGTGTGAGGGCATCGGAATCGGCAGGGTCAGCAGAGAGTGGGCATAAGGGCCTGGAATTAAGACAGCTTTCTATTTGTGCCAAAAGTGTGCTAAGTTCTTCATAAGTGAGTGTTCGTTCCTTCATTATGCGTCGCAAGTTATGCTTCGTTGACTTCACTCCGGCTTCCCATAAGCCGCCAAAGTGGGGTGAAGCGGGGGGAATAAAGTGCCATGTAGTGCCTTGATTTGCTAAAGTTTCCATAAGATGCTCTGGCATCGACGATTTATTTCGCTGATAGAGGACTTGAAGCTCTTTGTTGGCACCCACGAAATTTGTTCCACAATCAGAATAGAGATCTGTACATAGACCCCTCCTAGAGGTAAAGCGTCGGAATGCGGCTAGAAATGAGTCAACGTTTAGACTCGTAACCGCTTCTAGGTGTATCGCTTTGGTGCACATACAGATAAAAAGGCAGATGTAGCCCTTGGAGGTTGATGCGGTCCTTAGTGCAGAAGTTTTGATATTTATTGGACCAGCATAGTCTAGTCCACTATGCTTAAATGCTCGGGTTGGTTGAAGACGTACTGACGGCAGGTTGCCCATTAGTTGTTGACAAGTTTGTGCTTTGTACTTAAAACAAACGACACATTGACGTTGCACACGTTTTGCCAGATTTCTTGCTGATACGATCCAATAGTTGCGTGATACATAAGACTGCATAAGCTGGAGGCTACCATGAAAAGTTTTCATATGGGCATCTGAAAATATAAGAAAAGATATGGGATTTTGTTTCGACAACAAAATTTGGTGTTTAATATTATAGGGTATTGATGCATTCGACAATCAGCCACCAACTCGTAGAATATTCTTTTCATCCAAAAATGGGAATAATTTGGCAATGTTGCTTTGGTTTGGAACGCGCTGTCCCAATTTAAGACAGCTGATTTCTTCATGAAATGACACAGCTTGTGTCAGTTTAATGAGCAATTGAAGTGCTCTCTTCAGCTCATAAGTTTTGAGAAATCCAACCTCTTTGCTGCCTTGTGTTGATTGCCATTTAATGTTGTTGTAGAAACGTAGAATATATGATGTCACACGCACCATCGTAGCCAGATTAGAGAATTTTTGCGTGATATCGGGAAAAGTCAAGTTTATTGTAGTTTTTGTGTGAAGAACAGCTACGTTATTATATATTTCTTTCTGATGGACTTCATTAGGTGAAGTTGGCCAAAGGTCAGAGCTATTTTGCAGCCAATGTGGGCCTTTCCACCAAAGAGTATGATGAATTAGTTGTTCGGGCAGCAAACCTCGTGATGCGCAGTCAGCAGGGTTATCTTTAGTTGGAACATATCTCCAGTTATTTACATCAGTTAGACGTTGAATTTGTGCTACTCGATTTGCCACGTAGACTTCCAACCGTGTTGAGTGATTTTTCAGCCACGCAAGAACGATGGTACTATCCGTCCAGTATACGATGCTGTTAATGTTGAATTCTACGCTTGCTTTTATTTTAGCAACTAATTTTGCCAGTAGTCTAGCCGCAGTTAATTCCAGTCGAGGAATTGTTTCACTTTTCAGGGGAACGACTTTGGTTTTTGCTTGCAGTAAATTTATTATTATCTCACCATATTCTGTAGTGATTCTTGCATAAACGACTGCTGCATATGCTAATGTTGAAGCATCGCTGAATGCATGTAGGTCAACTTTGGATGAAGTTGGTCTATAACCAATCCATCGTGGTATTCGAATCTCTTCCAGATATTTCAATTTTGCTCTAAATTGTATCCATTCTTGTTGAATATCATTTGGTAAGGTATCTTTCCAATCAAGTTTAAGTTTCCAAAGTTGTTGAAACATAATTTTTGCAATTATTGTTGTAGCGCTAATCCAACCTAGAGGGCCAAATAATTTTGAGGCATCTGAAAGAAGACTGCTTTTAGTTATCTGATCAGAAAAATTAAAATTAATGGTAAAGCACAATTTATCTTCGTTAATATTCCAGTTGATTCCAAGTGCTTTCGACATTTTTGGTTCATGGATAGAAAATAAATTGTGTGTTTCACGATCTTCCATAGGTATACTCTCCATGAGTTCAGTAGAGTTAGAATTCCATTTTCTTAAGTGGAATCCTCCAGATTTCAAAAGGTTAAAAAGTTGGTTTTGTAAATTTAGTGCCTCTTGTGGGGTGTCTGCCCCAGATATGACATCATCAACATATGTGTCTGTTCGAAGAATTTGGCTAGCTTCCGGAAAGTGCTTCTCTTCGTCTGCTGCAAGCTGCTTTAGCACTCTAATAGCTAAGTAGGGTGCAGAGGTAGTACCGTAAGTGACTGTACGTAGAGTGTAGACACAAATTTTGTTCTTGAAATCTCTCCAAAGTATACATTGGAACGGCTGATGTTCAGGACAGACATTTATTTGCCTAAACATTTTTTCCAAGTCAGCACTAAAACCAATGCAGTGTCTTCGCCATCGAGTGATGATTGTCGGCAAATCATTTTGTAATGCAGGTCCGACTGAAAGTTCATCGTTTATCGATGACTGTGGAGGTTTATGGTTTCCACCATCAAAAACAACCCGAAGTTTTGTTGTTGTACTACCTTCTCTGAGTACGCCATGATGTGGAAAGAAATATGCATTTCGAGGTATAGCTCGAGGGTACACACCAAGTTTTACCATATGATTAAGCGTTTCGTATTCCAGCATGAATTTTTTATATTCTTCTGCAAATTTTTGTTTTTGTGGAAATGACGATTCCAACTGCTTCAATCGTTTCATAGCATTGTAGTCCGTGTGGGAAAATGTTGGTAGATCTTGACCTTGAAGCAAACTTTTGAATGGCAGGTGAACAGTATAGCGCCCAGTTTCATCGCGATAGTGTTTTTCGGTAAATAGTCTCTCGCAGAGTTCTTCTTCATTTGATAATGGTTTCGTATCCAAAAGTTCCTCTTGTTCCCAAAACATACGTAGTTGCTCGTATAAAGAGCATAAATTTGCTGAAATTTGTGTGGAAATATTCTGTGACCGTGGAGACCCTGATATCATCCATCCAAAATATGTTTCTTGCAGTAAAATTTTTTGTTTTAAAATTTTTTCATTCCAGGTAGGAGCAGATCGCCATATACGTCATTTCCAAGGAGGAGATCAATTTTTTTTGGTGAGAGGTAGTCTGGATCTGCAAGAAAGAATTCTGAAAGGTCTGGCATATTTTGTGTAATTATTTTTGCAGGAATATATGATGTGACACTAGGGACAACAAGAGCCATAATCGGTAGTTCAAAATCTTCTTTGTATTTAGAGTTTATGATAAATCTAGTGGATTTCTTCACGGTAATGGCTCGATTTCCCCCAATACCAGATACGTCAAATCGTGTTTTATATTTTGGAAAAGGTAGCAGCTGGGAAAGCTCTTCAGAAATGAATGAGAGTTGAGATCCCTGATCTACTAGAGCTTTGACAACAAACATTTTATTTTTCGTTTTTATGACAACTTTCACAGTAGGTAGCAATGCAGGGTTAATATTTTTTGCATTAAGATTAGACACATTTGTACTTACAGAGGCAGCATCTGGTGTGGAAGTTGTTGGAGGTGGCTGGAATGTTTGATTAACAGTAGTATTATGAATTTCCGAAGTTGGCGCATTATTTTTCTTGAATTCGTTATGGAGTATAGTATGATGAGGTTCGCGGCAAATGTGACATCTAGTACTGAGTCTACAAGCCGATTGCATGTGTCCAGAATTTAAGCAATTTCGGTAGAGGTGATGCTGATTTAAGAAGTTTTTCTTCTCCGTTGAAGATAATGTTGTAAATCGGAAGCATTTGTAGAGAGGGTGACGCTTGTGGCAGCAGGGGCAGTTAAGGTCGTTTACAGTTGAAGCAGTGTGAGCTCGTATAATTTTCGTTGGCATTTTGCGAGCTTCTTTACCGTGGCAATTATGTGTTGAAACTGTCGCCTCTTCTATTGACTCGAGGGTGCGAACAGTGGTTTCTAGAAAATTTAGCATTTCAGACATGGGTGGAATAGACGTGCTTGCTTTAAGCGATTGTTCCCACTCCTTACGAGTTTGCGTGTCTAATTTCTGCGCAAGCACGTAAATAAGAATGGGGTCCCATGTTGATGTATCTATTTTCATTGATTTTAATTGAGACAGACAGGTTCTGGTTGTATCCAGTAATAATTTAATGCTTTTGAACGTTCCATCATTGGTGGACATTGAAAATAAACGCTTTAAAATCTGCTCAACCAATTTTCGTTCGTTGTGGAATCTCTTCTCGAGAGCATCCCATGCCAAATCGTAGCTCGTATCAGCGGCTGGATATTCATTTACCATACTAAGCGGTGTACCCGTACACGAACATTTTAAGTAAAAATATTTTTGTACCTTTGTGAGAGAATTATTTTGATGTACGAGCGAATTGAACATATCACGATATGAAATCCAGTCGAGATAATCCCCTGGCAAATCAATTTTCGGTAGTCTGGCACCAGCGCAGAATGATTCATTTCGGCTTGTGGCTGAAAAGGTGCTTGCGTGGACGGTTGGAGTCTGTGGAGAATCAAATTCAAAATTAATATCAAGAAGATTAGATTTTAAAGAAATATACAAGTCGTAGCACTTGTAATATGTATCTGTACTTATGTAAGGCACATCGTTTTCGACAATTGAATTTTCACGTAAAATCTCCATTAGCTGATCATGACCATCCTTGAAGATTCTAAAGTTACGCTCCAATTCTTCCAGAATAGTTTGGACATAACCTTTAGAAATAGCATCTTTAGGTTTAGCATTGAATGCCGCGGCCACATGCTCAATATGTTTGAAGATCCTCTTCTGGTCTTCAATGGCTGCATCAGTTGAAGTCATGATCCTTAGAACTTAGAAATTTGTCAAAAACAAATAGTACAGACTGTACGTCGGTGTATGTACCATAGACAAGATGGCAGCAAATGATTTTCAAAAGTTATAGGGGATTTTCTTTAGCTGCTCTAAAGTTCCCGGGTTTCGGCACCACATTTAAATGTAGGAGAATTTTATTTATTTTTTTATTTAATTAATTTTTTTATTCATCTTAATTTTATAATTAATTTTATTTTAATATTTTACACAAAGAATTATTTTAATATTTTTAAAAAAAAGTGACTGCCACTTGCAGTTGTTAAAAATCGATTGACTTCTATTTATCATTAAAGAACAAAAATAACTTCAGTTGATCGACAGCAGTTACTATGTAAATTGTTGTGTATATGCATATGCATGCGTATACATGTACCCACATAAGTAACAGTTAGTTGTAATTTCAAGTAAACAAATTAAACTTGAAAAGGGAATACAATTAGTTAGATCAAACTTTAAGTAGGGTTAGCGGTGTAGGTTATTTATTTTTTAATAATTAATCCAGTTTGGGGAAATATCCCAAACATATATACATATTTTTTTTTTGAAGCAAGAATCATACATATTATTTAAATAAATTGCGATTTGATTTCAAAATACCCAAAATTATACAATGGGGTAGGTCAATTTGTTCGGGTGAGAAAAAACATGACAGGCGTATAGTAAAATCCAAATCTACCAGAAATTCTAAGAAAATCACCCAAAGAAATTATGGGTCCAAAATGAAAACCTAGCTCCCGCCGAGCGACGCGAATATTTTAATATTTTTATATACGATTTTTAGCTTTTATACGAATTACGAATTATACAATTTAGTAGTCTGCTATGAAAGTTATCAACAAAGAGTATTTAGAATTCAATATTATTAATAGTTCTAATCATTGTAGAAATTAGCCATTAATGCATTTTGTAACAAGTAAGTAAGTCGGTCTAGACCAACTATACGATACCCCATACAATGCGTTTAGAAAGCCTATCTCTTAGGCCGAACTAACTGGACATAGAAAGTAAGCATAAACCAAATTTGAGTGGGATTTTTAATAATATTTTTCGCTGCAGATATGAAAAAGTTCATATCGGATACTATACTTATATGGGGACTAGGTCGAAAAATGGACCGATTCCGACCATATTTGGTAAAGTCACTTATACTTTGAAAAAAAATATACAAACCTAATTTGAGAAAAATCTGTCCAAAAAATTTTTTTTTTTTTTGATAGATTTAAGTGAAGATCGGGAAACAGCTCTGTATGGGGCCTATGACTAAAAATTTTCCTACAGGGATTATTTTTGAACTACTGATTAATGGATGTAATAAACACATACAAACACAGTTTGACCGAGATCTATATGATAATTGGGAACTTATGGCAATTTATGTCGATTTCATTGGGATCATTTGTATGGGGACTAGGCCTGAACATGGACCGATTCTCACCAATTTCAGTAGCTTTATCCCATGGCCGATGAAAGCTTACATGCCGTATTTCATCAAAATATATTCATATTTGCGACCTCTAGTTTGATTACAGGGTTTACATGGACACACAGACGGACGGACGGGCGGACGGACATTGATATTTCGACTCAAAATGTGATTCCGAATCGATCAGTATAATTAAAGATGGGTCTAGGACGAATATTTTTGGTTGTTACAAACAGCAGCACAAAGTCATTATACCCAAACTACATAGTGGTATAGGGTATAAAAACGTGGTGTTAAACATATGTTTTGCTCGGTTTATGCACTTGATAGTTAACTTTCAAAAAGTAAGAGTGTGTTAATTTCTTTTAAAAAAAAAAAAACTTTTCACACTAAATATGGAACCAAGTGAATTTAGGGAATTAAATAAGGCAATTTATGCGATGTTTTAAAGTATTATTTTTTCTTAAGTGATCGCGAAAAAGAAAAATCAAAAAAACAACACCCGTATGCAAAGTTTTCTCCGGTAATTGCAAACAAAATAATTGAAATTTGAGAAAAATTAATACTGCACTGATAAATAGAAAAGCATTAAAAAAACGAAATATATTTCTCAACAAATACCATAAAGAAGTTAAAAAAAATAATAGGAAGTAATACATTTTCAGAATTTGAGACATCGCTGAATGATGTATTTTATATCGGTAAATGCAATTACAAAAAAAAAAAAAATAATGCCATGCTCATGTCGATTAATTCCTGATTCCCTCAAAGTCTTCATGATTGACCAGCATACCAGCATAAATAATACAATTCCTGAATGCGTAATAAATATAGAAGACCAACTGTCCAGCGAACTCCAAGCTAGCTTAGATCCTTCATATATGTTCGACTCTTCACAAATAAACATCGCAAGGAGTCGATTTTACGCAAAAGGGAACCTTACACTATGAGATACGATACAATTGATTTTGCTATAATGTGTGATAGATTCGGCATTTCAGACAGAGTTGCTTCGTGTTTAGCAACAGCTTTATTTAAAGACATTGGCTTTACTGATGAAAATGGGGAACAAATTATTATGGATAAATCCAAAGTAGGTCGTGAAAAAATTGAATGCAGGCAGTCCGTTCGTCGTATGCAAAACAATGATTCAGCCTTACTTGCTTTTTCTTTTGATGGCAAAAAAAATGATGTACTGACACGGGAAGAAATAAGTGAGAGTCGAAGAGGAGTCTCATATAGTGATTGTAAAAGAGCCGGGAAGCAAGTTGTTAGGTCACATAAAAGTTGACGCTGAGGACTCCAATACAAAACAGCTGCAATTATGTGATTTCTTCAAGGAAAAAAAAATATCGCTTACCAGCTTGATAGCAGTTTGCTGCGATGGGGAACCCACCAATACTGGAACTGAAAATGGAATTCTACGAAAGTTTGAAGTTTTGTTGAATAAACCATTACATTGGTTTGTTTGTTTGTTGCATTTCAACGAGCTCCCGCTTCGCCATTTGTTCAATGCTTTAGAAAAATCTACTACAAGTGGACCACGTACTGCAAGTGGGGCTTTGACGAAATTAATTCAGACCTGCGAACAACTTCCGGAAAGCATGCATTTATTTTATCAACGCTTAATGTAAGTCCATTAAAAGTAAAACAAACATTTCGTTATAGGCTTTACCTGATTTTGAACCGATTTTATTGGGAAATATGCCTCCACCTTTGGACGCTAAAGATGAAAAAAAACTTTCTACTGACGTTCTATATCTCTTTCGAATAGCCAAAGCTGTATCGGAAGGTTCGTGTCCAGAAGATATAGCCAGCATGAAACCGGGACAAATTGTTCATTCTCGCTGGTTAACAAAAGCCAGCAGACTCTTGCGCCTATATGTTGCAACTAGTTTGCCTTCAACAAATTTAAAAATATTGGCTAACTTTATTATGAAAGTTTATGTACCGATGTATTTTAATGTAAAATTTTATAATTCAGTAGTACATGGCAGCGCGCTTTTATATAAATTTATTAAGTCAACGCAATTTTTACCGCAAAATCTTCGAGAAATTGTAAACAAAACGATACAAAACAATGCATTTTTCACCCATCCGGAAAATATATTGTTAACGATGCTTTTCGACGAAAGGAAACCTGTTCGTGCAAGAGCCATTAACAAAATTTTGTATTGCCGTGAACAATTGTATGACTCAACTAAACTCAGGGCTTATAAAAAGCATTCCATTAATTTTAATTGCACAGACTATATGGATTTAGTCGACTTAGATGATGACAACATATTATCTGAGCCTCCATTTACTGCAAGCATCCCACACGAGCACCTGTTAGAGTATATTAAATCTGATGATGTACCACTGCCAGATACAGGAATTCTGTCGCACATCCAGGGAACCGAGCGATGTGTGCAGTTGCTAACGCATGTCTCACGCCGAGTAATTGCAAAAAATCGTGACGATGTTATGGCAGTGACTTTAGAAAGTCGAACCCAAATACTCCGAATGGACTGTAAAAAAGACTTAAAAAACTGAAATTTGTCAATGCTTTCACAAATAAGACCAGCTATACATATTAAGAAAATTTTAAAAAAGTTGTGTTTTTTAGAATTGATAATAATAAAAAAAAAATTGTTTTATTATAATAATGAAATTTTATTATGAGATCTAAAAAAAAAAAAAAATTTAATTCTCAAGTGAATTTTCTTCATGTTTCTCGGCGGGAGCTAGGTTTTGATTTTAGACCCCTAGTTTCTTAGGGTAATTTTCTTAGAATTTTACGTAGATTACATTTTTGCTATACGCCTTTTGAAGAAAAAATTTGACCCACCCTAATATATATATATATATATATATATATAAATTAAATTAAAATTGAAAATAAGCCTTTTTTTAAATAATAAAATAAATATTAAATTTTTAATACAAATGTATAAAAATTTAAGAATTTGTGTGACAATTTATACACAATGCTATCATGTGCTCTTTGCAAATAAATTTTTTACAAGAACCACATTTAGTGGAATACTTATTTGAATTCCTTCTATGTTGACAAAAGAACACCGCTGTCGTGTATATGGTAAATTACTGGACAATGGTGTATTTGAACGATTTTGTTTAGAATATTGCGAGGCACCTGTGAGACCATTTTGTTCTTGAATATTTTTAACAAGATTTCTTGCTGATGGTCCATGTGGCAAAACCTTTCTTCGCAAAATATGCTCATTTATTAGCTGATCTGCAAGTTCTGCTAGATAAAGCCTGCGTCTGAAGTTTTTATTGAAATTCCAGGCATGATTCATATCAGTCCATATAACGTAGGAGTTATATGCTGATACATCTATCATATTTGAAAATAATGCAACAGGCCATCGCCTAATCATTCACTTACATATGTAATTAGCAACTAGTTGGTCAAGCGCATCAACTCCAGCTTTCGTTTGGTTATAATGATGTATTATTTTAGGTTTTTTTTTCATCGTCTTTTACATCGGCTGAATGATGAAGAGAACTTAAGAGGAGAACGTATTTTTTTTTTTTTTTTTTGGAACATAGGATGCTATAATTATATCATTTGAAAACAAAAAATCAGAGTGCAATACGGGCTTTTTTCATATCCAGAATTTTCGATGGCAAAAAAGTTTTATTTTTACGGACAGTGCCAACTAATGTAATATTCCGACAAAGTAGTTGAATGGCAGGAATGTATTTATGTAGTAAAAAAATTATCACATGTAATTGTGCATCCCTTTGGGTGAGGATCTGGTAATGTTAGCACAACTCTCTCACCTAAAAGTATGGAAATATAACATATATAATACGAAGTACAAAAGTCTCACATTGATTTTTTCTGGCTGTGTATTTCTTGCTTTGCTTTGCTTCGCAAAGTGCCCAAATTTTTATGCCATATCTCGCTGGCTTTGATGGAGTATATTGCTTAAAACTGCACCGACCTCGAAATGGAACCAATTGTTCATCTACAGTTACATTTTCATGTGGATTGTAAAAAAACTTTGAGCTAATTACTCTACTTGTCCCAAACGTTGCTTATCGATGCTAGTTTGTCACGAGGTCTTCTTTCTTCTCTGTCTGCAGAGCTATCAAACCGTAGGCACTTTGGTATGCTCGCAAATCGCTTGAGACTCATTGTTGCTCGAAAAATAGGTCTTCCGTTTTTTTTCATTCCACAAGCTAGTGAGATTTTCTCCATGAGATTTATAAACTCCAGCCATTATTTGTAATCCAAGATATGCATCAAGCTCTATCATATCAATGTTTTGCCAATTATTTCCATAGAATTCTACACCTTTTTGATTTGTCATTTGAATCACAATATTTTTTATGTTTGGCGATATAAAGAAACCGAACGAAGACTTTGTACCTGTAACCATAGATGTTGATCTTTTGGTAGGCCTAGGCTTATTCAATAAAATTTGATTTTTTGGTAACCTGGCTGTTTGAAGTGGTTGCTATTCTTTCCAAACTACACTTTTGTCCTTTGATAAATAAGTAACTGAAATGCTGTGATCTATTTCTACTGCATCTTCCACCTCCACGCTTTCAACGCTATTATTTGATGATGAAATGATTCGTTTTCTGCAGCACTGTCGGGTGAAAAAATTTCATCTTCATCACTATCATCAAAAATGTCATCATATTCGTCATTCATTATTTGTTGCAACTGAAGATCACTAACGATCTGAAGAAATTTCATTATAGAACAATCATATATTAGATAATTTATTTTACAATACTTACTTTCCTTCTTTGTGCCATTATGTAAAAATACTCAATTATGATGAATTACAATAAAAAAAAAATTAAGTATGTATATATGTATTCACGCTGATCACCAAAAATTAAACTGAACTCATTGAAAGAAAATATTCTAATGAGACAAAAGTTCTAGCATCATCACAGCGAAATAATTTTTTTTTTCATATACAAAACGGGGAATCACCGAATTCCATTTGTGTACAAAGTTCAAGTGTCATTACGTTACCATATCATCATAAAATAAATTTCAAGAGATACTTTTGCGGAATTCTCCAAATCCCACCCAAAGTTAGAGAATAATAAAATTTTGAATGAAAAAACATTCAATAAAGGCGATTTTATTGATTATTTGACTGAAAAAATTATTGATCGATGATTCTGAATGAAGATGAACTTAATTCAATTATATTCAATAGCAAAAAAATGGTAAAGTGGAATTAAACTTGCAATATCGCTTGTTGGGTCATATTGACCCAATGGATATTAAATGTGTGTAAATCGTGTTTTGAAATGTGGATGGGGGAGGAAAAATTTTAATTTTATTATTTTCTTTTAAAAGCATAATTTTCGTCCCTGTAATGGATAAATTAAAGTTTCACGTTCATATCTTAAAATTAAAGGGAAAAATTTTGCGTTTGAAAACCAAAATTGGGTCATATTGACCCAAGGAGTGCAGAAGGGTTAAGTCAACGCAATTTTTACCACAAAATCTTTCTGAAAATGTATACAAAACAATACAAAACAATGCTTTTTCGCCCATCCGGAAAATATATTGTTAACAATGCTTTTCGACGATAGGAAGCCTGTCCGAGAAAGAGCCATTAACAAAATTTTGCATTGTCATGAACAACTGTATGACTCAACTAAAATCAGGGTCTATAAAAAGCATCCCATTGATATCAATTGCACAGATTATATGGATTTAGTCGACTTTAATAATGACAACATACTATCTGAGCCTCTATTTACTGCAAGCATCCCACACGAGCATTTGCTAGATTATATTAAATCTGATGATGTATCACTGACGGATCCAGGAATTTCGTAGCATATCCAAGAAACCGATCGATGTGTGCAGTTGCTAATGCATGTCTCGCGACGAGTAATTGCCAAAAATCGTGACGATGTTATGGCAGTGCCTTTAAAAAGTCGAACCCAAACACCCCGAGTGGATTGTAAAAAAGACTTAGGTTCTGTTGTTTGAATTACGAAATAAAACAGTAATTAAAAAAAAAATGCTCCTCTTACTGATTGCCCAATAATATTACAAACTTAAGTTTCAAGGTAAATAAAGATCTTTAAATTATGGCTTGAAAAATTGAAGCAGAACTGAGACCAGCATTATTTAAAAATGTGGTATTTTTTAAGATATGTCCACCTAAATGTGCAAAAAGCACAGTTATTCGATTTACGCAAATTTCAAACATATATATCAAAAACTAAAAGCGATGAACAATTTCCAAAGGTCATATTTAAACTCAGCAGGCAAAATCCATTTAAAGCATGCCAATAACATGTAAGAAAGTGTATTTCCAAAACTTAAGGTTTAACCAATGGCCTTTGACCTTTATTAAAAAAAAATGTGTAATGCTATTTTGAAGGGGGTACTTGAGTACTTTTTGAGATGAGCAGTATTTATGTCAGAATATTGTTGTAAAATTTAAACAATTTTCCTTAATTTCCGAAATGCCACTATGTCTCTCGGAGGGAGCTATGTTTTGATTTTAGACCCATAATTTCTTAGGCAAGTTTTCTTAGAATTTATTGTAGATTACGTTTTTGCTATATGCCTATTTAAAAAAAAATTGACCCACCCTATTATACACATTACTTTTTAAATAAATCATGCAATTCAAATCAAGGTCCAAATCAACGCATTCGATATCGAGTAAAATCAATTGGAATTCCATATTTTGGTTTATGAGTTGAAGAAGACGGACAAACGCTCGACCACGATTCGCTTTTCTTTTTAATCAGAGGCCATAATTCTTCAAGAAATAAAAAAATGATTTCGATCGAAAAATTTCGATAACGAATGCGGTGATTTGGCTCCAGTTAAAAAAAAAAACATTTTTTATATATTTGGTTTGAAAAAAAAAATATACATACATACAAACATCGGTTTTTTAAATTGCATAATGTTTTGCTTACATACACTCCGCGACACAAAGTATGACTCTGTGGTGGTGTTAAGAAGCAAAATTGCCGCAGGGGGAAGGGGAGAATCCGTAAGGGATCCAGCAAATGCGACTACATGACCAATAGTGATGGTTTTAGCACTATGTGCGCCAAAACCAACATTGGACCATTTTTATGTAGAGAAAGCGAAACTGTTGGAATGAAACGATATCGGTGGATTTTGGCTCATTATGTCTGCTTAAAAATGTGTGAACAAGATCTGGAATATTACTGGATTCAACAAGATGGGCACATTAGGGTGGCCCTTCATTATATGGAGGGAAAAAAAAATGTTCAAACTCTCGGTCTCACGCTAAAAATATACGAATAGCAAAAAAACAGAGAAATACGAAGTTTTGGGCCAATCAAAAAACATTTAGTCGTGCCTCAATACGATTGAAAATTTCAAGTGTGTTTATTTGGGGAAATTATGACTTTTTTAAGTTTTTACGAAAGTTGTTACATAACTCGTGATTAGTATTAAGTTATCCTTTCAAAAAGCTATTAAACTTCAAAATCGATAAAAACTCGACAGGAAATAGCAAATGCCCCAGACCACTTTTGTGCCAAAAAAAAAACTAGATCAATAAATTTGATGGCATTTTTTTTAAATTTGAGTAATTGATTGAAGCCATAATTTTTTTTGGTCTATATGCTTGTAACGACTCAAATATGAAGTATTGTTTTATTACCGCGTTGCTAACCTATTGCGCCTTGAGACCGAAAATGGGAAATTTTTTTGATAAAATTTTGAAAACCCCTTTTTCAAGTTTAAAGCAATTTTCTTAAACAAAATGTAAAAAAGTGGAGGTTTTACTTTAAGATTTTCTTAAGTACATGTTACAGATTAACTGTGTGATTTTTTAAGTGAATTCCAATGCCAAAATTTTTTGACCAGGAGTTTATTTTTGCGGATTTCGAGAAAAATGGGATTTTTGTAAAATATTACCAATTTTGTTATAAAATTACTTTATGTATAAAAACTATCTATATTTTTCTTAAACGGATATTGTTACAAAAATGAAAGTGTTAAATAATACGGCAGAACGCGGTGAAAAGCAATACCTATTGCAAGTCGTAACTGATTACAGAACAAAAATTTGAATCGCACACTAAATCATCCTTAAATACACCAAAATAAATAGAATTAATTTTATATTTCATATTCTTTTGAATAAATTGTCTTTTATTAGCTTTGGGTCATTTGTGGGTCTTCTTATTTTATTTAGAAAAATATAGATAGTTTTTATACATAAAGTAATTTTAAATATAACAAAATTGGTTAAAAATCGTTTTAATTTCTATTCGCGAGCAATAAGCAGATAATTGCTCCAAAGATATTTCACAAAGGATTATTTTGATCCCAAGAGCACTAAAGGGTTAACTTAATTATTGATGTGTAAAGATCTATACGCGCAGGGGGTAAAAATCTATTTCACAATACAATCACAAAAACACCGTAAGATGTGAGATGTAAGTCGTAAGACTATATCGGTGTGACTTAAGATTGCATTGGTGAAAATATTATGACATGTAATAACTTTTTGTCTCTGTTTTCTGTAGTATATTTCTTCACTTTTTATAAACATTTATAATAAATTTCCTCAATCATTTAGAAGTATTCTTAACGTTTTAATTTATTCAATATAAATAAAACAATTATCACTGCATTTAATATTATTGCTAATCAAAAATAAATAAAAAATAAATAAAAATAAATAATAAACGAATTACAGTAAAAAGGAAGGGTTTGGAGATAAAATGGATGGACAATTCATTGGAAAGTGTTTGGAGAATAAATGAAGGCACGATTTTATTAGGAAGTGTTTGGAGATAAAATGAGGGAGCGAATAGCGTTATAAAAACGTTTTGAAATATGAAAAATTAAAAATAAAAAATAAAGAATGAGAAATGAAAAATAAAAAAATAAAAATGAAAAATGAAAAATAAAAAATTAAAATTAAAATGAGAAATGGAAATCAAAATTGAAAAATAAAAAATGAAAACTAGAAAATGAAAAATAAAAAATTAAAAATAGGCTATTAAGATTAAATATAACATTTAATAGTAGTAATGTGATGAATTTTTGATACAAAGTATTTAGAAAGAGTACGTTTACAGAATATTTTACAAAAATCCCATTTTTCTCGAAATCCGCAAAAATAAACTCCTTGTCAAAAAAATTCTGGCATAGGGATTTACTTAAAAATTCACACAGTTAATCTGTAGCATGCACTTAACAAAACCTTAAAGTAAAACCTCCATTCTTTTAAATTTTGTTTAGGAAATATTTTTAAAACTAGAAAAAGGGGTTTTCAAAATTTTATCAAAAAAATATCCCATTCTCCGTCTCAATGCGCAATAGGTTACAAGGTGGTAATAAACCAATACTACACATATGAGTCTTTACAAGTATAGAGACCAACAAAAAATTATGGCTTTAATCAATTTCTCAAAGTTGAAAAAAATGCCATCAAATTTCATGACCTATTTTTGTGGCATAAAAGTGGTCTGGGGCATTTGCTATTTCTTGGCGAGGTTTTATTCGGTTTTGAAGTTTTGCAGCTTTTTGAAGGCACAATTTAATAGTTATCCTGAATTATATAACAGCTGTTCGGAAAAAGCGAACTATAGAACGAAATTATCGTAAAACCTTAAAAGATGTCATATTTTCCCCATATAAACACAGTTGAAATTTTCAGTCGTGTTGAGGCACGACTAAATGTTTTTGGATTGGCCCAAAACTTTGTATTTCTCAATTTTTTGCTATTCGCATATTTCTAGGGGGTTAGACCGATAGGTTGAACAATTGTTTTTTTAAGGGCCACCCTAGGCATCATGCTACGTAAAACAAACAATGCCAATATGTGATTGGAAAGAAAGGCGATATTGAGTGTCCGCCGGACTTCTTTTTTTTTTTTTTTGCTATTTAAAAAGCATAGTGTACGCCAACAATCCTCAGATCACGCCAAATATTTGTGCCAAAATCATTGCTATACCAACCGAGATGCTGGAATAAGTTATGGATAATGCAGCAAAAAAAGCACATTGTAGCATGGCTAGTTGAGGCGGTCATTTGATTGACGTTTTTTTCAGAAAGTATTCCGAATGAATTGAAAAGAATGAAGTTAAATGAAAATGACACACGTTAAAAATGGCGGGCCCTTTACTCATATTAAGAACATATGAAATCACACCAAGTTTCAAGACTTTTCTGGATATATGTCTTTAAATCAGCTCTGCCCAATTGTACACATTTTAAGAGGAACGCACTAGTTCATCTATATCTAATACACCCTCATAATTTTTAATTCGAATGAGATCTGAAAGATGGTTATCGGTCAATATATGTCGGTATTTATTTAATAATATTTCCATGGTAGAAAAAGCTGACTCACAATTGTACGTGGACCCAAACATAGATTATAATTTATATATTTTATTTTTGAGCTTAGGATACTTATCATCTTTTATTTGCTTCCAAAAAATTTTAACCACTTTCTGAGGGAATTCGAAAATCTTCTCTCATTCGTGTTAGTTCTTCCTTAAGCCCAATTATTTGTTCTTGTATATTACATACAAGAGGGTAGTCGTGTAAATCTGTGCTCATTTTGATAACATCAAAAATAAAATCTTTGTCTTTAAAAGCTGAAATAAATTTTTAGGCATCTGAACTCATATTCTCTTCAAAAATAATTGTTACTTCTTTTCTTAAATTAAATAATCTTTCCAGGCATTTGCCTCAGCTCAGCCACCGTACTTAAGTATATAAGAATAAATGCCCATAGTCAGAGTCCAGTTCATCAAGAAGGGATTTAAACTTGTTGTGGTTGAGGGCATTATGACCACCCTTTATTTTATTAATAATATTTACTGCGATGTCCATTGCATTATTCAAGCACAATTCTTTTGCAAAAAGAGGTTGTTGGTGAATTATGCAATGAAATGTCAGCGCATTTATGTTTTTGTTTGATAAACAACCTACAAGCCCTTTTTTAGTTCCAATCATAACCTTTGCACCATCTGTACATATTGAACTTAATTTGTTGATAGCAATGTGACCAAATATGCGCGATTCTAATGCCTCCAATATATTTACCCCAGTAACATGTCCGTGCATATCAACTACATCAAATATTTCCTCAAATGTTATTAATTTATCGTCAACAGATTTGACACATATTATTAGTTGGCATATATTATTGACATCAGTACTCTCATCGAAACATAGTGCGAAATATTTACAATATTTAAGTCTATTTTTGGTGATGGAAAAAATATACGAAGTAATTTGGTCTGTCCTACGGGTAATTGTGTTACTTGATATTGGTACTTTTTCTAAAATTTTGGCCATATCTCTACCCTTACTTCCAAAACAACCTAGCACTTCTTTAGCAAGCACCTTAAAAAAAGTCTTATCATCAAAAGGACAACAGCGTTTTGATAATGCAAGGAAACAATAAAAGACGCTTTTTCAACATCATTATTTAAAATGTTTCCTGCTTCTCCTTCAGCAACTTTTTTTTTTCAAATTACCAATTAAAATTTCTCTTTCCTCATCTTCAATATCGAAATATTCTTTATAGCAAGACCTGTAATGCCTTTCGACATTAAATTTGTAGTTGCGGTTAACATTGGGTTGGCATATTATAGTATAAATATTTAATACGTATTGGAAGTGCCACAGCACCACTCCGATCCAGTCAATTTTTGACATGACAACTCATAGTAATAATATATGATCGAGTATATTCAAGGCTCCCGGTAACATAAATAATATGAATACTATTTAAGATAATATGATATTAGATATTCACTTTGTATGGAAAGTAGTCTGATATCGGTCATATTTGGTTAGATTACTTATATTTTAACTTGATATGGAGTGAAATCAAAAAAATCTTAACCCCCGTTTTTCCTCTTAACTATTTTCCCAAGCATTATTTGAATTTTTTTCGATTGAGTTATGTCAGTTGTTATGACAACTCTATTCATTTGTTGTTTTTGTTTAAAATGAGTAATGAAATAGAAGTGACAAATAATAAAAAAAAAAAATTATTATTACATATTAAGTGTACTAAAGGTAACGCTTAAATCTCTCTTAAACTGTGCAAACTACGCATTGTTCCACTCTCGCAAATGAACTTTCAAAAATTATTTGAAAATTCACTTGCACAACTCTTGTAAATTTGTAACAAAATTTAGTCTCGTAAACTTAAACAGTTTAATTATGCAATTGATAATTCAGCTGTTTTGTGCTTTCTTTTTTTACAAAAATAAAATAGCGATGCAAAAAATTAAAAGTTACTATATCAGTAAAAAATTTGACTTATGTTTGAGTTTTAACTATTGAAATTTTTAAGTCATTTTTTAGCTGAAAAGCTATTTTAGGGTTAGTCCCTACCAACCCTGTCTTATATCAGTTTTTAAATTTGGGTTTTTTTTAATGTGGAAGTTTATAGGTATTTGTGATATATATATATATATGTAACTGAAGAACGATTAAATTTAACAAATCGAGTAATTACTGCGTTGACATCACTATATGAAATAGGGGTAGTAAGTGAAATTGTGAAAACAAAAAATAAATTTTAATAAAATTTTCGTTTTTCAACGGAAAATGGCTGAAAAAAATTTAAAACGACGCAGAGTAAATGAAACTCTTCGTCGTTCAGATATAGAGACCCTGCATTTAGTACAAGAAACAGCTGAAGAAGTAAAAGATAAGCCGGAATGTTTTGAAGTAAGAATTTATGTTGTTTGTTCATGTACAATAATATTTTTAATTAAAATTTTTGCAGAAAACTACCGCACAATTTTTGTATAAAAAAAACTTGTGGAAAAACTGATATATTGAAACATATTGAATGGATATCGATGAAAAAATAAAATGCGGCATCTGAAGGCAGCATGTCTGCTGGAACTGTTCTTTTGGCCCACGGTGATGAAACAAGTGTAGAGGAGTACATTGCCAAGATTTGTGCAAAATGAAATCACCTAGAACAAATATTCGGGTAAAGACGAGGTGTGAATTCCACACTTATACTTCAGTTTAATCAGCAAATATTGATAAATATTGATATCAACAATGTAGATGATAGTTCAGAAAATGTCTCAATTAGTTCTGCAGAACCGTCACCTAATTCTCAGTCTTCACTTGATGCGACATCGTTAAAAGAACCTAGAGAAGGTTAAATTGGAGGAGGATTTTGAAAGAATTAAAAAGTACGAAATAGAAATGAAATATAAATCTGCTACTGAATAAAATTTTTTTTGTGTTTCTATTACTTTATTTCTAAAAGTAAAATACACACATACATACATATGTATATTTTTTCAATAAATGAATTTTATGAGTTTTGTTTCTTAATTAATTCTAAAAGTGCTCGTCTTCTTATTTCTCCTTCTACTGGGGAGCAATTTTGTTGTTCATCGTTATCTGTTGGTATTTCAAAGTCATCATTTAACTTGGTAATGCAAAATCTTCCGCCTCTTTTTGATCCAATAAAATGTTGTGTTTGTCCAGTGACAAGCTCTTTTTAAAGACGATTTTTTTTATTCGAATTTTTAATTCTTTTAAGCTATTAAATCGTTCTTTTAATAAACCAAAACAATGTTCAATTCTAATACGATACCGGCTTAAATTTTTTTTGAAATTAGTGCGCTGTTTTAAATTGGCTTCCGACGAATTTGGTCTGAAATCAGCTGGTTAATTTATACGCACTATCCCCAGCTAACCATTGTGCTCCAGTTAAGAACTTATTCGTATTTAAAGACAAGTTACAATTGTTGTAAGTTCTTGCATCGTGCTCGCTTCGTGGATATCCCAGAACCAAATAACGACCACAAAGACGATGGTCGCAAATACCTTGTACCTTTATCGAATATATCGCACACATTATTCAAAAGTGTTTCAACTCAAAATTTTCATTTTTTAGAATTCGACAATTGAAAAAATTAAATTATAAAGAAAGACATAACTGTTTTTTGGCAACAGTTAACTTCAACGAAACACACCAATATTTTTTTTTATAGATAAACAAGTGTATTGTCCATAGTTTAAGCATATAAACCCTAAAAATGAAAATTTTGAGTTGAGTCACTTTTGAATTATGTATGCGATATATGCTTCCTGGAAAAATACGATTCAGGATGATCTGGTCATAGAGGGTTTTTTGATAACTTTATTTCAGTACCATCTACGTAGCCAATACAATGGAGCAATTCGTGAAAAGTACTTGAAACCATTTTTATGCGCTTTAAATTGTCCGGCCAGTACAGAAATTGCTTCTTTAGCTTTAATATCACCTTAAAAATTCTATCAGCGATTATCTGAAATTAAATACTTTCCAATTAGTTATTAAAACCATACGTAACTTTCTAACTGTTACTTGAATATTTCCACCATCGCCAATTCCAAATAAACTAGAAATTTAGAAAGCGTTGCTCCTTTTCCATATGAACCCAACCGATATAAAATAATTATTAATTGTAATTCTACAGGAAACTGTTGGCATGAACGTGGTTCATGGAAATCAACTGACCCGCACAATTTGCTTGAATCTGTTCTCATCCAAATGTGGCAAAATATCGGAAAGAAAATTACGTGGCTTTGAAACAGAATGATGTATAAATGGTATTGCGTATCGTAGGTATTTTCCAGCTGCAAGAACATAAGTGAAATCTTCCAAATCCTTCTTACATTGTTTATCTGTAAAATTTCAACAAAGTGGTAAAATAAAAAAATATAAATAAATTATGATTACCGTCGTGTGGCCCAAAAAATTGTAAAGCTAATATATCGCCAACAATAATGTCTTCAAAGACTTTAAGCAATTTAGTTTTTTCGCTTTCTTTAGGTATTTTTATTGTTAGATAAAATTTTTAGTTTTGTTTTTATTAAATTTATTTTTTATTTTGACATTTATATCAATTAACTATTAAAAGTTGCACAATAGTCAAAAAAGGGGCTTCATGAATCAAGTCTCGCAAATTTGCCCAATTGCAAAAATGTTAATTTTAAGCGTTTTCATGAGCACCCTTATTATGTATGTTAAATTTTTTTCGATCTCACTCCTTATTTGTATGTATTGTGTTTATTTTGCTTTCTCTGTTTTCGTGGATGTGCTCAGTTGTACTCTCATTTGCACATAATTTATAAACTTTTTGCTGTTGTATTTACATGAATGTACATAAAAAAACTTTTATTCCATATTTTTCCCAGACGAGATGAAATTAGATATCAAAATCCATGAAGTGTGTTAAAGGAGAATTGTACCTTGTGATGGGTTATCGATGTTAATATGAAAAATGTATTCACGCTGTAAAGTCTCCAATATAGCAGTGTTTTTAGTTATTTAGAAATTTTCTTCATATTTAGATTAAATTCACTAAAGGCCTTTATAAAAGTATGACCTTTTCACAGCTTCGAGAATTTTATTAAATTTTACATACGCATATAAAATAGATCTACCTGTATACAACATTACCGTGGAGTTTCCATTAATAAAAATTGCTACTCTATGAATTTTTCATTAAAGTTGAGCTAGTAAAAAAAGCTGAAATAAATTTTTTTATAGATATAAATTTAATATAATTAATTCCTTTTTCGCCGTCACTTTGAGGTGTTAAAAGTAATTGCTTTAAACCCCAAAATATTGATGTTTTTTTGTATGTTTTTTGTTTAACTCTTCATTAAATTGATATATATATATATGTATATATATATAATAAAATTTACTTTAAATTCAATTAAGTGTACAACTTTAGTACTTGATGTACACTTTTTTACGCATTTGTATGTTTTATTGTATGTAGTTATTCAAACGTACAACAAGTAAATAGGAAATACACACAAATATATAAACACATATAACTATATATATATATATATTGCACTGAAGCTGAGTACCCTATAGCATTATGTGGTCAGGATTGAATCAGTTTGTAACTGTCAAAGATTCTTAACGCACACCTACCTTTTATTATATCGATCACTTTCAGACTCCGTTCGTCTGTCCTTCCGTGCATTCTTACATCTGTACACCCGTACATTCTTATGTCCATCCATCTAAATGCCGCAAGCCACAAAGCACAAGTTTACCAATATTTTTATAAAATTTAATATATGTAAATTGGTGAACCTCAATGCATGCTCAAATATACGACCTATATCAGTGACCACAATGGGCTTAAATCAGATAATCACAAGGTTCAGAATTCAATACAAACTGCGTAAAGCGATTTCAGTCATATATTACCCCCCATATAAAACAGCTTCGCGATATTCACTTAAATCTATTTAGAGACTTAAGACTAAGACGTATTTGGCTCAAATTTGGTTCGTATCTGCTTATGGAACATATACACATCATATCTACATCTGAACTTTCGTCGAATTTGGTTTATATATATATTTTTTGCCTATTAACAAGAGAAACGTATTTGATTGGGATCAGACTTCTAATGGTATAAGGTAATATAAAGTCGACCTGGACAGACTATAACTTAAATATTGTTGATTTATCCAATCAAGCATTCAACCGAACAACAGGAATCTTTGATTGTAAATAATTTAAGATGGCCAGAGTTTTATTTTTGATTGACAGATATGTTGCCTAACATTTCTCTGATATAGGTCCGTATATACTTATATAGAAGATATTTTCTGATGATTCTAAAATTATCTCGGCTATACTGATAACTGCCCATGAGCTGAAAATTGATTGCTTGTGACCGTTGGGTTTATTTCCAACCAAAGTGATAATATTTCGGGTTGATTTAGATCCTAATTTGTTATTTTAATTGCAAATACTATAGAAATTAATCAAGCTCAAGTTCAAATGTTTTAACCTTAAGTGAAGTGAAAAATACTAGCACATTTGTTTCAAAAACGTATGTTTATTCTGCAGGGCATCTATTATGCTATATAATTTTTCCAATATAACAACTAAAGTAAAATAATGCGAGTCTTTGTTAGGATTCTGATTAGGTTGGTTTCACATCACAGGTATATAATGTGTTATTTAAATGTACATGTTATACATATAATGCTTAAGGTATGATATGTTTTTACATATGTACTGTCAAATTTTCCCACAACAAAAGTTGTACACATCGCGTGATACATATGAAACATTGTTTATATGCAATACATGACGAAAGTCACATGTACATTTTTTAATTAGAATAGGTTCTATTTTGGCATATGAAAATAAAACACTGCTTGTGGTGAAAGAAAAACGGATAAAATTATAAAGATTAAGCCTGGGTGGCCAACCATATTTTGTGTGCGTTTTGACCAATGTTAGTTGATTTGACTATCATGCACGAAATATCAGTTCTGTGGAACCGGCAGTGCACCAAATTTTTAAAAGTTAATAAGTAAGAAATATACAATACCTTATCATGTATAAAAATAAAAAAACATTTATATTTGCTTTGGTTTTTGATTGATTTTTTAATGTAAACTCTTGCTGTCATTTTCAGTCTTAGCTAGGAAAAACTTTTAATGTTAGTCGAAAAGACTAACTTTGGGCATCCAGGGTTAATATTGAAATCCATAATATTAATGGGCTAAGCGATTTCTTGTTACCAATGTTTTGTTCTACCGATTTATCCCGATTTTGACCAAACATATATTATTTGAAAGGTATTTCTATTTAACTGTTCATCAGATTTACAGATTTTAAATTTTTTTCCTTTATTTTGAGTAAATTGCACTTAAAGTTGCTACTAACACATACATTAAATTCTACATGTGGTATGTGTGTTTTTATTAAATTTGTTAACGTGTTTGTTAACGAGTTTGTTATCTTCATTCATAATTATAATAAACCAAAAAATTGTTGGTTTGTGAATTGGCAAAGTTAAGAAATAAAGTTGTCTAGAAATTGCACTCGAAGTTCGAGCGCTGGAATCTGCAAGTAAAAATAAATTGTTTAATATTTATTAACAATTAAATAATATATATAATACATAACTTTATTTCGAACACAACATTTTTTCAAAATTCACAAATTAAATCAGCTGTTGTTTACATTTAGAGGAAATACATATGCACGTGTGATACCAAAAATTATAAATCTATTGTAAAATGATAATTTTTACAGACATAGGGAATTACATATAGATAAAGAAAATGACAGTACATATGTAAAAAACACATCGTTTGATAGCACCTTTAGCTAATTATAATTACTAGCAGATTTCAGCGCTCGAAATTCGAATGAAATTTCTAGGCAGCTTTATTTTTCAACATAGCCAATTCACAAACCAACACTTTTATGGTTTATTATTATTGTGAATAAAGAAACGCATTAACAAATTTAATAAAACACACATAGCATATGTATAATTTTATGCATGCGTTTTAACAACTTTAAATGCAATTTACACAAAATAAAGAAAAAAAAATTAAAAATCTGTAAATCTGCAAAACGGCTAAAAGGAAATACCTTTCAAATAATATACGTTTGGTTAAAATCGGGATAAAACGGTAGAACAAAACATCGGTCACAAGCAAGCGCCTAGCCTATTAATATTATGTATAGATTAGAACAACATGCAGAGTTGACAAGTTTCCAACGATGTTCTGGGAATGAAAAGCCAGTGAAAACTTACCAACTAATATAAGTTTACTTAAAAATCGAATTTAAGCACTTAAAAGTTCATCATAATTTTTTGACGAATCTTTAAAAATAAAATTTTGATAAAATATACCTTGGTCATATTTTTATTCAACATTATACCATTTTTGGAGGTTCTCACCATAGCGGAAATATTTTGGGAATCATGCTAATAGAAGTCTATCGAAATTTATTTTGGTCGCATACAAATCCAGAGAGTTTCTTCCTATTTCTAGGATAAGCTTCCATCCCCAGACGTCAGAACAGAAATTTATTTGTGTGCGGCGACTGAAAACGAAAAAAAGTACTACTTTAAGATAAAAAATTTAATTTTTACATTCTCAGGTCCTTAAATTACAAACTGCTAACAATATTTGGGAAGATAAGGTTTAGACATCGACCAGGCGGAACGCTTTATTGGTGATAAGATGTTGGCCAGACTGATGGAAACACGAGGGTAGGATAACTTCTTTATAATTCTAGTTTTCCAGACAGAATGACTGCTATGGATGGCATTACGATGGATGTATACCTACCTGAGACGGTAGATTTCCCGGAGTTCAAGAATAGTATTAGCAGAATTCTCAGCTAATTGGATAATGATCCCTTTTGGGCCTGTGCAAACGTTCTACCGTTGACACATGAAAAATATCCTTAAAAGTCAAAGAAAAGACATCGGAGAGAACTAAGTGTGACCGGGTTCTAGAAATTCCCCGCAGAACTCATCAATGTTTCACATTACCTCGAAGGGTGTGTGAGTGACCTGCTTCAGTATAGTCTCTGCACATTTCATCAAGGATTCGCAAGACCTCTGAAATATAGGAGACTGACGTGGTCCGGCACGCTCGCCGCAGTACGTGTGATGTGTGATAACAGGAAGAACCAAATAAAAATGTAAAAATTATTAAAAAAACGCTAAATTCCATGATTAGAAAAAACAGTAACTGCCCTTATACAAAAATTTGGTAACGCTATTTAATGATATATGCAAAGCAGTTCATCATTTTCATCATTTCGTAGAGACTCGATAATTCATTATATGCATTTTTCATGATCCTATAACTCTTGCTTCTCAAAAATAAAAGGCATCGCCCTGATAAATAAACCCTCCAAATTTATCGCGCCATTTTTAAGCGACATTTAACACTTATCTGGAGTTAAAAATAGCACTGCCCATGCACCTTCGAGAATTGCTGAAATTAAAATTCAACCTGTGGACTATAACCATCATTGAACAAAAATTTCAACGGTTCGGCATGTGGTTATTAAGATTGTCAACGTTCTAAAATTACAAGACATTACAAAGGTGACCTTGTCAATGTCCCTACTGCAACTAATCGTTTTCATATGATCTATATAGTCATTTTTAGATCTTTGCAACCATCAGAAGGACTTTTATATTTGTTACAGTTCCTGGTCAGAAGTATTTACCTTCAAAGGTATTAGAGCTGAAAAAGTTTTCCGTGCATTTATTGATGGGTGGATTAGCCGCTTTATAGTACCTAACACAATCATTACTAATGAAGGAGGACAATTTATCTCACATATGTTTATTAAAATTACTGAAAAGCTCAGTATGGCAAACAATTTTACATCATCGTACCATCCACAATCAAACGGCTTAGTAGAAAGTATTCATCTAACACTTAAAGCTGAGCTTGCTTGTGGCAGAAATGAATAGACCATTGTTCTTTAGGATTACTTCTGCTTGATATCATAAAAGTTCTAAAAAGAATTTGGAGCTTTGGATAAACTCCAGAGCTTTCTGTCATATTTTTCATGGTTGTTGGCGTAACTGAGCGAAAATCTCAACATTAGGACCATTTAGTCACTAAAGCAAATCTAAAGTGTCCTTTAGCAATAAAGATTTGACTGCATGTGGACATATGTGGCTTCTAACGTAAGAGCTCTTCTACCGATATATTCTGTTCCGTTTTTAGTTTTAACTTCATATCAAATCAAAAATATACAAGAAATCGTATCAATTGACAGAATTGACAGTTATCGAATGCAAAAATTTTATAGCCATTTAATAGCAATTATATTAGAACTAAGGCAGCCAACAAATTGGATCGAAATTATTATAATTATTAAAATTGTTTTCTACATTCGACCAAAAATATGGTATCACTCCCAACAAACTATCACCGGCAATGGGCTGCGCCCTTTTTTTATTAAGTTAACAGAATTGTATTTTTTAAAAACGGCATATTTAACCACTATACGTGATGTGTTATGAAATATTTTTTAAAGCAATATGTTTTCCCAAATCGAATAAAAGGCACTCAAGTCAGCTTTTAAATGATATATATAGTGCTAAAATCCGATACTAAATAAAGTATACAGGTCAATGTCAAAACTTTGGAAGTCCATAACTCCGAAAATAGGCTCGACCGCAATAAAATGTTTTATAAGTGATAAATATTTGAAACCGATCGGGGCGTTGCTCCTCAGCTCCACTTAAGCCAAATTTTTTTTTTAACTTTACTTTAAACACTGTTACATTACTTAAAATAAACAGCTGTTTATTTTGTAAACAAAGAAAAAATATTATAGAAATAAAAAGGTAAGTAAAATTGTGTAAATCATAGTTAAAAATAATATTTAAATATAATATAACAGAGAACTTCCAAAGCTATCACCATTTGGAAATTTTTGATCAAATATATTTTTAATTTTTGACTGTTTGATCAAACAATTTTTTAGTCAAATATCTGTTTATTTTCCAGTTTTGGCAGCTGTTTGATCAAACAAAAAGAGGCATATAAATGTGCCTAGTGTGAGCACAAAATCAACTCTGTATTTGTTTCACAAAATGTTGGGCAAATACGAGAAAACAAGTTTGCGTCAAATATTTTCCTAATGTGACCGTACCTTAAGAGTTGTCCTATAGGGTTTATTTACGCACTAATGATAAACGGATATAATAAACACACACAGTATATGATAATTTGGATCTTATGGTAATTGCAGTCGATCTCAAATGGGTCCTTTATATGGGCATTAGGTCTGAACATGAACCAATTTTCACCAATTTCAATAGAGTTTGTCTTATGGCCGATATAAAGTTATAAACCACATTTCATCCCAATACATTCGTATGTGCGACCTGTACTTTCATTACAAGGTTTACACGCGCCCACAGACGACCAGACGGATAGACGGACATATAAACAGACGGACGAACAGACAGCGCTAAATCGACTCAGAAAGTGATTCTGAGTTGACCGTTATAATGAAGGATGTATTAATCGATGTAAAATATTTTGGTTAGTTACAAAAATAAACACATAGTCATTATACCTTAACCACATAGTAGTTTAGAGTATACATATTAGGGCGGGTCGATTTAAAAATCGCCCAAGTGCAAGGAAAATCGTATTGTAGGGATCAAAATAAGAAACTTTGCCCGAGGAACCATACCTCTAAAACGACTTTTGACCTGTCTGTCTGTCTCACTTTGACCCATTTATAGTGCCCCAATCGAGTCCAAATGTATGATCGACCCCCACTAACTTTGGAGGGCCGAGCCACCCATGCCAGTGGCACACCCCTGAAAGCCCCCTGGGGGGTTCGCCATACAAACATTTCAAAAAATTAAATTTTTTTTTAGAATTGGGCTGACTTGATTTAATATTAAAATTAACACTCATATATATACGTATCTTCTTCTCTGCTATTAAATAATAATCATACGCCTTGACTATATTATGTTCGATAAAGTAGATGACTTTATAGATCTTAGTGTTTTATTCGATCATAAACGGAGCTTTATTCCTCATATAACAATTACTGTCAACAAAGACAGAGGTGTACTTGGTTTTATAAAACGGTGGGCTAAAGAGTTTAATGATCCCTATGTCACCAAAACGTTATATACGTCACTTGTGAGACCGATCCTGTAATATGCTTCTATAATTTGGGACACAATCTACCAAATTGATGCCGACAGTCTGGAATCTGTGCAGAAACAATTCGTTTTGTTTTGTCTTCCTATACCAGCAGACTTGGCTCTTATTAAGCTACCAACTTTAAAAAGCCGGAAAACTATGGTAAATGTTTCATTTCTTCTTAATATAATTAATGGTGATATTTGTTCTGGTTTCCTGATTAACAATATATCATTCAACATTCCTCAACGTCCAACACGTTACTTCTCACCTCTTTCTGTACAGTTCTATAGAGCTAATTATGGAAATGCAGACCCTCTCAGGAGAATGTGTATTAAATTTAATGAACTTTATAGATTTATTGATTTCTCATTAAATACTAATCTAATTAAAAGTAAAATAATATGCTTTCTAAATTCATGAATAGCTATGTACTAAAGTTAATTTTAAAATGTTTTTCTTTGTTAATAATCTGTAAGGAGTTATTCAAAGAAATCGATCGGATAAGGGTAAATAACTTTTAGATCACCGCGTGACCATGCGTGACTATGCGTGACTATGCGTGACTCTGCGTGACTACCCCAAAATTAATCTGTAGTCACAACAAGACTATGGGCCAAGTTTCAGATCAATTGCGTGCAGGGGAATGGGGTTGCCCCATGGCAGACAGACAGAATTCGTTTTAGAGGTATGGTTCCTTGGGCAAAGTTTCTTATTTTATAATATGATTTTCCTTGTCACTTGAGCGTTTTTTTTGCCTCCATATAAATCGAGCCGCTCTAATATATGCGTCTACAGCAGTCCATAAAATCCTTCTTCGTGGAAAAGATGTCATTAAATAGCATTTAGTAACACGTGGAGAACTCCAGGGAAAAAGGGCGCACAATACCAGAAATATCACAAATGAAGATTTGTGTCATATGTTACTTGTATGCCCTGTCGTGTTTCGCTACGACTTATAATTTCTTATTGAAATGTGTGTTTTCATAATCAGTTTTTCCTACGAAGACTGTATTGTACAATTAAAATATTTATTATTTTTTGTATTTATTTATTTTTTTATTTTTTTACTTCAATACTTGCTGATATACAATATTTTTTGGACCATGCTACATATAGCCGCCCATGAGAAAAATATGGGTTTTTCAAATTAAATCCGGCAACACTTAATGATTGGCCTTTAACATAGAATTTCAATTGACATTCAAGACCGTGGTTTCTATAGTACATAATATTGTTTATATAGGAGGTGCCATGGCCACTAATCCTATCCCACCCAATTTTTATCTGACTACTCATATTAATTTAAAATGGACTTGTGCAAAGTGTCCAGGTTTATACTTTTTTTCGATCATACCCATTTTCGTTCGACTAATATCGTGATTGACTTATATTCTCATGCAAAGTCCCAAGACTCTCACTATTACATTACTCCAGATATATGACATTTAGTGTTTAGTTTGTATAAGAGGTGCCACGCTCACTGATCTAATCCCGGCCATTTTTTGTCTGCCTACTCACGTTAATAGCAGATGGCCTCAGACAAATTTGCAAAGTTCTCGAAATATATGATATTGAATAATTACTTGGTACGGGAAGTAACACGCCCACTTTTTCCATTCCGCCCAGTTTGTGTATGGCTGTTAAAATAAATAATAGGTGAACTTACACAAATTTGAAAACCTCTCACTGTCATAGTACCCGATATCTATACTAATATTATAAAGAGGTAATGTGTGTTTGTTTGTTTGTTTGTTTGTAGGAGGTAATCTTCGTAACTACCAATCTGATATTCCTGAAATTTTCACAGAGTCTTACTGCGGATATGGGAAGTTTTATAGGCTATATTTTTTTAAATATTTTTGGTGGGCGTGGCACCTCCCACACAAAGTAAATTTTTAATATCATATACATATATTGAGTACTATGATAGGGAGAGCCTTGCAAATTTGTGTGAGGTCACCTATTGTTAATATTAGTAGCTACGCCGGAAATGGGCGGGATCAGATAAGTGGGCGTGGTACCTCCCATACAAGTAATGGTTCAATATTATATATCTCGAGTAATGTGATAGAGAGAGCTTTTAAAATTTTTCAGATGTCACTTATTATTAATGTGAGTAGTCGGATGCAAAATGGGCAGTATCGGACCAATAGCCGTGGCACCTGCCATACAAAGTAAATACAAAATGCCATATATCTGGAGTACTGTAATAGTGAGAGTCTTGGGACTTTGTGTGAGCCAATAAGCAATTCATTTGATTAGTTAGACAAAAAATGGGCGTGATCGGAGCTGTGGGCGTGGCACCGCCCATACAAAGTAAATATATGATATCATATAACTGGTGTGCTAAAAAAGGAAGCTTTGACGCTTTGCACGATCCTATCAGATCTTAGTATGAGTAGTCGAACAAAAAATTGGTGGGTTCACACCAATGGGCGTGGCACTCCCCATGAAAAGTAACTATTTAATGATATATATCTGGAGTACTGTAAAAGGGAGAGAGCTTTGTGGCTTTGCGTGAGCCCATAGGTTCTTTGTGTGATTAGTCGAACAAAAAGATGGGCGTGATCGGAGCAGTGGGCGTAGCACCGCCCATGCAAAGTAGATATGTAATATCGTATAACTGGTGTACTATAAAAGGGAAAGACTCGACATTTTGCATGAGTCCATCAGATATTATTGTGAGTAGTCCAATAAAAATTGGGCGGGATGGGATTAGTGGGCGTGGCACCTCCTCTGTAAAAAAATATGAAGCACTACGAAAGCGACAGTCTTTTGATAAGTTCATTAGGTATCAATGTCATTTGTCGTCGAAAATATATCGCCAAAATCAAAAATCGCCAAACCCAAAAATCGCGAAAAATTAAAATCGCCCAAAAAACAAAAATTTCCGAATCAAAAATGGGCAAAATCAAAAATCGCTAAAAAAAAAGAAAAATTGCCAAATGATATTCTAAGTTCAAGGCCTATAGTTAAGTGTTGCCAGATCTAATAGGGATAATCCATCTTCTTCTCATGGGCAGCTACATGTACCTTGCTCCGTGGTAGGAACGCAGAAAAATCTGATAATTGTAGTACCGAATGGAAAAACAAAAAAATTTTATATCAGCATCAGCAAGAATTTAAATAAAAAAATCTGTACTTATAATCTACAGTAACATAAAATAGAGGTAATATTTGTTTGTTTGTTTGTAGGAGGTAATCTCCGTAACTACTCATCTGATCTTCCTGAAATTTTCACATAGTCTTACTTCGGATATGGGAGTGCTGGAGGCTTTAATTTTTTTAATTATTTTTAGTGGGCGTGGCACCTCCCATACAAAGTAAATTTTTAATATCATATAAATTAAGTACTATGATAGAGAAAGCTTTGCAAATTAGTCTCAGGTCATCTATTATTAACGTGAGTAGTCAGACAAAAAAATGGGCGGGATTAGAAAAATGCGCGTGGTACCCCCACACAAACTTAATATTAAATGTGATATATCTGAATTACTGTATAAGTGAGAGCCTTGGGACTTTGCGTGATACCTTTCATAACGATTAGGAAGGGGGAGGGGGAGGCTGTAGCGAAGCACACCGGGTTACATCTAGTATATGATATTTAAAGTTTACTTTGTATAGGAAGTGTCACGGCCAATAAAAACATAAAAAACATATATATTCTGTAATTACAGGAAGATTGGTCCTATGGTTTAGCCTCCGATAAGCTACAAATGAACAAATATACAAAACTCGCTTTTATATACGTGTATTTGCAACGTCAAAGCAGTTTTATAGCTTACTTTTACTTTTGTTTATAATAAGAGCTAAAAAAAACTTTCTTACAAAAAATATATATGATAACTTTCGTAAACCGCAAAACCTTTTCAAAAATTGATCCTAAGTATTTTTAACAGGTTTATTTATCCAAAAAAAATCCCACATTTTATTCCAAATGCTATACAAAAAATATAAAGTTATGTTTTGACCTTGAGTTCCTCAATAACTACTAAACCAATTTTGTTTAATTTAGAAAACTTCAAAAAGATATCTGTCAAATAATAAAAAAAAAAATATTAAAATATCGCAGTTTGATAAGACCTTACGGAACCTTGGCCAACGAAAAAGCGAAAACTTTATAGAGCACATCTAAGAAAAAGTTATAAAAATAAACTTGCAAAAGAAATCAAGTATGCTCAAATCTAATACTAAATCTATGACATGGTAAAAGTGTCATCCACTCTAAAGAACTGCAAGTATTCTTTAACCGAAAAAGCTGGCCACTTTTCATACATTATATTTATTTCCTACATAACACATATTAATTAAATGAAATTTTCCAATATTATTGTATTGAATTTATAAATGTGTGTGTATGCACATAGAATGTACGAATATGTCAGAATGTCAGTCTAATATATATTGTTGATTAAGCTATTTTCACAAGATGTCCATATTTTGTATATAATTTTTTATATTTTCTCTCAATTAGAGCAGAATCAATTTCATGCAAATTGCTGTCTTTCAGTGTTTTATTTTCTGTTACTTTATTTCATTTCATAACCAAAAAAAAAAAAAAAAAACAATAAACAAAAATATAAACAATAAAGAAAAATAAAAAGCACAAAATTGAAAGTTTTATGTACTATTAATGCAATTAAAAAATATACATAATAAAAAAAATTATTTTTAAGTCGACTTTCAAAATGTTTTATGGATTTTTATACCCTATACCCACTACATGGTCTGGCTATAATGACTTTTTTTTGAGGTTTGTAACTATCACAAATATTTGACGTATAGCCATCTTTTATTATACCGATCGACACAGAATCACTTTCTCAGGCGATTTAGCGATATTCGGCTATCCGTCCGTCTGTGTCTCCATGTAAACCTTGTAATCAAACTAAAGGTCGCAAATATGAATACATTTTGATTAAGTTTATTATGTAAGCTTCTATCGGCCATAGGACGAACACTATTGAAATTGAGGAAAATCGGTCCATGTTCAGACTTAGTCCCCATACAAATAAATCAAAATTATCGTATCGAAATTATCATTTAGATCCCGGCCAAATTGGGTTTGCGTATATTTATTACATCCATTTATCAGTAGTCCAAGAATAAACGTTATATGAAAATTCTTTTGATGTTGAGTCCGATCTCCACTTAAATCTATCAATAAACAAAAATAATGTACAGATTTTTCTCAAATTTGGTTTGTATATGATTCAACAAAAAATTAGTGACCTTGTCAAATATGGTCAGGATCAGTCCATATAAATGTAGTATCCACTCAAATTTGCTTTATGCTTATTTTTTCTATCTAGTTAGTTGGATCTAAGAGAAAGGGTATCTAAACGCATGCTATAGGTTATCGTATAGTCGGTCTGGACCGAGTATAATTTTCTTACTTGTTAGTTTTTTTTTAAATGATATTTTTAAGACGGAAAAATGTATTTAAATAAAATTTTTTTTTTTAGTTATTGTGAAATATTAATAAATTTAAAGAAGAATTTTTTATATTACAAAAAATACCAAATAACAAAAAAAAAAAAGAAATAGTTTTATTTGAAAAAAAATATATATACTTATTTGTTACTTCATCACATAAAAACTTTAACAATACTCTTAACGTTACAAGTGAAAAAAAAATTTTTAAATTGTCAAGTAATATTTTTTATACCCTGTACACCGGATTGTGTATTTTATTTTGTTATTCCTGCTATAATGCATCCAAATACAAATGGAGATATCCAGTGGTTAAAAGCCAAACTCGTACACGAACCGCCATTTTCGCTTTTTAGTTTTACGTTTTTGTTTATCGACAATAAATCAAGGAAATAACAAACCAGTTGTTAACAACTAATTGGAATACAAACTATATCGATACTACAAATACTACAAATACTATAAATTGATCAGCATTTGCAGTCGTAGGAGAAAATGGAAATTTGATAACCCATGGTCTTTTAACCTAACCTGCCATAATTTTCGATGCTGAAGCCTACGCTTTATATGAAAGCCTGCAAATACTTAGAGAAAATAGAGGCAAATATATAATTGCAACTGACAGCCTGAAAAATACTTACTGCAAAAATGAATTTGTCAAAAACATACAATAAATTATAATTAACATAGCAGACAGAATTAAAGTTTTATGGATCCCTGGACATGCCGGTATATGCGGAAATGAATTTTCAAACGATGCAGCAAAGAATGCTATATCAGCCCCACTACTATTTCATACGCCACTAACTACAAATGATATCATTATGGAAATGATATCATTATGGAAAACAAAATGTCACGGAATCAATATACACCCTTATACAAGGAAATTAACCATAATCGCTTACCATTACTAATTCCAACAACCACCACTGTTTTTATACCCTATACCACTATGTGGTTTGGGTATAATGACTTTGTGCTGCTGTTTGTAACAACCAAAAATATTTGACCTAGACCCATCTTTAATTATACCGATCGAATCAGAATCACTTTCTGAGTTGATTTAACAATGTCCGTCCGTCCGTCCGTCCGTCCGTCCGTCCGTCCGTCTGTGTGTCCATGTAAAGCTTGTAATCAAACTGCAGGTCGCAAATATGAATATATTTTGATGAAATTTGGTATATAAGCTTTTATCGGCCATGGGATGAACGCTATTGAAATTGGTGAGAATCGGTCCATGTTCAGACCTAGCCCCCATACAAATTACCCATATGAAATCGACATAAAATGCCATAAGATCCAAATTGTCATATAGATCTTACTCAAATTGGGTTTGTATGCGTTCATTACATCCACTAATGAGTAGTCCAAAAATGATCCCTTTGACCCCATATGGAGCTGCTTCCCGATCTTCACTTAAATCTATTAAAAAACAAAAATATTGCACTGATTCTTCTCAAATTTTGTTTCTACATATTTTTGCAAAATACAAGAGACTTTACCAAACATGATCAGGATCGGTCCATTTTTGCACCTAGTCCCTTTATAGATATAGCATCCGATATGAACTTTTTCATATCTGCAGCCAAACAATTTAATAAAAATCCCACTCAAATTTGGTTTTTGCTTATTTTCAATGTCCAGTTAGTTGGGCCTAAGAGATAGGGCTTCTAAACGCATGGTATAGGGTATCGTATAGTCGGTCTAGACCGACTATAATTTTCTTACTTGTTATGAATAAATTGGATACCAGAGTACGCCTTGGACAAACCCGCCTTACTCACAGCTACATGGTTGAGAAGAGTCCCCAATGGATCTCTCAATTCAGTCGCCAACAACCATTATCTATTAAATATATCCTTAACGAATTTTCGTATCGTTGTCTTAGTACCACATATAAGAATTGCATTTCTTTCATTGGGAAAAGTCCCATTGCTTGACACCTGCACAGAAACAAATCGGTTTTATACCCTATACCACTATGTGGTTTGGGTATAATGACTTTGTGCTGCTGTTTGTAACAACCAAAAATATTTGACCTACACCCATCTTTAATTATACCGGTCGAATCAGAATCACTATCTGATTCGATTTAACGATGTCCGTCCGTCCGTCCGTCTGTGGGTCCATGTAAAGCTTGTAATCAAACTGCAGGTCGCAAATATGAATATATTTTGATGAAATTAGGCATTTATTCTTTTATCGGCCACGGCATGAACGCTATTGAAATTGGTGAGAATCGGTCCATGTTCAGACCTAGCCCCCATTAAAAATGACCCCTATGAAATCAACATATATTGCCATAAGATCCAAATTATTATACAAATCTTAGTCAAATTGGGTTTACATGTATATATTACATCCATTAATCAGTAGTCCAAAAATGATCCCTATTGGACATAGGCCCCATATAGAGCTGCTTCGCGATCTTCACTTAAATCTATCAAAAAACAAAAATATTGTACTGTTTCTCCTCAAATTTTGTTTGTATATATTTTTGCAAAATGCAAGAGACTTTACCAAACATGGTCGGGATCGGTTCATTTTTGGGCCTAGTCCCCATATAGATATAGCATCAGATATGAACCTTTTCATATCTGCAGCCGAAAAAATTAATAAAAATCCCACTCAAATTTGGTTTATGCTTTTCTATATCCAGTTAGTTGGGCAGAGAGATAGGGTCTCTAATCGCATGGTATAGGGTATCGTATAGTCGGTCTAGGCCGACTATAATTTTCTTACTTGTTCATTTTCAATCAACACATTCATTGGTTTGATAAAATAAATCAATTAACAACATTGTTATATGAATTAAGCATCCTATTTAAATTAATGAAGCTTATAATTGCTTAATTTTAACAATGAACAATATGTTTATGATTGAGCGTCATGATCTCAAAATTAATTTAACTATAAATAAAAAACAAATATTTAAAATAAATTTTTTACTTAAACTGAATAAATTGGACATAGGTCGTATATGGGTAGCCCACAAAATTTTCAGAGGTATTTCGATGTGTCGCCCCCTCTACTATGGTTGTCCTGCGGATTCCGGTCGATAGTATTCCTGGTGATATCATGTGATGACCTTAGCAGGATATGGCCGATCCAGTTCCATTTGCGCCTCTTTATGTCGGTTGCAACTGGCAGTTGTTTTAATTTGGTCCAGGCCAGGAAAGTTCTCGAGGAAAATATTAAAGAGAAGTGGTGATAAAACACAACCCTGGCGTAGTCCAATGCCGACTTAAAATACTTAAATTGCTTAATTTCCCTTAATGCAGGATTCGGCAGGTTGCCTGATAGTAAAACTTTGAACCAGAGAGATTAGTTTTGTCTGGCCACCTCTATAGGACGTTGTGATCCAATGTGCCAAATGTTTTTTTCAAAATCGACAAAGCAGAGATATAGTGACGATCCCTGTTCGGCCGACTGGTCGGTAAAAATTGAGGCCGACTGCTCTGTCAGGCTATTGGCATGGTCAATACAAGACTTCTGGGGTCTAAAATCATTTCATTCATTTCTCAATGCTTGTGTAGTTCCATCCGAAATTCGCTTTGTGATTATGTGCGCAATTATTTTATTGACCATGCTGAGAAAATGTATTCTGTATGTATGTTGCTTCGATTCGTAAGATCTCCTTTTTGGAAATTTCAAGAATCATTCCTTCAATAAGCTCGCTGGGTAGTGATTCAGCTATCCAGAAGACTGTAGTGAGGGGTAAGATGATTTATGCACTAATATGTGGATCTGTTTGTACCAGTTCAAGTGAAATGCCATCTAAGCCCGGGGCCCTGTTGTTCTTGAGTGATCTTATTGCGCTAATAATCTCAGATATAACAGGGAATGAAGTTGGAATGTTAGTATTCGCATTGTGCGTTATAAAATTGCATGTTAGTTGGGCGCAGTATAGCTGGAGACAATTTCTTAAAAGCTCTATATAAGTCACTAAATCTGTGGGTAGCAGCTGCGGTTTGAACTTCTAATGAAACTTCGTAAATCCAATTACGCTTGTCTTGTCTTGCACTCTTTCTAACCAAGCGATCTAGAGTATTGTGCTGTCACTTGAGTCATTTTTACCAGTTCGATTTCTAGTCATGTCTACAGCAGATTTCATCGCTTTTCGCGATTCGATTAGCCTCCACGTTTCGACGGATAACTACTTTTTGCAGGTGCGCTCAGTATAGCCAATTACATTAACTGCGGGTTCCGTGAAGAATTTTTTTGTTTTCCATTTGCCGCATTGAGCTTCAGGCATGGTGTCAAAGGATGATGTTAGAGATCAAGTGTACCGCGCAGTAACTGCACCATTTTCAATTCTGCGTATGTCGATCCGTCCTTGAATTTGGGATTTTTTTTCATTAATGCCAGGAAGCTTAACAGGCATAGTTGCCACGAAAAGATGATGGTCGCTTGTCAATTCGCTCTCCCGCGATTGCGCACATCCAAGATAGAACCACGCTGTTTTCTGAAAATCGTAATGTGGTTTACCTGATTCTCGGTAAAGAGAGCCACGAGACTATTTTAGTTGCATATTTCCAGGAAAATGTCCCCATTATCGGATTTTCGCCCCAATGCCCATTATTACCACAAGAGCATATGAATGACCGCACGAATACGGTTATAACCGACAATATATAAGTCATTTCTTTTTGTATAAAGTTCTAGTAATATGACCCTCGCCCTTAAATTTAATTTACGCGTATGTTCTATGTTCATAAACAATAAAATCTAGTTTGGCCGAGTTCTGACCATTTGTGTTTTCGTGGGTCTTTCCAAAGCTCATGTCTTCGTATTTTACTAAATATTGATCAGCTAAATCTCGCTGTTAATTTTAGTTATGCCAAATTTGACAGTTTTAAAAAATCACACCATTAACAAATTTAAATAGCTTTTATTTCAATGGAAAAAAAGACATTTTTTTTTGCATTTACTGACTTAATACTCCATCAATATATAGAGTATCGCTTTCTAATCTTGCAGAATGTAAAGTATTTATGGCTTCAATTTCATTATCTGCACTTAATAGTGTATTTTTAATTGATTGAAGTGCCTCTATGGTAATTTTATTCAAAGCTTTTTGTTTGCCTTCTTCAGACAGATCGCTATAAATTCCCTCCGCAGACTTTTCCCACACATTCATTAGATCGTTTGTAGTCTCACGTGTCTTCACATAAATTTCGGTTATTTGTTTGCTTTGACTTTGAAATTCAGTTATAGTGTTGGCATGGGTAAGATGTGTTAAATTTCGCCTTTGATCCAAATCTCTTTTATGTGATGTCGTTAAATGATGTTCCTCACATATGTAACCATGCAAAGGGGAATCACAATTGATATCATTCCACCTGTAGTCGGAGTCCCTTAATATTTCAACACAGTGCTCATTACTATCGCGATTACTTGGTTCATTTCTGTCCCAATAACCAAACGTCTTTTTCTGACCATTCGAAACTGAAGAGAAAGGTCGATTAAGGTCTATTTCCTTATTGAACTCATCATGTTGATCCAACCATAAAAAGCGTGGTTTTTCTAAATTAGTCGATAGCATTAATGATGGGAAATATTTTTACAAGTCATTTTAAATACTTACCAGGTAATGATTGTAAGAGTTTCACAATAGCTGCGTTTTTCTCGGTACTATCTATTACCACTAATTGCAAATTTTTACGAGAACACTCATCAATTGCTTGGAGATAATTATACTTAATGTAGTAAAATAAAATGTAAGTTACAATATATAAATTAGTTAGAAATTAAAATGAGTTTTACTTTTAAATCGACTTCAATTAAATATTCCATCCCATCAGTAGCTGTACACCATTGTTGGGTAGCAGCAACAAACCCAAGATCTGTTGCTTTTAGAAGCACCAAGTATGTAATAATTTGGTAATAAGACTTCATTGCTTCAAAACGTAGAAGAAACTGTTTTATTATAAATATTTTTCCAATTTATTTATATCTACGTACTTGTTGTTGACGTCAAATACTTGTGAATCTTTATAAAAAATAAATAAAGAAAAAAAAAATAATATTTAATATACGTATGAATAAAATCGGTAGTTCTGGAGATATGGAAAGTGTTTTTTTTAACGAAATGTTTACGTTTCTGTAATCAAAATTTCTGAAGAGCAGATAAATATTCATTATACCATATAATCAGCACCTGTTCAGCCTCACATTTAAATGTCTCCTATGAGTTCAATTTAAATGATCCGTTTCATATATGTTTTGTATATATATATTATAATATATGAAAAACCTTTCTAAGCATGTGCATAAACCGAGCGTTTTTTGAGCAAGTCTTATATCTATATACATAATATAAAATTATATCTATATACATATTACAATTAAATTCGTATATGTGAATCCCATTTAAATTTGATTTATGTTTTAGTTGTCTTTGAATTCAAGGGCGGATCAATAATTTGACTAAAATTCGGTAGTCAAAAAAAAATTATTTTTTAACATTGTTGGAGCCAGCAGAAAGCATATATTTAAAAAATTCAGATCTACACTGTATTCTTAATTGGACTGATTACTGGAATTTCAGATTTCATCTGCGATTTATTGAACATTGTGAACATTTTTATGTTATATTTGAACAAATTGTTCCTATATGAAATGTTTCTACTTAGGACGGCCTTGAGGTTTGAACCTGCATCTATCTCACATACACCTGTACTTGCACTTTTTGGTCAGCGCTTTAACACACTCACCTCAATAATCAGTTTTCATACCATAGAGCTGATTCTTCGTATTAATTTCAGATGATGCAACGCTACCCACACAAACAATCGTTATTTTGAATTTCTGAAATTTTCATATTTCTGCTTATGTATGTTTCTAATTTCCACTATTATTAATTTTTTTTGGTTGGATAGGAAAAACTTTCACTAGAAGCTAAATTCACAGAATGTGATAGATGAGGTACCAAATTCAAAGAATTTTTATATGGCAACAACACACGTGTTTATGGTCATATGTAAGCAACTCTATTAAATCTGCAATCCTAAGGCAATATTATATGCTTACGTTATCTAAAATCTCGCCCACTGTCATTATCCAATTGGCAAACACCGTATTGAGAGTGTTTCGTGACTAGGAGGTATATACCACTCTATGCTCAGGGTGTAATAAGTGTGTGCAGATGATTATAACTAGCAAATCACTTTACCTAGACCCACCTTATTCTATACCGATCGACTTGCAATCACTTTCTGAGTCAATTTAACGATATCTGTCCATCCGTTCGATTGTCTGTTTTATTCGTTTGTCTCTGTCTCTCTTTTATTATTCAAGTATTTTATTATTAAAGTTTTTAGAACGATCGGTATTGAAATTGGTGAATATCGGTGCATATACAGAGCCAGACCTCATATAAATAGGACTATTTCTAGTCATACTTCTCAATAAAGCTCATTTCCGAACTTTACTTTTTCATTAATTATTTTTATATAAACAAAAAATTCTTGGAGATATTCAACTGGACAAATATTTCACAAATTAAACCTATTTAGGGTAATTCCATGCAAAGGTCAACCTGAGGTTCAATTTTAAAATTTTTGTTTGCTCCACAAAGCTGGTTGTCCACAGAAGAGACGGGAGCTGGTACTGGTGTTGTCCGTAAAATATGCTCAACAAATTTTGTTCTACCTGTTGGTCTTTGGGCCACTTGAGTGTCCCGATGTATTTTCCTGGTGTTGGCTATGGTTGTTGCTCAAATAAAACAAATTTGTTGAGATGTAAAACAATAATTTTATTAACTTTAAAACGTTCCTTCTTCGGGTACTATCAATTTGATTAATTGTAAGAAAAAAACCTTTTAAAAACAAAGATGCTGTAACCTTTTTGGTGATGATGCTATGAGCGATCGAGAAAAATGTGTTAAAAAAAATACCTTAATACATATATATGCTGGCGGAAAAAACGCCAACTTTGTTGGCGGCTAAAAAACATTCAACTAGTTGGTCTGGTCAGTTGACAAATCCTTTGCATAGTTTGTTGTATAAGACACCAAAGCGCTGATTAGGCGGTACGTAAATAATTTTCATTTAAATAATTTCTATTAATACCATTTCAAAGTAGAGGGTATGAAAATATAAAAATAGTTTGTTAGATCTATTTTAAAACATTTTTATGCCCCTATTTTTCCAGTAAGCAAGGAAAAGTGTAATTAAGTAATTTTGAAAATAAAGGCAGTGTCATATCTGTCACATTATAAAACACTTTTTTTACTAAAATTTATTTTAGAATTCATGTTTTTATATGCTTTATTAAAAAACTAGCTCTTATGTTAACTATAAACAACTGTTTCTTATTTTTCATATGAATAACTTCAGAGCATTTCTTTGTTTTACAAAAATCCTTTAAAATGCTGTCTGTTTATTTTAATGTCTGTCACCACTGCTTTTTGCCACCAGCTATTAATAATAATGTTGGTCAGGTCAGTCTCCATAATTTTGTGCTTTTTTGTGAACACTGAAACCTTTTAATATATAATATAGGATTAGAAAAATCTCTAAATGTCATGTCTGACACTATGGAATTAGCCTTTACTGACAGTATTTAAACTACAAATTCGTACAAAAAAGGTTTGTCGTTTGTTTTTTTATACCCTCCACTCCAGTGTGCAGAGGGTATATATAAGTTTGTCATTCCGTTTGTAATAATTAGAAAAAAAAATTTGGACCCCATAAAATATATATATTTGTGATCCTTATAACAACCGGAGTTGATATAGCGATGTCCGTCTGTCCGTCTGTCCGTCTGTCCGTCTGTCCGTCTGTGGAAATCACGATGACGGCATCAATCGGGCAGCTAGGGTGCTCGTTGGCATAAAAAATGATTCACTAACATCCTAAAAAGTTTGCTATTTAAAATCGTCCAAATCGGTCAATTAGGGCCCGAGATTTGAATGAAGAACTAAAAAAAGTCTTGAAAAAATATAATTTTCTATGTTGTTCTTGTCACGATCACGCCCTCAATAGGATAGCTAGGGTGATAATTTTTAGTGAGAATGATTCACCAAATTCATGGGAAGATTTCTACTTCAAAAATCATTAAAATCGGTGGAACAGGTCCAGGTAAATCTATGAAAAATTAAAAAAAAAATGAAAAACATGATGTTTCCATATTGTTCCTGTTGTTATTCTAAATGTTCCATTGTTGTCATAGCTGGACTTGTTGTTTTTGTGGTCGTTGTGATAATAATATAATAAAAACGAACCCTTTGTACATTTTTTTGTGAACTCTGGTAGAAAATTTTAAAAGTTTCCATTGTTTTGGCATCACTAAAAAAATTTGTTAGATCATTTCTGTCATTGCCACGAGCCTGCATGCAAAATTTCAGATCGATTGGCTCACGGGAAAGGGGCTAAAAATCGATCCAAAATTTTGTCGACAAGCAGACACTACCAATTAATATAAAGGCAGTAAATAAAGGGAGTAAAAGTTCACCACTAATTTAAAAAACAAATTTTTATGTATTAATTTATTTAAAGAAAAATATAATTAAATGAAATAGTAATAATAATAAAAAAAAATAATATACAATACAAAAAAAAAAGAATATATAAATAAAATAAAATAAAGATAAATGCATTCATAGCATTATAATACATATCAAAGGTCAATGTTTTCTAACCGTAACGGTAACGAGTCAGTTGTTTTTTTTTACATGAAAATCATTTAAAACAGTTACCGAACGTAACCGGAACGTCCCAATACTTTTCATGTGAAAAAAAGGCTGACACGTTACGTAACAGTTACATGTCGCTAACTTGTTCTTTACACAGGCTACTGCTTTTGCAGCCAACTTCAAGTCTATTTATATAGTTTCGTAAGCATAACTGATAAAATTGTTTCTATTATTTTTTGCTGTAAGTAATAAATTATAAATATACTGAATTTGCAAACTAAAATGGATACATATATTGGAGGTGCTTTAATACAAAAGAGTTAACGAAACAAAATCAAAAAAAAAAAACAACTCTACAACATCAACAATGGCAGTCATATGTTCTTCAAATAGAAAAAAAAAACTGCAAGTGTGTTTTGTTGGCTACAAAACAAAAATAGTGTTGACAATATAACAAAATATGTAAAAGAAGTTAGTGCTATGAAATATTTTATTTTGTTTAAAAAAAAAATCGCAAAATGAAAGGCTATAATTCCATTAATAATCAAAAGGCGTTAAACTAATTTATTTATTTTTACGTTGTACTAATGCATTTTAAATAAGTAAAAGTAATTGTATATTTAAATAAAAATTCATTTGTATTATATGTTGCTGTCGTATTCAGAAAAATCAAGTAGCTGACTATGCGACTACAAATGCTGCTGCCAGCAGTCGTCTATGTGTTTCATTCATGATGTTGCATTTTTTTGCGAGCAATACTTACATATATTCTAAATAAAGAAATAATAGTTCTTTTCATACTGCGAAATCTATACAAATATATGTACAAATACTATATGTCAAATTTCAAATTTGCAATAATTGATACATTTTTGAAAGAAAATTGTATAATATGAAATGTCTTTAATTTATTTCATAGAAAACAATTTTTTGAGGTGCGTGGATTTTCCATATTTACTGTTTTACTATTTTCGTAATGAGGTTAAATGAGTTAAAAAGAATTTAAAATATTTGAAAATATTAGGTGAGGATCCTCAAGATGTAATATACGATCGGTCTAAAACTTTTCACTTAGAGCCACAGTTAAATTCGAAACAACAAAAACCCATATATTTTGTGCATAAAGTTTAACATTAAATGTGCTTTTCTAAAATGTCTATATATTTTTTCTCATTCATTTCTGACCATCTTCAATGTAAATTTACCAAAGTTTTTTTTATTGCAATATGTATATAAAACTTAAAAATTTAATATTTTTTATTGTGTATTAACTTATTATTCTGCGATTTTCATTACATCACAAAATGTTACAAATTGGCACTACTGTTTCAAAAACAGAAAACTTCTAAATCAGTTGAAAACAGTTGATCTGTAAAACTGTGTGTGAAATTGTGTCAAATAAAATTACAAATATTAATAAATATAATAATACATATATATATATATATATATATATATTATTAATTTTGTTAAGAATTAGCACAAAATTGATTTTCCATTTTGCATTTCATTTATAAAGAATTCTGCCATATTTTGTTAAAGGGAAAATCCATTTTTGTTATATTAAAAAAAACAGACTTGCATTTAATTTTTCCGTGACTGCCTCAATAATTGCGTAGATGCCACCACAATATTTTTTCTAATTAAAACAGTTGATCTGTAAAACTGTGTGTGAAATTGTGTCAAATAAAATTACAAATATTAATAAATATAATAATACATATATATATTTTATTAATTTTGTTAAGAATTAGCACAAAATTGATTTTCCATTTTGCATTTCATTTATAAAGAATTCTGCCATATTTTGTTAAAGGGAAAATCCATTTTTGTTATATTAAAAAAAACAGACTTGCATTTAATTTTTCCGTGACTGCTTCAATAATTGCGTAGATGCCACCACAATATTTTTTCTAATTAAATATTAACCAATATCTAACTAGAATTATGATTTATTCCGACTAAAAAGTTCCAATTAAAAGTTATTCATCCCAATTATGAATATTCTCAAGGAATTTCTTTCTCACGGAAAATACATTTCTCGAGAAAAAAATTCCTCCAATTATAAATTCCGCGTGAACAAAAAATGATTAACTGGCATCATCGAATTTCGAAGCCACTTGCTTTGCTTAAGGTGCTATTACATGATGTGTTTTTTACATATGTACTGTCAAATTTTCCCACAACAAAAGTTGTACACATCGTGTGATACATATGAAACATTGTTTATGTACAATACATGAGGAAAGGCACATGTACATTTTTCAATTAGAGCAGGTTCTATTTTTGTATGACAATCATATGAGAATACAACACTGCTTGTGGCGAAAGAAAAACAGAGTAAATTATAAAGATTAATATTGAAAGAAAAATAAATTGTTTAATATTAATTAACAATTAAAAAATATATAACTTTTTTTTAACAATAAATTTTTGTAAATTCACAAATTAAATCAGCTGTTGTTTACATTTAGAGGTTATGTCATACGTAAATACATATGCACGTGTGATAGCAAAAATTATGAATCGTATGTAAAAGACAATTTTGACAGACATGAGGAATTTCATATGGATAAAAAAAAGTGACAGTACATATGTAAAAAACACATCGTGTAATAGCACCTTTATTGACAATTTATTTTCTATTTTTTGTGTGTGTGCAAACGACCCTACAATAAATGTCCCAATAAACATTTTTGTTTGCTATCAACTTGAGGTGCATTTGAGATCAAATACATTTCTCAAATCTCCAACGTTAATTCTCAAATGCCCTCAATAGTTCGAATATAGTCTTCTCAACTTAAAAGGCACATTTTTTATATGGCGATTTTCATAGTTATCAAATTGAGAAATTTGTGATTCTCAACTTGATAGCAAAGAAATATTTCCAATCGGTATCAAATGGAAGGTACGGAATTGCCATATTAAAAAATATTATACTAATTTTAGAAATGAAAACAATGTACTTTTTTTAATGTTTCAATTTAATTTCATTATATATTTAACATTACTATGTACATATTTAACATTAAATGTACATATTATGTACATTTTTTAAAATCTAGAATTAAAAATAAATGAATTAATTAGTTGTACATTTTTTGAAAAATTCGACAAAAAGCAAAAATAATTAAAAATATATCAATGATTTATTTGTACTTTTTTGGCATTTTTTAATTTAATTTATTATTTATGACATATTTAAATAATATCTCAGACTTAACACAAATCGTATTCAAGTTGAAAAAATGTTTGTCTCAAGTGGAGAAAAGTGTTGGATATCCAATTGAGAGTAAAAATGTTTCTCAAAGATTGGAAAAAATGTTAAATCTCAACTTGATGTCAAGTTGAAAGCAAACAAGGAGAAAAATTGTTCAACCCAAGTTGAGAATTACATTTGACATCAATTTAAGAACTTAACTTTTCTCCAACATTGGAGAAATAATATTTCAATGCATACTGGGGAATGACCGAAACTAACACATAAACAGTTTTTTCCTATTTGAAAAACATATGACTGTCATTGTTGCTGTTGTAGAGTTGTTATACCCTCCACTCCAGTGTGCAGAGGGTATATATAAGTTTGTCATTCCGTTTGTAATAATTAGAAAAAAAATTTTGGACCCCATAAAATTTATATATTTGTGATCCTTATAACAACCGGAGTTGATATAGCGATGTCCGTCTGTCCGTCTGTCCGTCTGTGGAAATCACGATGACGGCATCAATCCGGCAGCTAGGGTACTCGTTGACATAAAAATGATTCACTAACATCCTGAGAAGTTTGCTATTTAAAATCGTCCAAATCGGTCGATTAGGGCCCGAGATTTGAATGAAGAACTAAAAAAGTCTTGAAAAAAAAATAATTTTCTATGTTGTTCTTGTCACGATCACGCCCTCAATAGTGCAGCTACAGTGATCATTTTTAGTGAGAATGATTCACCAAATTCATGGAAAGATTTCTACTTCAAAAATCATTAAAATCGGTGGAACAGGTCCAGGGAAATCTCTGAAAAATAAAAAAAAAAAATGAAAAACATGATATTTCTATATTGTTCTTGTTGTTATTCTAAATGTTGCATTGTTTTCATAGCTGGACTTGTTGTTTTTGTGGTCGTTATGGTAATAATATAAGAAAAACAAACCCTTTGTACATTTTTTTATCAACTCTGGTAGAAAAATTTAAAAGTTTCCATTGTTTTGGCATCATTTCTGTCATTGCCACAAGCCTGCCTGCAAAATTTCAGATCGATTGGGTCACGGGAAAGTGGTTAAAGTCGATCCAAAATTTTTTCGACAAGCAGACACTAATAGTTAATATAAAGGGAGTAAAAATTCACCAACATCTAAAGCAAATAATGCTAAAATACCTAGTTGTTAATAAAAAAAACAATTGGGCAATTCACAATGGGTAATGTATCGTTGTATCTCTTGTATCGTGTATCACTTTACAATAGTGTAAAATTGTTGTTGGTAATTTTCACTGAAAAATCTGATACACGATCCAACTTCATTTGCTATGTTTAGTAAATATTGTATATTGTATCATAACATATCAGTTCCAAGTGAATGCCAGTTTTTATGAAAAAGAAAAAACAAATACATAGAATATTATCAGCATAAATAATTATAAAATAAATTATGGCAAATAATGCAAATAACGCAAATACATCGATAAGTTTATTTATATAAAAATTAATGTTTATATTTTTAGTATGTATTTTCTCTTTCAGTACCAACCAAAACATTTAACATTTTTTTTTTTTTCATTATAAATTAAAATGCAAGAGGTACGTAACTAAAACTCCAGGGTATATCTCACGACCAAAAAGCAAACACTGACAAGTGTTTTCTCTTATACAAAATAGCAGAAGCGACGAAGCGATCTTTCCTCGTTGGATCGAAAATTACTAAAGAAAGCGTTTTACAATATGAAAATACAACTGAGTGTTCACAACAAATGATTGTATTGTGTATTTCAATACAACATACAATATACAACACCTGTTGTGAATTGCCCAAATGTAAATTTAGCAAAAAAAATTTATGTATTAATTTATTTAAAGAGAAAAACACAAAAATAACGTTTGATGTTGTATTTTTTGTGTGTAATATTTAAATATACATACATACACATATTAAATAATACAAATAATGTACATATATTATATATATGTATGTATGTATATTCATAGTAACTGCATGTTAGAAATAAATCGGTTATTTTATTTACATAAAATTCTGCAGTATTTTGTTGTGGGGAAAATACATTTCTTTTGTATAACAGAGTGTCACTTCATTTTGCTCAGCGTGACTATGCCACAGTAGATGCCGCCATAATTTTTGTTTGTTCTAATTAGCTTTGCAATAGTTATTTCTATTTTAACATGAATGTTAATATTTTCAACTAGATATCATACAGAACAATGTTAAGAGTATACACGGGTTGGTCTTTTATTTCATACGTTTTTTCATTATTCTTTTACAAATATGAACATAAGTTTGGCATATTACCCACCAATCTCACATCACACTGCAAGTTCGAAAAACTCAATACACTCACATTTTTTTTACTAATACACACACATTTTCCGAAGTGGTCACACTAATGGCACCAAATTTTTCGTGCGAATAGTGTTATAAATTAATGCAGTGTTATAAATTTAATGCAAATTTACTGGATTCTGTAAAATTGTAATTAAAGTTTTAACTTGTTAAATCTATTATAATGATTTATTTTTTGAAATGCGCATACAAAAACGCAAGTTTGTTAATTATAGAGCATAAATATTATTAACTATTATTAAAATAATACTAATAATTATAAATGTAAACATTTTCCCTCAAACATGTGCCTGTATAATAAACTTGGTAACTCTACTTAAAATAAAATAAGAGAGAGAAGTATACAAATTTTTTCAAGTTTACACTTCGACAGCATTTTAAAAATGAGATTGCAGTCAGATGTTTGAGCATAAAATTTAATGGCGATGGATTCGACTAATTCGAACAATTTTTCGTTGATAATACGTACACAACGATTTTACAATTTCAGTGTGATGTGAGATTGGGGGGTTAACTTTTTGTTGTCTTTACAAAATAGAGTTACCGAGTTCGTCAATGAGTTTTTTGCTTACAAAACAGTTCTACATAGTTATATAGAATTATTATTCTGCTTTACCTATAAAATATCTGATTGCGATTACATCTAATTTTTAAAAATTGTTTATAATTAATAAAGCATTATTATTCACATAAATACAAAATTTCACTTTTTAAATTTTCCATTCAAATTTAAGAAAATATCAATTATAATAAAAACTGAAAATAAAATTTCCAATTATAAATTAGAAAATATTAATTGAGTTTCAGAAAACGTCGGAAATAATAATTTTAAATTTAGAAATATCTTTACATTTAAAAATGTTTACATTTAAAAAAAATATTGCCATTCAGGAGATATTAATAACTTTTCAGTACCGCGATTCAGTAACTTCTTTTAACGATAGTCGAATTGTAAAAAAAAAGAAAATTGCAAAATTATCAGTAAAATTTTGAAACGATATTCGCTATTGTTAAAGTCAGCTGTTGTTGTTATCTAAACGACAACCATTTTTGTGTTGTTTATCCAATCGATAAAAACTTAATTTTTTAGGTTGAAATATCGTCATACATAAATAAAAATCATGAAATAGTGAAAATATTTTGCTTTAATTAAAAAACTTTTTTATATAAATAAAAAAATTAAATAGCATATTCAATTCATTATTTCATTTTCAAATAAATAAACAGAAATATTAGTAAAAAAAATAAAGATATTAAACATAAACATAAAATCATCCTGTCAAACACGAAGTAATTTGTTTTTTTCTATTCTTTGTGTTTTTCGCTTATTTTGACAGAGATGCCACTCCTTTACAATTTAAATAAATAGAAAAACAGATTTGTCGATATTAATTTAAATTCAATGAATTTAAGAAAACCTCAAATGATATTTAAGAATTGCTAACATAAAAATTGTTACATAAGTAAACGTAATTTTATGAGAATGTTATTTTTTATAAATAAATTTTCACAATTTTTTTTGGATGAAAATTTGAAGTTTTTCAGAAAATAAAGATAACATTAAATTATTTTATTTAAAATGTTTGGGACTTTTCGTTTTTTGCGTTTTTCATCCCTAATTTGATTATTTATTATTATAAATTTATTCTCTATGTTTTCAAAATATGGCAATATTTTAAAAAAAAGTTGAGAGAGCTTTTTTTTTGGTTATTATTTTGTTACTCCATCCGACCTATATGGCCATAATGAAGAAATATTTGGCCAGTTAAAAGAAACTATACAGCCATCTCCAATTAGCACGATTTAATTCATATAGCCACTCTACACAACCATTACCTTTGCAATGGAGGTTAGGGCGAGCTATTTAATTAGCAAAAACTAAATTAAACGAGAAGTTATGTCATATAACCGGAAACGCATGCATATAGGTATATAACCAAAATTCATGCCGATCAGCAACCACGATGACCAAAAAGCAAACACCGAAATAAATCCGAAATAATAGAAAAGAAGAAAACCAACCCAAAGAATTTGCTGAAATAATTTGGTATTAAGTTTAACAAATTGTTTACTTTTTCATTTACATTTATTATCAAGACTCAAACCGAGGTGGAGGGTATCAAAGATTCGGCACAGCCGAATTTAACACTCTTACTTGTTTTTTTATTAATTTTTTTACATAAGAAATGCAAAATTATGACAATGTTTATAAACATTTGTTGTAGCATCATGCTTCCTTTATATATCAACATCCAAAATCATATGCGTAATTTGAATTGAAATAAAATTGTATAAACAAATTTTAAAGAAAAAAAAAAAGAAAAAACAATACGAAAATGAATTAAAATATTTTTCGAAATTGAAGGAAAAACTATAATGCGGAAAATATATTAAAAAAAAAAAAACAAAGCATGAAGGTAGAGTACCGTAATGGTAGATTGAAAACAAGTTTTAATGACTTATTTTGGGCTGATTGTAGGGGTTTTGAATGAGCTACTTTTCCTGCATCCATATATAGAAGGAGGGTAAGTTAGATGTGAGTGTACAAGTGACTGATAAATAAGTAACTTTACTGTGGAATCTAATTTGTTTTTGAATTTAAATAGTATTCCAATTCCAGATGAAATATTTGCCTTTAATGTGCTTATGTGTTTGTCCCAGAGTAGTTTATGATTCATCATAATTCCTAAATATTTTACCTTGTCTGACTCAGCTATGACTGCACCATCAATATAAATAAACATTTTAGCATCTTCTTTTGAATAATATGGTTTATTATATGATGAACACCACATTTAACCGGGACCATTGAACTGCTTGATTCCCCAACTTGAACAAATTGCATCCTGTTGGATAAATAATCATGAAAAACATCAAGTGTTTTATTCGTTACGCCTATAATCCTAAGCTTTCTGATTAAAATTTCATGGTTAAGTAGGTCAAAAGGTTTTGTGTAATTGAAGAACACCCCGGAAACTCCGCTGAAACCTGCAATTAGCTTATGGTATTTCTTTTGGGCTATGATGGTCAGCTTATAAGTTTTAAATAAAATAAATTAAAACAAAATTTATTTCATGTCCACTCTACGTTTCGTTGACGGTTTTTCAACTTCATCAGGTGTGTATAAAATTTTTTTTATACCCTATACCACTATGTGGTTTGGGTATAATGACTTTGTGCTACTGTTTGTAACAACCAAAAATATTTGACCTAGACCCATCTTTAGTTATACCGATCGAATCAGAATCACTTTCTGAGTTGATTTAACAATGTCCGTCCGTCCGTCCGTCCGTCCGTCCGTCTGTGTGTCCATGTAAAGCTTTTAATCAAACTGCAGGTCGCAAATATGAATATATTTTGACAAAATTTGGTATATAAGCTTTTATCGGCCATGGGATGAACGCTATTGAAATTGGTGAGAATCGGTCCATGTTCAGACCTAGCCCCCATACAAATTACCCCTATGAAATCGACATAAATTGCCATAAGATCCAAATTGTCATATAGATCTTACTCAAATTGGGTTTGTATGCGTTCATTACATCCATCCATGAGTAGTCCAAAAATGATCCCTTTGGCCCCATATAGAGCTGCTTCCCGATCTTCATTTAAATCTATTAAAAAACAAAAATATTGCACTGATTCTTCTCAAATTTTGTTTGTATATATTTTTGCAAAATACAAGAGACTTTACCAAATATGATCAGGATCGGTTCATTTTTGGACCTAGTCCCCATATGGATATAGCATCCGATATGAACTTTTTCATATCTGCAGCCAAAAAAATTAATAAAAATCCCACTCAAATTTGGTTTTTGCTTATTTTCTATTTCCAGTTAGTTGGGCCTAAGAGATAGGGTTTCTAAACGCATGGTATAGGGTATCATATAGTCGGTCTAGACCGACTATAATTTTCTTACTTGTTTATTATTAAATTCTGGCGACAAAGAATTAAAATAAAACAACATATCAACATATCAACAATAGTTTTTCGATTAATCCAAACTTATATTGTCAGGTTATTATTATTTAATAAATTTAAAGATAATAATAATTTAAAGATAAAAATTTAATAAATTAATAAAAATAAATAATCAAAATAAATATAAAAAATCACAGTTTTAAACTTAACGACTAATATCATAGAACTAATATTTAAGAAATTACAATATTGCAGCTTAGTGTTATCTTTGTCTTCTTTGTTGTTTAATGTTTTATGTATTTTTTGTTGTATTCTTAAACTTTTTTTCATTTATCTCTTTATCTAAAATCTTAACTCCTTTTAAATCGACATTATGTCCGCTCTCTTTTGCGTGTTGAGATAATGCTGTCGATTCCTTGTGTTTTTTTTTTGTCTGCTTAATGTTCCGCAATTTTTACTCCTAAAACTCTTTTTATTTTCCTATGTAGACTTTATTACACATCTCCCTTTCATTACCATCGCATTTTATCTCGTAAACTACGTTGTCAATAGGTATAGGTATAGGTATAATCTTGTGTACTTTTAAACAGTCCGGATATCTATCATATCGTTAACTATAACTGTTAGAATATTATATATCGATTATTATCTTATTAGTAGCATTCTAGGGATTATAGCGTCAGGGCAGGGCATTTATTAACATTTAAATTTTCCAACACGCGTTCAACTTTTGCCTTAACAAATTTTTGAAAAATGTCAATATCATCCCCTGGATCAATAATATTATTTGTTTTAGTGTTATTAACAACACCAAAGAAGAATTAATTTAAAGCTGTAGCTTTGTTTTCATTCTGATTTAATAGATTTATATTTGCTGCTAAAATATCCCTTATACCGCAATTACTTCGACCAAGCTCCTTATTTAAAAACTGCCATGTTTTCTTTGGATATTCATTACATAATTCTAGTTTGTTCATATAAATCCATTCATCAGATTATTGTTGCTTATTTTAATAACTGCTTATTACCTAAATTCGATCTGCAAACATTTCATTATTGCTATTCTACCTTCGAAGTTTTAATAACGATTCTTTGTAGCAAATTAAGGAAAGCAGGTTATCGGTCAGCCAAGGCATTAAATTTTTACGTGTATGCAAATGCCTAGTTCTTAGTTTTGTATTATGCAATATAGCTGTTTTGGAAATTGTTATAACATCCTCACATAAGTCAGAAGTTGCCAAATAATGCCCTAATTGCTCATAATCTATTTTTTAGATTTTTTGAATTTAAAATCCTGCCGAGATATTTCTGATTCAAAAAAAAAAAAAAAATAAATAATAACAATTTATCATATTATGATCAGTCAGATTACTTACAATTGAGTGCACAAAAGTTATACGATTCCTTTTCGTAAAAATGCAGTCATGGATGACAGGAATACATATCAAACTCAGAAAGAACATTAAACAATTGGCTTTGACTTCTATCGATAGAAAATACATCAATGTTAAAATCACCCAAGAATAAGCAAGGTGCGCCATATTTCTGATTCAAAAAAAAAAATAAAATAAATAATAACAATTTATCATATTATGATCAGTCAGATTACTTACAATTGAGTGCACAAAAGTTATACGATTCCTTTTCGTAAAAATGCAGTCATGGATGACAGGAATACATATCAAACTCAGAAAGAACATTAAACAATTGGCTTTGACTTCTATCGATAGAAAATACATCAATGTTAAAATCACCCAAGAATAAGCAAGGTGCGCCATCATATAAAACAAGCTATAGATTATTTTTTTTTTTAAACTTCTCCAAAACACTTTTTTCAGATCTATAAATTGATGTAAACATTAATGGTTTATTTGTTATCCTAACAGGTAACTCTATCGACACAGCATCCATATAGTCTGAACTATTTTTTGTTTTCACAATATACCTTGGAAGGTATTTACAAAAAACAGAAGTTCCGCCATAAAAAAATAATAATAATAGTATTGTAAGATAACTCATAGTCATATCTCCGATATAAATTTGCTTCCCGCTCTTTATAAGAAAATAACAATAATAATAATATTGCACACTTATTTCTCAAATTTGGGTGTGTCTTCACCAAATATGGTTAGGATCGGTTCATTTTTCAACCTAGCTCTCATACGAATATAACATCCGATATGAACTTTTTAAAATATGCAAGCAATCAAATTAATAATAATTCCACTCATACTAGGTTTATGCTTGTTTTCTGTGTCCAATTTGTGGGACTCTTTCTCTATACAAATGGTATAAAGTTGCGTATAGTCCGTCAAGACGGACTATATTTTTCATAATTGTTTTAACCCTTATGTGTATGGAAAAAAACACCTTCTATAGGGTGGATAGGTACCTGGGTACCTTCATGCAAATTGTATGAGAAATGTAATTTTTTGTCTTGTATTGTACAAAAAATCCATGGTTAATGATATAATATTAGAATTTTACTCAATGTGGGATTCCCCTTTAAATATATTTTTAAATCTGAAGCAAAAAAATAAAAATCTTATTATGTGATTCCCCGTATAATGAATGAGCAAACACTACGTATTTTCTTTTGTTGCACATATGAGATACGCACATCTCCGCAGTTTTTATTGACATTTTGACATTGATTTTGCATGAAGAGTTTCATTCGAAATAATTTTTCACCAAGTAAAAGTGTCTAGTTTTTTAAAAGTGCATTTTTTATTTCCGCAAAATGGATCAAAATATAAGAACACGTTCTAATAGATTTTCGTCAACCGAAATTCGTGAGATGCTGTGTGAATGTGAAAGTGATGAAGACGAATTTTCACCATCTAATATCGACGATGAATACATTCCACCAGCTAACGACGCAGCATCGGAAGGTTCAGATGCTGAGCAAGTGGGATGCATTGAGGCTGCTGAGGATTCATATGATTCAGATGATAGTGAGGAAGAAGAGCCAAACAATGAACTCTGTGGTAAAGATGGCACTGTTTGGGATCTTAAACATTTAACTGAATCGCAACCAATAAACCGAAACATTTTACGTCAGCGTAGCGGCGCAGCCCTTGGCAGCAATATTTTAACCGCACAGCAAATATTTAAAAGCTTTTTTCGACCGAAATGTGTGACATAATTTTACGCGAAACAAACAGAAAACAAAAATATTCCAACCATTTACAGAGGAAGAACTAGACGCCTTTTTTGGAATTTTAATTTTTTGTGGAGTGCACAAATCTAATAAGGAGCATTTGTCAGAATTATGGAAACCTATTCATGTTGCGTGTCATCAGGTTTGACAACATGCCACTCGTACTTCACGTGCCGCAACTGATAAAGCTGCAGCCATTCGAGATATTTGGGCAATGCTTAATGACAATTTACGTAGAAATTATAAGCCAGGCGAATGTATAACGGTTGACGAGCAGCTATATGGTTATCGTGGACGAACGCGCTTCACACAGTACATGCCGTCTAAGCCTGAGAAGTACGGAATAAAAATATTTTGGGCTTGTGACGCAAGTTGTTCCTACCCCTTACAAGGTCAAACAAATATAGGGGAAAGAACAGTTTTAGATCTTGTTAGCCCATATAAAAACTCCGGAAGAAATGTTACTACAGATAACTTTTTTACATCCTTACAACTGGCTCGAAAACTAAACTCGTGGAATTTAACTCTAGTTGGAACAGTAAGAAAGAACAAAAGTTTTTACCAGCAAATATGCAGCCACATAAAGACAGGTAAGTTTAATTTTACACATAAAAAGAAATGCGTGCATGATACACTGACTATGCAAAAATAAAATTAAATTGACAAGCAAATATTATTATTTCAGGCAAATAAATTCCACCAACTTTGCCTTCAGAAATGAGGCAACTTTGTGCTCCTACGTTCCTAAAAAGAAAAAAGCAGTAGTAATGTTATCTACTATGCACATAAAGCCTGTAACAGAACCCACTACAGCTGCTAAACCAGAAATTATAACTTATTACAACCAAACTAAAGGAGGTGTCGACAATATGGATAAGCTATTGGGAGAATATACTTCTAAACGTAGGATATGTCGATGGCCGTTAGCATTATTTTTCAATATTATCGATGTAGCAGCATTAGCAGCATACATCGTTTACATGGAGTACAATGCCCAATTTATTTCAACTGACCGTCGCAGACTATTTTTGAAAGATTTAAGTTTTGAACTATGTAAGGACAACATTGAACGACGTGCCAAAAATTCAAATGTAATAAAAATCGATTCCACTCGATCAGCAATACAGGTTGTATTGGGGCGAGTTATTTCAGCAACAGCTGTTACTAATGTAGAAACTCGAGATAAGAATGGCCGTATTGCGGTTGTGGGTAGTTGTTACCTATGCTCTAAGCTTACAAAGAAGCAAAGAAAAACTAGAAAGCCTTGCAAAAATTGCTTAAAGCCTATATGTAACAACTGTTTGGATTAATTTTTCTATGTCTTTTATTTATATTTAAATTATACTTTTTTTTGTGTTAAACCTTGAAATAAATTTTTTTATGAAAAATAATTTTTTTTTATCAAAAATTTTTCTTTTATCAAATAAAGTTTTATTTAATGGTATTTCTAAAAACCATGTCAAATAATTTAGATTATCACACGTTAGTAAAGCAACTAATTAATTTTTTTCATGTGCCTCCATATAAAACGTATACAGGTACCCAGGTACCTATTCACCCTATTAAGGGTGCAAAAAGCAAATTGATATGCCACGCCCCCCCCAACTGATATTGTATATAAACACCTATGAAAAATAATAATAACAAAAAGTTAGGAGTTCTCATGATATTGTAGAATTGTAGACTAAAATCTTATATAAAAAATTTCGATTTGAAAACGCAATAGGTACACAGGTACCTGTCCACACACATAAGGGTTAATTCAAAATGTAGTAAATTATTGAATTTTTAAACCCTTCAGGGCATCACGGTAACAAATTGAACTGAATCGACTTAGACATGTCCGTGTATTCATGTATGCATGCAAATATTGTTGTGAAATTATATATCACATACAGTGGCGTTCCTGAGTTGCTGGCCGCTCAGGTGCAAAACAATATTGCCGCTCCCATTATAAATGTGTTAATTAGAATTCGTTGATATGCGAATCACACGATGGAGTTATAATTTTCATGTAAAATTTAACCCTTACTGAATTGAATATATATTGAATAGAATATGAAAACGTAATCAAACTAAGTGAAGAAAATTTTTTTAGGTGTACCAAACTTAGTACAATGGGCGCTTAGGAGTGGTATTTTGCAAAACCTCCTCTTTCCAAACATAGCATTTTCAGGCACTTATCACATGATATTTTAAGTCGATTTGAGCGCATAACATATTTAAGTTGGTTTGGTATTCTTTTCGGGTTGTGACCATTATTTTTTCTGTCTTCTCCGTCAATTTCAGAGGACGTTTGCCTTCATATATTGTCCTTATTGTCGCTCAGATATGTGCATGATATATGCGTGCAAAAACATAACTGATCACATTATCATCTGGGTTTGTAATACAGTATAATCTCTATGCATTTGGAATAGTCATCTCCACTACGTAAGTAAACAACAGCCAGCACGACTTATTTCCTTTACTGCAATTCGGTACATTTCGATTTGATATACCGTTCCCATGCCTTTAGTATAACTTTGGAAAACGTGAGATGCGTCTACATCAACTGCTTGTTTCATGCTAGAACACCATATTTTTACTTCCCCAATAGGATCTAACGTTCAAAATTTATTCCAAGTGTGCTAACATTATTATCTTTGCATCTAACCACAACAATTTCGTTTATCTCTTCAAAGCTATGGTCTATTTTTTTTAGTTCTATTTTCGTGCAAGGTTCCAGTAGCGTTGCGATAAGATGCTCAAAGACTTCCACTGAGGCCATATCATGTACGATTTCCGAAATATTAGCACGTCGTTATTCAATATATTTTTGATCTGGAGTAGATGGAAAAACTGAATAAAAGGGGCACATTTGCTGCAAGTTGGAGACGCCGCACTCATTTCAATTCTTTTTCTCTTTGGCACAATCCGTGAAGTATAGTACGCGATTGTGTTGCGGGTTTCATCATCATCGCTACTGCATTGATCTTCAATTGTAGTGCTATGTGTTAGCAGAGAAAAAGACTTGTTTTCTATGGTATAGATAAATTGTGAATGAAATTCTATTTTTTTCTATTTGATTAAAAACTAAAATATAAATCAATGCATATGTGTCTATAAAAACAGAAACATAACAAGTGTTTTATTACAAAGTATGAATGAATAAATATGTAAACAAATTGATTCTCAACAGTATGTCTGTGAGTACTAACTTCGATATTACCGGAAATATCTTGTCATCTTCCTTTCAGTTCGTCATCTCCCCTTCCTCTTCATCGCCGATAAAACCTGGATTGGGTGTCATAATAAATACAGCGTTCATCTTCCATTCAGTTCGTCGTCTCCCCCTTCTTATTCATCGGTGATAACACCTGGATTGGGTGTTAGCATAAATACATCGTAAGTGGCATATCAGTTCGCCATTTTATACTTTCGAAGTGTTATTTTTAGTTAATAATATTTATAAAAGATCGCCATTTGAAAGAAAAACAAACAAACTTCAACTCTAAAGCACAGTACAAAAACAAAAATGTCTTTACCTCAAGCGCCCAATTTACTAAGCTTAGTACAGCCGCTTTTTATATATTGCAGCACGAACAACTTCATACGAACTAAACCGTTTTATGTAGTTTTTATTAGAATGTGATATTATCGAGCAATTTTAATGCTTTTTAACGCTTTTCAAAGTCAAATCATGTACAATAAACTAAATAAGCACTCAATCGCCAGCACGAAATATATCGTTAACACAAAACGGGGATTACCCTCATTCTTAATGTATAACTATGATTTATTATAGATACATGGTTATTGTATGTACTCTTATTGACAGGTAAAAAGCGTTGCAAGAGTGAGAAACTGCATTAGATAGTTTTTATTTCAACTTGAAGTTGTATACTATTTATAGTACAGCGGGCGTTAATGGGTTTTAATGTTAATGGTGTTAATGTTTTTTTTTTAAATAAAACTAAAATTTATAACTCAACAAAAATAGTTTAATATTTCATTACAATAAACATAAAATTAATTATTAGTTAAAAAAAAAAAAAAAAAACAAAGAAATTAACAAAAATTATGTAATATTTCATTTCAATTAACATAAAATAAATTACCTATTAGCTTCATAAATAACAAAGTAAGTGTAACTAACAAACAAAAACAGATTTCACAATTTTACTTTTCTTGCTTTTGTTGAAGCAAAATCATCAATTACTTGAGATAAGTTTAAGTTCTCACAGATATCTTTTTCTATCGATAACAAGGCAAGATTGGTTAGCCTTTCTTGCGACATCGACGAACTTACATAATTTTTTATCAATTTTTATTTTGAAAAACTTCTTTCTCCAGATACTACAGTTACAGGAAGTGTTAAAAAAAATTCTTAACGCTATACGAAAATTAGGAAATGATGATATTAAGTCGTTTTGTATGATGTAATTCAGTCATTAAAGGCTTTGCCACAGTAAGAAATATTTCCTATTTCCTAAACTTAATATTTCGTTAAATAGTGCATATCCATTGAGGTCTTTTTCTATGGCATCCTTAATATTTATTTGTAGAAAAACTTCCAAATCCAAGCAACATTTTTTAGAGTATCTAAATCTATTGAATGGAAGGAATACGAAGGACCATAGGTATTATTACATTGATCTAACAACGTAAATCTTTCCTCTACAGAATTATTCGCTCTATCTATTATGCGAAAATAAAAATTAATTTTAAAGTTTTGTTTAGGATCTTGTACAAATTCGTCACTTGATTCATATAAAAATTGACGAGGTCTTTTTCTTATGCGGGTCTGTGGAAATTCGTTTTCTACATCAATAACACGTGCAAGGTTTGTGGCTTGACTTATATATTCATTAAAACTGGCATCATTTCTTTTCGCATTTAAAAATCTTTTTAAATTACCCAACGCCTTACTACATTCATTAATGTCAATGTTAGAATTTTGTAGCATTTTGCTAACTATATCAATTTTTGAAAGCGTTTCTTGCCAGATAATTAATGAACATAAAAATTTAAATGACTTTAATTTCTCAGATAACAAATTTGCCATATTCCTTGTGCTTATATCTTTGCTTTGGTGATCTCTAAAATTGATTAAACTTTCAGAAATTTCTTAAATATATTTTCCTGTCAGAGACTTATAGCGTCAATACGACTTGACCATTTAGTACCACTTAAAGGTTTTAAAGTTAAATTTTTAATTTTAATTTTTAACAGAAAAAAAATTAAATAATTCCTGAACAATATCGAAAAATCCAACGGATTAATTTTTAATATTAACAGCATCATTAAACACTAGATTTATATTATGCGCTGCATATGGTAGAAATGTTGCTCTGGTATTAATATTTAATATTCTTTTTTGAAGTTCTAAATGCACACCTCTCATGTTGGACTCATTACCACGAACATTTTGCACATCTAATCTAAATTTAGGCAACAATTCGTCAGTAATGAAGTTAAACAAACCTTCACCAGTTGTATCAACTATTGGAAAAAAACCAAGAAAATATTCTTCGATTGTTGCTTTGTTTTCTGTCAAATTCACACATCGAACAACAAACGTGATTTGTTCAAAGTAGCCTAAATCTGTGGTACAATCAAGTATAACACTGTGGAACATATTAAGGTTAGCAAAAGTTAGGTCGATTCTGAGATTGAGGGGTGAAAATAGAGGCTAAATTAGAGACCCGTATCGCAATGTTTGTTTATGTTAGTTCGTTTTTTTTTTTTTTTTGATCTACCTTCGAACTTTGCTGTCAAATGACGATTTTCAGCATATTGTGTATATGGTTTTCTGGCTATAACTCGTCGAATAAATGATATTTTTTCAATCTGTAAAAAATTGATTTAGAAAATTTTTGTGGGCTTATGAAGCAAAATGTTGGAAAAATTATTTTTTTTCATGCTTTTTGAAAATATTTTCCACAAAACTAAGTCTTTTTTGCTTTCTGTTTGATCTATTATATGCTTCTCAGTTTATTTAATAAATTTCATTTCAAAAGAAAATGGTCTTAGTCGATAATTTGCGTTAAAAATCCCAAAACCATTAAGTAAATAGCGATTTAGGTAGAAGTAATTAAAAAGGGAAGTTCCAAGAATTTGGAATTAGTAAAACAACTTTTTTGTTTCCAACAACCGCACAGGTAGCGATTTTTTTTATTTCGTACAAGCGAACTAATTTCAAAAATGAAGATTCAGTTAAGACTCGAAACTCAGCCGAAGCTGATGTCTCTTAATTTTCGCTCTGTCGTGATAAAATTCGCTATTAATTTTTTGGAACTTATCTCATTTTGTGAGTGATTTAAGTTAAGTGCATCGGTTTCATAAAAATAACAAAAAAAAAAAAAAAAAACTGACAGACCGGGAATTAAATGCATGGCGCGCATTGAAAGCAGTCATTAAAGGACTTTTGGGTAAAGAACGCAAAGACAACTACAGGCAATCTGTTGCAAACATATTGGCAGCTTTCGATTAAATTGGGGTTAATATGTCGTACAAAATTCATCTCTTGCATCAGCACCTTGATCAACTCGCTCAACTAAATCTGATGAGCAAAGCGAACGTTATCACCAAACTGCGCTTCCATTTGAAATAAGGTAACTATAGAGTGTGCATATTTTGAATTCCTAGATTTTTCTAATATCTTTGCCAGAGTGCACAATTTAAACATGTTAACGATTGAAAACTATGTTCGTTTCAGGTACAGACGAAAGAAATCTTCAGATACAATACTCGCTAAAATTTGTTGGTGGTATAAAAACACCTTTGAAGAAGAGGAAGACGACGAAAAAGAGGAAGAAAGGGAAGACAAAGATGAAATTCCAGAATATTTGTTGGACGAAATTATCGACCCTTCTGGTGATGATGACGACGACCAAGATATTAGAGAGGGCAGTGACGTTGATCCACAGCCGCCTGCTAAGCGGCAACTGGCCAAATCATTAATTTAATTTGTTTAATTTTTTTACTTAAAACTTTTCATAACAAACATCTCAAAAATATATTTTTTTCCATATTTTTATAATTTCTCTTTCAATGTTTCTTCAAAACCAACACTGAACAAAATTGGTACATAAAAAATGAGAAGTAAATTAATATTAAGCTGGAAAACGCAAGTTTTGTATTATGATTGTTTTCTTTTCAAATTAAATTTATTGAAGAAACTAAGAAGCATATTATAGATCAAACAGAAAGCAAAAAAGACTTAGTTATGTGGAAAATATTTTCAAAAAGCATGGAAAAATAAATAATTTTGCCAATATTTTGCTTCATAAGCACCACAAAAATTTTCTAAATCAATTTTTTAAAACATTTTGGTTGTTGCACAGGTCTCTAGCAATAATTTAGCTTTTACAGATTTAAAAAATATTAATTAGTCGACGAGTTATAGCAAAAAAAAAAAAACCATATGAACAATATGCTGAAAATCGGCATCTGACTGCAAAGTTCGAAGGTTGATTAAAAAAATTCGAACTAACAAAAATAAACGCCGCGATACGGGTCTTCTAATTTAGCCTCTATTTTCACCCCTCACACAGTGTAATAGAAGAATATTTTGACTTTTTATAATTTGTTATTTTCTATGTTACAGCTGCTGCTAATAATTCAATGATTTCGTTTTTTAAATGGATTCCTAAATATTGAGGCATTTGACTTTTTTTTTTTTTTTTTTGAAGTTCGTACTTTTTTTACATGTTCTATTATTATCGGATCAAATTTAGCTAACATTTCTAAAGCTTTCGTGGAGTTTCCATTATTTGGATGGTATAGTTCTGACGATGTGCCGTGGAATGCTGGACACTGACCAGATAAAAATCGAATAATAGCTATCATTCTTTCAATAATACGACGCCATCGTTTTGTCTCCCCTTCATAGTATTTTTGAAGCTCTTTATCTATTGTACAGTTCTTTTGCATTCGCACTTTTAATTCATACCACTTTTTTGAACATTCTATATGCACTATTTTCATGTTGAAGCTGTTCAACATAATAATATTTTTGCTGAATAATTTGCAACAAAATCAAAATACATTTTTCAGTTTTGAAGAGTAAACTATCCAGTTTCTGGAAACTGTTTCACCATTTTCTAAGTTTCTAAAAAAATATTTTGTAGAAAATCGCTAAAATTTCTAAAAGTTGTGTGCTTACTGATTCAGGCCATGTTGCAGGATCTACCAGCATAAAGAAAAGCTTACTATTCAGCTTCTTAAGTAAACTCTTCTTCTGACTCTGATATTGATGAGTCATCTCAAGGACTCTCTGGCTTTCCTGTAGGGCTTGAAGACGAATATAGCGCATCCAGAAATGTACCAGGCTCTTCAGTATAAACTTCCGTTGTATATCTTCCTGATGTACTTGCCACAGGTGGTTTTATTGAGGATTGCAAGAATTGCATTAGTTTCCTATTTCTTTTAGTTTTTGCTCTTTCTTTTTGCGATAGTAAGCACCAGATTATCTTTTTGTTTTTCTTTCTGACATCTAAGAAGGTATGTTATTTTCTTATTCATAATAAGATTGATAAATAGTAAAGGGAACTTTTATTAATTATTCCTTATTTGTAGCATAAACTTATAAACACTTATAATAATATTTAGTAAACAACTATTAATAAAAATGTATTTGAGTGGGATTTTTATTAATTTTTTGGCTGCAGATATGAAAAAGTTCATATCGGATGCTATATCTATATGGGGACTAGGCCCAAAATGGACCGATCCTCACTATGTTTGGTAAAGTCTCTAGTATTTTCCAAAAATGTATACAAACAAAATTTGAGAAGAATCAGTTCAATATTTTTTTTGTTTGATAGATTTAAGTGAAGATCGGGAAGCAGCTCTATATTGGGCCTATGACTAACAGTTGTGACCTAGGGATCATTTTTGGACTACTCATTAATGGATGTAATAAGCGCATACAAACCCAATTTGACTAAGATCTATATGACAATTTGGATCTAATGGCAATTTATGTCGATTTAATAGGGGTCATTTGTATGGGGGCTAGGTCTGAACAGGGGCCAATTCTCACTAATTTCAACAGCGTTCATCCTATGGCTGATGAAAGCTTATATGCCAAATTTCATCAAAATATATTCATATTTGCGACCTGCAGTTTGATTACAAGGTTTACATGGACACACAGACGGACGGACATCGTTAAATCGAATTAGTTAGTGATTCTGATTCGATTGGTATAATAAAAGTTAGGTCTAGGTCAAATATTTTTGGTAGTTACGAACAGCAGCACAAAGTCATCATACCCAAACAACATGTGTTTTCTAAAAGAGCAGCAAAATCAAAACATGTACTCACAATTTTACATACACATACTCCTTTGTTGTGTTAATTAGTTATTACTTTGAACAAATCAAAATAAGTTAAAAATTCCCATGAATATCAATTAGAAATTTCTAAAAAAATATCGTACATACACACATTCTTTAAAATTTTTATATGAATACTAAAGTCTGAAGAAGAACAGAATTCAGTAATTTTTAATACATTAAAATCATTAAATTTTTATGTACTTGGATCTTCACAGTGTTTCTGGTAAAACAAAATAACGTTTTGTTTGCTTCTGCTTAATTCGAAAGTTTTTTTTTTTTGTTTAGTGATCAAAATTAAAATCAAATTGTTTTTAATTTTAATTTTCTTAAATAATAGTTGGTAGGTGGCCGCACTTCGACTTCGCCGCCCACGTGCAAGGGAAACCTTTGCACCCCCGACAGGAACGGGCCTGATCACATATACAATGATAATTTTTTTTAATACACAAATAACCAGATATTAGGAAATTATGTATTGCGTACGATAGGAGGATCTTCTTGCACATACGACAAATAAAACAATATTTACGATATTGCGTTGGACTATAACCTCATCATTTAAGTTATTAAATATTCAGTGTTTATTGACAAAATCTTTATAAATTATTGCACTTGTAATTACTAATAAACAGTTGCACACTTTTAATAATTTTTGGTACTTATTGTTGCATACTAGTTTGATGTAGCACTACGGTTGCCAATCGCGAAATTTCGGTGCGTAAATCCCGGAATTCAAAAATACTAAAGTCTCGGGATTTCAATATTTTTTACTTAACATGTTTGATTTCTTGTATTAAATTTAATGCTGTACATAATTCATCGACTGAATTTCTATAGAAAGTAAATTAAATAACGCTTTACAAAAAACCAAAAGTCCTATAATTTCCGTTACTGATGTGATACAAATTATCTCTTTGTTTCTGTTGGCATCAAGGATACATATTTGCATGTGTCGTATAATTTTGTCTACCAGCAATGTAACCGAGAAGCGTCGATTGTGAGAGAAACTTCATTTCGGTGGCCTATTTAAAAAAAAATAATAAGAACAACCTTATTTATGAATCCAATAATATTTTAAACACCCAGATACAGATTCATTGTGGCTACCGAATTCACTACCAACCGAATTGCGATAATGCTAATAACCGAATTTCAGGTTCACTATGATTACAATTCTATTGCCTTGACAGTAGATATTTTATCACAATAGAAAATTTGTAGATGCTATTAAATTTCTGTTGATACAATCGAATATACGGTTGTTCCACTTCAGAGCAATTCGATTGGCGAATATTTTTTATATATAAAAATTAAACAATTTATATTATCGGTCTACCTACCCGTGTACAAATATTCAAATTTTATAAAATTATTTTTTGGGTAGCACTGGCCTAAATCTTTACTGAAAATAATATAATTTTTTATTTTTATTTTATTTTGCATTATATAAACGGTTTTGTTTTATTTGTCTATTTTTGGACATTATATGTGTATCAATTAAAAATTTTTAGGGCAATTCCATAAAAATGTGAACTTGTAATGGTACGGCGTTGGTGGAAGATCCGCTTCCGTTTCCCTGAGCCTTTGCTGGTCGCACGTGCTGGTGTAGGGGCCTAGCTCGCCGGATGGGTGGGGTCTTGCTCAGGCCCAGGGAAACCGCACTACAGATTTTCACGTGCGATTTACAAAAAAACTGTCAATTAACACGGATGCTAAAGGATGGATGTTCATACTTACTTGGGGATTGGGGACGAGGTGTTCTGCCCCTTTAGCCCTCCCTACCATGTTACCTCGACTCCATCTCAATTGGAGGTAACCCACTGCAATAATAAGATTTGGTTTGGTTTTCTACATTGGGTTTTAACAAAAAGTTTATTTAACCTTCATTTTAAGGTTATAATTTTAGGTTTTAAATTATGTTAACAACAATTTTATTGAAAAAAATTCTACTTTTAGGAAAAATTTTTTTTTTTTTAATTTTAGGAAAAATTTTTAAATGTTGAAAAAAAATTCTTAATTTTTTTTTTTTTTTTTTTAAGATGTTTAATTTTAGAAAAATTTTAGAATTAGAAAAATTCAATTTTAAGAAAATTTTTAAATTTAGAAAAATTTAAATTTTAGACAATTTCATATCTAGACAAATTTTTATATTTGGCTTAATTTTATACTTAAAAAAAATTTTTTTTTTTTTATATATAGTAAAAATTTTTATTTATGCAAATTTATATGTGCAAAATTTTATTCTTAAGAAAATTCTTAAATTTAGCAAAAACTTTTTTAATTTTTTTTTATATTTTAGCAAAATTTTACTTTTTAGAAAAATTTTCAGTTTAGCAAAATTTTATTTCTTAGCAAGATTTTAATTTTAGGAAAATTTTACTTTTAGGGAAAATTTTAAATTAAGGAAAATATTTAAATTTTAGGAAAAATTTTTTTTTTAATAGTAGAAAAATTTTAATTTTAGCACAATTTAAATTTTTACACAATTTTAATTTTAGCAAATTTCATATCTAAAAAAATATTTCATATTTACTTTAATTTATAATTACAAAAAATTTCTTGGGGTAGTAAAATGTTTCGTTTAACTATATATTTAGGAAAATTTATTTTAATTTAGGAAAATTTTTAATTTTAACAGAACTTATCATAATTTCTATTTTAACCTAAACTTATATTTCTTCAAGTAGTAAAATTTTTAGTTTAACTTTATGATTAGAAACATTTCTTAATGTAGGAAAAATTTTAGTTTGATTTTGTATATAAAAAAGTTTTATATATAGCAAAGTTTTATTAATTTAGTAACATTCTTAAATTTAATAAGGAGAATTTTAAACAAAGAAAATATTTATATGTGTGTAAAAATTTTAATTTGAAAATTATTTGTATTTTAAAAAAATTTACCGCCTTATTGCTGGTGTTGCATCACGATGAGGTACCGATGAAGCTGCTGCCGCCAGACGCCGTGGTTGTGTGTATAAGCTTGATTGGTTTATGATGTAAACTTTAATTTTATTCCTTAATTTTGTTTTATCAAACAGGTATCCAATATTTTGTTGTTTTATTTATTTCAGATAATTAATATATAGTATTTTTTTTTTATTAAATGAGTCTTATAAATTAAGTGTAGTATTTTAAAAATAATTATAAATTTTGTTTAATTGTTTTATTTTCACCAATTATTACATTCAACACTCCATGAAACTTAATTTAAGAATTAAATGATAATCTATTTTATTAACACTACGTCTTTTCTTTAACTTTATTTTATTTTACTACAACTAATCTTATTTTTAAATTTAATTTAATTTCAGGTTTTTCCTCAACCTTTCTTCTAAATCTCAAAACTTCAACTCCATTAATGTCACTAAATTTAATTTTACATTTCTTTAAACTTTCTTTCTTTAATTCTTGAACTTAATTATTTTTTTTTTTTTTTAACTTAATTATATATTGTTTTAGAGGTTTTTCCTCAACCTTTAACTTTAACGTTCACATTTCAACTCCTCGATTTAAATTTTACTTTACTACATTAAACCGTCTCATCTTCATTCATTCATGTCCAGATAAAAACCTGTTTATTAAAACAACAAAATCACCACCAATTCATTGAGAACATTCATATGCATTCATAATATTCTCTAGTATTTATAACACTCCCACTCATATATGACTATGAGAGCAAGTGAGATCAATACAAGAAAATACGTGGTTTGACCAGCATGATTGCATATGAATGTGTTCATGATTTAATACAACACAATGAAGAGAAAAAAACGCCATCAACATATTACTACCATATAAGGTGTTGTTTATATGTACATACTTGAACTTGAAAATAATTTCAAGATCAAGGTTATTATTTTTTTTCTCTTCTTTCTTATTCTGCTTGTAACAGAAATTCTTTTGCTACAGTGCAGAGCAAAACAGACCACCGTCACAAACTTTTATGAAAAAAAAATATTTTTTCATTCATAAGTTTAAAAATATATTAAAATACGTTCCAAGTTACATAATGTAATTCCTTACAAGCATTCTAAATAATAAAATAAATATAAAATTTATTTGTTTACTCAATATTCTTTTAATATATGTTTAAGAAACTTTAGTCATTCCGTCACAGTCATTCCGTCACGTCAAATGACAGTTAATAAATTCGATACTATTATAGGCCAGTTGCTCTAAATTATAATTTTGTATTGCTTATATATGATATGTAAAATATGCATTAGTTTAAAATCTGACTTGCTTCTTAATTTACAAAAGTTCCCAGGTTTTAATAACAGGACATAGTCATGGTAGCAAAAATGTCATTCCGTCACACAATGAGAAATTACTCAAAAATAAAAGAATCAAATAGTGTAAAAATTGTTTCTGAGTTTTCTTTAAATCTCTTAATCATTAGCAATGATATTCAAACTGAAGAATGAATTTTCAATTCAAAATAGCTTTGAAGAATAGCCTTCAATTCTACACCTCAAAATGTCATTCCGTCACATCTGGAATTGCCCTTTAATGAATTATTTCCGAATTTATGTTTTTAATTTCAAGTTAAAAAAATTATAATAGAAATAAATACTGAAATACTTAAGTACCGAGATACCGAAATTTCGTCTTCAAAATCCGAATCGCAGAATTTTTTCGGATCCACTAATTGCTCAAAGTGATTTTCGAATTAATAACAACACTAATTTCATTCAGGCAATTTTTTCAGTAATTAATTTCACAGATGTAAACAGATCTTTAAGTAGGGAATATAAGAAATATTTTTTAATATTATTGCCTTCTAAATCTTCAGTTTTATTACTGATTACTAAAATTATTATATATTTCAATCGGCAACACCAGAAATAAAAAAATAAACAAGTAAGAGTGTTAAAATCGGCTGGGCCGAGTCTTTGATACCCTCCATCTTATTCATTTTCAATTTTAATTTTTTTTTTATCATTTTCCATTTTCCACTTTTCAATTTTCATCTTTCGTTTTTCATTTTTATTTTTTCATTTTTAATTTCTCATTTTCCATTTTTCATTTTTCAATTTTAATTTTCATTTTTCATTTTCCATTTTCCATTTATAATTATTCATTTTTCATTTTCCGTTTTCCGTTTTCCATTGTCCATTTTTCATTTTTCATTTTCCGTATTTTATTCTCATATTTTCATTTTTCATTTTCCATATTCCACTTTCCATTTTTCATTTTTATTTTTAATTTTACAGTTTTCATTTTCCATTTTCCATTTTTAATTTTTCATTTTTCATTTTCCATTTTTCACTTTCAATTTTCCATTTTTCATTTCTCATTTTCCATTTTCCACTTATCATTTTCCATTTTCGCATTTTCATTTTTCATTTTTAATTTACCATTTTCCATTTTCCATTTTTAATTTTTCGTTTTCCGTTTTCCATTTTTCATTTTCCATTTTTTATTTTTCATTTTCCATATTCCATTTTCAATTTTTTCATTTTTCATTTTCCATTTTTCATATTTCATTTTTAATTTTTCATTTTCCATTTTGCATTTTTCATTTTCATTTTCCATTTTTCATTTTCCGTTTTTTCATTTTCCATTTTCCATTTTTCATATTTCATTTTTCATTTTCCATTTCTCATTTTTCATTTTTCAATTTTCATTTTTCATATTTCATTTTTAATTTTTCGTTTTCCGTTTTCCATATTTCATTTCCCATTTTTAATTTTTCATTTTACATTTTTCAATTTTAATTTTTCATTTTTTATTTTTCATTTTTCATTTTCCATATTCCATTTTCCATTTTTTCAATTTTCATTTTCCATTTTTCATATTTCATTTTTAATTTTTATTTTCCATTTTGCATTTTTCATTTTTCATTTTCGATTTTCCATTTTTCATTTTTAATTGTTTTCCATTTTTCATATTTCATTTTTATTTGTTCATTTTCCATTTTGCATTTTGCATTTTTCATTTTTAATTTTTCATTTTTCATTTTTGATTTTCCATTTTTCATATTTCATTTTTAATTTTACATTTTCCATTTTTTTCATTTTTCATTTTCCATTTTCCATTTTTCATATTTCATATTTCATTTTTATTTTTCATTTTCCATTTTGCATTTTTCATTTTTCATTTTTCATTTTTCATTTTTCATTTTTCATTTTTAATTTTTCATTATCCATTTTTCATTTTACGTTTTCCATTTTTAATTATTCATTTTTCATTTTCCATTTTCCATTTTCGGTTCTAAATTTTTCATTTTTCATTTTCCATTTTCCATTTTTCATTTTTCATTTTTCATTTTTCATTTTTCATTTTTCAATTTTCATTTTCCATTTTTCATTTTTCAATTCTCAATTTTCATTTTTCAATTTTCATTTTTCATTTTCCATTTTTCATTTTTCATTTTCCATTTTCCATTTTTATACCCTATACCACTATGTGGTTTGGGTATAATGACTGTGCTGCTGTTTGTAACTACCAAAAATACTTAACCTAATAATATACCGATCGACTCAGAATCACTTTCTGAGACGATTTAGCAATGTCAGTCCGTCCGTCCGTCCGTCCGACCGTCCGTAATCGTGGTAATCAAACTAAAGGCCGCAAATATGAATATGTTTTGATGAAATTTTGTATATAAGCTATTATTGGCCGTAGGATGAACGCCATTGAAATTGGTGAAATTCGGTCCACGTTTAGACCTAGTCCCAATACAAATGACCCCTATGAAATCGACATAAATTGCCAAAAGATCCAAATTAGCATATTGATCTCAGTCAAATTGGGTGTGTATGTGTTAATTATATCCAATAATCGGTGATCCAAATAAAATCTCTATAGGAGAATTCTTAGTCATAGGTTCCATATAAAGCTACTTCCCGATCTTCACTTAAATCTATCAAAAAACAAAAATATTGCACAGATTTTTCTCAAATTTGGTTTGTATATATTTTTTCAAAATATAAGTGATTTTACCAAATATGGTCAGAATCGTTCCATTTTTCGACCTAGTCCCCCTAAAAAAATAACATCCGATATGAACTTTTTCATATCCGCAGCCAAAAAAATTAATAACAATGCCACTCAAATTCGGTTTATGCTTATTTTCTATATCGAATTAGTTGGACCGAAAAGATAGGGTCTCTAAACTATGTATAGGGTATCGTATAGCCGGTCTAGACCGACTCTAATTTTCTTACTTGTTCATTTTCCATTTTTTATTTTTATTAATTTTTAATTTTTAATATTGAATTTTAATGATAAAAAAATATGTGGTAAAACTTGCTTAGGCCAATGAGACACGTGCAGTATTAGTATACACACAACTGTATTGACTTCAATAATACGATGAATTACAACATATACAATAAACACTGCCGCTCACATGAATAGGAACAGTACTTTGTTTTATTTCAATACTTATAAAAAATTATCCGGGTTAAGAAAAAATAAAAAACGGGTTTTAACTCAAAAGCTGTTTATTCTTTTCATAAAAAAATAGTAATATTCAATATTCAATATTCAAAATAAAGAAGTTCTTAGAAAAAAATAATTGTAATGAAAGTTTAAAAATAAATATATTTTAGTAATGTGTACGTACCTTTATTTAAAATTACCTCGTAGAGGCGGTTAGGCAATGAGTCATAAAGACTCTTAATGTAATTCAGAGAAACTTCGCTCGAGGCATTTTTAATGGCATTTATAAGTGTCGTTTTGTCGTTAAATTGTGTTCCAGACTCATAAAATTTCCGTGTTAACCATCCCCAAACATTCTCAATAATAATGAGGTCTGGGGAATACGGAGTCCATTTCAGCAATTCAACGTTTTGAGCTTGAGTCCAAGTTGTAACCGTTCCAGCGGTATGGATTGGAGCATTGTCATATTGAAAAGTTCATGTTAGTGGTCCAAACATGTTTCCTAATTCTGGAAATGCCCTTTCCAATACTTCTTTGTATGCTACCACATTCATTTTGGAAGTCATAAATTGAACATCACAGGTTCCATAATATGATATTGCTCCCCATACCATAACACCACCTTCACGGCTGTGGTGACGATTCAAAAAGTGTTCTTCTTTACGCAGATCATGGAAGTAAAAGCTATACCCATCCGGCCCATCGAGGTTAAATTTTTTTTCATCTGAATATACGACACGTTGCCATTCATACTTCCATGTCATACAAAAACATGAGAAAAGCAACCTGGCTTCCTTGCGGGCGGCATTGAGTGGTGTTTTTTTTTTTTTTTAAGTTTTAATCTTTTCAGATGCTTAGCACTACGAATTACAGGCTTCACATTTGAAACACTAGCTGTTATGGCCAAATCAGATTTGATTTTCGCTGCTGACTGCTGTGAATTTGAGGCTGCTCTGACTATTGCCCTTCTGTCAGCGTCTGAATTAGCTTCTTTTTGGTGCGCCCTTTCATATTTTTTCCGTACGTAGACTGATTTTGCAAAAAATTGTACACTGCAGAACAGCTTCTCCCAATTTTTACTGCAATTTCTCTATAAGACAGTTTCATGTCACGGTAGGCGGAAGCTTTTGACTTCTCCGCAGTTGATAACGCAGTTCTTTCGACCCATTTTATAAAAAACTATTCAAAATATTAATACATTATTGCAATGAATCTTAAAAAATACTTTCACAAAAGAAATCACTTTCGCAACTTGCGCTTAACTGCAGCTTGTGCAAATGTTCATATTCAAATGACCCAAAAAAAAAATGCATATTTTTTACAATAATGAGAGCAAAACACTAAAAAAAGTAACGGTATTCTTTGGAATTTCATGTTTTGTTTTAAACAGAGCTCTACAACCTGTACTTAAAAATTGGAAAAAGAAATAAATAATATTAGTTAAGAGAAAATAGTCAAAATACAAAATTCTAGAAAAATATAATGTTCCTATTCATGTGAGCCATTGACGTGTGGAGGGTATAAAAATAAAGTAAAAAAAAATGCTACAAAAGTACACTCTAGTCAAAATCGACCATTTTAAAGGTACAAGGTTGTCTCCATGAGCTACTTAGGGTGACTACGCTCATTCAGACTGTACTATTGAGCTTTACGGTGGCTGCAATTTTGCCAAAGTGTAGGAAAAAATTACTTTTTTCGCGTAATATATTTATAAAATTTGTTTAACGGATCCTTAGCTACAATCTTGAAAAATAGATTTGTTTGGTATCACCAAGTCCGAATTGGCTGGTGAACAAAAACCTAGGGCCCACATACAAAAAAAGAAAAATTAGTGACCAATCTTGCGAAACTGGGTACTACTACCTGTATATTTATACCCTATACCACTATGTGGTTTGGGTATAATGACTTTGTGGTGCTGTTTGTAACTATCAAATATATTTGAGCTAGACCCATCTTTTATTATACCGATCGAATCAGAATCACTATCTGATTCGATTTAACGATGTCCGTCCGTCCGTCCGTCTGTGTGTCCGTGTAAAGCTTGTAATCAAACTGCAGGTCGCAAATATGAATACATTTTGATGAAATTTGGTACATAAGCTTCTATCAGCGATAGGATGAACGCTTTTGAAACTGGTGAGAATCGGTCTATATTCAGACCTAGCCCCCATACAAATGACCCCTATGAAATCAACATAAATTGCCATAAGATCCAAATTATCATATAAATCTTAGTCAAATTGGGTTTGTATGTGTTTATTACATCCATTAATCAGAAGTCCAAAAATAATACCTATGGGACAACTCTTAGTCATAGGCCCCATATAGATCTGCTTCCCGATCTTCACCTAAATCTATCAAAAAACAGAAATATTGCACTGATTATTCTCAAATTTTGTTTGTATATATTTTTGCAAAATACAAGGGACTTTACCAAACATGGTCAGGATCGGTCCATTTTTGGGCCTAGTCCCCATGTAGATATATCATCCGATATGAACTTTTTCATATCTGCCGTCAAAAAAATTAATAAAAGTCCCTCTCAAATTTGCTTTATGCTTATTTTCTCTATCCAGTTAGTTGGGCCTGAGAGATAGGGTCTGTAAACGCATGGTATAGGGTATCGTATAGTCGGTCTAGACCGACTATAATTTTCTTCCTTGTTTTTTTTTACTATTGTGCTGTGTTATTAAAAAATGAACTATGGAAGATGATTAGTTTCAATTAATAGTTTTTGAGAATTTTTTAAAATTTGCGAAATAAGTGCAAGAGAAATTGTCGACTTGCGCGTTGCTTAATGTGTTTTTCATTGCTCACTTTCAGTTATTCTTAAATCATTTTATTTATATTTAGCAGGCCTACATTTTAAATGGAACATTAACAATAAGAAGAACAAATTGGAATTTCCCAATAGCTGTTGATTTTTAAAATATTTAATGTTTTTATTTTAAACTGTAAAATAGTCTTTTTAACTGTTATTTGCAATTAAGACTGCCAACAAAATTGGCTTATTTTATATAAACAAAATTATCATTTTGATACATACAGTTCAAAGATTGCAATAATTTCTTAATTGTGGCTTAATACTCCATCAATAAATGTTGAATCGCTTTCTAGTCTTGAAGAATGTATGTCCATAATGCGTTTAATTGCATCCTCCGCACTTAATTGTGCACCTTCTATGGCTTGAAGTGTTGCTGTGGTAACTTTTTTAAAAACTTCTTCTGGCATATTGCCATTCATTATCTCCTTAGAATTTTTCCACATATTCATTATATTTTTGATAGTTTCACGGGTATTTGCATTTATTTGATTAATTTGTTTGATTTGAAATTCAAACTCACTCATAGTGTTGGTAAGTGTAAAATTTGTTAAATCACGTCTTAAATTCATATTTCTTTTATGAGATGTCGTTAACTGATGCTCCTCACAGATGTATCCATGTATTTTGTTTTCACAATCAATATCATTCCATTTGTAGTCTGAATTCCCTACCATTTCAACACAGTGTTCATTGTCATCACCATTATTGGGTTCATTTTCTCTCCAACTGCCGAATTGATTTGGTTTGCCAGTTGAGATTGAATAAAAGAACCGATTTACGTCTATTTCTTTATTAAGTTCGTCATGTAGATCAATCCATAAAGCTACTGGCTTTTCTGAAATATCCAATATGATTTATAACTGCGATTATCAGTTGATGCTTTCAAAATATTTACCAGAAAATGATTGTATAAGTTTAACTAATGCTGAATTTTTTTCAGCATTATTTAAAGCCACCAGTTGCAAATCTCTGCGAGCACACTCATCAACAGCTTGAAGAAAATTATACTAAATAGTTGAATAAACAATGTGTTTGCTCATAAAAACAATTGCTTTTACTCTGAGTTAAAATTAACTATACTTTTGAATCCTTTTCGATTAAATACTTTGTTCCGTCATCTGTTATATACCATTGTTGTATTGCAGCCACCAATCCGAAATCTAGTGCTAGCAAAAGCAGCAAATATGGAGTTAAATGGTAACAGAAAGGCTTCATAGCTTTAATACACAAAAATTGTTAAATACTAAACAATTGGTTTCTATTTATAACATTGAAATATATTGCAAATAATTCTAAAGAAAACTAAAATCTATATGAATATATTTTATATTTGAACAAGATACCGCTATTTTTTGAGATATAGATAATATAATAGCTAAAAAATTTATACGTTGTGGTTTCTGAGTATTTTAGATATTTTTTACAAACCGATATTATAAAATGGTATTCATTGATAGCAATTCATGGAAATGAAACTCTCTCAATTCTAATACTTAAAAGTACTTAATAGAACTCAAATAGCTAGATAATAATTGCTGTAATTGTGTTCAGTTGTATATTAGTAATTAAAATATTTATTTTTTGTGGAAAAAAGAATTCTTGATTAAATATGTTTTTGAGAACCATTCATATTTTTTTAATTCCAGCCATTTCAGTAAGCATTTTTCTTCAAATTTGTCCAAAAAGTTTCAATTGGTATTATTTGGCAACATTTTGTGGATTGCAGTTTTTTAGAGCAAGTTCAATTGTAGCCTAAAGTTGGATAAAAATTTGCTTCGTCGATTGAATTTCAGAAAAGCCGTGATAGTTTATTTGTTAGCGAATATACAGTTAAGCAACATATGAAAATTTTTAGTTCGCTGATATTATGTTCCCTTATGGCCAACTTCGTCTTATAAATATATATGGATATTTCATGCTCTTTCACTGAAATTTTTAACATTAATTGTTAAGTGAAACGATATAGTTTTTATTTAAAATTGAGCAAGATATCAGGCAGAAAAGAACTAAGAACTATGGTTATTTCACTGCATTTTTGTAATATATTTCTTCAGTGTACCATTATAATTTCGGAATAAAAAATATGTTGCTTTTAATAACGGAATTTTTTTATAGTGCCCATACAATGATTTAATCTGATGTGAACTTTAACATAGTCATTCCGTCGCTGTAAGCCTGCTTCGTAATTTCTGACTGATGCTTTTTTCTTTTACTTAAGGAGACAAAGATTGGCCAGAATCCCATACTTTCTTTAAGTGGTGTACTCCTCTTGTAAGCCCACCACACTTACAAAGTGTTCAGTCATTTACGTTTTAGAAGTTTTTTTTTAAGAATTCCAATATACAGTGTAAGAGAAGTCGTTGCATAAGCAGAGGGGTTTTTTAATGTGTTGCTTCTGGAGCACCACTTATTGTAATTTCACAGATAAAGCACATAATAATACCAGTTACTTACTAGTTACTTATAAAGTAGTATGTAAACAAACAAGGCAAGTATTATTAAAATGTTGAATTTCAAGTACATACATTAATTTTTTTGCTAGAGATAAACCACAAAATAGTATATACTAGTGTTCGAAAATCGAGAGTAGTTCATAAAATTTTTAAGTTCTTGGCTAATTCATATTTAGAAAACAATAATATGTTTACTAGCATTTTCTATATTATTTTTTATACCCTATACCACTATGTGGTTTGGGTGTAATGACTTTGTGCTGCTGTTTGTAACTACCAAAAATAGACCCTTCTTTTGTTATACCGATCGAATCAGAATCACTAACTGATTCAATTTAACAATGTCCGTCCTTCCGTCCGTCTGTGTGTCCCTGTAAACATTTTAATCAAACTGCAGGTCGCAAATATGAACATATTTCGATGAAGTTTGGTATTTGAGCTTCTGTCGGCCATGGAATGAACGTTCTTGAAATTGGTGAGAATTGGTCCATGTTCAGACCTAGCCCCCATGCAAGTGACCCCTATGAAATCGACATAAATTGCAATAAGATCCAAATTGTCATATAGATCTTACTCAAATTGTGTTTGTATGCATTTATTACATCCATTAATGAGTAGCCCAAAATCGATCCCTTTGGGACAACTCTTAGTCAAAGGCCTCATATAGAGCTGCTTCCCCATCTTCACTTAAACCTATCAAAAAACAAAAATTTTGCACTGATTCTTCTCAAATTTTGTTTGTATATATTTTTGCAAAATACAAAAGACTTTACCAAACATAGTCAGGATCGGTCCATTTTTGGGCCTAGTCCCATATATAGATATAGCTTCGATATGAACTTTTTCATATCTGCAGCCAAAAAAATTAATAAAAATCCCATTCAAATTTGGTTTATGCTTATTTTCTATGTCCAGTTATTTGGGCCTATGAGATAGGGTCTATAAACGCATGGTATAGGGTATCATATAGGCGGTCTAGACCGGCTATAATTTTCTTACTTGTTCTTATTGCTGTAGTGACCAAGATTATTCAAGGCATTATTCGGCCTGTACTTGCTGCGCCACACAATTGCCCATGTGTAAGAATTTGGCAGCCTTCATAAAATTCCAGCACTTTCCATGACATTTTTGAGCATTTCGGGCGGCATGATGATGATTTCTGTACGAATGTTTGCCTTGAGCTTGTCAATGATCTGAGGCTTATCAGCGTAGACTTTGTTTTTCAAAATAACCCCACAGAAAGAAGTCCACAAATGTCAGATCTGGAGCTTTGGGTGGCCAGTAAGTGTTGCCTTTTTTTAACATCATACGTCTAGGGAATTTTTGTTGCAGAAACGGCATTGTTTTTCATGTAACGATCGAATATCCAAAGATATTATTTCCTATCGACAGTTTTGGCTTTTATGAAGAAACATAACACAATAAGCGTTGTGGAGAAAACTCCGGCCAAAAAGTCACCTTTTGGTCATGCAATGGTACTCATTCTAGACTTCGTGTGGATTCGCTGTAACCCAATATTGCTTTTAAATATATCCAAACAGTGAGAAACGGGTCTTTTTGGTCATATAAAATTGCTTCCAGAAGTCATATTCGCTGTCAACCATTCGCGCCTCTACTTGGCCATAATGCAACCGAAGTGGCCGGTCTGCCATCTAAATCCTTTGAGTCAATTGTACTTTACACAAATGCAAAACATCAAAATGCGCCGCAAAGTTGTTCCACTGACGCTAAAATGCAATGCACGGTAAAGACACAACGCATTAGGTTTCTAGGTAACACTTTCTCTTACCGCTTTAACCAGTTCTTGGTCGTTAATGAAAGGCAAGTGGACGATCTCCCATTGTACTTTTTTCAACAAAATTCGACACTAACCCACGAATGTCTTGTCAGTAGCACCACTTGGCCACGATATTACCGGCGATATACACGTTGAGCTAACACAACTGAACGAGTACTTTCCATATACAGCGTGACAATTTCGGTGCATTGTTGTGTCGCAAAGCGATCGACACATTTGTTTTAAGTCAGTCGGTGAAAAATCTTTAAGTAATTAATTTGTGCCATTTCAACATAAATGATGTCTCAACTTGTACTTTTTAATAAAGGGTATTTATTAATAAAGATACTTTTTAAGAAACGATCCTTTTTTAAGCAAAGATATTTTTTTAAGAAATATTACTTTGTTAAGAAAAATTACTTTTTTAAGAAAAAGTACTTTTTAGTGGAAGTTACTTTTTCTTTATTCAAGACAGGGTACTTTTCACAGAATAGGTACTTTTTCAAGAAAATTTACTTTATTCAAGAAAAGGGTACTTTTTTAGAAAATCAGCTTTTTGAAAAATTGTACTATTTTCAAAAAAATGTACTTTTTAAGAACATTTACTTGTTTTGAGAAAAGGTACTTTTTTGTAAAAAAATTGAAGAAGTTATAGTTATTTAGAAAATGTAGTTATTTAAGATGTACTTTTTTAAGCAAATATACTTTTTTGAGAAAGGGTCCTTATATAAAGAAAAGTATTATTTAAGAAAAGTTACTTTTGAAAGAAATGGATTTTTTTTTTTTTTTAAGAAAAAGTACTCTTCAAGGGAATAATACTTATATAAAAAATGGTACTTTTTAATAAAAATACTTTTTTAAAAAATTTTACTTTTTAAGAAAATTTACATTTTATGGAAAGGTACTTGATTTAAGAAAAGATACTTTTTAAGAAAAGATACTTTTTGAAAAAAGCATTTTTTTTACCTCTGACACTTCTTCGGGAAGAACCTATTAAAATAAGCGATGAAAAGAGAAAGACGTACTCGCGATGGAATCATAGTTCTTAAATATAAATCTATTATTCACGCAAAAAACATTTTAAATGTCATCTTACTCTCCGTTGTGAAACATGGAATAACGTTGTATGTTGCAATGAGTTTTGGCAATAGTTTGTTATTTAATAAATAAATATATCTTATTAATTTTTTTTTTTATAAAATAGCTTTTTAGCTAGAAATGTCTCCATAATGAACAAAAAGCAATAATTTAGAAAGTGCTACTTTTAAAACATTTATTTACAAATTCTGAACAATTTGAATTTTGTCGTTTACAACGTTATTCGCGGCTATGCTCCAATTGTACGGCACAGTAATCACCCGCTTTCTACCGATTTTATGATATAATCTAAATTTGTTGTTTCTTTAGTAAATATGCTTTCCTATTAATTTAGTTTGTACTACACAAAATATTTTTTGCCTCAAAAAATGCATTTCGAATATGGTTGCATATATTTATCATAATTTAAGTACAATAAATTGCATGTAATTACTTGGAGTACTACATACTCACAAGGGTTTTATTGCAATTTCTAATATCTAAAGGTGTTTTATGTAAAGCTGAAAAACGCCTTCTAAAGTACCGTATTACCGGAAAGGAAGGTATTACAATTTACTGAGTTTCCTCAATTTTTCTCAAATAATATTTTCTTGGGCTATTAAGCCTTTATGTTATTAATGCCATAAATTTGAGAGGAAACTAAATTGTTGCCTTATTTTTGAAAATAATGTTATCCATTTATTTTCAAATGAAAACAAACTACGGGTACTAAGAAACAAATTAAATTGTATGTAGCCGTAAATAAAAGAAATTATACATGGAAACAAAGTTGTAATTTATGGCATAAGCGTTTTTTTTTTTTTTTTGATAATATGGTCATAGTTTAAAAGACATTTGAAATGAACAATACTTTGTTACTACCAGCAATAACCTTATAATAGAAATTGTGTCAAGGAAAATATGAGTACTTCATCACCATACATATGTAAAACGAAATATTAGTATAGGTAGTAAAAGACAGTATTTCAATCAAACCTTAAATGCCAACGGGCTATTATTTACAGCCGGACACATAAGAGGTCTCATTTAGATCTTACAAATTACAGGATTTAACTGGCTTTCCATATAATTGAGAATTATAAAACTACGGATTGTAGTACGCTTTACGCTGTTGTAACTACGAATAATCATTCCATATGTCTACAAAGGATACTACTGAATATTGAATATTTACAGGAACGAAGGTAAATTAAAATAACTGAGAATATTATATATGATACGTTATACCACGACTTTTGAAAAAAGTTGTTAGATCCTGTTTTGCTGAGGTCACAATTGGCTAAATTCTTGCAATTTTTACGTTAACAATTTGTTGCACAAGTGAATATGTAGTTATTTTATGGCTCCTGATAGCCACTGCATTTTATCATTTGTTATGGCCCTCTAACAAGCAAAACGATCTAAATTTAGAATTAAATTTTTAAGATATTTTTAATTTTTTTTCCAAAATTTGGGTGTTTGAAGTAAAACATAATTTTAAGTTATGTTAATATATTTTGTTCATATACTAAAAATCTTCGGATTTATTCACAATGAAATTTTTTCCCAAAATTGAAAAATTTTTATTTTTTAAAAATTTACAAAAAATTGAAAATAGCAAAACTTTAAATTTTTTATTGTTAAATTATACTGAAAATAAAAGGGCCATTTAACGTGAAAATATGTGGGTAAATGCTGATTTAATTCATAATAAAGTGATGTTTTTTTGGTGTTTTTATAACAAAATTGGCCAAGCTGTTCTAAAGTTATGATGAAATCTTCAAAAACCCAAATTTTGTCAAATAAATTTAAAAAAACTTTTCCATAGAATTTTATATTTCGGCTGTTTTTATGGCTGGAGGACCAGAAGACATCAAAAAAAATTTGTATTTAATTATTCATATTTATACCATATACCACTATGTGGTTTGGGTATAATGACTTTATGCTGCTGTATGTAACTACCAAAAATATTTGTCCTAGACCCATCTTTTATTATACCGATCGACTGAGAATCACTTTCTGAGTAGATTTAGGGATGTCCGTCCGTCCGCCTGTGTGTCATTTAAACCTTGTAATCAAACTACAGGTCGCAAATATGAATATATTTTGATTAAGTTTAGTATGTTAGCTCTTATCAGCCATAAGATGAACGCTATTGAAATTGATGAAATTCGGTCCATGTTCAGACCTAGTTCCCATACAAATGACCCTATGAAATCGACATAAATTTCCATAAGATCCAAATTATCATATAGATCTCAGTCAAATTGGGTTCGTATGTGTTTATTATATCCATTAATCAGTAGTCCAAAAATAATCAATATATGACAATTCTTAGTCATAGGCCCAATATAGAGCTGCTTCGCGATATTCACTAAAATCTATCGAAAAACAAAAATATCGCACAGATTTTTCTCAAATTTGGTTTATTTTTTCAAAATATAACTGGTCAGGGTCAGTCCATTTTTGGACCTAGTCCCCATATATATATGATATCCGATATGAACTTTTTCATATCTGCAGCCAAAAAATATTAATAACAATGCCACTCAAATTTGGTTTATGTTTTTTTTCTATATCTAATTAGCTGGACCTAAACGCATGTTATAGGGTACTTGTTTTTCTTGCATAATGTTATTTAAATCAAATAGCTGTAATTAACGAAATTTTTTTGGTCATTTGTTGATTTCAGATATTTAAAATTTAACTACATTATACATTATTTTAGCTTTTTTAAACTCTTTCTTTTAACTCGTACTCTCTGTTTGTCTGTCTGTGTGTCTGTCTGTCGTGGGTCAACCCCATTCCCGTCATCCGATCGATAGGAAATTTGGTACATTCACTTGCTGTGAAAAAAAGATTATCGTTGACATAGTCACGCAAAGTCACGCATGGTCACGCACAGTAACGGAGTGATCTAAATGTCATTTCGCCTCATGCGATCGATTTGAAAATTGGTCCGTTTAATTTTAGTTTTAAAGACAAAAAAATACTATGCTTTCATTCTGAAAACAAAAAAAAAAATATTTGCTCTTAAAATATTTGTTTAAAAACAATTTTATTTCAATTCATTCTATAAATATGAAATTTAGCGATAACGTCTCTTGCATGTTGCTACAACATAAAGATGATCATCGAAGCAAAACCATCGATGTTCAACATCGAAAAATACATCGACAGACGCCATCGATGCTATTAAAATATCGACCCAAAACCATAGATGTTCACCATCCAAAAAACAAAATAATTTTTTAAGCATCAAATTTTTGTTAATTTTATTTCAAACTAGCTGTTTATACCCGGTCTTGCCCGGGATACAAAGGCCTTTGACTTGAAAAATGGTTCACTATGCTTACCAGGCGCTGAGTACTTAGTCCCCAATTAACAAATTCCTCAATAAAATGAACATTCTCCCCAAAAATTTGTATGGGCAGTAAATTCATTTTTTATTTCAATTAAAAATTTTTGGATTTTTTAATTTAGAAGTTTTTTCAGATGCTGCAGCAAAAATGCTTCAAAAATAAGTTGCGAAACCGCTTTAAGTTTTTTTTTTTCAGTTTATTTATAAACATCAAATATAACGGAATGGTTCGCAAATTAAAGGAATCACAACTTTTAAAAATTGAATTACTTCATTCAATAAGTGATCATCATTGAGCAGAGACGTCAAATTCAAGTTTCAGAAATGAAAGACTAATGCGACGTTTAATATTGTGTCGCAAGGTTTGTTTAAGCAACTGCTTATAGTATACGTAGATAAAATTTATCATACGACATTTCACTAAACTGTGTTCCGCGAGCGAGTCGCGCACGATTCCGCGCGTTTGGCAGCCAGACCAATGCTGCCGTGCAGTTGTTGTCAAATTATTTTAATCGCCAAAATATATTTTTCAGATCATTGCAATATTTTTGCTGAGCGGTATTCCGCGATCGCGTCGCGTCCGCGGTGGCGCACCGCGCGCCGCTTCCGCACGTTTGGCAGCCACATCCGTGCTGCCGCGCAGTTGTTGTCAACTTATTTTAATCGACAAAATATATTTTTCAGATCATTGCGATATTTTAGCTGAGCTGTGTTCCGCGAGCGTGTCGCGTCCGCATCCGTCGCGTCCGAGTCCGCGGTCGCGCACCGCGCGCCGCTTCCGTGCATTTGCCAATCACACCAGTGCTGCCGCGCAGCTGTTTCCAACTTATTTTAATTGTCAAATTATATTTTTCAGATCATTCCGATATTCTAGCTAAGCTTTATTCCCCGTGCGCGTACCTTCCGCGCAACGAAATGATGCTATTGAAAAGAATACTCATTTTAAATGCATTTATTGTAGGACATATATTGAGAGCAGTATGCAAATGTTTACTAAAATAAATATTTAACAAAATTCATTAAATAAAAATATGTAAAAATTTAAGAATGAATTTGGGGAGTAAGTTCATTCGTTCTTCCGATTAAAAAAAAAGGATTTGTTCATTTCTTTTGGGTACCTTTTTTTAAGTTTGGGGAATTTGTTCACCGTGTAGTTATTTCCGTGTAAACCAAATATCAGAGAAATCCGTTGAAAAGTACAAATTTGTATAGGGCAGAAATATACCACACAACAAAATGTGAATTTTATATGAAAATTGGGCGTAAAAGTAGGCGTGGTTGGTAAAAATCATATGGTGACCTTCCCTGGAATATGTACTAAATTTCGGAGAAAGCCATTGAAAAATAAAAGTTTGTATAGCAATCAAATAAAGAAACAAATAAAAGGAAAAAAATAAGTTTTATATACATAGAAGTTGGCGCAAAGTAGGCGTTGTCTATAAGAAGCATATGGTGACCTTCCCTGTAGTATAGAAATCGTGTGACCAAATTTTAGACATCCCTAGAAAAATAAAAATTTCTATAGTGAACAAATATACCAAAAAACAGAAAATTAATTTTGTATAAAAAGTGGGCGTAGAAGTAGGCGTGGCCGGCAAGAATTATATGGCGAGCTCTCTGGAGTACAGAGATCGTGCGTAGCAAATTTCAGAGAAATCCGTTTAAAAAAATTGTGTAGCGAACAAATGTACCAAAAAACAGAATGTGAATTGTATACAAAAAGTGGGCGTAACAGTAGGCGTGACCGGGACGAAGAATATGTCGACCTTCCCTGGAGCAGAGAGATCGTGTGTACCAAATTTCAGAGAAATCGGTTGAAAAATAAAAATTTGTATAGGGAACAAATATACCAAAAAACGAAATGAATTGTATACAAAAAGTGTGCGTTAAAGTAGGCGTGGCCGGTACGAAGCATATGGCGAGCTTTTCTGGAGTACAGAGATAGTGTGTACCAAATTTCAGAGAATTCCGTTGAAAAATAAAAATTTGTATAGCAAACAAATATACAAAAAAAACAGAAAACGAATTGTATACAAAAAGTGGGCGTAAAAGTAGGTGTGGCCGAAAGAATCACCCAGTGACCTGGCCTGGGATACAAAGATCGTGTATACCAAAATTCAGAGAAATCCGTTGAAAAATAATAATTTTTATAGCGAACAAATATACCAAAAAGCAGAAAATGAATTGTATATAAAAAGTGGGCGTAAAAGTAGGCGTGGTCGATAAAAAGTATATGGTGACCTTAGGTGGAGTACAGGGATAGTGTGTGCCGAATTTCAGAGAAATCTGTTAAGAAATAAAAATTTGTATAGTGAACAAATATGAATAAAACAGAAAATGAATTTTACATAAAAAGTGGGCGTGAAAGTAGGCGTGGCCAGTAAAAAGTATATGGCGAGCTTTCCTGGGGTATACAGATCCCGTGTACAAAATTTCAGGGAAATCGGTTGAAAAATAAAAATTTGTATAGCGGTCAAACAAACAAACAAACAAATAAACAAACAAACAAACAGAAAATGAATTTTATATATATATAGATAGGAAAGAGCTCAAAAAAATTAGTTTTAATGCAAATTTTTCATCTAATTTATTTCTTGCATCGCAAATTGTTGACCGACCTTTGAAAAGAGCCGCTCCGAAGGCACCGACGTTGCTGCCGTTGAAAGGGATCTTTAAAGCAAATTGTTTTGAACCGAGGGGCCCAAAATTGTTGCCATACTCAACAGTGAAGAATGTTCAATCCCAGCAAATCTTTTTTCCAATTCAACTAATAGTTGCTTTTGAAACTTTAGGCATACATCCTGCTTTGGGGTAATTTTTTGCACTTATTCTTTCAGAATGTAAGCAATGGGAATTGCTAGACTAGTTGTCAAGTACTGCTCTCCACATATTTCTGTTGTAGCTGTATCCAATAGCTGCAACAGGTTTACAATTTCAGCAATGTTCTCTATTTGGCATGCAGTTGCAATTAACGGAGCTGATGGATATTCATTTAAAATAATGTTGACAAATGGCATTCTCGTAGGCACACTCTGAATCAGCTTTTTGTCAGTATTTTTTCTTAGTTGATCATTTATCTACACACTATGCTTAACCATTTAACGATTTTCTTTACATGATCAGGTTACTTTTGGACATCCGCAGAGCGTTCTATGGCTCGCTGAGCAACTAAATTAAGATTGTTCACAAAGCAGTGTATATGTTTTGCTGTCCCATCGGTGACTATCGCAACAAGATGTTGTGGATCTAATTCCCAATCTGCGCACAGGTTTCTTAATTAAAAGCGAGATATTTAGCCGTGTGTTTCTCATCCAACGGTATTAGCCCAAGATTTTCACTATACATTTGATAACCTTTTCGATGAAATGAAGCACACAAGCTCTCATAACTCTAAAAAATCCCTTTCTTTCCACCGTTCTTATGGGTTGCGTGTCTCGGCATATCATAAAAACAATTGCCTGGGCTATTTTTTCGTTTCCTATGCCTCCATCGTAACAGACCTTAAATTTTCAATTTCAATTTCAATTCTTTATTTATGTAACATTTATCAGTTATTAATTTAACAATTTTTTTTCGTAAACAGTTTAGGATACATTTCCTTTTCTGCTTAAATATATTTAACAATAATATATAATGAATTGAATTTACATAATATTACAAGGCAAGGTGAAAATTCTCAAAAAAAAACTTATTGATTTTTTTTCCCCGTTTTATTTTTAAGATAAAAAGTTTCAAGGTTAAGGATATAATTATGATGAGATAAGCTCATTAATGTGGATAAATTCCGAATTAACGCATTCGGAATTGAAGTTTATTGTAAGCCGTTCAATATTGTTAGCCACGAGATCAACGTTGGCTAATGTGTGTAGTCGTTGTGTTGAGTAATGCCAAGGTAAATTGTATATCATTTTTAATAATTTGTTTTGAGCAATCTGTACCTTTTTAACATGACACTGCGCAGCAGTAGACCAAACTGAAGCAGCGTAAAACATTACGGTGTGGAAGATAAATTTTTGTCTTAAGATTTTTTATAATGGAAGTTATTTTATCACTATAAATGGGTGTAGTGATATGAGGGCTTGTGGCGATGGAGCTGAGGTTGCAAATATTACGGTTTACTTCTGTTGTTTTTATTGGATCACTAAGATTTGACGAGATTGAATGATTTAAACTAAATATTTTCGCCAATATCTCACATTTTCGTTCCTGCGTGCTGTAGGATTCATTGTTATATTTTAATATTGGAATATTTGTAGACCACTTCTTTAAAATTTTTGAGAGGTTCCAAAAAGGAGCGGAGCCTTTTTCCAATGTTGAGAGTTTTTTTGTTCCAAGTGATATTTTTAAATATCCTTATCTCTTCTGATATACGGTGATTATACTCTTTTGTTCGACTGTGATCAATTTAGTTTCTGTATCGATTCCGATTTCTTCTGTAAACATTTCTAATTTGAATCAGATATGTTATATGGTGTGGCAGAGTCTGGGTATTTACTGAGTCTACTTTTTTGTGACACTGTAATTTGCAGCAGCTTGAATTGTGTTGTTTAATGTCAAAATCATCAAGTCGATTTGTTCAGGATTAATATCGGTGTTTTCAATTGTAGTTGTTAAATTTCTTTTAATAAACGAAGCATATTGAAACCAGTTTGCTTTTTTAAAATCATAAAGCGATCATAGAACGAACGGTCAGTAAAATTTGTTAATAGCTATCTCAACAGGAAGATGGTCAGGCCAAGGTCGTTTATAATGCTACAAGACGTAATGCCACTATTTAAATTTATTAAAAAGAAATCCAATGTAGATGATCGTCTTCTTGGATCTGCGGGTATATATGTACGATCACTTGGATACCCAATTTGCAGATGTTCAGAATCTAATCTTTCAAAGAGAAGATTACCCCAACAGTTGACAACGCCACAAATTATGTCTGCTATTGAAATCACCACCAAGTATAAATTGATTAAAATTGATTTTTCTTAACATTATCTCATTATAATTACTGCTTGAAGCAGTATTATTTTGTTGTTTGTACTTCTTACTCATTAGGTTATGCCTACTTGAAGCATTAACATCTTCAACACGTAAACATTTAATTTTTGTTTTTTTTTTAATGTTAGTAGAGGGATTAACTAACCCGCTTGTTTTGAACAAAATTTATTTTTATGTTTTTAATGTTGTTTTATTTAAGAATTTGTTGTACACAATTCACGTCTGTTTATGATCACATCTAATCGAAGACTGAAAAAAGACTTTTATACGCTGAAATGCAGACGTTATAGATTGTTGAGGAGACAACGATGATAACTTAAAGTACCGATATATATAAATGTATACAAGTGAGAAACTAACTAAATAAAAAATTACTCACATTACTGCAAACTCGTCAATTCTTGAGGCCATTCTTTTGTTTTACCAATATTTTAAACATATTTGCAGTACCGACCCTGGAATATTCTCTATTAGTTACCGTTTGACAAAGCCACAGATATTATTAAAGAAATTCGTTCATATCGCAAAGCTCAAATGTGCTTGATAAAAATTTATTTGATATTTTAATAAGAAAATAATTGCAGCAAACAGAAAAAGTGTGTTTACTGCAATGATTGAAAAATCAGTAAAATGGTGGAGGAAAGTTGAATGTTTAAAATTTATGTGCATATTAATCAGAATGTAATAATATATAGATAATAAACTACTACACAATAAAACATTTTCTGCAAAAATGTCATTCCCAAAAATTTCATGCATTGCTATGTTATGCCAACTCAAACATAGAGTCTTAGCATGTTATTGCAAATTAGCTAAGCTGTTGTACGTTGTTGTGGTTAATACCATGTCTTTTAATGTTTTTTCTGTACCATGTTTTTCCAGCCTCGTATGAAAATATTGATTATTCTTTATTATTTTTGAAATAGAGATCCTAAATCAAATCAAATAAATAATTGATTAAAAAATGTTCAAATTGAAAAAGCTTTTATTTCGAAATTAAAATTTAAATTTATTATCCATATAAAACAAACAAAACATTTTTAAATCCAACTACTGACAAAAAAAAATATTATTCCGTTTTAAAGGTTTATGGTAACTTTTCTGCTTTATTCATCACTAGCTGTTCTTACCCGGTCTTGCCCAGGATCCCAAGGCCTTTGACTTGAAAAATGGTTCACTGTGCTTACACTTAGCCCGCGATGAACACTTCCTCAAAAATATTAACTTACTCCCAAAAAATTTGTGTGGGATTGGGGAATTTGTTCGTGGTGAAAAAATTCCCTATGTTCACGTTTTTCCGGGGAACAAATTCATGTTTTATTTCAATTTAAAATTTTGTGCTTTTTTAATTTAGAACTTTTTTTATAAGACGCTACAACAAAAATAATTAAAAAATAAGCTACGAAACCGCCTCAAGTTTTTTTTTTTTTTTTGAATTTTATTTATTTTGTAAACATCGAATATAACGGAATCGTATGCAAATTAAAGGAATCAGAACTTTTAAAAATTAAATTACTTTATTTAATAAGTGATCATCATTGAGCATAGACGTCAAATAAAAACGGAAAATGAATACGACGTTTAAAATTGTGCCAAAAGGCTGCTTTAAGCAACGGCTTATAGTATATGTATAGTAATTATTGCTCATACGTAGACAACATTTGTCATAAGTTTTTCACTGAGCTATGTTCCGCGAGCGAGTCGCGTCCCCGTCCGCGCGTTTGGCAGCTACACCTGTGCTGCCGCGCAGTTGTCGTCAACTTATTTGAATCCCAAAATATATTTTTCAGAACATTCCTATATTTTAGCTGAGCTGCGTTCCGAGAGCGCGTCGCGTCCGCGTCCGCGCGCCCCTTCCGCGCGTTTGGCAACTACACCCGTGCTGCCGCCTAGTTGTCGTCAAATTATTTTAATCGCCAAAATATATTTTTCAGATCATTGCGATATTTTAGCTGAGCTGTGTTCGCGAGCGCTTCGCGTCCGTGTCCTTTTTTGAAAAATTTGGGGAACTTGTTCATTGATGGCTTACCACTGCAACTTAGGACGGATTATTTTGAGTGTATTATGTCTAAAAGTTACGAATTTTAGTTATTCTAGAGCTTGGGGATATACAGCAATTCTAGTTTTTCCTTCTGGTGCATATACGAAAAGCTTGTGCTGGCTCCCAACTCTGGAGTAGGCGACAAATAATTGTCTATGAGAAAAACAGGGAGATTCTAAGTTTGACACCTGCTACCGTAAGAGATTGTACTCTTATGTACGTTGTGTTAGGAACAACTTTTCATACCATCTCTTGCAATAAAAACCCAACTTACAAAAGCCTTCTGGTAGGGATATTACAGTCGTTTCAAGAGTTTCACATTCCCTCGATTAAGCTTTTCTTAGCTGCTGGATTTCTAGACGCACTGGAGCAGATTCAGGCATTTCCGCTTCTCTTACAAAGCTTGTATAGATCTTTGGGCTTCAAGACGTTAATGGATTTGCTCAGGTGTTTTAGCATTTCTCAACTCAGATTGTCTAACTCGTTGAGACTCGATACGAATTTGGGTATAATCAAGTTCTCTAGAGTTCTGTTTTGTTTAAGCCTTTTTGCATTTGAGGTAGTACGGCCTATATGCTATGCTTTCATGTGCAAGGCACAATTGCAAATAGTTATTTTTCCACCTTTACAACTAATTTATATAGCGAAAGAGATGAAATGGAAATATTTGTAATAGGTTGCTTTCCAATGTAGCCAAAAGGCAAGATGGAAATAAATGTAATGTTTTGTTTTCCATTGTAGTTAAAAAGGCGAGATGCAAATATTTATAATCGGAGTAATCCTGCAGCGGTAATCAACCTCTCTCTGTTCACCAATGATATAAATCTGCACTAATTTTGGGGTGTTGCAGCTCAGATAGTAAAAAAGTTAAGACAGGAAAATTTGTAAAGGTCGATTTAAAATCTTTATTTCATAATGGTGTAAATTCAAGAGTAGTAAGTAAAAAGACTTATGCACAAAGATTGAGGGAAGTCCATTGAAAAATTAAAATATATTAACAAATACTAAAAGCGTATATAGAAAATTAAATAAAGTGGGCGTGGCCGATAAAAGTATATGACGACCTTACCTCCAATTTGAAAATAATGTGCAGTAAATTCGAGCGAAACCCATAAAATATTAAAAAAGTGGTCGCAAAAGTAGAAGCATATGGTAACCTTCCCTGTGATACAGGGATCGTGTGTACCAAATTTCAGAGAAAACCGTCAACAAATTAAAATTTGTATAGCGAACAAATACACAAAAAAGCAGAAAATGAATTGTATATAAAAAGTGGGCGGAAAGGTAGGAGTGGCCGATAAGAAGCATATGGTGACCTTAGCTGGAGTACAGGGATCGTGTGTACCCAATCTCAGAGAAATCCGTTAACAAATAAAAATTTGTATAGCGAAAAAATATACCAAAAACAGGAAATGAATTGTATACAAAAAGTGGCCGCAAAAGTAGGCGTGGTTGATAATTAGCATATGTCGACCTTACCTGGAGTACAGAGATCGCGCGTACCAAATTTCGGAGAAAACCGTCATCAAATAAAAATTTGTATATCGAACAAATATACCAAAAAGCAGTAAATGTATTGTATAAAAAAGTGGGCGTAAAGGTAGGAGTAGCCGATAAGAGGCATATGGTGATCTTAGCTGGAGTACAGGGATCGTGTTTACCAAATCTCAGAGAAATCCGTTAACAAATAAAATTTTGTATAGCGAACAAATATACCAAAAAATAGAAAATGAATTGTATACAAAAAGTGGGCGTAAAAGCAGGCGTGGCCGATAAGAAGTATATGGTGACCTTAGCTAGAGAACAGGGATCATGTGTACCGAATTTCATGGCAATCCGTTAACAAAAAAATATTTGTATAATGAACAAATATGAAAAAAACAGAAAATGAATTTTACATAAAAAATGGACGTAATAGTAGGCGTGGCCGGCAAAGAGTATAAGGCTACCTTTCCTAGGGTATAGAGACCGTGTGTACAAAATTTCAGGAAAATCCGTAGAAAAATAAAAATTTGTATAGCGGTCAAACAAACAAACAAACAGAAAATTAATTTTATATATATAGATTTGAATTCATAAAGTCACACATATTTTGAAAAAATATATAAAAACAACTTTATATGGGGGCTATGACAAAGAATTGCCATATGGGCTTTATTTTTAGAAAACTGATTAATGGATGCAATAAAGACACACAAACCCAATTTGACCGAGATCTCTATGATAATTTGGATCTGAAGGCTATTTAAGTAGATTTTATAGGGGTCCTTTGGAAGGGGACTACGTCTGAACATAGAACGAATTTCACCAGTTTCAATAGCGTTCATTCTATGGCCTACAAAAGCTTATATACCAAATTTCACTAAAATATATTCATATTTGCGACCTGTAGTTTGATTATAAGATTTACGTGGCACACAGACGGACAGTAAAGAAATGTCGCATGTGTTGACATGTTAATTTTCCATGTTCATGTGCGCAAAATCACTGTAAAAACTATGCATAGATTGAATTTAAATTTATTCGACAGTGTCTCTATATACTGTGAGCGTCAAAATAAAGTAAACAGCAATTTTTAATCTTTAAATTGTCTTTTAACAAAATTATTATTAACTTACGATAAAAAGTAATATTGCAGAGTTTAGTACTATACCATTTAGAGATTGACTACCATAAAACATGAAATCAAATCAATTTGAATATTGCACAAATCTCTCGAAAGTGAAAATGCATCAGATTTTAGGCGTCAAAAAAAAGTAAACAGTGGTAACACTTATTAACGCTTTTTTATATTTCGGGGAAGAACCTAAACTTTTTGTGACAAATGTGTACTGATCACGTGTTCTACTTTACCAAAAATCATTTGAAGTTGATTTGGACTAATCAATAATAGCTTAAAAGATGTAAAAGCAAATATTCTCACTATGGGAAAGCGACTATCGGTTTATACTCCGAAAATATTTTAGATAAGGAACCTCTGCACAATAAAAAATGTAGTTGATGAATGCGCCAAACACCATCAGGTTGAAGATTTAACGAGATCTGGACGCCCAAAGCAGCTTAGTGGTACTGAAGTTAGAGCTGTAGTAAGAGGAGTGAAGACATATTCAGCCTAAAATGCAGTTAAATTATCAGAACACATAACGTAGACATCAGGCAAACCAGTAAGTTCGAGTACAGTAAAGAGATCGCTTCACAAAAATGGTCTACATGGAAGGATACCATGCAAGAAACCATACATATCCAAGGCGAATCAGAGCAAGCTAATGAATTTCGATAAAAAGTAGAAAAATTAGGTTCTATCTTTGTGAGAAAGCATATTATATACAGATAAGAGGAAATTCGATATTTTCGGCACGAAAAAGCCTCCAAATATATGGCGTGCTAAGAATGAAACGTGCAAAGAAAAGTGTGTTACCAAAACTTTCAGTTATGTTTGGGGGCTATATGGCGGGACCAGGTGTTGGTAATTATGTTTTTATTTACTCCACTATTACCCAAATAGATTACTTAGCCATTTTGAAGGACAATGTTGGCCCTAGCGTCGAGAAATAAGGCATGGCTGGAAATAGTATCTCCCAACAGGACAACGATCTAAAGCTTACATCTAAAATTGTGAAAGAGTAGCTACAGTACCGGACTCTTAAGATACCTGATCAACCGTCGCAGTCCCCGGACCTTAACCTAATCGAGCACCTTGACAGAAAAATCGGTCGAAAGGCTTTTGCAAGCAAGGGAAACTTAGAGATGCCTCAAAAGAGAGAATGGAGCATAATCTCCCATAAGGGGCTTAAGGCCAAATGAAAATAAACCAAATATTAAAAAATTTCAAAGTTTACTTTTTGTATTGAAGTTCTGTTGCCTTCTCTATGCTGTTAACTTTTTTTTTTGACGTGTAAAATTTGCTCATTTTCTAAATAAAGTGCATTTATTTCTGTTTTGTAATGCTTCTGTTTAATTTTTTTTATTGAGTTCAGCTATAATTAAATAATTATTGAGTGCCCTATACGTGTTTTAAATTTTGTGTTAATTAATTCATTTTAATAAAACTTTTAATATGAGGGACTAAGGTGTTTACTTTATTTTGACGCTCACAGTATGTTATTGTCAAACATGTATGAGCGGCATAGCATGAATTAACACTTGCATGATGTGACACATGTCGCATGTTGTATAGTTCAACAATTGCAGGTCTTAAGCTAAGATCCCACTATCGGCGCAAATAGCACAATCTGCGACGATTTTCATCGTGCTAAATCGGTACACATTTCAAAAAATTGCACAATTACTTTTTGAGCGTTCCCATTATCATCGCATATTGTAGCAATCTTTTTTGGTGCACATCGGCAAAAACAAATATGCGACAATAATCGGCGCAATATGGTCACAATATCGTGCTGTAACATATGTTAAATTAAATCATATGTGTTTGTTTAGTTGCTGTTCGCGCACATATTTTTTTTAAATCATAATGGATTATCAAAAACAAAAAATTGCTGCGGCCGTATATATTGTGGCGGCAATGGTTAAGAAAAAACAAAAAAATGAAACTAAAAGAACAATTAAGAAACGAAGCATTTGGGTGAGAGAGTGGTTACAAAGAAGATGTGAATATGGCGCATATGAGAGCACTTTACGCGAATTTCGTGAAATTGAAAATCAAAATTTTCTTTTCAAAAATTATGTGCGAATGAATGAACGCACTTTTAATGAATTGGTTGAACTAACTACACCATACATCCAAAAGCAAGACACCACTTTTCGAAAAGCTATCCCAGTATGTCAGCGTTTAGCTTGTACCCTCCGCTATTTAGCCACTGGTGACAGCTACAAAAGCATTTCAGCTTTTTTCCGCATTGCTCCAAATACCATATCCAAGTTCGTTCCAGAAGTTTGTGATGCAATTTTTGCAGTACTTAAAAATAATTACATAAAGGTACAGTATTTTACGTATTTTACTAAATGCAAAACGTGTTCATTTTGCACTATTTTTCAGATGCCGTCAACACAACAACAGTGGACTGAAGTTGCTTCGAAGTTTGATCAATTATGGAATTTTCCCCACTGCGTAGGAGCACTTGACGGAAAACATGTGAATATGATCGCTCCACCAAAATCAGGAAGCACTTTTTATAATTATAAAGGTTTTCACAGCATTGTGCTTATGGCTGTTGTTGATGCTGAATACAAATATTTATATATTGACGTCGGTTGTAATGGACGTATTTCAGACGGTGGCGTTTTCAGTAAATGTTCCTTTCAGCAAGCTTTGGAAACCAATGGACTTAATTTGCCGAATGCACGTCCTTTGCCAGGTCGTGAAGTCAACGTACCATTTGTTTTGGTGGCAGACGATGCATTTAGAATGCAAACTAACTTGCTTAAACCATATCCTGGACGCAGTTTGTCAGCAGGTCAACGCATTTTCAATTATAGATTATCTAGAGCAAGGCGAATAGTTGAGAATGTATTTGGCATTATGATGAAGCGTTTCGAAGTCTTCTCTCGTCCAATAAAGCTTAATGCAAACAAAGCTACGCGTGTGACTTTAGCTTGTTGTGCACTACATAATTTTTTAGTGACGAAAAATTCAAATTATACAGCAACATTAATCGATCGCTTTGATGAACATGGAAATCTGGTTATTGGAGCACGCGCAAATGATTCCTTATCAGTCGCTGAACGTGCAACAGAAGAAACTCCAAGTTCTTATATATGCAGCGAAGCGAAGGCCATCCGACAGGAGTACGAAAACTATTTCATGTCGCCAACTGGTGAATTGTCTTGGCAGTATAAATTATTATAATATGTATATACACAATAAAAACAACATTTAAATATTCAATATTATTCAATATTTTTTTTTATTACATATATTTAAAATTAATGAGATCTACATTGAAATAATAAAATAAATAATATAAAGTAATAATAAAATAAATAATATAAAGTAATAATAAAATAAACATTATAAAGTAATAATAAAATAAAGTAATAATAAAATAAAAATAATAATAAAAACAAAATTATGTTAATTGGATTCGTCTTCTTCCAATGATGCTTCTACTGCTTTTTTTACCAGCTCGGCGTGTAGTTTGTTGGCAGCTTTAACATTTCTTTGCGCAAGATCACGCATCTGCAATGCTAAATACATCCCGACTCCATGCCATTTGTCAACATCTGCATCCAAAAACTTTAGTGCGCGCTGCATTACTACGTCTGGTGACAATCTTTCCTCCACAGTAGCACTTCTGTCCTTTTTAGCAGAGGAAGATGGTGTTGGTGGCATGTCTTCTGAAGCTTCAAAAGTGGACACTGATGAGGTGCCTTTAGACCGGTCATGCTGAAAATAAAATTGCATGGCTGTCCAAAAAGGCCAATGCGGCTGTGCACACTCTGCTCCCTGACCAGACTTCGTTTTCATTTTCTTTTTCACATTTAAATATGAAGTTTTTACATTGGCCCACTTAGCTTTGCATCCTTCTATAGCGTGCTCTGGAAACCTTTCTGCTATACTTTGCCATGCCTTATCTCTTTTGATTCGATCTTTATACTCCGGGCAAGAGTATTCCCAAATGCACGAATGGGTTTCAACAGCCTGGATGAGATCATGCGTTGACTCATTTGTCCACGATGAGGTTATATGCGGCTTCTTCCTTTTATTAGAGGAGGGAGTTTGAGCGCTTGCCTCAATGGCCACTAGATTTTCTAATGTGAAACCTTCGTCTTCTGAACCAATTTGCATTTTTTCTAAAAATTTATTAACAAAATAATAATAAAAAATAATAAAAAATAAATTAATTTCAGAGAAAACTCACTGCACGTCGTTGTTCCTTCTTCTTCTTTTTAAAATTGATGTTTGCAAGCAATGATGTCCGCAAACATCGCCGTTGATTGTTGAGTTTGATCGGCGCACAAGTGGCCGATAATAATCGGCGCATTTTTACCAATTTTATCGGTCGGCATTGGGAGAAAGAGTGTGCACATTATCGGCACATCCATGTTGATTTTGATTGTCAACAGTCAGCACGATTTCGGCGCAGATTGTCGCATTTTAAGAAATTGTGTGCGTTCACACTATCGGTACATGAATTGCGACGAAAATCGGTACATTGCGCCGATAGTGGGATCTTAGCTTTAAATAGATAAATGAAAAGGAAAGAAAGAAGAATTAAAATTGTAATTAAATAATAATATTAACGTGTTAATCAATTGGTTAATGAAAAAGCTGGTTAAGTTGTTCAAAAAATTCTACAACTCTGAGTCAAACTTCCACGCTCAGTGTATGTAGTTTTGATCTGGTTATTTTTTGTTCATGTTCAAAGCTGGTTGCAGGATTTTATGATTATAAGGCCTTAAATATTCATATAAGTATATTGGGTCATCACAGTTAAAGCCGGCGTATTTTTGGAATAGTGTAGTTTTATTTTCACATCTGAATTAAGCAATTGTTCTTAGAAAAAAAAGTTTTTATCATATGGAGATTGTAATTTTGCAACTACACACTTCATCACTACGGTTTATTTTCTCTATATATTTTCTTTAGTCAATATATATTTTCCAGTAGAGGCGTTTCAATTTTTAAATTATCGCATTTGGAATTAAAAATATCGACGAGATTTTAATTGTCATAGTAGGGTATAACACGTAATCGTATAATGCCATACACTACCGAGTTCTCTTGTTTCAATATTTTTCGTTTAACATCGAGAATTTCATCTTTCATGTGTTTAACTTCGGCGACCTCTGTTTCAAGTTAATTTACTCTATTTCACTTTTATTTCACTAAATCTCTTATCTTGTTCACATAAGAGATCGTTTTTATATTCTAAACTTTTTTTTTGCATTATTGATTATATATGCTCTGTTAATTTTTCAAATGTTTGTTATGGGGAGTCAATATCAGTTAATCTTGGTGTATTTGTTGCATTACCAAGAAGAGAGTTATGCAGAACAACTCTCATTCTCTTTTGTGCGGGAGTAGTAAATGGTATTCTTGTTGTTGGTATATCATTTTCACTGTTTTGTTCTTTCGTGTTCATGTTGTTGAAATTATTTAGTTTAGTTTTGTTTTTTTATACCCTATACCACTATGTGGCTTGGGTATAATGACTTTGTGCTGCTGTTTGTAACTACCAAAAATATTTGAGCTAGGCCCATCTTTTATTATACCGATCGAATCAGAATCACTATCTGATTCGATTTAACGATGTCCGTCCGTGTGTCCGTCCGTCCGTCCGTCTGTGTGTCCATGTAAACCTTGTAATCAAGCTGCAGGTCGCAAAGATGAGCATATATTTTGATGAAATTTGGTACATAAGCTTTTATCGGCCATAGGATGAACGCTGTTAAAACTGGTGAAAATCGGTTTATGTTCAGACCTAGCCCCCATACAAATGACCCCTATGAAATCGACATAAATTGCCATAAGATCCAAATTATCATATAGCTCTTACTCAAATTGGGTTTGTATGCATTTATTGCATCCACTAATGAGTAGTCCAAAAATTATCCCTATGGGACAACCATTACTCATAGGCCCCATGTAGAGCTGCTTCCCGATCTGCACTTAAATCTATCAAAAAACACAAATATTGCACTGATTCTTTTCAAATTTTGTTTGTATATATTTTTGCAAAATACAAGAGACTTTACCAAACATGATCAGGATCGGTCCAGTTTTAAGCCTAGTGCCCATATAGATATAACATCCGATATAAACTTTTTAATATCTGCAGCCAAAAGAATTAATAAAAATCCCACTCAAATTTGGTTTATCTTATTTTCTATGTCCAGTTAGTTTGGCCTAAGAGATAGGGTCTCTAAACGCATGGTATAGGGTATCGTATAGTCGGTCTAGACCGACTATAATTTTCTTACTTGTTTTTTCTTTGAATATTTTCACTCTGTGACCTCAAAGAAAATAATAATCAAAATTCTTTTTTTACATTTTATGAACACAGCACTTTGATAGATTTCGAATGAAGTATATACACTCTTTGGAAAAAGTGAAAAAAACGCGACATTTTTGTCAGAAAAGAAAACAGCATAAGTTAAATGAAATAAATTTTAGTTTGTAAATCCATATTATTAAAAATTCTAAAAATTCCAAAACTGATAGACATCATTCTATCAATTAAAGTTAGGCCCAAATGTCTAGATATTTTGGTCTTTACAAGCATATTGTTTGTTTTATATATATAATTGAAATAAAAATAAGAGAATTCAAAAATAAGACTTCCGTGAAATTCTTGATGGTTCATTACAAAACTCTTAATATGTTGACTCCAAATCCATTTTCTATTTTTTGCGACCTCACTATCATAAAAAATAAAAAGTTGTAGGTTGTATTAAGTGTTTGCTCAGCTAACTCAAATATCAGAGAGAATGAGGAAGTTATTTTGATTTAGTTGTTCGAGAGTCATTACGAAGTAACTGAGTTTTCTATATTAGCATAGCTATAACAACTACAGGTCTTATAGAATGGAAAGCTTTTTTATAGTTGCCAAGAAATTCCTTTTGATGAAATTTTTATGGTATTGTGATCTAATAATTTTATAAACGTAATACGTTATAATCAGGAGCCAGATTTGTAACAATTGTTAATGAATTCAAAGGGTGAGGTGATCCCTTCATTGAAGGTAATAAGAAGTTTCTTATATTTTAGAGAATTGTTAAAATACTTACTTAATTGAAACAAGTAAGAAAATTATAGTCGGTCTAGACCGACTATATGATACCCTATACCATGCGTTTAGAGACCCTATCTCATAGGCCCGACTGACTGGACATAGAAAATAAGCATAAACCAAATTTGAGTGTGACTTTTATTAATTTTTTTGGCTGCAGATATGAAAAAGTTCATATCGGATGCTATATCTATATGGGGAATATGCCCAAAAATGGACCGCTCCTGACAATGTTTGGTAAAGTCTCTTGTATTTTGCAGAAATATATACAAACAAAATTTGAGAAGAATTAGTGAAATATTTTTGTTTTTTGATAGATTTAAGTGAAGATCGCGAAGCAGCTCTATATTGGGCCTACGAGTAAGTGTTGTCCCATATTGATCATTTTGGGACTACTCATTAATGGATGTAATAAACGTATACAAACCCAATTTCAGTAAGATCTATATGACAATTTGGCCAATAAAAGCTTATATGCCAAAATTTATCAATATATATTCATATTTGCGACCTGCAGTTTGATTACAAGGTTTACATGGACACACAGACGGACGGACGGACGGACATCGTTAAACTGAATCAGTTAGTGATTCTGATTCGATCGATATAATAAAAGATGGGTCTAGGTCAAGTAGTTTTGGTAGTTACAAAAGCAGCACAAAGTCATTATACCCAAACTACATAGCGGTATAGGGTATAAACAGAGTCAAAAAATAATTATTACAGCATAATTACTTTGAGCAATTTTATAATTTATTTCATTCGCGTAACTATTGAAAAAATTTTAATTTTAATTTATTTCATTATTTTTCCATTACAACAAGATATACAATCTTATAACTAAAGTAATGGATTTTTACAAAGTAATGATAAATAAGTACATTTAAAAATACACAGTATATAAATAGTACACAGTATAACAGAAAAAAAATTAATTTAATAAATAAAACCCAAAAAGATAAAAAATTAATAATAAAAAAATGGTTAATACATATGAAGCATAATGGGTTAATTTAATAAAAATATATAAATAAATAAATATAAATATAAAAGAAATAATTTTTTTTTTTAAGAAACAAAATATATATATAAATGAGAGCTGAAATCAATTACATTTAATTAATTATGAGTGAAATTGAAATAGTTCTTTCCCAAATTGCTGAGCGTTGCTTATAAATTGAATGGACGAAGTAGCATGTACCAAAGACGAACTGAATTAATATAGAACTGCCACTCAGATATTAAGCTTCGATATCTTAAGTGTATGATATCGTTCGATCTTGGTGAACGTGTAAAAAGTAATCTTTCGGACAAGTAAGGCGGTGCACGTGTATATATAATTTTGTGTAGCAGTAATAGCGTTCTTATTTTCATTAAATCAGTAAGAGTCACCCCATATAGTTTTTTGGAATATTGAGATATATGATCATATTTTCTTAAATTAAAAACATATCTTAATTTTGAATTATACGTTGATATTAGTTTTTTCGACTTGTAAAATCGCAACTTGCATATATTTCACATCCATATAGTAGAGTTGGTATTAAGTAGGTTTTTGCTAATAAAATTCTAATCTTAAGTGGTGTAACATACTGGGTGTCCCACAGTGTCCGTAGTATTGCTTAAGTTTTCCCTGTAGCAGCATTTATATGGTCGCACCATGTGAGAGTGGAATTAAAAGTGATACCAAGATTCTTGGCTGTTGATACAATTTCTATTTTTTGATCATTAAGCATTACAATCGGCTCAAAAGGTAACTTCAAAGTTTTCTTAGCTATTATTAAAAACTTAGACTTTATAGGATTAAGACACAAACCGTTTATATTTGCCCAGTCATGAATGTGTTTCAGATCTCTGTTTAGTTTTTCCAAAGAATCGTTTATGTTGCTTAAATCACTACTTATATAGAGTTGTACATCGTCAGCATACATGTGGACATTACAGTATTGTAAATGTCGCACTAAATCGTTGATGTAAATTGAAAATAGTAGTGGTCCCAGTATTGATCCCTGTGGAACTCCTTTCAGAACAGGCAATGGACTTGAAATTTTATTGTTTGCAAATACAGATTGGCGACGGGATGATAAATATGATGACATTAATCGTGTAGATGGAGGAAAAAAATTGAACAATTTAAGCAACTTCAGGCAGAGAACTTCATGATCCATAGTATCAAATGCTTTGGAGTGGTCAAGAAGAACAAGGAACGAGACATTTCCATCGTCAATTTTGCTAAATGATAAATATGATGACATTAAACGTGTAGATAGAGGAGAAAAATTGAACAATTTAAGCAACTTCAGGCAGAGAACTTCATGATCCACAGTATCAAATGCTTCGGAGTGGTCAAGAAGAACAAGGAACGAGATATTTCCATCGTCAATTTTGCTACGTATTTCTTCAGATACATCAATAGGGGCTGTTATGCAGCTGTGCTGTGGTCGAAATCCTGATTGCCTATTTGCCAACAAATCATTATTATTGACGTAATTACTTATTTGACCATGGAGTAAATTTTCAAAAACTTTTGACAAATACGGTAGTATTGCAATTGGTCGGTATTCGTTGTTTGGTTTTGGGGTGGGTATGATTTTCGCATATTTCCAATTTTGGGGATAAACGCTCTTAGTGATAATATTATTGAAGATGTACGTGATATAGGGTAGCATTAGCGGAATAATAGCTTTCAGAAATTTTGGATGAATGTTGTCAACCCCAACTGCATTTGATTTAATCGCGAGACAACTGCATAGAACATCCGATTGATTTAAACAGTTAAAGTTAAAACAATTACCAGAAATAGTTGGACAGTGGTCATAAAAGCTTTTATTCGGACGAACATTGGGAAGATTTGTAAAGGACTCGTTTACTTTCTCTACATCTATGTCACTGGTAGCCACACACGATGATTTGCCAACACCAATTTCACGTATAGCTTTCCAAGTCAGTTTGGATCCAACAGCTGATAAAAAACGACTGGAATAATACTCTGATTTCGCACTTTTTATCATTCTATTCACATCTCTACGTGCATTACAATATTCAGTATGTAAATTGGGAATTTTGAAAGTTTTCCAACGTTTGTAAGCAAAATCTCTGCGATCAATGGCTGATTTAATTGCTACATTGAACCATGGCTTTTTCTTAGCTTCTCGTTTAACGATTTTGATTGGGACGGATTTCCTAAATACATCCAACAGGTTATATAAATAAGCCAAAGACTGCGCAACAAAGATTTTGTTTTAAATCTTTCTTAATTTAGTTGTTTCTTTTTCCGAAATTTCGTGTGACGTTCAAGACATTAATTCACTTACTTACCACTGTTTACTAGAAACCAATCCAAAAGAAAACTTTTGTTATTGTTTTTTTTTTTTAATTTTTTGTATTTTATGTTTCTTAAAGAAAGAAGTTCCTTATCCTAAAAGGTTTAATTCCTTAATCTTATCAGTAAATTTAAAAAAAACAGGAAGAGCGTGGCATTCACGACAATGCGCAAGGACAAAATGCTTTCAAAAATACTGATCAGCATTCACAATTATTTGCGAATAAAAATATAACAAAATTTAAGAAACAATTAAAAAAACTTAAAAATAATTATTACGTGTTTTCAATTTACTTTATTTTAAGTAATTTTTCCATATTGTTTATCACAAAGTGCAGCTGCAGACCAGGTTTTTATATCCTATACCACTATGTGGATTGGCTATAATGATTTTGTGCTGCTGTTTGTAACTACCAAAAATATTTAACCTAGACCCATCTTTTATTATACCGATCGACTCAGAATCACCTTCTGAGTCGACTTAGCAATGTCCGTCCGTCCGTCCGGCTGTCCGTCTGTGTGTCCATGTAAAGCTTTTAATCAAACTACAGGTCGCAAATATGAATATATTTTGATGAAATTTAGTATATAAGCTTCCACCCGTCATAGAATGAACGCTATTGAAATTAGTGAGAATCGGTCCATGTTCAGACCTAGCCCCCATACAAATGACCCCTATGAAACCGACATAAATTGCCATAAGATCCAAATTGTCATATAGATCTTACTCAAATTGGGTTTGTATGCGTTTATTCCAAAAATGATCCCTATGGGAAAACTCTTAGTCATAGGCCCCATATAGAGCTGCTTCCCGATCTTCACTTAAATCTATCAAAATACAAAAATGTTGCATAGATTTTTCTCAAATTTGGTTTGTATATATTTTTTCAAAATATAAGACTTTACCAAATATGGCCAAAGTCGGTCCATTTTTCGACCTAGTCCCCATATAAATATAGCACCCGATATGAACTATTTCATATTTGCAGCAAAAAAATTAATAACAATGCCACTCAAATTTGGTTTATGCTTATTTTCTATATCGAATTAGTTGGACCGAAAGATAGGGTCTCTAAACCATGGTACAGGGTATCATATGGTAGGTCTATACCGACTTTAATTTTCTTACTTGTCTTTATTGAACGGGTATAAGGGAGCAATAAAATGCTGATCTCAATTAATTAAAATTTTGGAATTTCGAGAAATATATTTCTTATACAATATTCTTGAATCGCTCCTCTCCTTTTTTTTTTTTTTTTTTTTTGTTTTTACCTCAAAACAGAGTGGAAACAGTGGGGAAAAAAGAATTGCTTTTAGATTGCAATTGACCCAATTAATGTTTTCCTAATATCAATTTTGCATTTATTTCTAAGGTCGTAGTTGATATGTTCCCCAAAAAAATAAACGCAATTTATATTTAGAATTAAACCTTGGACACATCTTATTTGAACTACCACATATTCAATTTCCTGAGTTAAAATGCTGGTAGAAATTGTAAAAACTAAATTATTTTTAAACAGTATGGCAACACCAACAACTAAAAGTGAATTTTTCAATATTAGCAAAGTCTAATTTTGTATAACAAACTTGGAAATCAAAGATCTGATGCTGAAAAATCATTGATTTACAACAAGAGATTTTGATAATACTGCTGGCAAAAGGTTCAATCATCGCCATTTTAAAAGATAGTTTAAAAATTCCAATAAACCTAAATTTTTTTTAAGGTAGCATTAAATCTCTGAAACAATGCTTTTTGACCACTAGTTCAAAATTTTACAATTTGTATTTATGTCCACGACCCCGAAAGATCAAATATCATTCAAAAACAAGTAAGAAAATTATAGTCGGTCTAGACCGACTATATGATACCCTATACCATGGTTTAGAGACCCTATCTTTCGGTCCAACTACTTCGATATAGAAAATAAGCATAAACCAAATTTGAGTGGGATTTTTATTAATTTTTTTGGCTGCAGGTATGAAAAAGTTCATATCGGATGCTATATCTATAAAGGGACTAGGTCCAAAAATGGACCGATCCTGATCATGTTTGGTAAAGTCTCTTGTATTTTGCAAAAATATGTACAAACAAAATTTGAGAATAATCAGTGCAATATTTTTGTTTTTTAATAGATTTAAGTGAAGATCGGGAAGCAGCTCTATATGGGGTCAAAGGGACCATTTTTGGACTACTCATTAGTGGATGTAATCAACGCATACAAACCCAATTTGAGTAAGATCTATATGACAATTTGGATCTTAATGCAATTTATGTCGATTTCATATGGGTAATTTGTATGGGGGCTAGGTCTGAACATGGACCGATTCTCACCAATTTCAATAGCGTTCATCCCATGGCCGATAAAAGCTTATATACCAAATTTCATCAAAATATATTCATATTTGCGACCTGCAGTTTGATTACAAGCTTTACATGGACACACAGACGGACGGACGGACGGACGGACGGACGGACGGACATTGTTAAATCAACTCAGAAAGTGATTCTGATTCGATCGGTATAATTAAAGATGGGTCTAGGTCAAATATTTTTGGTTGTTACAAACAGCAGCACAAAGTCATTATACCCAAACCACATAGTGGTATAGGGTATAATTAAAGAAAACCCGAATAATTAATAATTTTTTAGACTACAGCAATGTGATGCATAATTAATGCCTAGCGTTGGGCCAAACGATTAACAAGAAATATTATCTTAGTGTTGTTTTCGCGAAGCTTTTTGCAAACAGTGGCTACAATTATGATCACAATTATGGTTTTAGCACCATGACTTCATTTCATTTCACACAAAATTGAATATTCAATAAGATCATACATGGTCACCACTTTGAATCGATTCAGAATCACCAAGTACTTGGAAGGGCATTCGGGTAAGGTAGGAAACAACAGTGGCATAATTGCATTAGAAGGGGATTACTTTGAAGGCTACTTTTATAGAGGAATATATACCTTTTGTATTTTATAACGAAAGCCGCCTTTTCATTCGAACAGAGTAGTTTGTCATAAAAATAAAATTTTTCAACTTTAAACTTGGCACATTAATTTGTATGCAATTCTCTCGACGCATAATATAATAAAAAACCGCCAACCAAAATTTATTGCCCAAAATTGTATTGCAATAAACTGAATTTTAATTTGCGATAAAATGTTTATACAAATACTGTAACTTTTTTGTTGTTATTTTTATTTCAATAAATATTTATATACACATTTATGAAAAGCATTTATTTGCAGATGAGAAAAACTTAATTCAATAAAAATAATCCTGCGAGCAGTATACAGGTCGTACATTTATAGTTTTATATTTCATAGAAAAAGCTGATTTTTTTTAAATTTAAAATTCACCATTTTCACGTGAACTTTCCAAGAACTTTCTGAGCAAAACGAATTTAAACTAAAAATATGTTCTTAATGTGTAAGTTACCATACATACTACAAGTCTATCATATGTTGTTTACTATTTGTTATAGGAAATTTATAGCTCTAAACTATAAATTTTGTTACTATTTTATATATTTTCGTAAGTAGCAAACAACAATAGTAGTTGCTGTAGTAGTCGTAATTTAATGTCTGTGGTCTACACTGAATGTAACGACAAACTTTTATTTAATGGCCAATAACTTGAAAAAAAATTAAATTTTTTTTAATAGCTCAAAAATATTATAGAGAAAATAGAAAAAATATCATATAATACAACATCAACAACAATATAAAAGAATTTAGTAGCATAAGCTTATTATGTGCCGTACAAAGAATACAAAAAAATAATATTTGCTAGGGCAATTCTTGCAGAACTGTTGGAATCTGGTTGCAAAAAGTATAAAATAACTGTTTTTAAATTTAATTTGCAAAAGAGACTCAATACCAAATAACAGAATCAAAAGTTTCAAAATTGGCTCAATGCGGAATTCCATAGTAAACATTTTTTTATGCTCTAAATTATCGTGATTTCCAAAAATTGATTCAATTCAATTTCAGTTTATTTATATAATATTCTAAATATATAACAAGTATTTGTGGAGAGGTAAGGATAACTCGTTTAACTCGTTCCTTTTCTGCTTAAAAATAAAATAACAATTTCTTTAACATAAAGATTTTTTTTTTTAATTTTTATGTGAGGAGAATACAGATTAAGGTATAAAAAAAGGGGAAACTTTTTAAACATTTGAAGTCCTGGTGATTAACGCAGTAGCTAACACCCGTTTGTTTATCAAAGTTTTGTGTTTAAAGTCCAAAAAAGAGATATCGGCCACCTTATTCACAGCTATTTATAATATCTGAGGAGCTGCTGTTTATTTAGTTTTACTATTTTCTTTTTAGTTTATTTTTTGGGTATATTTTAATATTATGGCTTATTACGAATACTGAAATTTGGTTGGATTTAGAATATCCTAAAAATATAAGAACAAAATATATGCTTCAGTGACTTAATAAGAAGCCAGCAAGGTGCAAGAGGACGTCGCACAGTGCTTCGTTCCCATATAACGAATGTACAAATAGAAGGGGTTATCTTAGATTAATGAAATATGGCACACCATTGTAAATGGCGCAAATTAGAAAAAATGCGAATTTTCAGAAAAATCGATGCAAGGATTCTGATACTTTCCATATGTCCTGAATTTTAAAAATATAATTACAGCGTCCCAGATAGTTAGACTAAGACAAATATTGGTTTTAATAATAGAAGCGCTGGTATAAATGCAATTTAAATAGAAAAAAGTGCAAGGACGCGTATACATCCTGTATATCCTTAATATAGATATGTGTAATAACGGTGTCAAAATATTTCGAAAATTGGTTAAAGAAACAAAGATTTTACTATTTCTGACAATCTTTCCTTTAATACAAGCAAGGAAGCGCTAACTTGACATGTCTTTTTCTTAAAAACGTTGTAAAAATAGAATAAAATTAGTATAATACTAAATGCAAAATGTTAACAACATTTTTACAAGGACATGTAGATTATGGAATAAAAATTCATAGCTGAAGCTACAAAAATAGTGCAAAATGTCATAAACATTAAAAAATTAAGCCGATAGCCTAAGCAGCTAGTGCTTTATAATTAAGTTAATTGTAATTCTGCCTTATAACAAATACCCAAATAATAATAATAATAACATTAAAAAATAACTTTACTAACTTATTTTTATTTCAATCAATGATTTGTTTACCTTTCATATGTCCTTTAGCGTAAAAACGTTATATGTTTATTCTGTAAAAAATATCCGATTTTCATTGAGCTATGTAAATGTGTTGAAAGACATATATTCAGAGCCATTAGAATATCCCTTTTCATGATTTCTTAAGTTTTTATAATATTGCTTTTAAGTTGCATTAAGAGCTATCTTATTGTTTAAAGAAACTTACTTAAAATAAGCTAGTTAACAAAATTGAATAAAAAACTTGTGGCGAGAAACTCTTGATATTTGGAAGTCATTTAAGTTATCTACGGTAATGTAATAAAGAATTAATGTGTGTTTGTTTGTTTGTTTGTAGGAGGTAATCCCCGTAACTACTAATCAGATCTTCCTGAAATTTTCACAGAGTCTTACTGTGGATATGGGAAGTGCTATAGGCTACAATTTTGTACATACTTTTAGTGGGCGTGGAACCTCCCACATAAAGTAAATTTTTAATATCATATAAATTGAGTACTACGATAAATAGAGCTTTGCAAATCTGTGTGAGGTCACCTATTGTAATATTAGTAGCTACGGCGGAAATGGGCGTGATCGGATAAGTTGGCGTAGTACCTCACACACAAGTAATAATTCAGTATTATATATCTCGAGTACTGTGATAGAGAGAGCTTTTCAGTGAGCAGTATCGGACCAATAGGCGTGGCACCTGCCATGCAAAGTATATATAAAATGCCATATATCTGTAATAGTGAGGGTCTTGGGACTTTGTGTGAGCCCATAAGTTATTCGTGTGATTAGTTAGACAAAAAATGGGCGTGATAGGACCAGTGGGCGTGACACCGCCCGTACAGAGTAAATATATGATATCATATAACGGGTGTACTAAAAAGGGAAGCTTTGACACTTTGCACCACCCCACCAGATCTTAGTATGAGTAGTCGAACAAAAAATTGGCGGGTTCACACAAATGGATGTGGCGCTCCCCATTCAAAGTAACTATTTAATGTCGTATATCTGGAGTACTGTGAATGAGAGAGTTTTGTGGCTTTGCTTGAGCCCATAGGTTCTTTGTAAGATTAGTCGAACAAAAAAATGGGCGTGATCGAAGCAGTGGGCGTAGCACCGCCAATGCAAAGTAGATAACTTATATCATAGAAAGGGACTCGACATTTTGCACGAGACCATCAGATATTAATAGTAGTCCAATAAAAATTGGGCGGGATGGGATTAGTGGGCGTGGCAGCTCCTATATAAAAAATATGAAGTACTACGAAGTACATTAGTTATCAATGTGATTTCTCTTGGAAAATATATCGCCACAATCAAAAATCGCCAAACCCAAAAATCGCGAAAAATAAAAATCGCCCAAAAACAAAAATATTCAAAATCAAAAATGGGCAAGATCAAAAATCGCTAAAATGAAAAATTGCCAAATGATATTTTAAGTTCAACGCCAATAGCTAAGTGTTGCCAGATCTAATTTGGAAAATCCAGGTTCTCCTCATGGGCAGCTACATATACCTTGCTCCACGGTAGGACGCCGAAAAATCTGATAATTGTTGTTTCGAATGAAAAAACAAAAAACATTGTATATCAGCAAGTATCGAAATAAAAAATAAAATATAACTGAACTCGAACCGGTTTATTGTACATGTTCTGTTTTTTTTTTTCAGTACACGTACCAGAACATGAACTTCAAATAAAGCAACACTCAAAAATGTGTGGTTTATGAGTGATTGAAACAAAAAGTACGTGATACAAAAATGTTCGTGTAAATAACGAAATATTGAAACGAACACAGTCATGGTTGTGTTGGGCGCCGTAGAAAATTTAGAAACGCACATAATTGATATGAAAATGAAGATATGTGATGGCTGCTTTTAAACAGAACATTGTGTGTTTCATGTGTGTATTTTCTGAACCTTGAAATTTATCTCAGGTCATCTATTATTAACGTGAGTAGTCAGAAAAAAAAAATGGGCGGGACTGGACAAATGCGCATGCCACCCCCATACAAACTTAATAATAAATGAGATATATCTCAATTACTGTAATAGTGAGAGCCTTGGGACTTTGCGTGAGCCCTTTCATTACTATTCGGGGGGAGGGCGTAGCGAAGCACATCGGGTTACATCGATTATATTATATTTAAATCATTATTTAAGACTGAGATTTTTAGACAATAATCTAACCCATAAAAACAAGGTTTTTATTAAAACTCTTTCTTTCCTTATGCATATGAGTTTTGAATCTCTCCGTGACTGCGCGTCACTATGCGTGACAATGTGTGACTATCTTAATATTTATCTTTGGCCACAAGTCTTTTGATAAATTTTCAGATCGATCGGATAAGGGAAAATGGGTTTTGAATCACTCCGTGACTGTGCGTGGCTATGTCGAAGTTGATCTTTCTTTACAGCAAATATATCCAGCAAGGTTCAGATTGATCGGATGAAGTGAAATGACATTTAGATCACTCCGTGACTGTGACTGTGCGCGACTACACCAAAATTAATCTGTAGCCATAACAAAACTATGGGCCAAGTTTCAGATCAATTGGCTAAGTGGGAGTGGGGTTTCCCCACGACAGTCAGTCAGACAGACAGGGAGTATGAGTTAAAGCAAAATTTTTAACAAGAAAATATTTTTATTTAAATTAGATTTTTTTATATATTTTTTTTATTTTAAGCAATTGTAAATAAATTGTTTTTTTTTATCACATCTGGAAAAAATTTTGCAAGCTCAAGGTAACATAAAACAAATAAATGAAAACGAATAACAAAAACAAACTCAAAACAAGGCATCATCGCTACCCTATTCTTCCCAAAACGAATTTTGGTTCAACGAAGAATTAATCTCAACTTCTTCTATTATCTTGTCTTCTACATCAACGTTTCTTTCTGCATATATTTCTCAATTTCTGTTGCGACTATTTTTTTAATCATATATACCTGATTTTTAAACAAGTGTATTTCTTTAAGGGGGGGGAGGGTAAGGTCTAAAACCTTTTTTTGCGTTTCGCTTTCTGAATTTACAACATGTCGAAAGTGTTTTGTCAAAATTTCAAATAAATCGGTATATTGTATATAAATCAGATTTTCTCGTAAATAAATGTTCGAAGCCCGTGAACATCATAACTCAAAATCTGCTTGACCGATTCTTTTGAAATTCTACACACTATATCTAACCATGGGGAGTTTTTTTTTATTTTCCATTTTCTTCTTCATTTTTTAAGAACCAATTCCCGAAAATTTATATTTATTCACTTCAAAATACCGCACAAAAAAAAAAATTAAAAAGCTATTTGTCACTACCTCAGGAAACATGTCACCTTTTAAGCTCATATAGAGTTTTTATTTTACATGATCCGGTGACGAGTTATGATGTTCACCGCAAAACAACAACGACTCCGGTAATTCGCTGTCACGAATAAAAAATTTTTAATAACTAAAGGAAGAAAATGTAAAATTAAAAAACGATGTTGAAAAACCTACTTCTCGTCTAGAACTTATTGAGCGAAAATGTCGGTCCTACAATGCTGTGGTTACTGGATAAAAGGTTGAAAATTTAAATGTTGCCAAATCAGAATTCATAAAATTATGTTCATGTGATTTAAACGTAAATGTTAATATTTTGTCATCTCGTATGGTATCTGCAAGATATTTTGTTTTACTTTGAAGTCAAGCTTGCAGGTGTATAATACAATAGCTTCTAAAAAGAAACCAAAGGGACAAAGTATATATATTTAAAAAGACTATACAGAGGATGAACAATGCATACGTTACAACTTAGGTCAAATAAGCAAAACAATAGCACAAAATAACAAAAAGCTTAGAGTAAGACTAGTCGAGTTCTGCATTTGCATAAACAATAACAAGTATACGTGGACTAAGGGTAAAATTTTTTGCTAATAATATGAATGACGCTGAATATTTGCAGAAATTACTGGCCGAATACGATTATCTGGTTGATCAAAAATTATTATACGCAATAGCAATCTAGTTTATGCCATATATTATCGTATAATGTAGCAAATTTAGAAAAATCTATAAAATTTGGAAACTTTTTGTGTTATATAAACAAGTGTGATGTATTTTTTTTCTGTTTGAAACCCATGTAATAGTAGATAAACAACACAATTTCTTATTAAATTTTCAAAACTATTACTTAAATTGAATTGCAGCTAAAAATGTACATATAGCCGGTAGGGCGAGTGGCGGTTGTCTGTTTGGGTTTCGAAAGGAGTTTAAATATAATTATGTTTTTAAATTTTTAAGTATAAACAGCAACACAGTTCCTACAGCTAAAATTGAAACAAATGTTTTTTATTATTCCAGTTTACCTGAACTGTACAAATTGGATTTCGGATTTAGCAAAGCTCGAAGGCTTTCTGCCTGAACTCAATCCTACTAACTTTTGCATAATTGGTGGTTTTAGTGAGAGAATTTCAGAAGAACAGATCATGGATATCAACTTTACATGAAACTTATCTCATATTAACGATCTTAGATGCTCTAAAGTTAAAATTTTTAATACACAAAGAAGAAAACTATTGGAATTGATTGAAAATGTTGGTGGGATAATACTAAATGGAAGGACTGGTTTCGATCTTCATGGAGAATTTACTTTTTGTGGCGCCATGGGTAATTCGGTTATCGATTATTGTATATGTTCACATAACCTACTACAATACGTTGAAAATTTTTATGTTACTGGAAAGCCATACTCCGACCATATGCCGTTACTGTTAATAATAAAGACTTCCAGTATAAATATAAACAAAAGTAACAAATACACTATTAATAACTTGCGTCGGAATATTTAAAATATTGTTTATGTAATCAAACTGCATTTTAAGTGCAGTAAAATATAAAGATTCGAGACCGGTTTCTAGACATATCATGTAATTCGGTGTCATTGTTGGTAAATACAGCATTTTGTGATAAAATATCGTAACAGTTTCTCTACTTCGACATATATCTCAAAACCCTATATTGTAAATATTTATTGCTGGAAGATTCAATAAATTAAGTAAAACATTCGCCAATTAAAAAACTTCCTGGCGTTAAAACTTTATAATCGTTGGGATCGTCCGGACGAGAATTAAATACGGACCCTGTGTCATCAATGTGCATAAATGTTCATAAGTCAATATTCCCTTAGTTACTTTAAAGAAATGCCTTTTAACAAATTTTACACATGTGTAGATCGGGCTGGTATATTTAACCATTCGATATTTGTTTGGTTACAAAAATCATTTAAATCTGCCTCATGGTGTTTATTGGCAAACAGTTAAGGCTATTTGCAGCGCCAACAAGGTTTGTACCATTATCTGAATAAATTTGGAATGGACAACCTCATCTAGCTACAAATCTTTTGAAAGCCCCTATAAATGCTGCCGAAGTCAAATCTGAAACCACTTCTTAATGGACAGCTTTTGTAGTAAAACAGACAAACACACATACGTACGACTAATCAGTTTTATTTCCTCTAACCTTCTAGTAAATAGTAATTGGATCAAGAAAATCAATGCCAACATTACCCTATTTCTTCTGGTAAATTTCACATTAGTTGATGTATGTTTGTCGATTGTGCTCTAAAACACCTATAACATTTGTCAACTATTTTCTTAACTAATTGACGACCACGCAACGGTCAGAATTGTTGCAAGTAAAAAAAAAAAAACAAGGATACTTCGTGTAACCACCTTGTTGAACTAAAAGAAAGTTTGCCATTTTCAAATCAACACATATGAGCCAGTTGAGGTCCATATATTTAATTTTGCCCGAAACCAGAACAATAATTGTATATCTTTGTTTTTCTTTTGTAGAATGTGCGATAGGCAACGATCCAAAATTATTCCCATTGTGTAAGAGAGCACATTTTAGATTCCGTTATGATGAGTCTTTAAATAAACGCCACTCACTAGCAACATAAATTTTTTAATCACATTGCAGACACTATACCAGGTTTGTCTTTACAAAATATAAAATCATCTTGTTCAGCAAAATATTTGCGGAGATTTTATTCTCTTGTGCGGTAATAAGAAATTTATTTTTTTGTGACTAAGTTTCTTTCTTTGACTGTCCCAGATCTCTGATAAGGACGTTTAAAAAATCATTGAAACGCCGGATCACTTTCAAAGTCACTACCACTGCCGTCACTTTCACTTCGCTGTGGTACATCATCTTGAGGTTCAGGTGATATTTGAGGGCTCCAAACATCTGGCTTGATTTTTTCTGATTAATGCCATTTATGTTAAAAAAAAAAAAATGAAATTAACAGGCATCATGATGGTTCATGGGTTCATTCCAGATCATAGCGGTTTCGTACCTACTTACCTTTTCCTACGTGCTACAGAACCCAAGGAGTGTCTTTAATTTCCAGCGGAGAAAAATAATTTTTTAGGTCTGATTTACGAACGCTGTCATATTTAGACGATGTTTTTTAAGCATATACTCTCTGCAAATGGAACCAAAGATTGATTTGGAACATTCACATAAACTGGTCTTAACGATGTCATATTAAATTATATAAAAAATACTTAAAACCTTTTAGTTATAATTATATAATTCATTATCAGTAGATTATCACTGTAACACAGTTAATTTTTGGTAGAAACTATAACTCGTAAAGAATAGCTCCTACAATGAGAGTATAATTAGAATCAGTGTCATCAAATTAGTGAACATCATATGATATAAATCATTCATCTGACGAAAGTTGCAATTTTGATGTGCAATGTTATCCATCATAGAGCAGTACAGTAGTACGTGATGAGCATTGCTATATATTAAGGTTTTTATATGATTATTGTATGTAGTGTATAATCTATATGTAATATAGGTATATAAAATAAAGTCGAGTTAGTTACACCATTTATAACTCAAGAACGATTGGACCCATTTTAAAGATTTTTAATTTCTTGGATTCGTCTCCGCCCGAAATAATAGAATAGTTGTTAAAACATGTGAAAAATTAAAAAAAAAAAAAAAATAAGCTGTGAATTTTCATTATCCCATATCTTGAGTAATATGGTATTTCACATGTTATTAGTTTGAGTATTCATGCTGAAAATGGGCGGTATCGACACAATCGACGTGGAACCTCCCTTATAAAGTAAATATCACAAAAAAGTGAATTTTCAATATAACATATCTCGACTACGATAACAGTTTTTGTGACGTCGACTGTTATTAATATTAGTCGCCATGGTATACCTGGAAAGGATCGACTAAATGGGAGTAGACCTACCTTACAAAACAATAAATAATTATCACATATGACGCCTACTATCCACGGCAAATTATTTTTGTACTAGTAGGGCCCAGCACTCGAAATTCGAGTGCAAATTCTAGGAAAAATTCTATTTTTATGAATATTTAAATGAGCTTAAAGGCATGTTAATCAATTTTAAAAATTCACAATTCAATTTAAATCATTCGCATTAACAGGGCGTAACGAATTATTATCTATATATATAAAATTCATTTTCTGTTTGTTTGTTTGTTTGTTTGTTTGACCGCTATACAAAGTTTTATTTTTCAACGGATTTCTCTGCAATTTGGTAAACACGATATCTTTACTCCAGAAAAGGTCGCCATATGATTCCTACTGGCCACGCCTACTTTTATGACAACTTTTTGTATACAATTCATTTTCTGTTATTTGGTATATTTGTTTGCTATACAAATTACTATTTTTTAACGGATTTCTCTCAAATTTGCTACGCACAATCTCTGTAGTCTAGAAAAGGCCGCCGTATGATTCTAATCAGCCATGCCAACTTTTGCGCCTACATTTTATACAAAATTCATTTTCTGTCTTTTGGTATATTCGTTTGCTATAAAAATTTTTATTTTTCAACGGATTTCTCTAATATTTTGTACACACGTTCTCCGTACCCCAGGAAAGGTCACCACATGATTCTTACCGGACACGCCTACTTTTACGCCCACTTTTCGTGTACAGTTCATTTTCTGTTTTTTGCTATATTTGTTCGCTATAAAAATTTTTAATCTTCAACGGATTTCTCTAAAATTTGGTACGCACGATCTCTGTACTCCGAAAGAGATTGCCATATAATTCCAGCCGGCCACGCCTACTTTTACGCCCACTTTTTATACAAAATTCATTTTCTGTTTTTTTGTATATTTGTTCACTATAGAAATCTTTATTTTTCAAGGGATGTCTATGACATTTGGTACACACGATGTCTATACTCCAGGGAAGGCCACCATATGCTTCTTATAGGCCACGCCTACTTTGCGCCCACTTCTATGTATATAAAATCAATTTTTGTCCTTTTATTTCTTTCTTTGTTTGATTGCTATACAAACTTTTATTTTTCAATGGCTTTCTCTGAAATTTGGAAAACGTGATCTCTCTACTCCAGCGAAGGTCGCATTACAATATCTTGCTATGCTTACCTTTACGTCCACATTTTTATAAAATTCATTTTTTGTTTTTTGGTATATTTGATCGTTATAGCAATTTTTATCTTTCAACGGCTTTCTCCGAAATTTAGTACATATTCCAGGGAAGATCATCATATGATTTTTACCGACCACGCCAACTTTTACGCCCACTTTTCATATAAAATTCATTTTTGTTGTGTGGTATATTTCTTCCCTATACAAATTTGTATTCTTCAACGGATTTCTCTGAAATTTGCTTTACACGGGAGCAACTTCACGGTGAACAAATTACCCAAATTTAAAAAAAGGTCCCCAAAAGAAATGAACAAATTCCCCATTTTTTTAAAAACGAAATAAAAAATTAACTTACTCCCCAAATTCATTCTTTAATTTTTACATATTTTTATTTAATGAATTTAATTAAATATTTATTTCAGTGAAAATTTGCATACTGCTCTTAATATATCGCACCTGTACCTCTAAAGTGAGTCAACTCAAAATTTACTAATTTTCAGTAGAGGCAAAAACGGTTTTTTTAATATCTATAATTGGGTGGCCCTTCGTTATATGGAGGAAAAAAAAAGTGTTCAAACTGTCGGTCTCACCCCCTAGAAATATGCGAACAGCAAAAAAACTGAGAAATAAAAAGTTTTGGGCCAATCAAAAAACGTTTAGTCGTGGCGCAAAGCGATTGAAAATTTCAAGTGTGTTTATATGGGGAAAATATGACTTTTTTTTTTCAGATTTTACGAAAATTTCGTTCTATAATTTAATTTTTCTGACAAGCTGTTACATAATTCGGGATCAGTATTAAGTTATCCTTTCAAGTGGCTATAAAACTTCCAAATCGTTTGAAACCTCGCCAAGAAATAGCAAATGCCCCAGACCACTTCTGTGCCAAAAAAAAAAAACTAGGTCATGAAATTTGATAGCATTTTTTTCAACTTTGAGAAATTGATTAAAGCCATCATTCTTTTTTGGTCTCTATACTTATAAGTACTCAGATATGAAGTATTGTTTTATTATCGCGTTGTTAACCTATTGCGCATTGAGGCCGAAAATTGGAAATTTTTTGATAAAATTTTTAAAACTCCTTTTTCAAGTTTGAAAAAATTTTCTTAAACAAAAATTAAAAAAATGAACCTATTACTTTAAGGTTTTATGAAATACCTGTTGCAGATTAACTGTGTCAGTTTTTAAGTAAATCCCTTCCCCAGAATTTTTTTGACATGGATTTTATTTTTGCGGATTTCGAGAAAAATTGGATTTTTGTGAAATATTCTGTAAATTAATCTTTCTAAATACTTTGTATCAAAAATTCATCTCTTTTCTACTTTTAAATATTATGTTTTATCTAAATAGCCTAGGGTTTCGGAAAAAAAATAATATGACTCCATTAACCCTTTTGGAATTGGGGTCACATATGACCCCAAACTAATAAAATACAATTTATTCAAAAAATTCAAATATTTTGTAAATGCTGTCCAATTTTTAGATGCGACACTTAAAATATAATAACCAAATATGTAGAAGTTTCGTTCCAAAAATTTGGGATAAATACGAGAGCGTTAGCCCATTATTTGCCAAGGCCAGCTTTGGATTTTAAGATATTTTTAAATAAAAATTACCGAAAACGAGTTTTTCTATTAAACTCGATGAAACCACAATTTAGAATTTAAGAAAAATAATTCGGTTAATTTTTATTTATTTAACCATTCAGTGCTCCTGGGATCAAAATAATCCATTGTGATATATCTTTGGTGCAATTATCTGCTTATTGCTCGCGAATATAAATTAAAACAACTTTTAACCAATCTATACTAATATTATAAAGAGGTAATGTGTGTTTGTTTGTTTGTTTGTTTGTTTGTTTGTAGGAGGTAATCTCCGTAACTACTCATCTGATCTTCCTGAAATTTTCACAGAGTCTTGCTGCGGATATGGGAAGTGCTATAGACTATAATTTTTTTAATATTTTTAGTGGGCGTGGCACCTCCTACATAAAGTAAATTTTTAATATCATATACATATATTGAGTACTATGATAGAGAGAGCTTTGCAAATTTGTGTGAGGTCACCTATTGTTAATATAAGTAGCTACGCCGGAAATGGGCGGGATCGGATAAGTGGGCGTGGTGCCTCCCATACAAATAATAATTCAACATTGTATATTTCGAGTGCTGTGATAGATAGAGCTTTTCAAATTTTTCTGATGTCACCTATTATTAATGTGAGTAGTCGGATGCAAAATGGGCAGTATCGGACCAATAGGCGTGGCACCTGCCATACAAAGTAAATATAAAATGCCATATATCTGGAGTAATGTAATAGTGAGAGTCTTGGGAGTTTGTGTGACCCCATAAGTTATTCAGTTCATTAGTTAGACAAAAAAATGGGCGTGATCGAAGCAGTGGGCGTGGCACTACCAATACAAAGTAAATATATGATATCATATAACTGGCGTGCTAAAAAAGGAAGCTTTGACACTTTGCACGAGCCTATCAGATCTTAGTATGTGTAGTCGAACAAAAAACTGGCAGGTTCACACCAATGTGCGTGGCACTCCCCATGCAAAGTAAAAATTTAATGTCATATTTCTGGAGTACTGTAAAAGAGAGAGCTTTGTGGCTTTGCGTGAGCCCATAGGTTCTTTGTGTGATTAGTCGAACAAAAAAAATGGGCGTGATCGAAACAGTGGGCGTAGCACCGCCCATGCAATGTAGATATCTAATATCATATAACTGGTGTACTATAAAAGGGAAAGACTCGACATTTTGCATGAGTCCATCATATATTAATGTGAGTAGTCCAATAAAAATGGGCGGGATGGGATTAGTGGGCGTGGCACCTCCTATATAAAAAATATGAAGCACTATGAAAGAGACAGTCTTTTGACAAGTTCATTAGTTATCAATGTGATTTGTCGTGGAAAATATATCGCCAAAATCAAAAATCGCCAAACCCAAAAATCGCGAAAAATAAAAATCGCCCATAAAACAAAAATCTTCAAAATCAAAAATAGCCAAAAAAAAAAAATGCCAAATGATATTCTAAATTCAAGGCCAATAGTTAAGTGTTGCCAGATCTAATATGGATAATCCATATTCTTCTCATGGGCAGCTACATGTACCTTGCTCCAGGGTAGGAACGCCGAAAAATGTAATAATTGTTGTACCGAATGAAAAAAAAAACATTGTATATCAGCATCAGCAAGCATTGAAATAAAAAAATCTATACTATTATTCTATAGGTACTAACATAATAAAGGGGTAATATTTGTTTGTTTGTTTGTAGGGGATAATCTCCGTAACTACTCATCTGATCTTCCTGAAATTTTCACATAGTCTTACTGCGGATATGGGAGTGCTGCAAGCTTTAATATTTTTTAATATTATTAGTGGTCGTGGCACCTCCCATACAAAGTAAATTTTTAATATCATATATATTAAGTACTATGATAGATAAAACTTTGCAAATTTGTCTCCAGTAACTAATCTATTATTAACGTGAGTAGTCAGACAAAAACTGCGCGTGGTACCCCCATACAAACTTAATATTAAATGTGATATATCTGAATTACTGTATTAGTGAGTGCCTTGGGACTTTGAGTGAGCCGTTTCGTAATGATTCGGAAGGGGGGGGGAGGGGAGGGTGTAGCGAAGCACACCGTGTTACATCTAGTTTTGTTATAAAATTGCTTTATGTAATAAAGTAATAGTTGAATTTATTGCTGTCTCACCCACCAATTTGGAGGATATTGATAAAAAACGCCAAAAAAAATTTCAGGTCAATCGGTGAAGATGCCATTACTTATAATGGTTGACATTTTTTGATTTTTTATAATCGGTCGCTTTATATTACCTTCAATGTCACCTACATGTTTTGAAACTTCTACCATTTTATTTCCCAGTTTTAAATAGTTTATTAAATGAATGAATAGTTTATTAAAAGGTAATATTAAATTAATAGTGGAATAAATTACAAAATTAAATCAAAGTGAATTTCAAAAACGTCCTATTTTTTAGACATATGACATAAGTTGTTTTAATTTATATTCGCGAGCAATAAACAGATAACTGCACCAGAGATATATCACAATGGATAACTGTTATCTCAGAAGCACTGAAGGGTTAAATAGATAAAATTTAGCCGAATTATTTTTCTTAAATTCCAAATAGTGGTATCAACGAGTTTAATAGAAAAACTCGTTTTAGGTCATTTTTATTTTAAAATATCTTAAAATCCAAAGCTGGCCTCGGCAAATAATGGGTTAATATTCTCGGATTTATCCCAAATTTTTGGGACGAAACTTCTACACATTTTGTTATAATATTTTAAGCGTCACATCTAAAAATTAGGCAGCACCTACAAATTATTTGAATTTTTTGCATAAATTGTCTTTTAATAGTTTGGGGTCATATGTGACCCCAATTCCAAAAGGGTTAGTGGAGTCATATTATTTTCTTCCGAAACCCTAGGCTATTAAGATAAAATATAACATTTAAAAGTAGAAAAATTATGAATTTTTGTTACAAAGTATTAAGAAAGAGAATATTTCACAAAAATCCAATTTTTCTCGAAATCCGCAAAAATAAAATCCCTGTCAAAAAAAATCTGGCGAACGGATTTACTTAAAAACTGACACAGTTAATCTGCAATAGGCATTTCATAACATCTTAAAGTGATAGATTCATTTTTTTAAATTTTGTTTAAGAAAATTTTTTCAAACTTGAAAAAGGAGTTTTAAAAATTTTATCAAAAAATTTCCAGTTTTCGGCCTCAATGCGCAATAGGTTAGCAACGCGGTAATAAAACAATACTTCATATCTGCGTACTTATATGTATAGAGACCAAAAACGAATGATGGCTTTAATCAATTTCTCAAAGTTGCAAAAAATGCCATCAAATTTCATGACCTAGTTTTTTTTTTTTGGCACAAAAGCGGTCTGGGGCATTTGCTATTTCTTGGCGAGGTTTTATTCGATTTTGAAGTTTTATAGCCTATTGAAGGGATAAGTTAATACTGATCCTGAATTATACAACAGCTTGTCGGAAAAATTAAACTGTAGAACGAAATTTTCGTAAAATCTGAAAAAAGTCATATTTTCCCCATATAAACACACTTGAAATTTTCAATCGCTTTGCGCCACGACTTAACGTTTTCTGATTAGCCCAAAATTTTGTATTTCTCAGTTTTTTTGCTATTCGCATATTTTTAGGGGGTGATACCGACAGTTTGAACACTTTTTTTTATTAAGGGCCACCCTAATCTATATATATAAAATTAATTTTCTGTTTGTTTGTTTGTTTGTTTGTTTGACCGCTATAAAAATTTTTATTTTTCAACGGATTTTCCTGAAATTTTGTAACCACGATCTCTATACCCCAGAAAAGGTCGCCATATACTTTTACCGGCCACTGCTACTTTTCCGCCCACTTTTAATATACAATTCATTTTCTGTTTTTTGGTATATTTGTTCGCTATACAAATTTTTATTTGTTAACATTTTCCTCTGAAATTTGGTACACACAATTTCTGTACCACAGGGAAGGTCACCATATGCTTCTTATCGGCCGCTCCTACTTTTTTTAATTTTCTATATACGCTTTTAGTGATTTGCAACACCCCAAAATTAGTGCAGATTTATTTCATTGGTGAACAGAGACAGGTTGACTACCGCTGCAGGATTACTCCGATTATAAATATTTGCATCTCGCCTTTTTAACTACAATGGAAAACGAAACATTACATTTATTTCCATCTTGCCTTTTGGCTACATTGGAAAGCAACCTATTACAAATATTTCCATTTCATCTCTTTCACTATATAAATGAGTTGTAAAGGTGGAAAAATAACTATTTGCAATTGTGCCTTGTACATGAAAGCATAGCATATAGGCCGTATTACCTCAAATGTAAAAAGCTTTAAACAAAACAGAACTCTAGAGAACCTGATTAGACCCAAATTCGTATCGAGTCTCAACGAGTTACACAATCTGAGTCGAGAAATGCTAAAACACCTGAGCAAATCCAATAACGTCTTGAAGCCCAAAGATCAATACAAGCTTTGTAAGAGAAGCGGAAATGCCTGAATCTGCTCCAGTGCGTCTAGAAATCCAGCAGCTAAGACAAGCTTAGTTGAGGGAATGTGAAACTCTTGAAACGACTGTAATATCCCTACCAGAAGGCTTTTGTAAGTTGGTTTTTCATTGCAAGAGATGGTATGAAAAGTTGTTCCTAACACAACGTACATAAGAGTACCATCTCTTACGGTAGCAGGTATCAAACTTAGAATCCCCCTGTTTTTCTTATAGACAATTATATGTCGGCTGCTCCAGAGTTGGGACCCAGCACTAGCTTTTCGTATATGCACCAGAAGGAAAAACTAGAACTGCTGTATATCCCCAAGTTCTAGAATAACTAAAATTCGTAACTTTTAGATATAATACACTCAAAATAATCTATGCTAAGTTATAGTGGTAAGTAGGCGCTCAGCACTTAGCCGTCAATGAACAAATTCCCTAAAAAATGAACAAATTCCCCAAATTTTTAAAAAAGGTCCCCAAAAGAAGTGAACAAATTCTCCATACTGCTCTCAATAAACGTATTTAAAATCTGAATTATTTTCAATACCATAATTTCGCGATACGCTCGCGGATCACAGCTGCGCTCAAATATCGGATGATCTGAAAAATATAATTTGGCAATTAAAATAGGTTGACAACAACTCCGCGGCAGCACTGGTGTGGTTGTCAAACGCGACGCGCTCGCGAGAACAGCTCAGCTAAAATATCGCAATGATCTGAAAAATATATTTTGGGGATTAAAATTAGTTGACGACAACTGCGCGGCAGCATGGGTGTAGCTGCCAAACAGCGCAGCTAAAATATAGGAATGTTCTGGAAAATATATTTTGGGACTCGAATAAGTTGACGACAACTGCGCGGCAGCACGGGTGTAGCTGCCAAACGCGCGGACGGGGACGCGACTTGCTCGAGGAACACAGCTCAGTGAAAAGTCTTATGATAAATGTTACCTACGTATGTGCAATAATTACTATACATATACTATAAGCAGTTGCTTAAAGCAACATTGCGGCACAATTTTAAACGTCGCATTCATTTTCCGTTTTTCTTTGACGTCACTGCTCAATGATGGTCACTTATTGGATGAAGTATTTCAATTTTTAGAAGTTCTGATTCCTTCAATTTGCAAACGATTCCGTTATATTTGATGTTTACAAAATAAATAAAATTCAAAAAAAAAACTTGAAGCGGTTTCGCAGCTTATGAAGTTTTTTGCTGTAGCTTCTTATAATAAAAGTTCTAATTAATAAAGCACAACATTTTAAATTGAAATAAAACATGAATTTGTTCCCCCAAAAAGCGTAGTGAATTTTTTCACCATGAACAAATTTCCCAATCCCATACAAATTTTTTGGGAGTAAGTTAATTTTTTTGGGGAATGGTTCATCGGAGACTAAGTACTCAGCGCCTGGGAAGAATAGTGAACCATTTTTCAAGTCGAAGGCCTTTGGATCCCGGGCAAGAGTGGGTAAAAATAGCTAGTAAATATTATATTTTATTTAATGTAATATATTTTTAAGACAGATTAAACATAAATTTTATCATTCTCAGCTTCTCCTCCATATGAGCTATAACTATGCCAATTTTCACAATCCTCCGTGCCCGCATATTGCTTAAAAAGGGAACTAAAAATTAACCATCACGTATTAATATATAGATTGTCAAGGGTCACTATGATTCCAACAGATACTCCCAATGCACTAAAGGTCTTACAATTCACAATCCATTTGGAATATGCAATGCCAATCATATAATCCCAATGCCATTCAGTGCAAGTCTGAGGCTTGGATTTTTATGGATTTTTTTGTCATGGTCATTTACACTATGGAACAAGATTTTTGTTGATTCAGAACTGAATGTTGTTTTAAAAGTTATTTGGGATGCTGTATACAAATATACACTTGGTTTTTTTCCTTCAGATCGACTTTTCGTGATATACCGTTTTGTCCGAAATTAAAGCACTTCCACTACATATATTGGAATAACTTGAAAACGTTTCATCATATTCAGTTTAAAAAAAAATCCAAAACTCACCATAAATATTATCTTTAAGCCGTGTTTACATTGGTTTCAGAGATATCACGGAAGTTAAAAAAAAGAACAATTTTCAAAAAAAATAAAAAATTTTGGTTTTCTAAAAATTCATAAAAGATAGAAATGCGACATAGATCAAGATTTTGTTCGCTATTAACTGAGAAAACTCAATTGATAAAAATCGGGATTTTGTTAAGGGGGCATATGTACCTGATTTATCCTTCTACAACCAGGTTCACACAAGTTCGTTTCAAATTTTTCAAAACTTTTCAAATGTGGGCGGAATTTCTGTAAAAAAAATCATCCGTTACAGTTAGCAAACGGAAAATCACACATCAATGAAGAAGTACACTTTCTAATTTTCCCCTTAATTGACTGTAGACTAACTAGGTATCATAAAGGAACAAGAACAGCAATCCAGCATCCACGCACATTTATATGCATTTATTAGATTGCTACCGCAATCATAAAAATAAAATAACGTTATGTTTATAATTTTACTAATTCTGAGAAACATAAAAAGTCATGAACGTTTTTCCCTTCACTTCAAAATGAGATAGCTTCACTTAATTGTGAATAAAAGCGAAACGCCTCATCGATTTTTGTGGTCCATGTATCATTTTGTTCACAGGTTATGTGACTTTACGAGAAAGTAATTAAACTTTACACTTTTCTGAGTTTTGGATTTTTCATGATTTTTAAATATTTAAATTTAATTTTTCTTTTTTAATTTATTTTTTTTACTTAAGCAACCATTAATCATCAATTTTTTTTGTGTTTTTTTAATTTTGAGTGTTTTCCAAAGGTACCATTTACATCTTAAAAAAAAACAATTTTGAAAACCACCAAAAAATGGTGAACCATTTTCAAGTTATTCCAATATATGTAGTGGAAGTGCCTTAAGTTTGGACATAAAGGTATATCGCGAAAAGTCGAGCTGATAGAAAAAATCATGTGCAGATTTGAAATCAGCGACATCAAATTAGTAAAAAATCGTAATAAAGATCCAGTCAACACCAAAAAAAGTTCAATTTTGTCCCCTTGTGTTATATGTTGCCTGCTGTAGAGTTGGTAAGCCAAACGATTTGCTTGTACACACCGAAAACGGAGAAACGATAAATATTTTCCACACGTGAGCTTTACAATAAATCATTAATAAGATCAGTTGAAGATGGTATTATATAAAACAGAATAATATTTATTATACCGAAAATAAAATCTGCTTTTAAAATAACATATTTAGTTTCATTACTTATTAAAAAAATGTCCAGCCGTAATTGAAATACATATAAAAAAAAAAAAAATCTGATGATAAAATAGTTATTTTAAGAAAAACAACTGTATCCGGGTCAGCTAGTACAACAGTATGTGTGTTCTATAATGGTTAATTTAAAAACAAATTTAACCTTTTGTATTAGGCAAAATTTATACAAAAAATTAGTTTTTAAACTGTGCCAAAAACACAGATCATTAAAAACAAACGCCTAGTATTCAGTTATGCGTTACCCCCAATACAAGAAGTCCTTATCATTTGCTAGTTAATAAAAATTAATATTTAATTTGCATATGAAAAACATTTCAAAAACTTTTTATCATTTTAATGTTGATGAACATTTACAAACATTAATGTGGCCATGTTAATGTTACAACATCCACAACAACGACAACAGCAATTATAGACTTCAATTATAAACTGTAACTCTGAATGGCACGGTTGTGAAATAATGTACATAGAAGAAGAGGGTTCTAATGTCATTGCAATTGTAAAGGCTACAAAAGCAAAAAACATTAACATGTACGTATAATGACAAATCTGACCCTGAATTGTGGCATCATGTCGATTGTTAACTTACAAATTACCCACCCCTAATGGTTTTGGGGTGGGTCTACCAATTATGTATTTTCTTTAGTATAAAGTTTTATCAATACTAAATGAAGGAAAAATAGAACTTACAACACTTAAAAGTTGTAATATTTGAAAATGATTTTTTTATTTTCGCTTTTATATGCTAATGGAAGGTTAAACGTCCTAATAATGTTATGTATTGCTGACAGAATTTTAATTTTCACTTTTAAAGAATTATTAATTAATTCAAATAAGTTTCAAAAAAAATTCGATTTCAAAGTTTAAAAACAGAATAAATTTTAGGCTTTCAAACTGATTATAGCCACACAGAACATGGAACAAATTGATTAAATCCGATACCAGGGACGTACGCAGAAATTTGATTTGGGGGAGGCCAACCAATTTTTTATAATTTTTTTTATTTTTCATCATATATCAACATTAGAAAAAGTATTTGTATTTTAGTTAAATTATTTACGAATTTATTGTTGAAATATTCCCATTGAGTAAAATAAAAACTTACTGTCTTCAAAGATATTTCTTAAAATTGTTTCCAACCATCAAAACGGAGCTGCCATTTCCAATTTGAATAATTAAGAAGGGGAAGGCCTTAAAACCCTTTTTTAGAAATTTACAACATGTCAACAGCGCTGTCTCAAAATTTGAAGTAAATCGGAGCAAAACTAAAGAAAATGCAGCGCTTCCAGTGACCGGCCTCATATGAATAAAAAAAATTAATAAATAATAATAAATAATAATAACAAATCAGTTTTTAAAAAATTTGACCGAAATTTTTTTTTATTTTCCATCTTCTTCCCCATTTTGAACAACAAATTCACCGAAATTTTATAACAAAAATCGTGTTTTTCACTTCAAAATGCTGCAAAAAAAAAAAAAAATTAAAAAACTCTTTATGTGATTACCTCGGAAACATGTCGCCTTCTAATTGCATTTCGGTTTTTTTCATTTCACATGATCCTGGAACGAATTATAATGTTCACCGCAGAACAACATTTTTCGGGGCGCCTCCGGAGATCCGCTGTCACGGACTTATTTATTAAAATTTTGAATTGAAAATTTTTCCGAAGATTCTCCAAATATTATACTATAACGTGTTTATGAAACAAATGGTCCAACATTATTCATATCTTCAAAACAAAGTTATGAAATTACGCCTTTTTTCGCTTTTAAAATCTTCCCCCTTAAAGTAAGATAATAAGCAGTGCTGATGTATATATGTTCATATGAGTAATTAAATTATCCGACTTTCGGTGTAAACCCAATGCCGGGCATTTGTTTTTCGGTAGAATGCCAAATACATTGTTCGCTACATATCTACCTTTTGTTGTTAAAATTTATTTTTATGTGTTTTTTTTTATTTGAGGCTAAAAATATTTCAATAATTTGATCAGTTACTTCCTTGCGATATGATGATATTACTGCTAGCGAAGAAAACCTTTCCACACCCATGGTATTACGAAGATATGTTTTAGTTCATCTTAACGTAGAAAAGCTTCTTTCCGCGGAAGTAGTTGTGCCAGGAATAACAATTAAAATTTGTAACCAAATAAATATACTTGGAAACGGATTTTCATCGCACATTCCAATGGTATCTAATGGGGTAGAAGGTTTTTCTTAATTATTCCTCCAAAACTGAATCCAAAGAGATAGTTCAGCAATACTGTAAAACAGTCAATACTGATAAAATATTTACATTATTTTAGTTTTTCTGTCAGAATCTTCGACAAACCGTGGACACCGACAATGTTGGGCAATAGCTGCAGAACTGTCTTATACAAGTGGTCAAATGGCAAGAAAATCTATTTAGATTTTTCAATTCCAGTACTTAGGAGAAAGTCAAGTGCCCACCAAACCGATTGTTATTTCTGTTTAACAAAAGTTACTGGATTCGATATGAAAAATCGGAATAATATAACTTACGTGAATGTCCCATTAGTTTCCCAACCAGCTCAACGTCCACCAAATATGATCCATTACCAGTCATTCCCAGTGCGACGAGCAGTGAGTGTGAAACATCTTTTACCAGCAGTGGTAGTTTGTATGAGGCGACATTTTTTGTCAGAAACAAAAACGGCATTAAAGTAGTTTTTGAATATACTACCAATAAGTTATCCTCTTTTTTTATATAGTTAAAATTTTTTCTTGATTTAAAAATGTATGTATTTTATAAATTTATAATACAAATTGATATAATAATATAATAAATGATATAAGTAAATTATGTTCTAAGTCGAGCTCCTTCAAAAAATCCCAACCTTTGGCCCTTGTGAACATAAGGACAAAAAAGTTTACGGGGGCCAAAGTTTGCCATTTTCTGATAAAATTTAACTTACAAAATGTTTAAAAAAGTATACGTTGTAAAATTAACTGCAAAAATAAGACATTATATTTAAAAAAAAAACCTTTCTTAACCTTTTAACGCTTCACTTTTGTGCTTTAATTCAACTAAAAATGAAAATGTATTTTAAACCTTCATAACTTTTTTATTATCGGTGGACGTTTTGTAGCAAAAATTAAACCGATAGCCTCAGCTGCTAGTGTTTTATTTCTTAGTTATAATTTTAATTATAATTGAAATATTGTAAACAAAATAATATAAAAAATATAGCAAAAACTAAAGGCGAAAGTCCCACCTACCAAACAAAAGAAACCGCATATGAAAATTCCAACCAATCAAGAGTTATGGGTTTTTGACCGCCTTCTCGTGAAATGGTCCACTGTGCGACTCATAGTTGTTGATTTTAATACATAGACGAATGATCGATAATTAATGTTATAATTAATCATACGCCTAGTGGCGCTTAGATTTTTTTTAGTAACAGGATTTGGTTGCGCTAAACCACCTAATTTTGTGAAGTTCGGAAAAAAAACTGCATGAGCGAAAAAATGGAAGACAGTCTGGTTAGGACAAGGGCATAAAGAACAAAATTTCCAAAAAAAAAAATCCATAACTGCGACAAAGTCACTCTTAGAGACGTAAAACCGACCGACCTCCCTTAACTAATCCCTATGGAGGTCAAACAAATATATTTTATAAATACATATTTACCGAGTTTTCTAACATCAATTGGAATTATATATATTACTTGCCTCCCGTTGAAGATCAATTAAACTTTATTGAAAACAATCTGACTAATATTTCTAACATGTCTGTAGCTGTAAAAACAATTAACAACAACATTAAAAATAAATCATGGTTAAGTACTGAGATGAAAAGGTTAATATATCGTATAAATTCTGCATACGAATCCTGGAAACGTTTAAAAATATCGGACTTACACGCGGAGAATTCTAAAATAAGATCTGAAGTTAAAAATGATGCGCTAAAACTGCAGTTTATTATAACCGCTTTAATTCGGCCGTTGGATCATCGACAACTGGGAAAACTATTCGGGAAATAGGTGTTCGTAAATCTCAAATTAATTCTTATGTAATGGATGTAGAAAAAATATTCCTGATATTCTAGTTAATCGTAATTTTTATAATGAAACCCACAATGAAATTTCAGATGATGCTTTGTTCTACTACGATTGTGTGAGGCAAATAAAGGTAATCTCGAGCTGTTTTTCCGTGAAATCGAATTCTGTTGGATCTGGTTGTCTACATCCACAATTTTTGAAAGCCATACTGCCGTTACTGCTGCCTTTCATTACACATATATTCACCACAATAATAACAAAGTGTATTTTTCCCAATAATTGGAAATATGCAAAAATCATTCCTATATCCAAATCAAATAATGATTTCCGTCCTATTTCAGTTTTACCATATTTGCCTAATGTGTTCGAGAAATTAATTTATCAACAGATTAACAGACATATAAATGATAATGGTCTACTAGTGGATATACAATCAGGCTTTCGTAACAAGCACAGTTGTGTCACTGCACTAATTGATGTGGCGGAAGATATTCTTGGATGTACTGATGATGGTGATATATGTTTACTTGTTCTGCTGGATCACTCTAGAGCACTTGGCACGGTAGACCACAGTATTTTGCATATGGAACTGTCTGCAATGTCTAATTTATCGTCCTCGTCTACCAAACTTACACATTCATATATAACTGGATGTTTTCAATCTCTATTTGCTAACAACAGAAATCCTAGTGCCCTACCTGTAACAAAGGGCGTACGTCAAGGTTAAATTTTAGGCCCGCTTCTTTTTACTCTATATTTAACGACTTAATTAAACAACTGTCACATTGTATGATTCACATTTATGCGGACGATGTACAGATATATATAAACTGTAAAATAAGTAAAATTTCGAGTTGCGTAAATAAGTTGAATGCTGATCTGGATAAAGTTCATATTTGGGCAACATCTAATGTCCTCTCTATAAATCCATCTAAATCTAAATACCTAATTATTAAACGTAAATCAGTTCACCTGAGTATTGAACCAGATATAACTATAAATAATGAACCAATTCAAAATATCTATTTAAGCAAAATTTTGGGTATCATCTTTAATAATACTCGCACCTGGCCTGGTCATATGAATACCGAATCTGGGAAAACTTTCTCTATGTTACGTACACTATGGACAACCCAACACTTAACCCTACTGCACAGACGAATACTACTTGCGAAAACATATCTTATCCCTATTTTACTGTATGGTTGGTTGTAAAAGCGTTTATGGAGTCAACATAGATGATTTTCTAAAAACAGGAACATTGATACTCATTCAAAAAAATATTTTTACGCGTGAGCCAGGGTACCTAAATAACAGATTAATCCCTACTTGCTCTAGGCGCTCAAACGACATGTTACAAATCATACAGGACCTCTTTTGCGGAACACCATTTTTATGTCTTTGCAATTCGTCTTTGGAACATGCTGCCATTAAATATACGATCACTAAGCAACGCTTTGCAATTCAGAAAATATATTTTTCAATATAACTAAATTTACAAATACATATTTATTTTCTCATATATATTTTATTTATTATATTCATATTCATTAATAATTATTCGTCTTTATTTTTGCTAACTTTTTATTGTATTATTACTATCTATATAAAGTTTATTTAAATTTTTTTAAAATCGATTTTTAACTTTTCAATTGAAACATCTTTATATTGTTTTTAAATTTTAATTATGTACAATATAATGATTCCGTGCGATAACAGTAAGACTATAAGGCTTGTAGCAAGGAAAACCGAATCAAATAAATAAAAAATAAGTAAGATGACCCTAGACGGCTCAAGTGCCCAGTTTTTCACATACAAATATTTTTTAGAACATACATACGCTATCCCTGCCAGCTTCAAAAGGGCTGCCATACAAAATTTACATTTAAGAATAGAAATATATTGAAGAAAAGGTCTCACCACCTGCATTAGTTTTTTTCTGCACCATTTTCCCAGAACAGTTCTGCACTTTATTCTCACCCGTTAAGTTGGGTTCTATTCAAAATTAGTTGTTTTATAAAATTGAGTTTATCACCTCTTGTTACGACACAACACGTTGCTATAGTTCTGTAGTAGTTTTAGGCATCTTTCAGCAACGTCGTTGACAACATTTAACTTACGCAGTAATTCTGGTACTGGCTGGTAGTCTCCGTAAAGACCATAATCTTTTTAAATGTTCTTTGTTCACTTGTTCAGTGTCAAAGTTCTTCTTTTTGTAGCTGTCGCCGCTGTTCTCGAATTAGATTTATCACTCGTCTGCATTACCATCGTCTCCTTCATCAATATAATTCAAGTCGCCCTCTCTTTCGCTGTTTTCTTTGTAAAATTTTTCGATGTACATATTTCTCTTATTTAAAAATGCCAACTGACTTCCCCATTTTCCGCTGAAAGCCACTGCAGATTTTCGAATCCAATAACGCAAGACCAACAGCTTCGCCAATGAAATGATATATGCACAATATATCTCTAGTAATTGTTGAGACACAATTTGATCAATTGAAGTATAACCACCAATCACCTTCAGAATTTTAAATCATTTTTTGGAGCTTCGGCTACCCCATTGGTGCTAAAAGCAGCTTTCATTTAATTCATTTGTGCTGAAATTGAGATATTTTCTGAACAAGGACATATTTGATCAGTAAATGGCTATCGTCATCCTTCGAGAATGACTGATAGATCCTCGGAGGCTGAAATTGGGGTTAGGAGTATTTTCAAAAACGAATAATATAATGATTTCTAAAACTTCCTTGCTTGCGTAGTTTTTCGTTCAATTGAGCTAAACAAAATAACTTGATTCAATTTGGACTTACGCTGACTGCGACTATGATATCTTCTACGCCAGGTTCTTATGGCTTCTTTTATATATTTTGCATTATTCCTTGAAATGGACAATTGGTTTCGCACCTGATCAAACTGTTTTTCGAATTCGTATGCAAACCTTTCTATTACTTATAGCTGATAAATATGATGCCTGCATGGCAGATAGAAAATATCTATTTGTTTAGGAATTACCGACGCCCCTATGAATTGGCCACTGTTTGCCGATATAGTATCAAACAAAATAGCTTATACACGGCCATCGATTGTCCACTCTAATAAACGGCCTTCGCCATACTTTTGCCTCTTCCTTTACCTGACGATATTTTCGGCACTCCCAAGTGTGGGAGTAAAAAATTGAAAAATACACCATCAGCCTATGAGCAACTTTTTACCACGTATTCAACTCAATAAGTAGGAATATCACAAAATTAGGGTCGAAATTTCGTGCACTATCCCATACTTAACATAGATATACTTACAGCGTTACACGTTCATCGCATCAGCAAATCAGTGAGTCAGTTATGAGCGTTAGGATATTATATATTAGAATATTAATCACTCTTAAATTATTTCGAATGGTGCGCTCAATTTTTAGTACTAAACATTTATTTCTCGAATTATTGGTACACGATTATAAATAAAGATAGACAAATTTAGCCTAAATTTTTTCCCTTTTGTTATTGAAAATACACATGTGTCTAATTCAACAAAAATAAGAAATTAGTTTTAATTTTTCAACTTATCTTAACAAGACATAAATTATTTCTCCCGAAAAAGAAAAATATTTTATCATATCAAATTGTCAGTAACTAATTAGTTGTAAAGTGCCTTAACTGTACGTTAGAAAATAATGAAAATGCTTTTTGAAAAATGGTCCTTTTTTTAAGAAAGCATACTTTAAAAAATTACTGTTTTTGGAAATGGAACTTTGTTAATTGAAAGTGATCTTTTAATGATATTTACCATTTGAGGAAAGGTATTTGGCTTTAGTAAGATGTGGAACTTATTAGGAAAAGGCCCTTTTTAAAGAGAATTTACATTTTAAAAGAATAGTACTGTTTAAAGAAAATTTCCTTTTATGAGAAAAGGTAATTTTATATGAATACTTTTTTTTTTATTGATTGATTGATAATTTATTGAAATAAAATGTTATTCTTACACTGAGTCAGTAGTGAGCGTAAATACGTAGTTATGTGGATGTGGTTACATCATCCTGACTGTGATATTGTAGCGTTGAAAAATACAACGCACATAGCACTAATAATAAAATAAGAAACACTAACACCGACTCTACCTATGTCAACCACAATACATTAAATACCATTACCACTAATTATTGATTCTCACTCAGTTAATGAATTCACTCAGATAAGAAATTGAGGTTGGTAGATGTAAAAGCAGGGGGGAGTCAAGTCAAGTTAATGACGAGACTCTGTGTAAGGACACTCTACTATTGAGTAGAATAGATCCAAACGCATTAGATGTACGGCGTAAGGATAATTTACTATCCAGTAAAATATATCCTAACGCAATATTTGCGCAGCGGCCTCTGCTGACTGTTCGTAGTTAGTGCACACTGACTCACGTTGACTGTTCGTATTTGCACAGCGGCCTCTGCTTACTGGTCATAGTTAGTGCACAGCAACTCACGTTGACTGTTCGAATTTGCACAGCGGCGGCCTCTGCTGACTGTTCGTATTTGCACAGCGGCCACCACCGATACACCCGACTGCCGCCGATATACGCAGCCGTCCGTTGACTTTTAATGTTGCCGAATTACGTCAAGGGGAGGCCGGGAAGGTCCGAGTAAAGCGAAGAAGTATTGCCACGTGTGCTGATATTTGAAATATATATATATATATTTATGTAATTATAAGGAGAATAATAAAATTCAGATTAATATACAACCCCGCCAAAGGGTAAAATAACTGTATTATTATTACTAAAGGTTTTGAGGGTCCTTGAGTTGACCCAGGACGCGACAAGCTACCCCAGGCAACGACAAAACCTCGTTGCAATGTGTTTATGTATTTATACACTTATGTGATTCCCAATTTAGATGTCAATATTCAATATATATAACGACAGAGATACGAGCTTATCATACCTAATGCTGAGTATGTTTTAAATATTACTAACTGACACTGTTGCAATTAACAGTTAAAAAAAATTACCATTATCTCAGTCTATAGTTAGTTGTATATACTAACCTTTTATATGGATCACTGAAGAATATGACGTAAAAATTTTGCCATGGAAACAATATATATGCAAATTTTTAATAAATATGTTTTGTTTGGTAACTCAATGTGCAATAAATAAAATTTATTTTCTATAAAAGAAAAATAATTTCAATAAAAATTACTCTATATTTTCTGTATATTTTAAAGCATAACTTGGTCAAGTAAGTTTAACACTTTTATTATATCAAAAGCGAGTAGCTCAGCAATATTATTCTTATGAAGAAACATATCTTAATAAAAGTAACATTAATAATAGAGCTTAAGGCAGATTTTCACATTTCTGCCAAAGAAATGAGAGCTGAGAGGGTAAAAATAAATTTTATAAATTATTTCTGAAATACTTCTTGTACATAACATGATGACCAAAAAGTGCAAGTCCGAGTGTATGTAAAGGTTCAGGGTTCCAAACTCACGGCCGCCCTAAGTAGATAAATTTCATATAGAAACAATCTATTCAATTATAACATAACAATTATCACAACCTATACTAATATAATAGAGAGGTAATGTGTGTTTGTTTGTTTGTTTGTTTGTAGGAGGTAATCTCCATAACTACCAATCTGATCTTCCTGAAATTTTTATAGAGTCTTACTGCGGACATGGGAAGTGCTATAGGCTATAATTTTTTAAATATTTTTGATGGGCGTGGCACCTCCCACACAAAGTAAGTTTTTAATATCATATATATTGAGTACTATGATAGGGAGAGCTTTGCAAATTTATGTGAAGTCATCTATTGTTAATATTAGTAGCTACGCCGGAAATGGTCGGGATCGGATATGTGGGCGTGGTACCTCCCATACAAGTGATTATTCTATATTATATATCTCGAGTAATGTGATAGAGAGAGCTTTTCAAATTTTTCTGATGTCACCTATTATTAATGTGAGTAGTCGGATGCAATATGGGCAGTATTGGACAAATAGGCGTGGCACCTGCCATACAAAGTAAATATAAAATCTGGAGAATTGTATAAGTAAGGGTCTTGGGACTTTGTGAGAGCCCATAAATTATTCATTTGATTAGTTAGAAAAAAATGGGCGTGATCGGAGCAGTGGGCCTGGCACCGCACATACAAAGTAAACATATGATATCATATAACGGTGTGCTAAAAAAGGATTATATGTTAAAAAAGGATTATGTGATTAGTCGAACAAAAAAATGGGCGTGATCGGAGCAGTGGGCGTAGCACCGCCCATGCAAAGTAGATATCCAATAACATATAACTGGTGTACTATAAAAGGGAAAGACTCGACATTTTGCATGAGTGCATCAGATATTAATGTGAGTAGTCCAATAAAAATGGGGCGGGATGAGATTAGTGGGATGAGATTAGCAGGTGCCAATATGTATAAAATATGAAGCACTACGAAAGCGACAGTCTTTTGGCAAGTTCGTTAGTTTTCAATGTGATATGTCGTGGAAAATAAATGAAAAAAGCGAAAAATTAAAATGAAAAAAGCGAAGCACACCGAGTTATATCTAGTGCTCAGTAAATCGCTTATGAAAGCTTAAATGCCAGAAACCGGTCCGTTTAAGAATACAGTGTAGTTATGAATTTTTTAAATATATGCTTTCTTCATCTCTACCACGCATCATTGAAATGATAAATTTAATATTATACACAATATTTATTTTCAAATGGAATCATCTAAAGTACGTGAAAGTTACTGCCATTGTTCCATTAGATTTGCTGTTAGTATTTTTGTGAAATAACCTCCATGGAATTGCATATTTTATAATGTTTTGTTTTTGCGGAAACAAAACAACAACAAAATAAAACATTATAAATAACCCAACAATGCACTCCGATTTCACTTATGAGCATCAATTACAATTATTAGTTTGAAATTAATTTATGTATATTCATAAGTATATTGAACAACATGTGCAACACTACAACTTCACGTTACTGGCAACACGAATAAGTAAATGTTAGTTCAAATTCTATAATATAATAATTTTATAAATTTTATAATTTTATGCTTTTATAATTTTATAATTTTATAATTTTATAATTTTATAATTTTATAATTTTATCATTTTATAATTTTACAATTTTATAATTTTATAATTTTATAATTTTATAATTTTATAATTTTATAATTTTATAATATTATAATTTTATAATTTTATAATTTTATAATTTGATAATTTGATAATTTTATAATTTTATAATTTTGTAATTTTATAATGTCATAAATTTAAAAATTTATAATTTTATAATATTATAATAATTTAACTAGCTGTACTCTATGCGCTTCGCTACACCACTCGTAACGAAATTAAAACTGGGAAAATATTTTGTAGAAAACTATTTTATTTATTCTTGCGATTTTTGATTTTGGCGATTTTTGTATTTTCCGATTTTTGTTTTTATCGTTTTTTGATTTTGGCGATTTTTGTTATTCCCTATTTTCAGTTTTGGCAAATTTTTGACTGTGGCGATTTTTGTTTTTGCGATTTTCGGTTTTGGCGATTATGAACCCTGGCGATTATTGTTATTTTAGATTTTGGAACTTTTTGTTTTTACAATTTTTGATTTTGGCGATTTTTGAACTTAGCGATTTTTGATTTTAGCGATTTTTGTTTTTTACAATTTTTGATTTTGTCAATTTTTTATTTTGGCGATTTTGGCCTTTTTAGATTTTTGATTTTGGTGTTTAGTTTTATTGGCGATGTTCGGCTTTGGCCATTTTTTATCTAACCAATTTTTGATTTTGGAGATTTTTGATTTTAGCCATTTTTAATTTTTGGCTTTAAAGATTTTTGCTTTTTGCGATTTTTGATTTTGGCGAATTTTGTTATTCGCGATTTTCGGTTTTGGCGATTTGTGATTTTGGCCATTTTTGTTAACGGCGATTTTTCGGTTTTGGCGATTTTTGATCTTAGCGATTTGTGATTTTGGCGATTCTAGATTTTAGCGATTTTTGTTTTTTACAATTTTTGATTTTGCCAATTTTTGATTTTGAGATTTTGGCTTTTTGCGGTTTTTGATTTTAGCGATTAGTTTTATTCGCGATGTTCGGTTTTGGCGATTTTTTATTTAACCACTTTTTGATTTTGTAGATTTTTGATTTTAACCATTTTTGATTTTTGGCTTTAAAGATTTTTGGTTTTGCAATTTTTATTTTGGCGAATTTTGTTAACCGTGATTTTCGGTTTTGGCGATTTGTGATTTTGGCCATTTTTGTTATCGGCGGTTTTTGGACTTGGCGATTTTTGACCTTGCTGATTTTTGTTTTTTGATTTTAGATTTAGGAGATTTTATTTTTTGTGATATTTGATTTTGGCGACTTTTGATTTTAGCAACTATTGCTATTCTCGATTTTCGGTTCCGAAGATTTTCGATTGCGGCGATTCCAACATATTTTCCACTATTACTCACGCTGGTAATTAATGTAGTTTTAAAAAGTTTCAATACTGTCACTTTCATAGAACTTCATAATATTCTGTATAGGATGTACTACGCCCATTGGTCCGATCCCGTCCATTTTTCCGCGACTCGCCCACTATTATTTTTTTGTGCAAAAAGTTGTTGAAATATTATGTGATTTTCTTGGATATTTCTGAGTTTTACCTGTAAACCTGTGATTGCCTAAATCGTCTTGCCAGTGCAATATTGTAACAACTCAAAATATATAGTTTTGAGATATTTCGCTTTAAATTTATATCGTTGCAATTTCATTGAAAACAGTAAAATCTTGAGATCTTATAATCTTCCTCTGATTTATTGAGTCTCTTCTCGCCCAAAAGAGCAGTTTACGAAAAACATTAAAATATTGAGTTGCTACAGTATTGCACTGGTAGGACGATATAAGCGTCTTGTTCGTGGATATCTGGTAGAGTGCAATAAATCCTTGTTTCGTCCACCCTAAAAGGCGATGCCAACAAATCTCTGCATTGCTCTTTTCCATTTCCAATTAATTTAAAAACGTATATATATAAGCTTGTCCTATCGAAAAGTTTTTTTATTAATATATATATTAATACGTGAAGGTAAATTTTTAGTTCCCTTTTTAAGCAATATGCGGACACGGAGGAGTTTGAAAATTGGCATAGTTATAGTTCATATGGAGGAGAAGCTGAGAATGATAAACTTTATGTTTAATCTGTCTTAAAAATATATTTATGATTTAAAATATATATCAGACGCTCTGTGTTGAATTGTGAATTGCTAGTATTTATTAACATACCTTTAAGCTCTTTTAAATATTGATTAATTTTTTTATATATAGATTACAAAACATTGGAAGACAAAAATTTTATGAAAAAATAATATTTCTTAGAATTTGCACTCGAATTTCGAGTGCTGGGCTATACTAGTAAACTATTATTATTTAAAAAAAATATTTATAGTGATTTTCTTGTGTATATTAACTGTTTGACTATTAAACATGTAAGATTGAAAGAGATGTAAAACTCCTAACAAGAAAGATGAATAAAATGCAGCATGAAGAAAAGTTGACCGAAAAATCAAAACTACAAAGTGCAATCTCTTTTCTGTGAATATGAAGGCAACGGATTATGTTGAAATTCTTGAAGCAAATTTTCTACCGTGCGCTGAAGACAATATGCGGCTTAAATGGATGCTGATATCAAACACATGGCGAAATGCACAAAGAAGTACTTCGAGGAAAATAATCTGACTATCGTAGAGTGGCCACCACAATCCCAGTATCCAAATCCAATAGAAAATTAGGGGAATGTGGTAAAGACGCCGACTAGAGGAAAGTGTTCAGCCAAAGCGATACCGGCATAGGTTTGTCTCAACTGGGTTGATTAGATATACTATTAACGAATTGAAATAGCATCTAATACAAATCTACTTTGTTTTTTTATATATGTGACTTTCTCCGAGAAAAGGGACCTGGTGTGTGAAAATTAATTTTTGAGAAAAAAACGCATTTGAAGTTTCTACACCCTTTTAAGTACCAGAATCTACCGTTTTTGACACAACCCGTTTTTTGGCACACTAGGTCCCTTTTTTCGGAGAAAGTCACTCATAGAAACTGAAGTACAGAGTATTACAATACTCCAGATATATGGCATTTTATATTTACTTTGTATGGCAGGTGCCGCACCTATTTGTCCAATACTGACCATTTTTTTCCGACTACTCTCATTAATAATAGATGACATCAGAAAAATTTGAAAAGCTCTCTCTATCACATTACTCGAGATATATAATATTGAACTATTACTTGTATGGGAGGTACCATGCCCACTTGTCCGATCTCGCCCATTTCCGGCGAAGCTACTTATATTAACAGTAGGTGACCTCACACAAATTTGCAAAGCTCTCCCTGTCATAGTACTCAATATATATGATATTAAAACTTACTTTGTGTGGGAGGTGCCACATCCACTAAAAATATTTAAAAAATTATAGCCTATAGCACTTCCCATATCCGCTGTAAGACCCTGTGAAAATTTCAGGAAGAACAGATGATTAGTTACGGAGATTACCTCCTGCAAACAAACAAACAAACACACATTACCTCCTTATCTATCTATACTAATATTATAAAGAGGTAATGTGTGTTTGTTTGTTTGTTTGTAGGAGGTAATCTTCGTAACTACCCATTCGATCTTCCTGAAATTTTCACAGAGCCTTACTGCGGATATGGGAACTGCTATAGGCTATAATTTTTTTAATATTGTTGGTGGGCGTGGCACCTCCCACACAAAGTATATTTTTAATATCATATACATATATTGAGTACTGTGATGGGGAGAGCTTTGCAAATTTGTGTGAGGTCACCTATTGTTAATATTAGTAGCTGCGCCGGAAATGGGCGGGATCGGATAAGTGGGCATGGTACCTCCCATACAAATAATAGTTCAATATTATATATCTCGAGTAATGTGATGGAGAGAGCTTTTCAAATTTTTCTGATGTCATCTATTGTTAAAGTGAGTAGTCGGGAAAAAAAGGGGCAGTATCGGACCAATAGGCCATACAAAGTAAATATAAAATGCCATATGTCTGGAGTACTGTAATAGTGAGAGTCTTGGGACTTTGTGTGAGCCCATAAGTTATTCATTTGATTAGTAAGACAAAAAATGGGCGTGATCGGAGCAGTGGGCGTGTCACCGCCCATAAAAAGTAAATATATGATATCATATAACTGGTGTGCTAAAAAAGGAAGCCTTGACAATTTGCACGAGCCTATCAGATCTTAGTATGAGTAGTCGAACAAAAAATTGGCGGGTTCACACCAAAGGCCGTAGCACCGCCCATGCAAAGTAGATATCTAATATCATATAACCGGTGTACTATAAAAGGGAAAGACTCGACATTTTGTATGAGTCCATCAGATATTAATGTGAGTAGTCCAATAAAAATTGGGCGGGATGGGATTAGTGGGCGTGGCACCTCCTGTGTAAAAAAATATGAAGCACTACTAAAGCGACAGTCTTTTGACAAGTTCATTAGTTATCAATGTGATTTGTCGTGGAAAGTATATCGCCAAAATCAAAAATCGGCAAACCCAAAAATCGCGAAAAAGAAAAATCGCCCAAAAAACAAAAATTTCCAAGATCAAAAATGGGCAAAATCAAAAATAGCTAAAAAGAAAAATTGCCAAATGTTATTCTAAGTTCAAGGCCAATAGTTAAGTGTTGCCAGATCTAATATGGATAATCCATCTTCTTCTCATGGGCAGCTACATGTACCTTGCTACCTTGTAGGAACGCCGAAAAATCTGATAATTGTTGTACCGAGTGAAAAACAAAAAACATTGTATATCAGCATCAGCAAGCATTGAAATAAAAAAATCTATATTAATAAACTATACTAACATAATAAAGGGGTAATATTTGTTTGTAGGAAGTAATCTCCGTAACTACTTAACTGCTCTTCCTGAAATTTTCACATAGTCTTACTGCGGATATGGGAGTGCTACAGGCTTTAATTTTTTTAAATATTTTTAGTGGGCGTGGCAACTCCCATACAAAGTAAATTTTTAATATCATATATATTAAGTACTATGATAGAGAAAGCTTTGCAAATTTGTCTAAGGTCATCTATTATTAACGTGAGTAGTCAGACAAAAAATGGGCGGGATTAGACAAATGCACGTGGTACCCCCACACAAACTTAATTATAAATGTGATATATCTGAATTACAGTATTAGTGAGAGCCTTGGGACTTTGCGTAAGCCCTTTCATAACGATTCAGAAGGGGGGGGGGGAGGGGGAGGGTGTAGCGAAGCACACCTGGTTACATCTAGTTATGTCATATAAGTATAGATTTTTTTTTCAAACATGAATAAATGAATTTTTTGTCTGGCACTGGCTAGACTTTATTTTTAATTTTAGTTTAAAGATTTGAACACTTATTGTTAGTTCACATTATATAAGTGAAGATTCAATAAATAAAATACGAGAATAAAAAAATTATTTAGAACAGCAACATTTTACACGTTTTGTTATAGCCAATCATTTGTTTTATATATGGGCATTTCTACCGTAACCGATTATAGATGCTGACAAAAACCATTTTTATTTGCTGTCACCTCACATAGCCTTTTGGGTTGCTATTAACTTATGGCCATGCGTTCAGCAACTCCTAGCGTTTACAGTAATATAGCGCTAACAATCAATACAAGTGTCTCGTGTGTAGCCATGGAAAAGCCCATATAAATCAAAACCCTAGTATAAATACATATACATATATATATATGTTTAGTAAATGTAATGACGGGAATTTACATGCATTGCTATAGAAAACATACACACACAAAGAATGCTACAACATTTTGATCCGACCACATTTTACTAATTATACACAAGAGTTTGTTGTAATTAGTTTTCAATTAAATTTAGATTATGTTTCTTTTGTTATGTTACTCTGAAAAAATTTTGAATTAAATACAATTTATTTAAAATTCTGAGAGTGCCCAAATGCAGTGAATACATATACAATGGGCTGGGTAAATACGAGTTTCTGTTCACTAGTTTATGCGAGTTTAATAACTATCATTTTGAAGCATCAACAGATTTGTTGCACTTGCCATTAATTTCTAAAATAGCTACAGTCTTCAATGCTACTACTGTAATTGTATTGTAATTTTTGCGGTTATCCTATGTATGCTTTTGTTAAAGTGTTTGTAGTTGTGGTCAATTTAACGTAATACCCAATGTTTTTCTGTAAAATCAATCATAAAAAATATATTTTGAATAAATTTTTGTTTACATGCATTTTAGGTTTTAACTGACTATTTAATTAGTAACAACAAATAATTGCAAACAGTTTGTGTAAAATAGATTTTGTAAATCAATTCCACGTCATGTATTCTTATTAAATTTTGTCTAAAGTCATTATATCAATTCAACCCTGTTCATTGCAATGCTTATGTTTGTATATACTGGTTATTATCGATTAGATACTTTTATATCAAATTTCAAATGAATGGGTTGGATATTTGTGACCGCATAACTGGGCTGAAATGGCAAATATTTCAATCGTTAACATTGGCACGTTATTGATGATAACGATGATGACGATGATTAGACTAACGTAAGCATCATGACGATGATGACGATGTGGATGGGGTTAAACGTAACCATAGTGAAATGAAAATTACCTTTTACGTGAACGAATTTGAACCGCGCTCATATGGTGCTAGGTTTGTTGCATGACATGAAATCAAGGCAGAAATTTTGGATTCCCACTTTAATAAATTATATATTTAAAGTAAAGTTTTCTAAACATAAAGAGTTAACTTGTATGTGCGTATCAATACGAAATAGTTTAGGGATTTCCTTATTTACAATTACTGCCAAAAACTGCATTTAAATACTAAATATATTTTTAAGACTACTCTTGCTCACTTTTGTGCACAACGCTATGTATACGATTAGCAATTCGATGGCACTACACCAAAACTGTAGCGAAAGTTCTAGCATATACAGGGAGCACCATCTTCTGAATCGGTATGCCAACATTTAAAAACTTTGTAATTTCTCAAACAGTTGACTTAATAACACACGACCATAAAGTTTCAGTTAGGTACAGTTTTTACCATGTAACACTTTACACAAAAATAACGCGACGAAAAAATGACGCTGTATATAGCAAATAGTAGCTCAGTTGTGCTAACTTAACGTGCATATCGTCGAAAATATCGCGACCAGGAAACACGGTTTGACAATAATGATCGTCGCACTGTGGACCATATTTTAAGAAGGCTGCCAAAAATCATTTTTTTACGGTTACCGATTTTAAAGTTATGTTATTCATTTCAAACCAAATAGCAGACTCTATTTCAACTACATCACCTCGAACAGGGTCTTCGAAAATGAACTTTCTCAATATTTTGCTAAAACTAAAAATTTCTTTGTACATTTTAACCGGGGTATCTTGTACTATGCCTAAAATATTACTACGAGCACGTGGATTTAAAAAGGATCTTTCGGATCTCAACGCAAATAAGTTTCCGGGGCCGAATTGTATGTACTGGAACAGTGCTCTTCGACACTAGCCAGTCCACTGGTCAACCTTTTCGGCCTTTCGTACCGTGCGGGAGTCTTTCCCTCTTGTTGGAAGGTTGCCAATGTCCAACCAATCCCTAAAAAGTGTGAGCCTTATAAACCTTAAAATGATCGCCCAATTGCAATATACTCTGCGCTCTCCAAGGAAATGGGGAGCACGAAAAATTTCCATCTTGTCAACTACATACCTAGAGGCCAACTCACTTCTACAGAAGACCTGCTAGCTCTTCTCTCTGAGCGATGGAGTCGATCCATTCATAAATTTGGTGAAAGTAAAGTGGTCGCTCTAGATATTTCCAATTCGTTCGATCGCGTGTGGCATGGTATACTGATATCAAAGCTTATTGCATTTGGAGTCGGTGTTGACTCCTCTCGAAGTATAACGAGTTTTCTCAAAGACCGCACAATACGTGTTGTTATTGATGGGTTCTCATCTAATGAGTTTCAGCTTAATTCAGGGGCACCCTAAGGTTCCGTTCTTTCTCCTTCCCTTTTCTTTATCTTTCTCAACGACATTTTTAGTCAAACTTTTAATTCTATACACTCTGTCGCAGATAACAGCAGCATTTGCCATTCATTTTTTCTTATTTGTAGGCCAAGCCTCTTGAAGTTTGGAGGTAAAAGGCGGACAATGAATGACACACTCAATCAAAAACTGTTAATAATCTCTGAGTAAAGCGAATAGGGTTGATTTTAATGTGCAGAAGAATCAATGTTATTTGTTAACCCATAGGGTCATGGAATCGGATACTATTGATGCTCTGGTATAAGAATTCAATGTGATATAAATTGGAACGAGCATGGTTTTCAAGTGTCGAAATAAGCATTCAAGTGATTTAGTTTTTTAAAACGGTTCAAAAATTACTTCACTCTTACATCCGACTGAAAGTGGAATACAATTCCCATATATGCACCGGAGCTTCAAAGTCTATTTTGGAGTTACTGGATCATGTACAAAGGAGGGCGTTGACGCTCGTTAATGACAAGAGCTTACCCAGCTCTATTGACTCGTTGGAACATCGTCGAAATGTAGGTTGTGTAACACTGGTCTATAGATTCTACCATGCGAAATGTTCTTCTGAGATAAGCAAACTGACACCAAGTGCCCGAGTTTCAGTTCACTCTACCCGGTTCTCTAGTAGTTCACATCCATTTGTAGTCTACTGTCCAGTTGACCGCACAATGCATTACAGATAAAATTCGTTTGTCAGTCAACCTAGCCGTATGTAGAATAAACTACCCGCACAACTCTTATCTGACAGTTACAAGCTAATAAAATTTAAGTCAAATATCCACAAACACTACACCTTCTTTCCTCCTTCTCACAACCTATTTTCTTAAAATCAACACAATGCACTGCATTTATAGGGGCATCCCCTGAGTGTTGATTAATAAAAAAATTTATATATATATATCCCTTCCTGAACAAATCCCTTTCCTTAAAACGGTACATATTACCAAAAGTACTTTTACTTAATGACGTACCTCTTCATAAAAAAAGTAAATCTATATATATATATAAATCAATTGCTGTTCATTTGTCTCGCTAAAACTCGAGAACGGCTAAGCCGATTTAGCTGATTTTGGGTTTGAAATGTTTGTCGTAGTCAAGGGAAGGCTCAAACGGTGAGAAAAATTGCGAGGAAGATAGTAAAAACAACAATTCATTTTCCAATATAAACTGTTCTAACTACATCCCTTTCAAAAATTTTGACAGTATTGTCGGGCATGACAGCACCAAATCGTGGCATGCGCGATGCATTTAACAACAATTTACAAGGAAAACTACCATACGATACTGAAGTATTGACCGAAACAGTTAGTTGAAATGTTCCGCAATTCAATGCATAACAAAGGTTTGCGTATTATACTTTGATAGAAGCTGTAAACAGTGGATCTGGTGGAATTTACGGTCCCTGGGGTACTGAAAAACCGTTCCTTATATTATTATGGCTATTGGCAAAATGAAGTAGCCCTAGCGTTGGATTCATCTGCAATAGCTGCAACATTATTAGAAGGTGGACGAACTGCACATTTTGCCTTGAAATTACCACATGCAAATCAACGAAGATTTTACAGATATGCAAACTGATCGTTTGAGATGAATTCACAATGGCCCAGAAGAGGTCACTGGAGGCACTGGACAGAACGTTCAAAGATCTTCGTGACAACCAAAACATTTTTGGTGGAGCCATTATTCTATTACCAGGTGATTTTTGCTAGACTCTTCAAGTTATTTCCCGATAAACTATTGATGACGAACCAAATGCATGCACGAAATCATCTTATTTACGGCGCCACGTAAAGAAATTTCAATTAACAAGATCAAACTTTGATTGCAAGGTCGCAATGATAAGGTCGCAGTTGATTATTCGACCAGATTAATTACACTGGCCACGAATTTTTGTCAATTCACCGATTCAAAACAGGAGCTTATTCAGCGTATTTTTCCGGGCATAGAATAACACTTCAATAACCATAGTTGGGTTGGCGAAAGAGCCATATTGGCAGTCAAAAATAAGGATGTCGATAATCTCAATGCGAGCATTCAAAATTTTCTTCAAGGAGTGTTGTTTTCTTACAAATTAGTTGATACAGTGACAAACCAGGATGACGTAGTCAATTATCCCACAGAGTTTTTAAATTCTCTGGAACTGCCTGGACTACCACCTCAGAATTTAAAAATAAAAGTTGAATCAGTTGTGATCATGCTGCGTAACATTAATCGAAACATAATCAAAACTTCAACTCAATTCAATTCAAACAATTTTATTGTAGGTTTTCCTAAGTGCAGAGGGTTCTGTAAATTTTTAACTTTTGGCGACATATCGATCAATCTGGCAGCGAGTGCAAACCAGGCGTGCTGCTAGGACTAGGCTCGTCGGCGTGACGCGGTAAGCTCCTGCGACTCTGACCAGTCTGAGTGTACCAGAATACCGGTCATGTTATGCTCCTGTCTTCCTTCGATCATTTCTACTTCTTTACACTCCTCGGGGGTTATATTTAAATCTGGAAAATTTTCTCCATTCGACATTGATGACATTAATGAAGTGACGTATTTTGCGTTCTCATTCTTTAAAAATTTACCAATATAGGGACCGGCGGTGGTTGAAAAGCTTTATAAATCACTTTTAAAATACTATAATTAATAGTAAGCATATCCAATATTTAACAAATAAGAATATTTTAGTCGGTCTAGACCCACTATACGATACCCTATACCATGCGTTTAGAGACCCTATCTCTTAGGCCAAACTAACTGGACATAGAAAATAAGCATAAACTTTGAGTGGGATTTTTATTATTTCTTTTTGGCTGCAGATATGAAAAAGTTCATATTGGATGCTATATCTATATGGGGACTAGACCCAAAATTGGACCGATCCTGACCATTTTTGGTAAATTCTCTTGTATTTTCCACAAATATATACAAACAAAATTTGAGAAGAATCAGTGCAATATTTTTGTTTTTTGATAGATTTAAGTGAAGATCGGGAAGCAGCTCTATATGGGGCCTATGAGTAAGAGTTGTCCCATAGGGATCATTTTTGGACTACTCATTAACGGATATATATGACAACTTGGATCTTTTGCCAATTTTTGTCGATTTCATAGGGTCATTTGTATGGGGGCTAGGTCTGAACATGGACCGATTCTCACCAATTTCAACAGCTTTCATCCTGTGGCCGATAAAAGCTAATGCGCCAAATTTCATCAAAATATACTCATATTTCCGACCTGCAGTTTGATTACAAAGTTGACATGGACACACAGACGGACGGACGGACGGACATCGTTAAATCGAATCAGTTAGTGATTCTGATTCAATCGGTATAATAAAAGATGGGTCTAGGTCAAATATTTTTGGTAGTTAGAAACAGCAGCACAAAGTCATTATACCCAAACCACATAGTGGTATAGGGTATAAAAATGAGTAAGCATCAGTCTTTCGTGAAGTATAATTAGTGTTGCCAGCTAAAAATCTATTCTTCACTCCATTATTTTCTACTTTTTATTGCCAGACTTAGAGGATAATAACCTATGTAAACGGCAAAGCCCAACATTACCAATCAAATTTTTTTTTGCGAAGAGAAAGTTTTAATGTCGTTAGGATAGGTGATTCGAAGTACACCGGGTCATCTGGTTTTCTTAATAAAATAACTTGTCCTTAAAAATGTACCTATTACTTAAAATTACGTTATTCTGAAGAAGGTATTTTTTTAATGTATGTATGTATGTATGTATTCTTTACTTAATTAATTAATCATATTAAGTAACATAAATTAAGATAGGTAATTAATAACAATGACATAAAGTCGTCTGTTATATATATATATATATATATATATATTAACAAATTGTGTAAATTTTGAGGTTAATTCATAAAAATTCTTCTAATATAAATTTTCTGTAATTTAAAGCAGTGTGTACGTAGTTATATAATTTTCTCCATCCGTTTGGTCCTTCACCGTTTAAAATATTTTTTAATTCATTTTCGCTAAGATAGTTTTCTCCTAAATACCTTTTTCTGAATTCCCTGAGTATGGGACATTTTGCCATAAAGTGGATCAAAGTTTCATCTTCTCTTGTGTTGCAAAGGCTGCATGTTCTATTTTCCGAACTATCAAATTTATTTCCGTTTAAAGGTAGGATATCACACCTGGTTTTAAAAATTGTTGAGATTTGTGTTAAATTTTTTTCACTATTTATATATTTAATTGACACCTTTACTAAGGTTTAAATATTTTTAGAATCGTGATCTGCTGCTTAAAGCTTTTTCGTGCATTTGTAAATTACTGTTCGTTTTCAGTTGTTGTAGCAATGAGGTACCTCGGCTAAGCCATTCTTCTTCCGAAACGTCATTTTCGAATCGTATGTCGAAATCGGTTCCAAGATCATTCATCCGTTCTGCCCAAAAAATGTTATGTCTTAGCGTGATTAAAGATAATTTGTGTGGCAGTCTGTTTTGGTTATATCGATAAATAGTTTTAAATATGTAATTCATATGTAGGTTTAGAGTGTAGAAATAACTAACTTCAGCATTTGTTTCCAGTATTAGGGCATAATTTGGTGTAAAATCAGGTAGTTTCAAGATTCTTTTTAAAAAATACCTCTGAAGGGCATCTACTTCATCAAAAAACCAGCAACCCCAAATCTGGGCCGCATACGATTGTATAGATCGACAAACTGATTGAAAAAGTTTCCATTTTGTTTCTAGCGTAATATCTTTTTTACTGAGAAAACTACTCCAAGTGGCATTGATGCTATTTTTTGCAGAATTGTTTCTCTTTTCGATGTGTTTTCTGAAAATCATTCTGGGGGTAGGGATTACCCCTAAGTAGTTATACTCATTTACTATATCAATATATTGGTCTTTATATTTTATTCTTTCGTGTCTAGAAAGCTGGCCACCCTTTCTAAAGATCATCATCTGGGACTTCATCATATTGATTTCCATATTCCACTGGTCACAGTATACTTCTAAATTTTTTACCATACTTTGCATAATTCGTATGTCATCTGCCAACAGCACAATGTCATCTGCATATAATAACAGGCGCACATTTAAATCATCTATGGTTAAGCCACCGCCTAAATTCTCATGAAGGTCATTCAGATACAGAGTAAACAACAGTGGAGATAGCAGACAACCTTGCTTAACACCGGTGTAAGTTTCGAAATATTCCGATAATTCGCTACCAGTCCATACTGCAGATTTGGTGTTTCTATATACATTCTTAACCAAATTGACCATTTTTGTAGAAATCCCTAGTGCTTGCAGCTTGTATATTAGGGCAACCCTTGGAACTCTATCAAATGCAGCTTTGAAGTCTACAAAGAAGGTATATGTTTTTTTCTTTTCCTTAAAATTCCAATGAACTATAGACGCTAGATTAAATATGTTGTCGACTGTAGAATACTGTGGTCTGAATCCAGCTTGAAATTCATTTAGAATATTATATTTTTCAACCCATTTAATTAATCTTGAATGCAATGTTCCCATTAACACCTTTGCTGCACAATTCATAAAAGAAATACCCCTGTAGTTACATGGATTGTTTAAATCTCCTTTTTTATGTATTGGAAATATTATGCTTTCCGCAAACTCTTCTCCAACATTACCTGTTTCGAAAATAACGTTATAACTCTTCACCAGCTCGTCTAGAAATTCTACAGATGCATTTTTAAACAATTCATAAGGCACTCTATCAGCCCCCGGTGCTTTGTTGGGTTTGGTTAGTTGCATAACTTTTCTAATTTCTTCTACTGTTATATCTCTGTCTAAATCATCATCTATGCACATTGTAGCATACTGTATATCCTCAGTAATTTGTTGTTGATTTAAAAGATTTTGAAAATATTGTTTAAGCTCTGTTGCTGATATATTTGTGCCCACTTTAAAGCAGTCTCCTCTAATTTCCTTCGCAATTTTCCACCAATTTTTTGAATCATTTACATTATTAATTTTGTTGTTTAGCTGTATGTAATATTTCTGCTTTTGATTTTTACATTCAATGACATAACGATGTTTTGCTTGATGATATTTTTCCTTGTCCTGAATATTTTTTGTTCTTCTGAATATGTTCAGGCGATCAAATGAGAGTTTTCGCGCTTTCAGGCATTTACAGTTGAACCATCTTGTTTTAAAAATAGATTGGGTTTTGTTTTGTTGTTGATTCGGTAATGATATCTTCATAATATTAACCAATTTTTCTAGGTTGAAAAAATTTCCTTGACACCTTTGTAACCTTAGGTTTTTATTTAGATTTTTGTTGTATTTTTCCTTTTCAGATTCTTTCCATTTTAATTTTGGTAACAAGTTCATAGTATCTACACCTTCACATGGACATTTTACACTTAACATTGACCTTAGCGGCATATGGTCTGACCACACCTTTGTTTCTATTTGAAATTGTTGAACAAACTGCAAAGTTTCTTGAGATATAGCGCAAATGTCGTTTACAGAATTTCCCAGTGTACTAATGTACGTATATGATCCTTCTTCATCACCAGTTGTATATCCATTCAGTACCACCAAACCATAATCATTAAAAAAATCCATTAATTGTTTACATTTAGCATTCACAATTTTATCTTCTGATTGTCTTTCGTCTAAACCTGCCGAAAATTTTGATTTATGAATATCATCTATATCTTGTTGTATGGCACCAATTCGTACGTTCATGTCTCCAACCACAATTGAATTAGCCTCTGAATTGTTTATGAAAAAAGTTTTTAAAGCATGAAATTCATTGCTCCAGTTAGATCCTCTAATATATACCGGAATAATATGGAGGTTCATATCATTTTTCTGTATTATAATTACTACTGTTTCATTAATCAACTGGAAGGAGTGTTTTAATCCCGTCTTTGCAAAATTTTTATTAACACCATATACTGAACCTGCTATTGCTCGACCACGAAAGTTTACTCTAGTTGCTGGTTTCCAAAATAAATCAAAGTTTTTAAACTATTTCCTCCACATGCGTTTCGAATAAAGCAAATATATCGCAACTACAAACATACTCAAAGAATTCTGGAAAAAGGCATTTATTACCTAAACCATGAACATTAAAAGCTATTATATTTATAAAAATATTTGGACTTGAAATTATTAGTTTTTTGACATTAAATTATTTAATAATACATCATAGTTGGTATTGATTTTAGTGTAACAATTGTTATATAGTTCCTTAAAGATAACGTCTGCCTCTTGACTGCCGCTTACTAATTTTTTATCATTATTCCACCTTAGCCATTTGCTTCCAATTTTTATTCTGTCATTTATGATTTTCACACTATGTGTCGTACTAATAGATTTAATTTCTTTTTTCAACTGGAGCATAACTTTTTTATCTTGCTGCTTCTCAATATTTAGATCCTTCTCTATATATATGGATGTACCAATAAGTTTCTTCGTTTCATGTAAAATCTCCTGTACGCTTTACAGAGAATCAAATTCAGCGATCACCGTCATCTTGCCATCACGTTCAAAAATTTTTCTTGTTGACTTTATTATGGGAGCCGTAGCAAGTTTTAAGTTCTCGACACATACTTTGCCAACTGCTTCGTTTAGGGAACGATTTACTTCTAAACCTTTAAAAGGTAGGTTTTTGTTTTTAATCTGCTCTTCCAGCATCATAATTCTCTTTCTATCTGGCTCTTTTTCTGCTTTCAGACTCTCAACTTCTTCCTTCAGCCATATGTTTTGTTGTTTCAGTACATCGACATCATCTGACAAACGTGATAACTTCTCTAAAACTTCTTTATTACCATCTTTTATTATCATTTTTAAATCACTTACATCAAGATCTCCCACTTTCCTACTCTTCGGTATTCTTAATTTACCTATAATGTAACTTCTTAAAGATGTCTTCTCTAAATAAACTTTACTTCAAAAAGTACTTTTTCTTAAAAAACTGAATTTTCGAAATAAGTAGCTTTTCCTAAAAAAGTTTCTTAAAATAAAAATAGCTTTTCTTACAAATCTCAATCTTCTCAAAAAGCATCCGTTCCTAAAAAGTATATTTTCTTTAAAAAGTACCGTATATTTAGAAAGTAAATTTTCGTAAAAAGTACATTTTCCCAAATTTCTTTAAAAAGTATCTTTCTTTAAAAACATATTAAACCTTCGCACAAAATATAACCTTTTTTAAAATGAATTTATTAACAAAGCGCCTTCCTTTAAAAACGAGCTTCTCTTAAAAATTTACATATGCTTTAAAAGTACTATTTCCTAAAAAGTGTATTTTCTTCAAAAAGTACCTATGATTAGAAAATTACACTTTCTTCAAAAGTTAATTTATTAGTTTTTCTTAAAAGAAAATTTTCTTAAAAATATAACATTCTTTAATAATGAACATTTTTATAAAAAATTTTTTTAAAAAAATACTTTTCTTAGAAAAACGAGTTTTCTTAAAAAAGTTGCCTGTTCTTAAAAATTTGCTTCTCTTTAAAAAGTAAATTTTATCAAAAAAAGTAAAATTTCTTAAAATGTATCTTTTCTAAGAAAGATACCTTTTTTTAAAGAGGACAATTTCGTAATGAAATGCGCTTTCTTAAAAATGTATCATTTGTAATGAAGCATATTTTCTTAACAAAATATTATTAACGTAATAAAATCATTTTCTTAGAACATTGGCTGAGGCAGGAAGTTTAACTGAAAAGTACATATTCTAAAATAAATACTTATATACCTCTAAACGTCACATGTTATAGAAATGTCCATTTATGGTTAAATGTACTTATTCTTAAAAAGTTAATTTTCTTAAAATGTATTTTCTTATAACAGCAGATTTTCTTTGTTAAAAATAATTTTTTCCTAAAACAGCACCTTCCACTTGAAATGTCCCTAAAGTGTGAAAGACTATGAAAAAGTTGCCAAAATATATTTAAATATCTGTATGACTGAATGATAGTGGAAAGAATACGTAAACAATCTTGTATTGTCAATGCAATGAAGTTTTTTGTACTCTTTTTCCTGTTTTTCAAAGAAACACAAACACTTTTTTTATCTTGTTTGTGCTGATGTTTGTAACTACTAAAAATAACTACCCTCTCAGTCTATTTACTGATGCTCGCCCATCCTCTCGAATATTCTTCTGTCCGTCTATGTATAGGAAATCCTTCTAATCAAATTACAAGTTGAAAATTTTTATATATTTTTTGCTAATTGGCTTTTATCGGCCATTGGACCTAAGCAAAGTTATATTTAAGTACTTTACCAAATTTAATTTTTAATTGAATATTTAATATTTAATATTAATTGATTACAAGTTTAATCAGCCTTTTTTTGGTAAATATTTGTTAAGACTTTAAGAAATGTCTTAAGCGGGCTTCTAAGGTCATAAATAAAGACAATTTATCCATTATTCATCCGACGTTTCGTTGGAAATTCCCAACATTCTCAGTGATAATTTTATTAATATATAGTATTTTTGTCAAATTTAATACATTTAATTCACAATATATTCATTTTGCATGCACAACTTAAAACATAAAATTAATTTAAAACAAATGTAGAAAATAAATAAAAGTTAATATACAGTACAAAATCCTCTTAAACCAGTATCACAGCTGAAGTTAGGAATAAAGTAAAAAAAATATATATTATAATATATTTTTCTTATCTGTTTCTTTACCTTAAACAAAAAACCACCTCATGTTTGTTTTAGAATAAAAAACAAATAATTTCTAAAATAAAATAAATAATAGATAAGACCAAAGAGCATTTTGAAATTGGAAATACTAATAAATTATTTAATTGTATTTAATTTAAACACAATAAATTGCTCTTTTTATAAAATAAAATTTTTAATTTTGAATAAGTTTATTAATTTTTAGGCCAACTAAATGCTTGTGTTTTGATAATATTTGTTTGAAATTTTATCTCGTTTGTGAAGATTTGTTTTGCCAAACTCCATAAAGATATTACGATAGTACTGCATTTTCCACTCAAAGATAAATGACGTTCGCTTTAAAAAATTAATTTCTGTCGTTGTTTTGACAAACGAATTAAGTAAATTAAATGCTGGAAACATTATAATTAAAAGTTTATATGTAAAATGTTCAAAATTGTAACCGTTCTGGTCAATAAACGACTGACAAATCAAGTATTGTTTACTAATAGGGGATTTATTAGGCACCATTTAAATCGCCTCATAAGTCAACACTTTAATATGTTTATTAAAAATAAAACATGTATAAAATATACTTCTGTATGAATTAAATAAAATGAACGTGTCTATTTGTTGAAATATCCATTTTTGTATTAAAGGATATCGCATAGGATATTATATTACGTGAGCGGTTTTCCAAAATCTTAGCTCTGGACTCTTTCTAGTCTGTTTGAGTTAATTCGGATGATGATGATGATAATGATGATGATGTGTACAAGAGAGAAAACAATACACATGAATAAATACACACAGCATAATAAACAAATAAGTTGCTTAAACATGCATGAGCATGTGCGAATATATATGGTCAGTTAGTCACATATTTTTACCACATATCTCATACACAATCTTATGCAGGAAGTTATCAAAAAGAACAATACACAACAAGTACATTTAAGGGTGTAACGTTTTGGTTGTTTTTTTTATTTCATATTTATTTTGAATGAACAAAATAAATATTTGAATAAAAACAGTGCGGAAATTAAATTTAAGTTGTAGACATTATGCAATTGTGTAACATATCATTTGTAATGGAATTTTGTACACTGAATTTGTGAACGACAAGTGATATAATTATTATAATACGAGATCTTGTTTTGTTTAGATAAATATATGTGGATCTAATTGCAAAAACTCACATAAATAATACGGATAACAATTCTATGCAATACAACTATTTTAAAGTCTCTAATTCCTTCCATTGACTATGATAACCTTTAGTAGATTGACCTTAAAAGCTGGCCAAATTACTTTGCGTGCTTTTTGAACAAGAAATCTGGTTTTTGATGATTTGGTTATATCCAAAAAAAAGCTATAGCCACATTTCGACTTTTATATTTTTATCTTTTATTTATTCAATTCAATTTATTTTATTAAACTCTTTGTTTTAACTCATACTCTCTGTCAGTCTGTCTGTCGTCGGGCAACCCCAATCCCTCTTATCCAATTGATCCGAAACTTGGCCAATAGTCTTGTTGTGACTGCAGATTAATTTTTGGGTAGTCACGCACCGTCACGCATAGTTACGCACAGTCACGGAGTGATCTAAATGTTATTTCCCCTCCTCCGATCGATCTGAAACTTGGTACATACACTTGCTGTGAAAAAATATGAACTTTGATTTAGTCACGCACTGTCACGCATGGTCACGGACAGACACGAAGAGATTTAAAACGGATTTCCCCTCATCCAATCAATCTGAAATGTGGTCGATATACTTGCTGTATAGAAAGATTGACTTCGACATAGCCACGCACAGTCACGCATAGTCACGCAGAGTCACTGAAAGATTAAAATCTCGCTTCACCTCATTCGATCGATCTGAAGCTTTGTGCAAAGACTTGTTGTAGCAAAAGATTAATTTTAAGATAGTCACACAGAGTCACGCATAGTTACGCAAAGTCACGCACAATCACGGAGTGATTTAAGCCCCATTTCAACTCATCCCATCGATCTGAAATTTTGTCCATAGACTTATTGTGACCAAAGATTAATTTTGAAATAGTCACGCAAAGTCACGGGGAGATTCGAAACTCATATGCATAAGGAACGGAAGAGTTTTAATAAAAACTTCGTTTATATGGGTTAGATTATTTTTAAACTTTCCATCAAAATAAAAAAAAATATATATTAATTATCCAGCTGTATTTTACATAGAAAATTCGATAAATGTATAAAAATGATGATGATGATAAAACGATTGATGCTGATTTTCTCTGTGAAGACTTTGAAATTGGTGCTCTTGATTTTATCTTTAGGGTTTCAGTTCCATGATCTGAACCATCGTTATCACCTGAGCTTGCCGGCACATTCAATGGTCGTTTTTTATTTGTGTTGTGCAACATCACCACATTCACACTTGGAACTGAGATGTCAATGAATAACTGCCAGTCGCCAGCGTTATATTCCATTCGAAATTAATTCTCTATACCTTTATTGTCATTTCAGTAAATGAACATATTTTTATCGTCAACGGTATATAAATGTTCAAATTCGGCTTGGCGTTTCCGGTATGTCGTGGCGCTAAGATTCTTCTGTGTGAGTTTTCAGCGCTTCAAAGATAATGTAACAAATCTGAATTCCGTTTCGATAATCTAGCTACAGTGTAACACATTTCGTTTTGCGTTTGCGGTTTTCATTCGTTATCTTCAACATTGGACATAATCTCAAGATTCGGGGGTTTAGTTAGTTCGACACCATCAGAACGTGGCACTGAAAGTGCAACGTATGCTTTTGTCCTCAACTTCCTCTTATTAATTCTAAAAGCATAATTTATGCATGCGTAGCACCTGGTTTTATCATGATCGTTTGGGTCTTTTACCTAAACTAGTGCTATAGCGATTATTGTACACTGTACTCGGCATGAAATCTTTACCGCTTGTATCCTCTTCATAGAAATATTGCGTAAGTGGTATGCAAAGTTAAATTCCGGAGTGGAAATATTTTTTCGCTATTTCTTTCCAACTTTGGGCATTCTATGACCACAAATTTAACAAAACTCTTTTAGTTTTGGTTTTTACAGAAAAATGTAAAACTGTGATACTTGATAAAAATTTAATTAATTTGTTAATTCACTGACTTTGTCCTGCAATTTAAACATAAATTAACATATAGATTCAAAATTTGTTCGAACTGCATACCAAGATATATATAAAGATTTATATGCGGATTTAATTCATTTTTTTTTTTGCCAGCTTTTTACGTGAAACATTTCCTTTACGCGAATGTCCTGAAATCCTTTATTGAAATCCTCTTCTTCAAATTTTCGGTATATATGTCCACTGTCCTAATATACCCCCGTAATAGACAAGTAATTACACCGACTCATAGTGGGTTAGAGTAGCACGTTTTCTGGATAAATTCAGGGAAGCTATGTTCAGATAGTTTTTTATTATATTTAGCTAATAATATTATAATTAGTGAAAAAACCTAGTCTTAATACAAATGACCCCTATTAGATGGAATTAATTGCCATAATATCAAAATTATCATGCATATCTCGGTCCAATCAGGGTTGTGTATGTTTTTTACATCCATTTATCAGCAGTCCAAAAATAAACCCTATATGACAATTCTTATTCATAGCCCCCATATGAAGCTGATTCCCGATCTTTACTTAAATCTATCAAAAAACAAAAATATTGCACAAATTTTCCTCAAATTTGATTTGTATAGGTTTCTGCAAAAAATAGGTGACCTTACCAAATATGGTCGGGATCGGTCCTTTTTTCGACCTAGTCCCCGCATAAATATAGCATCCGATATGTACTTTTTCATATTCGAAGGCAAACAAGTTAATAGTATTGCCGCTCAAATTTGGTTTATATTTAGCTTCTATATCTAACCGATCTAAGAGATAGGGTCCCTAAACGCATGGTATAGGGTATCGCATAGTCGGTATAGACCGACTATAATCTCCTTACTTCTTTTTATTAAAATAAAATCTATTTTTGGTTGTTTAGGCCGATTTTTCAACATTATGAAAAAACGTCTTGCAGTAATCCCATCATTCGTTAGTCAGCTATTAATCCCATAGTTTCATTAAATTTTTTCCTAATTTCTTTTTTGGTTTTTGTTTCCCTTCATTTTTCATAATCGCGTCTAGCCTGTCACTTACATAAAAAACAAGAACACACCGACAACAATATGATTTCTTGGACTTGTTTAAAAAGGGCACAAAAGGCAGTGTAAAATTTTGCAGTGTAATAGTGAGATGTACCGTCTTTTAAATAAACTACAAAATTACGATGCGAATGTGCGCGAACAATAACTACATGCCCACTTAAAATATCAAAATTCTAATTTTTTCTTGCACTTCGAATGTAAATAACAAAAACTTAAATACTTTCGTACACAATTTGTTGCACAAATGTTAACGAAATATTTGCAAAATAACCTGGGCTTCGTGGTTCTATAGCAAAGTTTTTTTTTTACTTTTGAAACACTTTTTTAAATAGACACGTTCTTACATTACGAAATTTTCACTTTTTAAGCCTTTTTTGCACAGAAAGTTTTAATAAAGTCTAAATTTTAAGTTTCAGTACAAAAAGACCAGAGCACGTTTGACATTAATTTTAATGACAACTGTTGTGGCATTTTGTATACTTTAACCGCTTATCAACAGTTTTGATGATATTTAAGTTTTTATTTTTTTTAACTAATCCAAGAAAACAGGCAATTTTAACCAATTTTTTACATTCTATTTTCTAAATCAGATCTTTAACATTTCTTAATAATCTAAGGTGCTCATTATTGAATTCGAATACTATTGTAAGGATTTAACAGTTTTTACCTGAGCAATTTCCATTGTACCATATTCCTAAACTAAACCAAATTTCTTATTTGTTTCAAAGTCTTTTTATTCCATTACACATAAAACGACAACATATTTATCTACCAACTATTTAAAAATTCTACCTATAATGTTATAAAATCAACATTCTCATGTTAACAATGTTTTCTGAACGTTCATTTTAATTCCTCTAGCATGTACAACTTTTTTTAATTTTCAATTTCAAACATGATATAAAAAGTTAGGATTAACGCATCGTTGCGTTTGCGCTCAAAACCTTTACCTATCCTTATGTGTGATACGAATAGTAAAGTTGCTCCTGCCATTTGCAAGGAGCATATATACTTATACAAGTAGAAGTCATTGTAAATGTGACAGTGTTGGTAAGTTTTTATATATAACACTTTATATAGTACATAATGAAAAATAAACTTATTGTCTGCTTTAGTGCGTTATGTTAAAATTGGAAGTATACAGTTGTGAGCAGTAATGTCAACTGAATAGTGACAAAAGTGCGTTAGAGTCTATTTAACTAAAAAAAATGCTTAGCGGTCGAACTTTTTCTGTAACTGTATTTTTTGTTCTTAAGTAAGCAGAGAACTTTTCTCATGTTAAGAATTTCTCTGTTTAAATTGTTTTCTCAATAGATTACACTCAACTTATTCTGCTTAAAATATAAAAAAGTAGATTAAAAAACATTTAAAAATATTAAAGGAAAATAACTTAATGATGTATGCATGCACATAATTTTCAGCACTTAAACTTATTTTTGTTTGTTTGATTTCTTTAGCTCGGTGATATTTTGATTACGAAGATTTTACAACCATTTTATTTCTTCTTTTTCGAAAATCATTAAATCTCCTTATATGTTGCAACCGTAACGACTTCACTAATCGAAATTCCAACTTATAAATAGGATTGAGCACAAGGGGCAACACTCTTGTCTATTTCAAAAGTACTAAAAATTCTTATGTTTATTTTAATTGTACTAAGTTTTGACTATAATATTCACAAGATGCAATAAAGCGTCCTGAAAAAATTAATTTAGATCCCTAGCAAAGTGTTTGCCTCAAATAATTGATCTATTAATCCCTACAAAAAAACCTGAAACCATTAGAATATGTTTGGATTTTAATTATAAGATTCTTTTGCATCTCAATTTTTATGCAAATACTTTATTAAAATGAAAACCCCTAAGATTCTGATTAATTCCCTAAAAAATAAAAATCATTACATTCGGAATACTTCTTCCTATATGTTATGTGTATTTTGTCCAACCGAACTTTCAAAAAATGCTTTCTCATCAAAATAGCAACTCATCCTTATGACATTTTCGTATAAAAAACTTTCAGATTCAAAGAAATTTTGCTGGAATTTCCTCTTAAAAAAAGCAATTTCTCTGCAGACCTCGGACTCTATAAAGCATATCAGATTTTCACGATATGTTGCTATAGATCAAAACACAGATTGTAAAGACTTTAAACAGTAAGTTTCTAAGGACAAATCACTCTCAACAAATAAAGTATAATATGTAAACTATTTAGCATCACTGGCACGAGACACGAAAAAATATGAAAAAAAAATAACAAAAAAAAAAGGAAACTTCAACGTCAAATATTTTCTGATATTTTAATACGTTAAGAGAGTAAAACTTTGTTCAAGTGTATACAGTTTAGATAAAATATATTTGCAGCTAGAAGGAGCAGTAAAAGTTTTATACTGTTTTTTGTCGTTCGAAATTTTAGCACATAAAAAAAATGTATTAGTGCGATAATAGTACTTTGCTAACTTTTTGTATGAGTTTTGAATGCATTTCGTTGCGTGTTAGTTGTTTATTTTGTTTTGTAGTTTAAAATCGAAATAAGAAAATTACAAAAAGATTAATATTTAAAAGCTAAATAACCCTTGAAAGCACTTTACGTAATGTTTTTAAAGGTAATTTTTGGTAAAAAAAAGATATGGTGACACAATACACAAATACCATTTTTGTTTGAAACTCATAGAAATTTAGTATTAAATAATTTTTCTTTTTTTACCAGAGAAAAAAAAGTTAATTGCAACCACTATTTTGTTTATATTTTTAAAAACATTTATTCAATAGAAAGGCTAAATTTACTGATTTGTTTTACATTTGATTTCATTCGCAAAAATATAAAAAGCAGACTTTTGAGTCATTCTACAGGGAATAAAATCATAAATTATTAAAAAATTTATATGCCAACAGTACACACATACAAATAAAGCAAATATAACACAGCTGCAAAGAACCTTTATATAAAATTTGGTATGCATATACATATATATATGTATATATATATATATACATTAGGGTGGCCCTTAATAGAAAAACTGTTCAAACTCTCCGTCTCAACCCCTAGAAATATGCGAATAGAAAAAAAAAACTGAGGAATACAAAATTTTGGGACAATCAAAAACGATTTAGACGTGCCTCAACGCGACTGAAAATTTCAAGTGCGTTTATATGGGGAAAATATGACTTTTTTCAGTTTTCACGAAAATTTCGTTCAATAGTTTAATTTTTCGAGAAGTTGTTATACGAATCGTTTTCGGCACTACATTATCTCTTTAAAAAGCTATAAAACTTCAAAATCGAATAAAATCTCGCCAAGAAATAACAAATTCCCCAGACCACTTTTGTGCCAAAAAACTAGGTCATGAAGTATAATGACAATTTTTTCAACTTTAACAAATTGATTAAAGCTATAATTGATTTTTGGTCTCCATACCTATAGCTTCACAGATATGAAGTATTGGTTTATAAACACGTTGTTAACCTTTTGCGAAATGAGACCGAAAATGAAAAATTTTTTTGATAAAATTTTGAAAACTAATTTTTTAAATTTAAAAAAATTTTGTGAAACAAAATTTCAATAAATGGATCTTGCACTTTAAGGTTTTATTAAATATATTTATATATATATATATATATGAATTTTTAAGTAAATTCGGATTTCGAGAAAAATGGGTTTTTTGTGATATATTCAGTAAGTGTACTTTGTATCAAAAATTTATCAGTCTTCTACTTTTGAATGTAATATTTTATATTAATAAATTAGGTGTTTCGGAAAAAATAATATGACCACATTAACCCTTTTGGACTCTGGGTCGTATATGACCCTGCCGAGGCCAAATTTATATTTTTTCATATTTAAAAAAATTAATTGTTCTAGTAAACTAGAAGAAACCCTTAATATGGGTTGGGAAATAAAATTGTGCTATTTTTTATGGATGCTTACCCTTATGTGCTCCTGCGGTTAAAATGATCCAAAATTCAGCACTATTTGCAAAATATTTGAATTTTTGATTTAATCGTCCTGTACTAGCTTGAGGTCATTTGCCAAGTCCAAATGGATTAATGACGTCAAATTATAAAATCATCATAATCGTGAAATCATAACAATCGGTAAAATATAGCAAAATTTTATTTCCCAACCCATAATAAGGGTTTCATCTAGTTTTGCTAGAACAATTAATTTTTTTAAATATGCCAAAATTCAAAGTTTGGCACCGGCAAGGAATGGGTTAACATTGTTCGATTTATTCCAAATTTCTAGCATGGAAATCTTCCATCAAATCTAAAAGTTCAACAGCACTTACAAAATTTTTTTGAGTAAATTGTTTTTAATTTGCTTGGGGTAATGTGCGATCCCAAGTCCAAAAGGTTTAATGGGGGTCGTATTATTTTTTTCAGAAACCCTAGGCTATTGAAATGAAACATAACATTTAAAAGTACAAAATTGATAAATTTTTGATACAAGGTATTTAGAAAGAGTAAATTTACAGAATATCTCACAAAAAACTAATTTTGCTCGAAATCCGCAAAAAAAAATTCCTTGTAAAAAAAGTCTGGCAGACAAATTTACTTAAGCATTCACATAGCTAATTTCTAATTTAACAAAACTTTAAAGTGCCAGATCCATTTTTTTGAAATTTTGTTTAAGAAAACTTTTTAAAACTTAAAAAAAGGAGTTTTCAAAATTTTATCAAAAATTTTTTCCATTTTTGGCCTCATTGCTCGATAGGTTAAAACTTTTTAATAAAAAAATATATCATGTCTGACTCCCCATATGCATGGAGACCAAAAAAGTGATGGCTTTAATTAATTTCTTAAAGTTGAAAAAATGTCCGTCAAATTTTACGGCCAATTTATTTTTTTTTTGCACAAAAGTGGTCTGAGGCATTTGTGTATTTCTTGGCGAGTTTTTATTTGATTTTGAAGTTTTATAGCTTTTTAAAGAGATAATTTAGCAGTTAAAATGATTCATGTAACAACTTCTCGAAAAAGTTAAGCTATCGAACGAAATTTTCGTAAAATCTGAAAAAAAATTATATTTTCCTCAGTAAGCACACTTGAAATTTTCAGTCGCGTCTTTTTTGATTGACCCAACACTTTGCATTTCTCAGGTTTTTTTTTTGCTATTCGCATATTTCTAGGTGGTGGGACCGAGAGTTTAACACTTTTTTATTAAAGGCCACCCTAATATATATATATATATATACATATATATATATATTAGGGCGGGTCAATTTGTTTTTTTTTTCGCGAAATCGTATATGCGGAAAATAAACTAGGTATCGTAGTGAGCAATTTTGCTGAAAAAACTATGTATTTGATCCAGCGACTTTTAAGAGGAAATTTGACTTTGTATAGCAGGTATGCCTAATTCTTAATTGATTTTGCTGAAAATTGGTATGGGTATAGTGTATAAAAAACAAACAACGTATATCTAAAAAGACTCTCATAGGACACATATTTCGAGTATATTTTCCCGAGAAAGTATGGGTTTTATGTTTTTTGAAAATACTTTTATTTTAGTTATTTTTTCTTATTTTTAACGTTTGGAAAAGGAACTTAAATAACTATGTTTTTAAACCTGCTTGCTTTCCAAGCGTGGTATCTATTTCTGCTAACATCAGTAACAGGTCACGAAGTGGTGGGTCTTCAAATTCCAAATATTTTTTTTTCATATGTTCATATGGAATATCTCTAGTAATTGGCGGTTCTGTTAATATGTTGTCATCATCCAAATCTATTATATTGAAGTAATCGGAGCAGTCAAAATTAATTTTGTATTTCTTGTACTCTCTAAGATCCTCCGTTTCGCAAAGGTTTTCACGATAGTACAAAATTTTTTTTATTGCCTGTTCGCCTACTGGTCTACGATCATCGTAAAGCAATGATGGATAAAATTTGCAAGATGAGCAAAGTATGAGTTGTTTTCAGCTTCTGAGTTGATACGTGGAAATGCTTCGGTGTTGGCGAAGGTTGATTTTTCCAACAAGATAATGACTCCAAACATACTGCACTGATTATTAAGGCATGGCTTCTTCGCAAAGTCTGGCTTAAAATTCTATAGAACTCTTTTGGAAGCTTTTGAAGCTTAAAACTCAGCAAAACAAAATTATAGATGCCCTTTCAAAGAAATAAAGCACTATCGAAGGCATGAAGAAAAGTGACTCCAGAGGAGATGACCAATTTGCTTTCATGTATCCACGGGACCAACTTAATAATAAAACTAAACAAAACACTATAAAATTAAAAAATATTTGTAACTTTTTGTAAAAACTGAACTTTTGTCATACCATATTTTTGTTATTTTGTGGGTTTGTTTGTTAAAGGACAAATGAAATTATTTACTTTTTATTTTTTATTTTTTTCATGAGGATTTTCAAGAGGATTTTTAAAAAAAAACTTTATCATTAATTTTTCTATTAAATAAGTATTTTCTTCAGAATAACCTTATATGAGAATGCATGTAGACTTTAGTCCTATACAGGAAAAATATATAATAAATATTTAGTAGGTTCATTTTCAGATTATACAAACTGTGAAATTATTTAGATTTACTTTATGTATAAATACAAAATATGAGCTCTTTTTTAGAAGTGGCGTAAATAAATTGATCTTAAACCATTTAAAAAAAGGCACTTTTTAAGTGAAGGTACTTTGTTCAAAAAACGTACTTATATAAGCGAACATATGAAAAATAACTTTACTTTTATAAGGAAGATATTAGAAAAACTTAAAACTGGCATAGTTCAAAGTATTTTGAGGTATTGAATAACAAAATCGAGCACGTCGTTCCAAAGTTACTACAAGATGTATAAAGTAGCCTGTTCAAAAATCTAAAATTTTAGAAAAAAAATTTAAAAAAAAACTTACCACAGAATTTTAAATAATATTGATTTTTGCAGTTGGGTGACCATAGCGGATCAAAAAAATATAGTGGTTATCAAAACAATCTTTGCTTGTTGCATAGTGTAATTAAAACAAATAAATCAGACGGCAAAACGTTTGTACAACAATAAAGTACAACGATTTTTTAATTATTTTTACCAATTTGTCTGGTCTTTAAAATAAATAAGAAATACATGAGAATCAACTATTTTCATAGTTAAAATTTTTTCAGTAAATTGCAACGATTTTGTAATTATTTTTTACAAATTTGTCAGTTTTTTAAAAAAATTTAAATTATTTCAATCAAGTCAACTAAAAGAAGTCAGAAAATTATAGTCGGTCTAGAACGACTATACGATACCCTATACCATAGTTTAGAGACCCTATCTCTTCAGTCCAACTAATTGGATATAGAAAATAAGCATAAATCAAATTTGAGTGGCATTGTTATTAATTTTTTTTGCCTGCAGATATGAAAAAGTTCATATTGGGTGGTATATTTATATGGGTACTTGGTCGACAAATGGACCGATCATGACCATATTTGGTAAAGTCACTTACATTTTTTTAGAAATTTATACAAACCAAATTTGATAAAAATCAGGGCAATATTTTTGCTTTTTTAATAGATTTAAGTGAAGATCAGGAATCAGCTCTATAAGGGGCCTATGACTAAGAATTGTCCTAAAGGGATTATTTTTGGACTACTGATTAGTGGATATAATAAACATATACAAACCCAATTTGACTGAGATATATATGATAACTTGGATCTTATGGCAATTTATATCGATTTCATTTGTATGGGGACTAGGTCTAAACATGGACCGAATTTTACCACTTTCAATAGAGTTCATCCTATGACCGATGAAAGCTTATGTGCAAAATTTCATCAAAATATATTCATATTTGCAACGTGTTGTTTGATCACAAGATTTACATGGACACACAGACGGACGGACGGACGGACATCGCTAAATCGACTCTGAAAGTGATTCTGAGTCGATCGGTATAATAAAAGATGGATCTAGGTCAAATATTTTTGATAGTTACAAACAGCAGCACAAAGTCATTATACCCAAACCACATAGTAGTATAGGGTATAAAAATAACAGTCCCGATTTAAATTGTATATTCATTGGTTTTAATTTAAATGTTCAGTTAGTTATAACGAAAAAATATTTTCAGTGTATAGAAAACTAGCATAACCTAAATATGAATGAAATTCTTCTACTTTGTTGCCCGCAGATATTAAAATTTGCATATCGGATGTTATTTTTATAGGGGGGAATAGGTCGAAAAATTAATCATATTTGGTAGTCACTTACTCTGCGCAATAATGCATACAAACGGAATTTGAGAAACGTTATTCTGAATCGAACGGTATAATAAGTGATGGGACAGATATTTTTGTAAATTACCTGACCACAGAGTAATATTATCTAATTGATCCATATAAATGAGGTGCCACCAATTAATTTTTATTTTAATAATAAAATAGTTTTTAATATTTATTAATATGTACATACGATGTTATGGTTTAAAACCCAAGTATCCTTTAAATAATTTGTTAACAACCATTTTTGTTTTTTCAGTTTCGCTTAATATATAACTTTTAAATACATTTGCGGTTCCACTCTGTGGAAAGTCAATAACATTTTAAAAACACTTTGTACATATAAACAGTTTTGTGGCAAACATATTTGAGGTTTTTTCTTACAAATATAGACGCAATCAATATTTACGTGGATATTTGTGTAAGCGATTTTTTGTATGCAGGCATAGACACAAATTATAAAATTCTAAAAAACTAAAATGTCGACAGAATGATTCACATAACAAATGATGAATGTAAATATTTTGAGGTTTTAAAAAAATATTTTTAAAATTGTTTTAATTATATTTGTGAGAATTTTTAGAGAAAAGCTACATGTGTTGTATAGAAATGCCAATTGATATATTTTGTCAATCAGATACGTAAAAACGAATGTCAAAAACCTAAAGTGATTCAAAATAAATATTTAGCAAATATATTGTAATGTACCACAATACCATCACTGTTATTACCCATCAGTTAGTTTAAGTAAAGTGTTATAATATGTAAACAGCTGTAGTTTAGAACATAATTTATAACATAATTAGAATTAAGCAACATAGCTTTAAGTACCGTTAAGTTAGTATATAAGTAGAGTTAAGTTTATAAATAAAATCAATCATGATATGATTTTCAGCCGAACTATTGGCTTAGTTTTTATTTAAAAAAACGTTAGAAATTTTAGCACTATTTAAGTACTTTGCCTTAAGCATTTTTGTAGTGCCGGCAACATAAAAGAGCCAGTGGCGTTTTGAAACGCCGGCCAAAATACATCCCTATGTGTTTCTGTAATTACAACAACACCATAATATTCAACTTACCTGGAAGGTAGTTAACTAATAGGCTTCATGGAGAATGGATATATTCATGAGAGATATTTGTAATTTTAAACAAAGATTTCAAGATATGAAGGTATCTTCAATTAAAGATGTAATAATAAATTTATAATATTGATGCCTAGCACTTCATCAGTGATAATGATTATATAAGCTTTAAAATAAGACTTTTTTTATTTGTAAATATAAATTCTACAAATGTATTGCTAATTTTTGTCTAGTAACATAGACTAGCTTGGTACAATTTTTTAGAAAAAACATACTAAAAAAATAGCTTCCTAGGTTAATTAGACCATTTATGGGAACTAGGAGATCGCAGGAAAATTTATTTTTTCATACAATTATAAATATTTGTTGAATACACACAATATGTTATATAACTGGGTTTGTTAATAAATAATTTTATAAGAGCTTAATGGTACGCTAATCAATTTCAGCGAATTCACAATTCAACACAAATTTAATAATTTTTTATTTTAAGTATAAATATATGTTTTATGTATACTTTAGTAGCAACTTTTAATGCATTTTACTCCAAAAAATTTTCCAGATGGTGCAAATCTGTGAACGTGGTGGACAGCTAAAAAGAAATACGCTTTCAAATTAGGGTATTTCTTGTAAAAATCGGTCGGTAATTGATGGTTTAAAATCCGTCACAAGAAATCGGCTTACCTGTTAATATTATAGATAAAAGTAATTTGGTTTACAATTGTTTTATATGAAGTAAATTTAAATTCATCTTTATTTATTGAATCTTCACATAGGTTTGTGAACTAACAATAAGTTATTCAAATCTTAAAAGTAAAACTTAAAAATTAAATCCAGCCAGAGCCAGACAAAATTTCATTTATGCTATATACATATGTAATCTAATGCTATGAAAAGGAAAAATTGTATCAATACATTTTTCCTCCAATGAGATCAGCAGTCTCCTTCCTTCTTAAGCGTTGGTGGATACGATTGTTGATTAAGTTACGTGCTAGATGATTCGGGTGAGACTCTAGCTTTTCGAAATAGTTTGCACTATATCTAGTGATTTTGTACTTTACTAGACAAACGTTTAAGTCTCTGTGTAAATGTAAGTTTCTTACGTACCATGGTGCGCCTGTAATCATTCTCAAAATCTTGTTTTGGCATCTTTGTATTCTTTCTGTGTTCAAAGCTGAGGCTGTTCCCCATAACAGTATACCACAGCACCAAATGGGTTTGCAAATCGAGTTATAAATCAAGAGCTTACAACCGAGACTTACCTTTGAGTTCCTGCCAATTAGCCATGTGAATTGGACTAATTTCAATTTTATTTGTTTCAATTTAGCGTCTATATGGCCTTTCCAGGTAAGTCGGCGTTCAAGATGTAGTCCGATATATTTAACAGAGGAATGTTGAGATATATACTGGTTCCTGATTCGAATTTGAGGGCAAGTCTCCCTTCTTAGGGTAAAAGTTACGTGGATACACTTTTGTTCATTTACTTTAATCTTCCACATATCTAGCCAATCTTTCAGCTGTTCAATATGGCTCTGTAAAAGAAGGGATGCTGTTGAGGGGTTTTCGTGTACGTTTAAAATTGCACTATCATCCGCAAAGGTCGACCTAAGTGTGTGTTAATTTGTTAGCATGTCTGATATATAAAGGATGTACAGAAGCGGGTCCAAGATACTAACTTTTGGTACAACAGCATGAATTGTCTGTGGAGGGCTCATAAAGCTTTTCTCTCTTATAGACAATTTCCTTTTAATTATATAGCTCCCCATCAGCATATGTGTGTTCAGGGGTAACAACTGTTTAACTTTATAGAGGAGTTCCTCATGCCAAACTCAGTGGAAGGCTTCCGAGACGTTTATAAAAAGTGTAGAGCAGAACTTTTTCTTTTCAAAAGCTCTTCTTATGGCATTTACAATTCTGTGAACTTACTCAGTGGTGCTGTGTTTTCGTCTGAAGCCAAATTGATGTGCTGGAATGACATTATTTGGATCTACGGATATTTTAAGTTTCTTTGCCAAAATTCTCTCGAATAAGTTTGACAAGTTGGACAGTAAACTTATTGGTCTATACGAATCGACCTTTGTGTGATCTTTACCTGGTTTAGGTAAAAAAGTTCAAGGCGTATTATAGCACTAAAAATAAACAAAATTATTCTTAATGCTATTAGGGGTAACTCCAAAAGCATTTTATTACTGATCCCATCGATCATCGATTCCTTTTTGGGTTTAAATCAACAATAGCCTTTTCGACCCCTCGAATCTCAAAACGAAGGGACACTGCACTATGCAGTAACAGGTGGCAACTCATCGATAGATCTAGGGGGTTATATTTGAAGTAAAAACTTTTTTTAGATGTTCTACAAACAGATATCCTTTCCCTTTGTCATTCCAGCCCATCCTCCACTTTCCTTTCTTTGAGGAGGCTGACATACAACAGGTCTTTTAAGATTTTTTGTAGCACGCCACAAAGACTAATCAGTTTTTTGTGTTGGATCAAGTTTTTCAAGATAACTATTCAATTTAGCATTACTTTTTGTTTCAATAAGTTTTCGTAGGTTTTTCGTGCGTTCTTTCAATTCTTGCTTAAGTTGAGGAGATCTGTGCAGTTGCCACTCTCTTCGAATTCTTCTTTTTCGTCTAATAGCCTATCAACATCTACAAAAGTAGCTCTATATGACCTGGTGTGACGAGGAGGTTTAGTAGCAAGTTGGGCAGCTAGTTTGAGATTTTGTTCGAAGTTAACAATCGAGAGGTCAATATCATATGTAGCGCGATCCAGTAACTTCTTTTAACGACAATTGAATCGTTAAAAAAAGAAAATAACAAAATTATCGATTTTGGTATTCAGTAAAATTTTTAAACGAGATTCGCTCTTGTTTAAGTCAGCTGTTGTTGTTATCTAAACGACAACAATTTTTGTGTTGTTTATTCAATCTTTAAAAAGTAAATTTTTAGGTTGAAACGTCATCATACATATATAAAACTTATAAATTAAAGAAAATATTTTGCTTTTATAATAAAAACTTTTTATATAAATAAAAAAATTAAATAACTTATTCAAGGCCTAAAATATTCTTTCGAGCACGTGTAGTTAAAAAGTTCTTTCGGACCTCAACAGTAATAAGTCTTCGGGACCGGATAGTCTACCAGTACTGGTGCTAGCCAGTCGACTGGCAAACTTTTTCAGCCTTTCGTACCATGCGGGAGTCTTGCCCTCCTGCTGGAAAGTTGCTAATGTTCAACCAATCCCTAGAAATGGTGCAATCTGCTCTGCGTTCTCAATGGAGATGAAGAGTATGATCAATTTCCATCTTGTGAACTAAATAGAGGCCAACTCACTTCTTAATGATCAACAGTATGGTTTCCGTAATAATCGTTCGACGGGAGGCCTGTTAGCTCTACTTTCTGAGCGCTGGAGTCGATCCATTCGCAATTTTGGCCAAAGTAAAGTGGTTGCTCTGCATATTTCCAAGGCATTCGATCGTGTGTGGCACGGTGCATTGATATCAAAGTTTATTGCAATTGGGGTCGGTAAGGACTCCTCTCGATTTATATCGAGCTTTCTCGGAGACCAAACAATACGTGTTGTTATTGATGGGGTCTCATCTAATGAGTTTCAACTTAATTCAAGGCTACCCCAAGTTTCCATTCTTTTTTTATCTTCTCCTTATCTTTCTGAACGACCTTTTTGGTCAAACTCTTGATTCTATATACTGTTTCGCAGATGACAGCAGCATTTGCCATTCATTTTCCTTTAAGAGTAGGCCAAGGTTATTGGAGGTTGTGGGCAAAAGGCAGACAATGAATGACACACTCAATCAAGACCTGTTAACAATCTCCGAGTGGGGTAAAGTGAATAGAGTTGATTTTAATGCGCTGAAGACTCAATGTTGTATGTTGTCCCATAGGGCCATGGAATCAGCAATGTCAAATGTATATATGGGTGGTATAGGTATTGAGAATTCGGATACTCTTGATGTTCTAGGAATGAGAATTCAATGTGGTGTTCCTTGGAACGAGCTTGTTTTTCAAGTGTCGCAAGAAGCATTCAAGTATCTTGGTTTTCTAAAACGGTGCAAAAATTACTTCACTCCTTCTGATCTCCTTAAAATCTATACCACTTACATCCGACCGAAAACGGAATACAACTCCCATATATGGGCAGGATCTTCGAAGTCTATTTTGGAGCTGCTGGACCATGGTCAAAGGAGGGCGCTGGCGCTCATCAATGACATTAGGATATCCCACTCTGTTGATTCATTGGAACATTGTCGGCATGTCGGTTGTGTAGCACTGTTCTATAGATATTTCCATAGGAAGTGTTCTTCTGAGATTAGCGAACTTATTCCAAGTGCACGAGTTTCGGTTCGCTCTACCCGATTCTATAGTATATCACATCCGTTTGCAGTCTATTGTCCAGTTGACCTCACAACGCATTACAGAGAGAATTCGTTTATCACTCGAACTAGCCGTATGTGGAATAAACTCCCCGCAGAGGTCTTTCCTGACAGTTATAATCTAATAAAATTTAAGTCAAATATCTGCAAACACTACTCCCTCCCTCCTCCTTCCCATAACCTATTTTCCTGAAATCAACACTGCATTTGTAGGGTGCATCCCCTGAGTGTTGGTTAATTAAAAAAAAACAGCACAATACGTCAGTAGCACATTGAGACTTAATTAAATGGTTTATCAAATACAGGCAACGCAAATTTTTCCGAGTTTTTGGCTTTTAAATTATGATAAATGAGTAAACTTTTGCTTTGATTCAAATTTTTGGTTTAACAGAGAACACTTTCACTTTTTTATGACTTTTTATGCCTTTTTTGTGACTAATGAAACCTTTCATCGAAATACATTGATTAAAAGGTTTACATGGACAAGCAATGTATAGAAATGGAGACAGTACTGGTTTATTGTGGATAAAAATACGTATTTTTAAAAACTCAGTCAAAAAAAGGCCTTTTTCAATTATCAAGTTTTAGGAGACAAGCCATATCTCAATAAAGTATCATGAAAAATTTATTAAGTTTTGAATTGTCACGATTGTATATAAAGCATTTTTTAATTTGGATTTCCAAGAGCAATCTTGGAAAGGATGGTAAATTGCTATATAAAATAGTCAATGGTCGTTGGGATTACTTAAAATAATTTGTATTTGCAGTATATTGATTTCTGACACATTCCATCCCATTTCTAATTTTATATTTTTGTGGCAAAAACTATAAAATATAACATATAAAATGTGTTCAATGTACAACATTATATTTCGCTTTAAAAAAATGTTATCACAATTGCCAAATTAAATAAAAACAATACTGCTAACAATATTTAAACAAAATCTTTAAAGGTAAGTTTCACTACTACTTAAAAGTAGTACATGTGTCACGCAAATCTTGAACAGACAGACATCCAAATAGATACAAGTTAAGAACCAGAGATGAATACAACTTGTACATATCAATAGATTTATTTTTGTCCACAAATGCAATCAAACTTACAACAAAATGTCGACAAGACTTTGTAAAATGCTAAAAATAGCAATAAGTAATCAACCTGTACCTGTGCGAGGCAAATTGCATGTTCGAAAAGTATATAGAATTTCGTTATACATATGGAAAAATAAGAGCGGATATAGCTTGTATATTTGGTATTCAAATACTGAGAAATAATACAGTACAATAGCCATTCTGGAGGTGAGAAACCGGAAATCAGAATGAAAGTACTAGGCGAGTGAAGCAAAATCCACAAAGGGATTGGCCTTCTCATACCAAACTTTACTTTTTGAGACCTTTTACATATTTTTCTCTTATCGATGTTTGCTTGTTTTGGTTTTTTTTTCAGCTATAACTCAAAATGATTTCTAATTTTATTCTTCAGCAAATCAAGTAGGACCAATTTTATCGTATGGCATTTATCGAATGATATTTGATATTTAATTTTTTTTTTAAATTTTCCTCCTTTTTTTCAAATTTTTTAAAAGAAAATGTGAATACGCATGAGTGATATTTTTAATATTAAATCAAAAACAAGTAAGAGTGTTAAATTTGGCTTTGCCAAATTTTTGATACCCTCCACCCAATATTGGGTATGGCTACCACTTTGAAACTATTTTGGTTTTCTTGTTGGCCAATTTCTATTATAAAAAACAATGATCCTTAAAAAGAAATAATTGCTATTTGAGAAATTTCATTATTTTTCTTTTACTAGAGAGAAAACCCCTAAGTGCTTCATAGAACACCAATCCATTTCATTATTTAACGCAGCCGGCATCGTAATAATACCTCAAGTTTGATCCCTATAGGCCAACTTTGGGACCTTAGAAGTCATACGAATATTCAGAAAAAAAAAAAAAATAAATAAATCGAATGACTCTTGGCTACAAATTATTAATATGAAAAAAAGGAAATTTTAAAATAATTTTATTTAGTACAAAATAAACAAATTATAAAAACAGCTAAGAAACTAAATAATGAAACTAAATTTTGTAAGTTTTAAATTTTAATTCTTCATTTTTAATTTTTAGTTTTTAATTTTTAATTATTAATTTTTAATTTTTAATTTTTAATTTTTAATTTATAATTTTTAATTTTTAATTTTTAATTTTTAATTTTTAATTTTTAATTTTTAATTTTTAATTTTTAATTTTTAATTTTTAATTTTTAATTTTTAATTTTTAATTTTTAATTTTTAATTTTTAATTTTTAATTTTTAATTTTTAATTTTTAATTTTTAATTTTTAATTTTTAATTTTTAATTTTTAATTTTTAATTTTTAATTTTTAATTTTTAATTTTTAATTTTTAATTTTTAATTTTTAATTTTTAATTTTTAATTTTTAATTTTTAATTTTTAATTTTTAATTTTTAATTTTTAATTTTTAATTTTTAATTTTTAATTTTTAATTTTTAATTTTTAATTTTTAATTTTTAATTTTTAATTTTTAATTTTTAATTTTTAATTTTTAATTTTTAATTTTTAATTTTTAATTTTTAATTTTTAAGTTTTAATTTTTATTTTTAATTTTTCATTTTTAATTTTTAATTTTTAATTTTTAATTTTTAATTTTTAATTTTTAATTTTTAATTTTTAATTTTTAATTTTTAATTTTTAATTTTTAATTTTTAATTTTTAATTTTTAATTTTTAATTTTTAATTTTTAATTTTTAATTTTTAATTTTTAATTTTTAATTTTTAATTTTTAATTTTTAATTTTTAATTTTTAATTTTTAATTTTTAATTTTTAATTTTTAATTTTTAATTTTTAATTTTTAATTTTTAATTTTTAATTTTTAATTTTTAATTTTTAATTTTAATTTTTAATTTTTAATTTTTAATTTTTAATTTTTAATTTTTAATTTTTAATTTTTAATTTTTAATTTTTAATTTTTAATTTTTAATTTTTAATTTTTAATTTTTAATTTTTAATTTTTAATTTTTAATTTTTAATTTTTAATTTTTAATTTTTAATTTTTAATTTTTAATTTTTAATTTTTAATTTTTAATTTTTAGTTTTTAATTTTTAATTTTTAATTTTTAATTTTTAATTTTTAATTTTTAATTTTTAATTTTTAATTTTTAATTTTTAATTTTTAATTTTTAATTTTTAATTTTTAATTTTTAATTTTTAATTTTTAATTTTTAATTTTTAATTTTTAATTTTTAATTTTTAATTTTTAATTTTTAATTTTTAATTTTTAATTTTTAATTTTTAATTTTTAATTTTTAATTTTTAATTTTTAATTTTTAATTTTTAATTTTTAATTTTTAATTTTTAATTTTTAATTTTTAATTTTTAATTTTTAATTTTTAATTTTTAATTTTTAATTTTTAATTTTTAATTTTTAATTTTTAATTTTTAATTTTTAATTTTTAATTTTTAATTTTTAATTTTTAATTTTTAATTTTTAATTTTTAATTTTTAATTTTTAATTTTTAATTTTTAATTTTTAATTTTTAATTTTTAATTTTTAATTTTTAATTTTTAATTTTTAATTTTTAATTTTTAATTTTTAATTTTTAATTTTTAATTTTTAATTTTTAATTTTTAATTTTTAATTTTTAATTTTTAATTTTTAATTTTTAATTTTTAATTTTTAATTTTTAATTTTTAATTTTTAATTTTTAATTTTTAATTTTTAATTTTTAATTTTTAATTTTTAATTTTTAATTTTTAATTTTTAATTTTTAATTTTTAATTTTTAATTTTTAATTTTTAATTTTTAATTTTTAATTTTTAATTTTTAATTTTTAATTTTTAATTTTTAATTTTTAATTTTTAATTTTTAATTTTTAATTTTTAATTTTTAATTTTTAATTTTTAATTTTTAATTTTTAATTTTTAATTTTTAATTTTTAATTTTTAATTTTTAATTTTTAATTTTTAATTTTTAATTTTTAATTTTTAATTTTTATTTTTTAATTTTTAATTTTTAATTTTTAATTTTTAATTTTTAATTTTTAATTTTTAATTTTTAATTTTTAATTTTTAATTTTTAATTTTTAATTTTTAATTTTTAATTTTTAATTTTTAATTTTTAATTTTTAATTTTTAATTTTTAATTTTTAATTTTTAATATTTAATTTTTAATTTCTAATTTTTAATTTTTAATTTTTAATTTTTAATTTTTAATTTTTAATTTTTAATTTTTAATTTTTAATTTTTAATTTTTAATTTTTAATTTTTAATTTTTAATTTTTAATTTTTAATTTTTAATTTTTAATTTTTAATTTTTAATTTTTAATTTTTAATTTTTAATTTTTAATTTTTAATTTTTAATTTTTAATTTTTAATTTTTAATTTTTAATTTTTAATTTTTAATTTTTAATTTTTAATTTTTAATTTTTAATTTTTAATTTTTAATTTTTAATTTTTAATTTTTAATTTTTAATTTTTAATTTTTAATTTTTAATTTTTAATTTTTAATTTTTAATTTTTAATTTTTAATTTTTAATTTGTAATTATTAATTTTTAATTTTTAATTTTTAATTTTTAAGTTTTAATTTTTAATTTTTAAATTTTAATTTTTAATTTTTAATTTTTAATTTTTAATTTTTAATTTTTAATTTTTAATTTTTAATTTTTAATTTTTAATTTTTAATTTTTAATTTTTAATTTTTAATTTTTAATTTTTAATTTTTAATTTTTAATTTTTAATTTTTAATTTTTAATTTTTAATTTTTAATTTTTAATTTTTAATTTTTAATTTTTAATTTTTAATTTTTAATTTTTAATTTTTAATTTTTAATTTTTAATTTTTAATTTTTAATTTTTAATTTTTAATTTTTAATTTTTAATTTTTAATTTTTAATTTTTAATTTTTAATTTTTAATTTTTAAATTTTAATTTTTAATTTTTATTTTAAATTTTTAATTTTTAATTTTTAATTTTTAATTTTTAATTTTTAATTTTTAATTTTTAATTTTTAATTTTTAATTTTTAATTTTTAATTTTTAATTTTTAATTTTTAATTTTTAATTTTTAATTTTTAATTTTTAATTTTTAATTTTTAATTTTTAATTTTTAATTTTTAATTTTTAATTTTTATTTTATAATTTTTAATTTTTAATTTTTAATTTTTAATTTTTATTTTTTAATTTTTAATTTTTAATTTTTAATTTTTAAGTTTAAGTTTTAATTTTTAATTTTTAGTTTTTAATTTTTAATTTTTAATTTTTAATTTTTAATTTTTATTTTTTATTTTTTAATTTTTAATTTTTAATTTTTAATTTTTAATTTTTAATTTTTAATTTTTAATTTTTAATTTTTCATTTTTAATTTTTAATTTTTAATTTTTAATTTTTAAGTTTTTTTTATTTTTAATTTTTAATTTTTTTTTTTAATTTTTAATTTTTTATTTTTAATTTTTAGTTTTTAAAACTTTTAATTTTTAATTATTAATTTTTAATTATTAATATTTAATTTTTAATTTTAAATTAAATAGTAATAAATAATAATTAATTAAATAATTAATTAAATAATTAATTAAATGAAAAAAATAAATTTTTCTAGAATTTGCACTCGAGTTTCGAGGTTGAAATCTGCTAGTAAAAATTATTTAGTTTAGGTTAGCTTCATCTTTGCTGAGGAATAAAGTGAGAATTCATCAATAGTTCATTCTGTTATGGCTTCAGAACTAATCAAACAAACAGTTAGATGAGGGAAAAATATAAAATTCATAAAAATAGCTTGGCCTGAGAAAGCAAACCTCTAGTGTTTTCGAAATTGTAACTTTTTAATTAATACAACTTGTATATTGAAAGAAAATATTAAATATTTTGTCGTTTTAAATCTTCTGTGATTTTGTTATTAAAATTCAATATTTTTTCAGCATAGTATTTATACATGCTCCAACACACACACACAGGATCAACAGTGTAACTGTAACAATATTGTAAAATCGACTAAAGTAGAAGATAATGCATCATTGAAATGGTATGTTTTTGTGTGCATACGTGTGTAAGATCCAAATACAATACACACGTATTGATACAAAGTAATTTTTTGTTTGTTACTCTTGATGATGATGATGATGATGGTCTCAGTTGTACAATTACAAAATGGCATGCAACTTAAGACACTTTATGTCGAAATATAAACAACAGCTTGTTGCAGCTTCTACTAATTTCGTTTACAAAACAAGTGATATGGTATTGGTCATGAAATAAGCATCATGACTGTACAGCCTGCAATAAGCTGAATTATCTTACTCTCCAAAAACTCTTTATTTTGATTTGTTATTATATTGTCCTGAATTTTATTTTAGATGATGTTCGGACTTCGTAACTTTTGTTCTTTTCACTTAACTTCCAAGACGACATATCAAAGAACTATCAGCCCTAAGGAATTCCGTTATATTTTAAAAATGATCTGAGTATTATTAAAAATATGCATGTATTATAATAAGTCAGCTTATGTTGAAAAGACATATGCGAATCAGTTGCCCAATTCACTAGTTTAATTTTTCGAGCCTTAAAAGTTATTGAATTGATTTCCGATAGGGTTTCTCGTTACACGATCAATACGCCAGGTATTTTGTTACCCTCTGTTCCATAATTAGTGAGTTGAATGCGCCTAAGTCCCCTGTCAAGGAATGACTTTCGGCCGCCCAAAGTAGAAAAATTTCATACAGAAACAATCTCAGTTACGATCACTTGTTGTGATGAGACGTGTTTTAAATTGCTCTGATTGACAACATATACATATTGTTGTGTTACTATAATAATACAATCTATTTTAAGTTTCAAAACATAACAAAACAAAAAAAAAGTAACTGTTACAAGCAAAAGAATTTATACAAACGAAATCAAACCTACACTTGTTAGTGACAATGTCAATGCATTAAGCGTTAATAACATGAATAAAAAACCAAAAAAAAAAAAAAAGCATTAATGTATGTACAATTATTTTTCCCCTTTTCGAACTATTGAAGATGAATCGAATAGATGATGTTGATGAATTACCATATTAAAAATCAAAATTGACTAAGTCCATGAACTGTATAAATTAAAAAAATTAACAGACTATTCTATAAAAAATGTTTCTATTGGTTTAAAATTATTTTTGAAATCTAAGTCTGATTACCGAACCATCTGTAGTTATCTCACCGATAAATATAAGTTCTTCAGTTATGCCACCAAGGATGAAAAGCCGTATAAAGCTCTTCTGTTCGGTCTCGATAAACATGGTCCATTAATCATTAAAAAAAGACAAATCGATATGGAACTTCAATGTTAGACGTTAGAATCATTATAAAGAAGAACGCATGCAACAAGGGGTATATAACTTACGTTGTTTATTTTAGAAGACAAACAACAACAATTAAAGAACTCAGACAAAAATTTTCTGTAATTGAATATTTGAGGGTGAACTGAGGGTGAAAATTTACAAGACTTAAATGCTTCATCAGCTACAATAAATTAAGTATAAAAATAGTTATGATATAAATGGATCTAAATGGATTAAATTTTATTAAATTATTTATCTTTTTATTTTTAATATTATTATTATTATATATTAATTTATTTTTATTACAAATAAATAAAAAAATAATAATTTTTCAACATTTCTATAGAAAAAAAGTGATTTTTTCCCGAGGCTAACATATTCTGGGTACTACAGTATCAAGGGTATGAAATTTTAGGTAGGTATGTTACATACCTTCGGAAAGATTAATTTGTTTAGTTTTTCAGTATAAGTTTTATGTGTAAGGTTTTACATACAAATAGGAAAAAAATTAAAAATACTGCATTTGTGAAAAATTGAAAAACCGTTGTCTTGAGTTACAAAACATTTATTTTGATTGATATCCCACTCGCATCCCACTAAGCGACCAAAAAGCTCTTAAAGGAAACATCCTAAGCTTTCTTATGAGAAAAAAAAATGCCCTTTTTGAAAAAAGGCAGAAATGCTTTGATTTAGCAAAAAGAAGTCTAAATTTTATTTTTTTTAAGTATTTTTTTCCGAAATATTGAAGAAATAGCTATCTGAACTATTTGGTAGAAAATTTTCTAAGAACAATAGGTAATAAGTTACATGCATGAGAAAAAACACCTGTTTGGCCAAAATGTCAAATTTTGATCCCCTCTAACTCAGAGAGATCTTGACCGATCTTGTTGAAAAATTGCGTCTAAACTACTATCCCATAGGACTAATCTTGGTGAAAATTTCATCCCGATCGGAAGCCATCGGTTTCAAAAGTTGGTGCACTTGACATGAAATCCCCCATATACATTATAATAAATCCATGAATTATATATATCTTTAATTCAAATATAAAAAAAAATACAATGGCAAGCGTGTTCTATTCACCAAAAAAATAAAATTTTAGACCAAATTGTAATTTTTGTGTATCCGTGTTAAAAAATGTTTAACTCAGAGAGTAATCGAAATTTTTATATCTGTATGTAACGACAGTGACAAGAACAAGAAACTGCAAATATTTTGATTGAAAACTCTAAAATGGTGTACATTTCGACACCTAATGTAGGTGAAGTTGCTGATGAAGAGGATATTGATGATGAAGAGCTTACGAAAAACAATCCACCTAATTTGGAAATTTGTGGCAATATCGAAGTTGAATTTGATTCCCAGGTTACTGACTTCGCTGCACAAAGTATCACTGTTGAAAGTGAAGCCGTGTTACCAACACAGCAGCGAAAATATACATCCGAACAGAATTTTGGTGTTCCAAAGTGGAAGAAATCTCAAAGCATCGACTTGAACTTTGACCGCCCAGACGAAGCCTCTGTCGCACCACTTCAAAACAAAATCGTGGAACTAATGGGCAAGTCTAAACATTACAACTCGCTACAAGTTTTTATTTTCAAAATTTTAAAAGCTAGGTGGGAAAATCACCCGTGGAGATATTTCTACAATATTTTGATAAGGAAGTTATGCTCATCAAAAAAACAGATCAGTACATATTTCTCGAGAGCATTTGCACTGCTTCATAGGCATACTTATTTTTTCAGGTTATCATACTGTTCCTCATATCCAGCATTACTGGTCTTCCCAGCCAACTTTGGGTGTGTCGATCGTAAAGCAATCTCTGTCCCGTCAAATGTTTCAGAAAATAAAAAGTGCAGTTCATATGATGGATAACAACGAAGTGGACGTTTCTGATAGATTTGCGAAAGTACGTCCACTGATTGACGCTTTGAATCGAAAATATCAGCAGTTTGGAATGTTTACAACCTATTTATCTATAGACGAGCAAATGGTTCCGTATTTTGGAAGACACAACTGCTAGATGTTTATTCGTGGCAAACCATTCAAATGATATCCTTTCCACTGGCCGCTCTTTCAAAAAGCATGAATACGACTACCGTATTGAAAAAAACAACAAGTCATTCATTGCTCGCTGGCAGGACAACTCAGAAGTAACCGTTATTTCGAATTTTGTTACAGCTTGTCCAGAAGTTTTTATAACCGCTATTCAAAAGAAAAAAAAAGATGGTGAGTTTTGGTTAATTTTTTATAAACTTCGATTTCACAGCATTTTTTTTAGGTTTCTGTTCAACAGCTGCAGCTTATCAATGACTACAACAAACATATGGGTGGTGTATATCTGCACGATAATGCTACATCTAATTACCGTGCTGCGGTTCATGGAAAAAAGTGGTGGTGGCCATTGTGGACGAACGCAGTCAATAGCACTAGAGTAAATGCTTGGAAAATCCACTGTCTTATTGCTAAAGCTGAAGGAACCCGATCAGTATCGCAAATAGATTTAAAAGTTCCAATAGCTACAACATTACTCTTGTTTCATGAAAAACTTGATGAAGAACAGTCTGTAGGGGATTTGGTGTTGGAAGAGAGGGAAAATCTCTGGCATTTGCCACGTGCTGATGTCCGTGAGCACGCCATTTGGAAAACTCCGGACAATAAACGAAATAGATGCGGTGAATGCCATTCAAAACCGGTTTACCAATGTAAAAAATGTAATGTTACATTGCACCCAAAGTGCTTTGATATATACAATTTAAATAACCAAAAATTAAATAATACGTTCCATGAATTTTTCTAATAAAAAACAAAACTAAAAAAAATTATTTGACTACATAAATATTATAAAAAATGTGATTTGCACCTTATTAGCCAACGTTGCGTTTTCACAACAGTCCGACACGGCCAACATATACTCGCGATTTTTTCTTTTTTCTTTTTTTAGTGATCAGGAGGTTGCTAAGAGCCATTCGGATAGTGGTACAAGATGGGTTAATGACAATAGGGTATCCCATTCTATAGATACTGTTCTATAGATACTACAATGGAAAATGTTCTTCTGAGATTAGCGAAATCATTCCAAGTACCCTAGTTTCAGTTCGCTCAACCCGCTTCTCTAGTAGATCACATCCGTTTGCCCAGTTGACCGCCAAATGCATTACAGAGAAAATGCATTTATCTGTCGAAGTAGTCGTATATGGCATTAGTTCCCCGCACAAGTCTTTCCTGAGAGTTATCTAATAAAATTAAGTTATATATCCACAAATACTAGTCCCACTTTCCTCCTTCCCGTAACCTATTATCTTGAAATTAACATAAGGCACTGCATTTGTAGGGGGCATCCTCTGAGTGTTTGTTTATAATAAGAAAAAATATGAAGAATATGCTTCGAAAACTGCATCACATTTGGTGGAAATGTATCCACTGAAGAAATTGACCCTGACAGACGCGTTCACAACATCCAGGGTGAGGCAAAATGAGGACCACTGATATGTTGGCAGCATCTTACGATCCACTTATTTCATCTCTGAGGCAGGCGAAGTCATGGAAAGGGTTAGAATCTAATAATTATAGCTCAAAAATATTTAGTCTATTAGATATACCTTCTGTTACTGGAACGCAAACTGCTTAAGCCATATTAGCGAAGAACCCGCCTATTTCCTAAAAGACAAGCAAATTGATATATTGCTTGTCTCTGAAACTCATTTGACTTCTAGAAAACAATTCTCATTGCGTTGATATATTTTATATGATACAAAAGATACAAGAGGAAGAGCATGTGGTGGTTCAGCCATTCTTATTAAATCTCGACTGAGGCATCATCTAATGTGTGATCATTGTGAAGATTACCTTTACGCTACTACAATCTGCTTTGAGGAATTTTATAAGAATTTAGTTATCTCATCAATATATTCTCCACCAAGATTTTCTATAACCAAAATTCATAATATGGGCCTAGATGTTATCTTAAGCGGAAAACCAACATATTGGCCGCCATTTAGACAAAACATTCCCGATATAATCGATTTTGGAGTAACGAAGAACATTGCGAGAGAACTTATAAATGCTGAATCCTCATTGGAACTCTCATCAGGTCACACACCAGTTATTGTTACTATTTCTAACCACCGAGAAATTGTGCCCCCGAATAGTAATTTAGCGCCAACAATTGTTATAGGTTGGTTAAAGTATAAAAAGTTTTTCAGTACCCGTTTTACGGATAGGTTACCACTAAGAACACCAAATGATATTGACCTCGCTATTATTATCTTTTAACAAAACCTCAAAATATCTTCTCAACTTGCTGCGATACCACCCCGATACACAGGGCAGTATAGAACTTGTTTGGTAGATGTCGAGCAGCTATTAAATGAAAAAAGAAGAATTCGAAGAGAGTGGCACCTGTACAGATTTCCTCAGCTTAAGCAACAATTGAAAGCACGTACATCAAATTTAAGAAAGTTGCTTGAAACCCAGAGATATGATAAATTAAACAGATATCTCGCAAAATTAGATCCGACTTCAAGAACTGTTTACTGAGACCCCTTGTACGTAAACCAACATTAGGAATACAAAATGGAAGGTGGGCTAGAAATGATATAGAAACAGTTAATCTATTAGTAGAACATTTGAAAAAAGTTTTTAATCCAAATATAACTACTAGTTCAATAAATGAGTTACCACCATTAATAAACCAGCACAGTGCAGTGTTACTTCGATTTGAGATTAGAGATGTCTAAAAGGTCATTTCTGATCTTAACCCTAAAAAAAAATCGGGCATCGACGGGGCCAGTAATAAAATGCTTTTGAAATTACCCAGAATAGCATTGATAATAATTCTTTTTACGCTATATTACACTTGAACATTATCCCTAATAATGGAAGGTTTCGCTCGTTACCATGGTACCCAAGCCAGGTAAAGATCACACGAAGGTCGATTCGTACAGACCAATCAGTTTATTGTCCTCTCTCTCAAAATTGTTCGAGAAAATACTGGTAAATAAGCCTACTGTAGCCATAGATCAAAGTAACGTCATACCAGCACATCAATTCGGATTTGGGCGAAGACACAGCACCATTGAACAAGTCCATATATTAGTAAGCGCTATAAGAAAAGACTTTGAAGGAAAAAAGTCCCGCTCTTCTCTCTTTATTGACAATAAGGTTTGGCACGAGGGTCTACTGTATGAAATTAAAACGTTGTTGCCCGCAAACGTTCATAAACTGATGGAAAGCTATATAATTAATAGGAAATTCTGAATAAAGGGGGACCTTTACAAGCCCTCTCAAGATATAAACGCAGCTGTTCCACAGGGCAGTATTCTGGGTCCGCTCCTATACATCCTTTATACAGCGGACATGCCAACTAATGAAAGCACGGTTACTTCAACCTTTGCAGATTACACGGCAATTTCTCAACAGCATCAACACATTTACAACGACATGTTCTACAATTGGAGTACTGGTGTGATGATGTTACACACATCTTCATTTATCTTTATTTATTTCATTTATTCATCTTTATTTGTTTATATTTTTTTGTTTATTTTTGTTTACTATATGCACATGCACATATTTATTTGTATTTATTTGTTTACATTTATTTATTTTTTTTGCATATCTTTTCTTTTCATTCAACACATACCACAAAGTACACCAACCTTGGGTAAAGGGTTGAATTACAAAACAATAAATTATTGTGTAATTAAATATCACTGGAATGCAAAATGACAAATTTGTGAAAATTCAAATTGTGTCAATAACCCCTCAAATTTTGAGGGGAAAAATTTAAATTGATTATTAAACGTTTTCTGATTGGCTATTGAGCCCAACGTTCAAAAATCAATGAATATGTAATATGCGAATGTAAAGAAAAGAGAAGACTATTATTTAAATTAAGTAAAAATATTAAATTATAATGATATAAAAGACCAGCATTTTAAAATAAATAATCAATTATAATTCTGATTTGAAAGGGTTATAATTAAAACCAAACAGAGATTTTCTTTTTTTTTACTGGCATATTCTGCCAAAGGGTTCAAACATTGGCATAATCTGCCTACGTGCTATATAAAAAAAGTGCATCTAGCGTGCACGCGGGAACTGCTTTGAGGAAAGCACTTGACAAAATTCCTCCTGAGATTGGTCCGGTTCTCACCCAATCTTAGTGTCCTTTTGTACACCCCCTCATACACTATATGGCGATCCTGCCAAGCTAACACTATATGGAGATCCTGCCCCCTCTTACACTAAGAAAATAAGAATACATGACAAAAATGTATCCACGTTACTTTAACGCTCAGAAGAGAAAGATGCCCTCAAATCTTAATAAACAATCAGCAAATACCGCAACATTCTGATGTAAAATATTTGGGACTTCATCTTGACCGCCGCACAGTGGACATATTTTGAGAAGACGGACAAAAATCATTTTTTTTTTTTGTTACCAATTTTAAATTTATGTTATTCATTTGAAAGTAAATTCTAGTTAACCTCGGGAGCCAAAAAATTGCGACTCTATCTCAACTGTATCAAAGCGAACAGGGTCTTCGAAAATCTGCTTTCTCAGAATTTTGCTAAAATTAAAAATTTCTTTGTAAATTTTTATTTTTGAATGACTGTAACTTTCTTGATTTAAAAGATTTTGTAGTGAAATTAATTTTGTATAATTTTGTGGCTTCCATGCTATTAACGGTAAAAACGTAAAATTACTGGGTCATTCCGAAATTAAAAAAAAAAAAATTTCTTAAAAAAGGTCAAAATTTTCCGAAAATCTCCTACTTAATAGAGCATAACTCCTGCCAGTCAAAATAAGTCAGAAAAAATCTTGCACTCTTCTATAGTCCGAACCCTCCCCTATACTCCTATACCCCACTATATACCCGTCAGTTTCCTCCCGTGTGTACCAGAACAATTTTTCTGACACAAGGTTAGATATTTTCTACAAAATTTATGAATACAAAAGTTGTCCACTATGTGGTTAGGATATATTAAGTTTGAGGTGATGTTTGTAACTGCCAAAAATATTGGACCTTTATCCATCTTTTATTATACGGATCGACTCAAAAACACTTTCTGAGTCGATTAAACGATGTCCGTCCGTCCGTCCGTCTGAGTGTTATGAATATAAAAGTTGGTCGTACCGGTGGACCGCGGTGTATTTCTTTGCGTGTCGGTAGAGTTGCCAGGAGTTGTTATATACTTATAAAAAAGGGTTGAGATATAATGCGCTTAATTGTTACAGGTACATTTACATAGGTATCTTTTAAAACATTAATAGTCTGAATTAGAGTTATATAGTTTATGTACCTGACAAAATGGGAAACAATTTAAATAACAGGTAAATGGTAAAAAAAACTATTGCGACATAGCCCTTTAAGATATGAGCAGGTATGTTTCACCTTTTAAAAGGGGTTAGGGTGTTTGATTTATGCTTCTAAAAATGGTAATAAAAGATAAAAAGTTTTATTTTACATAATTGTAGGAAAGAGTATTTATAATAATGTTTCCACAATTATAATTCATTACAATTTGTGCAATGGCTAAGTACTGTTACAGAGATCTGGAAGATATTTATTTTCAACGAAATGACGTAGACGATGTAATTTTGCACATAGTGAGCAACGACTTCTTTAAGAATTGTAACTTAGAAGACATTGAAATGCACAAAGGAAAAATTACTAATTTTGCATCGAATTTGAAAAGGCGGTACATTGAATGCTCTCATAGCAAGGCAAAGATGTACAAACGTTACCAAGATTGGTTAACTTATTTTTGAGAGTGCATCTACAACTGCCAACGAATGTGGAAAAAAGGGTCGACCAGCAAAACCAATTGGCGGATGTAGTGAGAGATCTCGAAGGCGCTAGCTGGAGAATATCAATTGAGAAATTTCTGAAAGAATTATTAAGGATTCATTTTTGCACCAAATTCAACCAACCCAAAATAAAAAAAATAAAATTGAAATAATTGAAAAAATAGTATGAGCGAGCCCAAGGCGCACAAAGAGGATTTTGAAAAGCATTCCTACACCAATTGAAGATAAGAAATTTACGTCGGAAGAAGCGTTCGACCTATTTTTGGATTTGAAATTGACCAAAAATCAATATAAGGAATTGCGGAAGCGAACCAATGAAAAGAATTGTGGGCTTTTTCCAGAGTCTCGAGATTTAGTTTCTACCAAAAAAGAATGTTTACCTTCACAATCTGCTACTAGTGTCACTTCAACATCAGCAGCAATAAAATTGCAAGATCTCCTTGAACATACTGCAGAACGATAGCTAAATACGCTTGATACTGATCATTTTAAAAAAATTGGTAATGCCAACATTACTTTAATTTCTAAAAACAATACAAGCAATTTAATGCCGAAAATTCATCAGATGCTAATTTATTTATGGTATCTTTCGTTCTATTGCGCTTAACAAAAAGATACAGCGTCTTAGAGCCATCAACTAGTAGAGCAACAGAAATTGATATATAGAAAAATGAAATTCCTTCTTCAACAAAGTATTGCAGACCAATAAAATTTGCATTCAAAAAGGAAACCAAAAATGTCATAACTGAAGAAGTTCAAAAAATAAAAGATCAAATTAAGGAACTTCAACCAGTAATATTTAAATTTGATGACCAAGACATTGAAGTACATTTTAAAATGTGTCTGAAAATAATTGATGGAAAAGTTGCACAAGCTTTAACTGGAACAAAGTCAATGTCAAGCTGCATTATATGCCAAAAGACATCAAGTCAATTACGCCAACCCTCACCAGAAGACGATAGTTTTAAGGAAGCCTACGAATTTGGAATGTTAGAATACGTTTCATGAAGCATATTCTTAAATTGGGACTTTGGTCCGTTAGGCGAGACAGTGAGAAAAAACAAAGAAAATGAAGAAAAAAGAAAGCAAAAAAAAAACAAATTCTACAAAAATATCTACAGCTAGGCCTCGTAATCGACCAAAATACGGGGAAGGAAACACAAATGATGGAAATACTGCAAGGAGATTTTTTCCGATCCGGAAACTTCAGCATCTATAACAGGTGTAGATCATGAATTAATAAGACGATTCAAAATCATATTACAAGTTCTAGCATGCAGCAGAAAGATAAATGCAAAAATATTTGGAGAGTACGCCAATAAAAAAGCTATACTTTATAATGAAAAATACTCTTGGAGATATATGCCATCCATGGGGAATAAAGAATTCAAAACAATATGCTACCAATAGGAGATCTATCTGAAGAAGCGCAAGACAAAAGGAACAAAGACTACAGATTCTTTCGCGAACACAACACAAGGAAAATGTCCAGATGTTGTACTAATTGAGACCTTATCACTATTTTGTTGTGCACTTCAGATCCATATATGTCCAACATTCGTCAAAAATGGAAAACTACCTCTATTGAATTAGACGAAGAAGGTAAACAACTTCTAGAGGATGAAAATCAAGGCTATTTAGAAGAAATTTTTACTAAAATTGGTTGATTTAAAATCCTTTTTCATTACACTAACAATAAGTTACACTTTTTTATATAGTTAAAAAATTTTCTTGATTTAAAATTTTAAATATTTTGTAAATTTACAATAAAAATTGCTATATTTCATGAATTTACCATAAAAATTGATATAGAAATATTTAAAAAGACAATAAAAAAAATATTTAACTAAAGCAAAAACATACGAGTTTTTCATTGACTATCTTGAACCAATATAAGGTAACTTTTACGTTCGCTGGTTAATAAATTATATTTTAACTCGGGATCTTTAAAAAAAAAAAAAAAAAAACTGGCCCTTGTGCACATTAAGACTAAAAAGTTTACGGGGGCCAAAGTTTGGCATTTTCTGAAAAAATTAACTTAAAAAATTGTTAAAAAGTATTAGTTTTAAAATTAGTCGATAAAATAAAAAAACCCTTTTTTTACCTTTTAACACTTCACTTTTGTACTAAAATTCAACTACAAATGAAAATGTAGTTTAAACCCTCCGTAAATTTTTTATTTTCTGTCGAGAATTACGTTTTATAGCAAAACTTAAAGGCCAAAGTCTCACCTACCAAACAAAAAAAACCGCATATCAAAATTCTAATCCAATCAAAAGTTATAGATTTTTGACCGCCTTCTCGTCAAATGGTCCACTGTGCGCCGCCTTACTTGTAACAAACACATAGAATTAAAATTAATTCAAATAAAAGTAAAATTAGTTCAATTTACGTGGCTAATTGGTAGAAATTCAAAGCTAAGTCTTGATTGCAAGTTATTGAATTCAATCATAAAACCCATTTGCTGCTACGGTATACAGTTTTGGGGAATCGCTTCAGCTTTTAATATACAGAAAATACAAAGATGCCAGAATATGATCCTAAAGTTGATTAGCCGTGCCCCATGTAATGTGAGAAACTCATAATTGCATAGAGAATTAAACGTACCGCTAGCTAAAGTCGAAATTATGAAAAATTGTTCAAGCTACTTGAAACAACTAGAAAATCACCCGAATCTCTTAGCACGTGACTTTCTCAACTATCGCATCCACCAACGCCTAAGAAGGAGAGAGACTGCAGATCTCATAATAAATACTTGAGGTTACCTAAGCCAACGATTATTTATTTACTTCGAATTTATGTAGAAACATTAAATTTTTTTTGGCACTGGCTGGATGTAATAAGTTAAGTATTATGTTGTTATATACTTTATTTGAAATACTGTTTACAACTTTATTATTTTTGTATTGTTAAATAAGAAACATATTGTTCATTGAATTTGTAGTTATAAATATTTTTCATTTTTTCCTTACTTCAATTTGAACTGTTAATAAAACAACATCAATTTATATACACATTCTTAAATAGATTGTTTCATTTGAATATTAATAAAACAATAGGTTATGGGCCCAGGACCATAACAGGAAGACGAAGCATTATAAAATATTTAAGAAGTGTAAAACGAAGGCTAATTCAATTTGGTGGAATTTTGAAGTGGTAACACATTGATCTGGAAGCTGTTACATAAGGTCAGATAAAAATAAATTTGAAGCTAAAAATATGACGACACACACTGGAAAGATCCCTCGTTTTAATGGATCGAATTACGGAACTTGGAAGGCTCAAATTGAGGCCATTTTGCACAAGAACCGATTTTTAAAGATGGTGTTAGGAAAAGAGAACAAACCCGAAATAAGTCCATTGTCGCAATCAGCTACAACAGCAGAGAAAAAAGAATATGAAAGTAAGCTAAAATTGCTCGAAGAATTTATCGACAAGGACTTAGATGCCAGAGCAGAGATCCTTATTGCATTAGAGCCCAATATTGTATCGATGGTAAAAAATTTCAAGACGTCACAAGAAATATGGAAATATCTAGAAGAAACCTATAATCGTAAGTCTATGAGACGCAAGGCAGAATCATACCGTAAGTTATTAAATTTAAGAATGGGTGATAATCAAACTATTACACAATTTTTAATTGAATTTGACATGTGTATTTCTTGTCTGTCCGAGATGGATGTTAAGTTAGACGAAGACTTGCTTATTGTTTTGCTACTGGATGCCTTATCAACCAAATTCAATCCAATTAAAGCTGCGGTGGACACTGCAAATGATTTTCCGGGGTTGACAACGCTACGAGCAAGATTACTGGAAATTGGAGACAAAAATGAAGAAAAAGTAGCAGAAAATATAGCAATGAAGGTCAACCGAAATTTTTTGAAGAAGAATTGGCAAGGTAACAAGAAAATGGAAAAAGAAGGTACGTCCAATTCATATTTTCCTTATAATTGTCATCGATGTGGGAAAAAAGGCCATATGGCTAAAAACTGTAGAGTTAGTTCAAACAAAGACAAGTTGAATTGCGTAGAAAACCACGCAGGGTTCATAGTAACCGCAGATAATATCAATTTAGATACTGTCCAGTCCGTAAACTCAACTAAATTTGATAGCTGGTGCATTGATAGTGGAGCAACTTCACACATGTGTAGTTTATCTGCACCATTCATATCAATAGACACTTCATATTGTGGAAAAGTTCAATTAGCAGATAAAAAGGAACTTAGCGTTCATGGGATTGGCACAGTAGAACTCAATGTAGAAGTTGATAATTTAATGAAAAAAGTGCACCTATACAACACTTTGTATATCCCTGACTTACGATGTAATTTGATATCCACTGGAAAAGCAACAGAAAGTGGTTGTAAGGTGGTAATGGCGGTGAATAGCGCTCGAATTTTGAAAGATGGCATGAAATTAATTGAAGCTCTTAAGGATAATGGCCTTTTTATTGTTAAATCAGCCAAAAATGTTGATCTTAATGAAAAATGCACACAAATTTCCCAGGAACTTGAACAATGTGCAGGCAATAATGTAGAACTTTGGCATAAAAGATACGGGCACTTGAATTTGAAACAGTTAGGACAATTACAAACAGAGAAAATGGTAGTTGGCTTGCCAAAATTTAGAAAAAATCACTTAAATTGTATCGCCTGTATTCGTGGTAAACAAACAAGATTACCGTTTTCCCATAAGAAAGATAAATCGTCTAGCGAACTTTTAGGTCTGATACACACTGATTTATGTGGACCAATGAGGGTTGAATCCTTGAATAGAAAAATCTATTTTGCTACGTTTATTGACGATTTTTCGAGAAAAGTATTCGTGGTTTTTCTTAGAACAAAAGATATGTACCTGCAAGCATTTAAAGATTTCATGAAGCAAGCAGAAAACGAGACTGGTAAAAAGATTAAATTAATTCGTAGTGACAACGCCCGTGAATTAACATCACACGAATTTTCAAATTTCTTAAAGGATAATGGTATAAAGCGACAATTGACGGTAGAATACACTCCTCAGCAAAATGGAGTAGCCGAGCGAATGAATCGCACACTAGTGGAAATGGCTAGATGTCTTATGCTAGAAGCGAATCTACCTCAATGCTTGTAGGCAGAACTTATTCATACTGCTGCGTATATCAGAAATCGTTGTCCAACACTTCTAAATACTAATAAAACACCGGAAGAAATGTGGTTTGGAAAAATTCCTTCAGTTAGTCATTTGCGCCAGATTGGCTGTAAATCGTTTGTGTTGGATAAGAAACCAAACAAATCAAAGTGGGAAGCTAGAAGTCACCAATTTTATCTTGTTGGATATTCAGATGAATCAAAAGCCTACAGATTATGGCAAGCAGGTTCCAAACTTGTCATCAAAAGTAGAGACGTCAAATTTTTAGAACACGAGCTTTATAGAAATGATAACGAAAATAAATCAAATGGCGATGGGTTTTATAATTTCCAATATAAAAGCGTATCTGAAATATCGAATGCTGAAATGAATGCCGATGAGTCAGAAGGTGTTTTTGAAGACACATCAAATAAAAATGATATGACAAGTACCGAAAAGGACGAAAATTACTCAAGAGTACAAGAAATAGATGATGCTGGTTTAGGTCATAGTATTGAAAATCCTGTAAATTCTATTAAACAGAGATTGAGGTCTTGGACATTCGGTAAAAGTCAAGAAATAACAAATTCTATTAATGAAAAACATGATGATCCAAAAACGTTAAAAGAAGCTTTATCTTCAAATGACAGCAACGAGTGGCATAGCGCGATACTGGATGAATACAACTCTCTTATGAAAAATGGGACGTGGAAATTAACTGTCTTACCACAAGGCCGAAAACCCGTAGGATGCAAATGGGTATTTAAATCGAAATATAGACCAGATGGAACAATTGAAAAAAGAAAAGCTAGACTAGTCGTCAAAGGCTATACACAGCAGTTAGGTGTTGACTATATGGATACATTTGCTCCTGTCGTACGTCAAAGTTCACTTCGTTTAATATATGCTCTAGTTGTTGAGAATGATTTAAAACTTCGGCAGTTGGACGTATCCACAGCATTTTTAAACGGTGATTTGGACGAAGAAATATTTATGGAGCAACCAGAAGGATTCATTCAGGAGAAAACTAAGAATCAAGTCTGCAAATTAGAAAAGGCTATCTATGGTTTAAAACAAGCTGGAAGGCAGTGGTTTAAAAGGATTGATGCAATAATTAAACAATTTGGATTAAATCAATCAAAATATGATCAATGTATTTATTTTACTCAATCATCGAATAGAACAATGATGTTGGCACTTTATGTTGATGATATAGTCATAGCTTCAAACGACGATAATTACACAGAAACATTTATAATTAAACTACAAGAAAATTTTGAAATTCGAGATCTTTTGGAACCAAAACATTGCATTGGTTTAGAAATTAATGTTGGAAAAGGAACACTTTCAATATCACAACCTGGATATATTTCAAATATTGTTTCGAAATATGGTTTAGAAAATTCAAAATCAGTTAAAATTCCAATGCAAGCTAAATTAAAATTAGAAAAAGAACCAACAATTTCTGGAGAGGCAGACAAAATTAACCAAACTTACTATCAGGAAATTATTGGATCTTTGCTACATTTATATTTATATAGTCGTCCAGATATAACATGCAGCGTTAACTTGCTTTCCCAATTTTCACAAGATCCCAGAAAGCAGCACCTAAACGCTGCACTACATATTATAAAATATCTTAATTCGACCAAAGAGTCAGTATTAACATATAATAAAACAGGTTTAGAAATAGCGGGCTTTGTTGATGCCAATTGGGCGCAGGATGTAAATGATAGAAAATCACAAACTGGATTTTGTTTTATTTTCGCAGGTGGAGTCATTTCTTGGGAATCCAGAAAACAAAAGGTAATCGCTACATCTAGTGCAGAGGCGGAATATGTGGCTTTAACAGAGGCTGCAAAGGAAGCTTGTTATCTCTCATATATATTGGAGGAATTAGGCTACAAGAATGAAAAACCAATTCAAGTATTTTCCGATTCTCAAAGTGCTCAACAAATGGCAAAATTTGGTGCTCATCATTCAAGAACTAAACATATTCATTATAAATATCATTTCGTCAGAGATGCTGTTGAGAAGAAAATCATCGAACTTCAATACATGTCAACTAATGAGATGCCGGCAGATGCCTTGACAAAACCTGTGGCAAAAATCAAACACAAACTATGTAGCCTTAAATTTGGCATGGTTCAAAAGTAAATAAAGTTGAGGAGGCATGTTGTTATATACTTTATTTGAAATACTGTTTACAACTTTATTATTTTTGTATTGTTAAATAAGAAACATATTGTTCATTGAATTTGTAGTTATAAATATTTTTCATTTTTTCCTTACTTCAATTTGAACTGTTAATAAAACAACATCAATTTATATACACATTCTTAAATAGATTGTTTCATTTGAATATTAATAAAACAATATATTAGTTCTAAGATTTGAATAATTATTGTTAGTTCATTTTGTGAAGATCCAATAAATAAATGCAGGAGAAAAAAAAAGATATTCCTTCTATTAGGAATCGTGATAACTATTTTGGAGTAATTTGAAAAAATTAATTCGAAAAACCATATTTTTATCGATAATAATTTTAAATCATGAGAACCTTGAAAAAGAAACACAAAAAATACAAAATGGTGAAATATCGTTTTTTTTTTTTTGATTATAAAAACATTAAAAATCATGTCGTTAACAATTTCTGTTTTCATAACCCATAAGTAAGCATCTATAAGGCGTAGCAGCATGCTCGAACACTTATTTCATGGGTGAGACAGTTATCTAGTTTATGCCTTTTAACTTATTTGATTATCTCCTTTGGTTCAAAATACTCAAATGACGCCACTGCGTCATAATATCGCTGGCGTCACATACTATTGAATAAAGTATTTGTTATAACATTGGGTTATAATCCCCTCTTTTCGTACAAATTTACCGTCTGATTTGTGACCATACTTAGCCTGACAGCCTCGGTCATCAACGTTTCAATTATAAATTATGCTAAATTCAATGACCCAAAATAACTACGTATTACCAAAATTTTGAGAACCGAAAAAATTGCCAATTTTTAATAATTATTAATAAAAATTTATTTCTAATTATTATGAACAAGTTAAAAAAATTATAATTGGAGCATAACTATTATTATCCAATTAATATATTTGTTATTGTTTTATAATAGTTATGAATAATTAAATACAAAAAATCTTAAGCATAAATATTATTTCTTAATGAATTTTTTAAAAATTGGATTTATTAAATCAATTTATCGAGAATAACCATCTTGGGAATTTTTTGCAATCAATTTTTTCATAAAAATCACTATATGACGTTATTGTTTTATTATTGCTTTTGGTTCATAAAGAAATTAAAAATACGCCACAAAAAGTGTTAAAAGTTGTTTAATATTAGAGATGGGCACATGAGTGCATTTTGACTCAAATTTTTTTTTATCTTTTTATAACATTATATAATGAAAACCAATGAGTAATGTAATGTGTAATGCATACAGACATATTGCACTCGTAGTATTCAATGTGTACTCATATACAAACATATTTTTTTCAAAGTAGTTTTATATATTAGTTTGTTACATTGGAAGAGGCATAAATAGTATAACTTTTGCTTGAATTCTCATTTGGATGTTTTCAGCAAATACGTCAGAATTTAACTTTTTACCAAACAAACTCTCTGCTGCTTTCGGTTACTGAAAAGGGTTGGTGATTCTTCCCGAAACAGTTGTATAACCTGTCATGCAGAATATAGATAAATTTTTTGAAACAAGTGTGCCAACATTTTTGCTCTATTTGAAGTAAAAACATTTGATCTTGAACCTGAATAATTTCAAACTCAATCATTAAATCAAAAATCTTTTAATTCTAATTTTACCTTTTCTTTGAACTTTGATTTTTCTTTTTTGAGTATAAATTTTCTTATTATTAACTTAAAAAAAATTAAATAAGAACTTTTTTTGTAAGATTTGACAAAATTTTTCAGACATATTGCAATTAATATACTGTGATTAATATGCATATTTGAATTTTGTTTTAATGGTGCGTGGCAGATAAGAAGAAAGTATATTTTTCAAAAATTCATAACTGCACTGTGTTCTTAATCGGAACGGTTTCTGGCATTTCATCATTAATCAGAAATTTATTGAACATTATGATAATTGTTATGTTATAATTGAATGTAAGGTTTCGATATGAAATTTTTCTACTTAGGGCGGCAGTAAGGTTTGAACCTGCGTCTATATCACATATACTAGTACTTGCACTTTTTGGTCAGCGCTTTAATACACTCACCTAAAGTCAAGCCTACGAGCAGTGTGGTTAAAAATCAGTCTTCATACCATAAAGCTTTTAGTTTGTATTAATTTCAGAAGATACAACTCCGTCCAAACAAACAATCGTTATTTTAGAATCTTTTAATATTTTTGCGTTCATAATTCTAGTTTTCACTATTCTCAGTTTCGTAAGAGTTGCTATATGTGATGTATGGTTTGTACATTCTACATATTGCACTTTTTACATATATGATGATATGAGATGATGCTCTGAAGCAATTTTTTTTTTTTTTAAATAGTGGAAAATAAACTTTTTTTTATCAATATAATATTAATACGCTAAGCGATTTCTTGTGACTGATGTTTAGCTCTACCTTTTTATTCCGATTTTTATCAAACGTATATTATTTGAAAGGTAATTATTTTTAGCCGATTTGCAGATTCACAGATTTTTAAATTTTTTCTTTTATTTTGAATAAATTGCATTTAAAGTTGCTACTAACACATACATAAAACAAGTAAAAAAATTATAGTCGGTCTAGGCCGACTATACGATACCCTATACCATGCGTTTAGAGACCTAATCTCTCAGGCCCAAATAACTGGATAAAGAAAATAAGCATAAACCAAATTTGAGTGGGATTTTTATTAATTTTTTTGGCTGCATATATGAAAAAGTTCATATCGGATGCTTTATCTATTTGGGGACTAGGCCCAAAAATGGACCGATCCTGACCATGTTTGGTAAAGTTTCTTGTATTTTGCAAAAATATATAGAACCAAAATTTGAAAAGAATCAGTTCAATATTTTTGTTTTTTGATAGATTTAAGTGCAGATCGGGAAGCAGCTCTATATGGGGCCTATGACTAAAGGTTGTCCCATAGGGATCAGTTTCGGACTACTGATTAGTGGATGTAATAAACACATACAAACCCAATTTGACTAAGATTTATATGATAATTTGGATCTTATGGCAATTTATGTTGATTTCATAGGGGTTATTTGTATGGGGGCTAGGTCTGACCATGGACCGATTCTCACCAATTTCAAAAGCGTTCATCCCATGGCCGATGAAATCTAACGTACCAAATTTCATCAAAATATATTCATATTTGCGACCTGCAGTTTGATTACAAGCTTTACATGGACTCACAGACGGACGGACGGACGGACATCGTTAAATCGAAACAGCAGCACAAAGTCATTATACCCAAACCACATAGTGGTATAAGGTATAATTATACAATGCTATGTGTGTGTTTATTAAATTTTTTAATGTGTTTGTAATAAAAATGAGTTTGTTTATAAACTCTTTCTTTTAACTCATACCCTCTGACTGTCTGTCTGCCATGGGTGTTCATTCCGCCTTATCCGACTGATTTGGAACTTGGCCCATAGTCTTGTCGTGACTACAGATTAATTTCGGGGTAGTCACACGCAGTCACGCTTAGTCAGTCATAGTCACGGAGTGATTTAAAACCCATTTTCCCTTATCCGATCGATCTAAAATTTGTTCGATAGACTTGCTGTGAAAAAAGATTAACTTTGATGTAATCACGCACAGTCACGGAGAGTTTAAAACCCCACTTCCCCTCATCCGATGGATCTGAAACTTTGTTCATAGACTTGTTGCGGCCAAAGCTTAATATTAAGATAGTCACACACAGTCACCCTCAGTCAAGGATATATTCAAAACTCATATGCATAAGGATAGAAAAAGTTTTAATTAAAACTTGGTTTTTATGGGTTAGATTATTTGTGTTGATTTGTGAATTGGCTATAATTGATTAGCATACTTTTAGGGTCTTTATTTAATGAAAAAGCTCGAATATCGAGGGCTGGAATCTGCTACTTTACATAAATATGTGCATAAATATTACTAAATGGAGCTTCTTTTAAACATAGGTAGTTTAAATTCATTTAAACAAAGTTAAAACACAGCTAAGTGCACCGAAAATGAAAAGCAATTTTTATAAAATTTTTAAAAATAATTATGCGTAACTATTAAAAAAAAATTCTTAAATATTTATCAAAAAATAATAGTTGTCAGTAAGAGATATATTTTTTTTCTTATCCATAACTGTTATCATTTCAGAAAAATAATATTGTTTATACAATAATAGTTACGAATTAAGAAAAAACATAAAAATTGCCTTGCAATAATTATGCTTAAGGAATTCGTCATAAAACTTATAATAGATAAATCCTTGGTTTAATATACATTTAGAACATCACTAGTTATGTTACTTTTTTACTGCAAGTGAGAATATTGCTTTACTGTTTAAAGTAGCTATATTAAATAAAAAGAAAACGTTTAAAAAAATATTTTTGTAATGCCATAATTTGTTATAATCTAAAGGGGTTACAGTTTAATCAATTTATTTTTTTTGTAGCACTTTACTGTAACCACAATCAGGCTTCATAAATATATCCAAATACCAAATAATTTGAAAGTAACATATATACATCGAGTACATACTCCTTTTAAAAAATAATATAGATAAAATACAAGTAACAGAAAATAATGTTCTTAAATTAACCCAAAGGGTCTATAAAAATGTCAAAAGAAATACATTTACTGTGATTAATCACATTATAGAATTATATCTCTTTTCTGTTTTTGAAATTCAACAACGAAAATACAGACATCCATACATATTCAGCATTAAGATTAATATTGCATACATCTGTTTATTTATGGCCCATAGAAAAATGTTAAAGAAATTTGCAATGATAGTTGGTTTTTTACTTTTCCCGGTATTCATGGTAATTTAAATAATATCGTCTAGACATGTGGAGTAAACTGTTGACAATTATTTTATTTACACTAGAACCACAAGAAATTTGTTATAAATATAAAAGCAGCGTAATGCTTTCGAAACTACCTGAAAAGTGGCCTTGTAGAAAGTGGCCTTATAGAATATTTATTGCAAAATATATCCGTTACATGGCAGACATATTTATGATCCTTATAATAAACATTTTTTATTATGTGTGAATTTAACAATATGTTTGTTAAATATCTATTTATTAAAAATATTCTCACTTTAAACACATTTTTTAAATCCTCCAATAAATTCTGTAAAATATGATTTTTGATATTAAGACTATAAAGGTTTTTTTACTCAGGATATTTTCTTTTGTTATTTTGTAATATGATACAAATTATATGTAGCAAGAACACAATTTATTATTTATAACAAGTGGCACACGTGTTGCTGGTATCATTACTGCCATATGTTGACCTTTAAAGAATAAACAAAAACAAAATTCTCGTATATTTCATTCTTTATAATACTTATAAAGAGAAACACAATTTGTTTTTACGAGTATATGAAAAAAAAGTATTGGAGTTAGATTCATCAAGCACGAAATAAAAATACCCTTGAAATGCAGTGTTCTTTTGAAAATTTGTTTGTCTATTTTTATGTAGACATAAATTATATTCGGATATCTTTCTACTCAAGTAATATATTAAACAGAAAATAATCAAATGCAAAATTTGCTAGTTTTTCCCCGTAACCCGACCGCATGTATTATAAATATATATTTTGGTGGCTCGAAGCCTTGACTTATGAAAAACAATTTCTTTATTTATTTATTAGAAGTACTCCATACACAAGACTAAAAGTCTTATTTTGCAGTATGGAGCTGTTTATAAGGAAAATTATAAAATCATTAATAAATTAATAACTTAATAACTATATGTATTTATTCTATTTGTATAATATTGGAAAAGAAAAATAAATATTTTAAGAATTCTTATTAAAAAATCTAACCCATAAAAACAAAGTTTTTATTAAAACTCTTCCTTTCCTTATGCATATGAGTTTTGAATATATCCGTGGCTGTGCGAGACTGTGTGTGACTATCTTAAAATTAATCTTTGGATACAACAAGTCTATGCACAAAGTTTCAGATCGATCGGATGAGGGGAAGTGAGGTTTTAATCTCTTCGTGACTGTGTGCGACCATGCGTGACTGTGCGTGACTAAGTAAAAGTTAATCTTTTTTTACAGCAAGTCAAAATTCATCCTTTTTTCACAGCAAGTTTTAAATCGATCGGATGAGGGGAAATGACATTTAGATCACTCCGTGACTGTGTGCGACTAAGCGTGGCTACGCATGACTACCCCAAAATGAATCTGTAGTCACAACAAGGCTATGAGCCAAATCTCAGTTCAGTTGGATAAGGGGGAATGGGGTTGATCCACGACAGACAGACAGACAGAGAGTATGAGTTAAAAGAAAGAGTTTGAAAAGAAAAATGAAATAAAATAGAAATATAATTAAATAGTATAATGCTCGTTCAGAAATGAAAGTCACCCTTTCAAAATTTCTGTTCTCAGAATTATTTTAGTCCGGCTTTTTTTAAATTTATCGTTTTCGCTTATATAACGGTGGTCCCAGAATAACCCAATCTGTCAAAGAAAACAAAATAAATTCCGAAAAAATGTTATTTATTTCTAAACACAATTTCCTTTTCGCTCGATATATCGAGCCCTATTTGCGAAATTAGAAATTTTTAGTTTTTCTTTGTAAAGTTGTTTAGGTCCAGTTTAGGTCTCAGAAAAGAAACTTAAGCTCACTTTAAGTCCAGTACAACGGACTTTAAAATTTAAAATTTTCATGTATGAAAACCAGGCGTATTGAAAAATATTTAATTTTAAATTCGACACTTTGAAAAGTAAATTATTAAATTTAACACTTTGAATATTAAAGTAAAAACTTTACATTTTAATATGCGCATTTTCGAATACAATTTAAAAAGTTTTAACTTTAAAGTTCACACATTTAAATCAATTTAAAAATGTTTGTATTTAAATTAAAAGTTAACACATTCAATTTCAAATTAAAAGCGTTAGCTTTAAAAGCGTTAGCAATTTAAAATTGTTCATAATAAACATTAAAGAAAACACATTATTTTAGTTGTTTTTAATCCACAATTTTTTATACAAACATAACGACAACGTTTCGTCAACTTCAAAATTTTCTCCCACTAATGGATCACGTACTTCACTCGAAAGAGATCTTTCCGCAGATGGACTACTCTTTCTAATCATTGTCTTTAAGTTAAAATATTTGGAATAGAGCTTGCCTGATGGGGGGTTTTTTTTTCTTTGACGAGGAATATAGTAATAATCCTGAAAGAAATCAGTTTATAATATGTTCTCTTGAGAATTGTATCTATGTACGTGCGTAACATCGCAAATAAGCTTCAAAATTAATATTATATTTACATATGACTTGGGCCAGAAAAACAACTTTTCTTTAAACTCCGCTCGAAGCCCAATATGGAATGGCGTGAATGAATGGCACCTTCAGATCGCTCTGAAACTTGGACATGTTATAGAGAGGATGTAAAATTAAGGGACCCGTATATTTGAGCTTGATTAAAATAGTGTTGAGTGTGTCATTCAGGATACCTTGTATGAAAGAAATTTTGGAATCTGTACGTTAACTTTCGTGTTGCATAAAAAGAATGATATCGTTTAATAACGTTGATATCGCGGAAAAAATGTTTTTCGTTCTCATTTGTGTACGTTACGGTTTGTGACATATCTAACTATTTTGGAACAATGTTTAGAACAACCGCCAAATTTTTTTTCCAAAAGTGGGGGCAAAGTTTAGAATTGGTTTTTTTCGATTTACCGGTTCAAATTATATTTTAGAAACACATAATTTTGGAACATTGTAGAACAATCCTAGAATAATTCAGAACAATCATCAAAAAATTGTATTTCCAGAAATGGGGGGCTAACTTCGCACACTTCACTTTATTAAAGTGAAAACTTTAAAATTAAATTCAACACTTTTTACTCAAAACTAAAACTTTCAATATTAGAGTGAATACTTTACATTAAAAAGTGACACTGTGATTTATAAAGTGAACACTTTAAATATAAACATTAACACTTTTCTGCAAATTTAACACTTTGCATTTTAAGGTTAACACTTTGAAAATAAACGTTTTAATATTATTTTTTGATGTTTAAAAATTTAAAATTAAATGGATTCACTTTTAATACAATTTTAAAAGTTATTACTTTATAAATAATATATTTTACTTAAAAATATAAAGTTTGCATTATAAAATAAAGTAAACGTTTTTCAATTTAAGAATTTTATATTAAAAACAAAAATTTTAACTTTTAACTTCAGAGTAAACACTTTGAAAACTTAAAGTTAGCACTTTTACATAATAATTTTTTTTGTGCTCCACTTAAGAACCTTAAGACTGATGCACTTTAACTAAAATTTGAAAGTGTTCACATTTGATTTTAAAGCGCACTTTTTTTTCTCAGTGTATTAATAGCCTGGGTTACAGTATTTTCGAAGTAGCCGTAACGTTATTTTATGTAATGACTAACTTTGTTGAACTGTGCGGATATCAAACTATTTAACTTAATTATACCCTATACCACTATGTGGTTTGGGTATAATGACTTTGTGCTGCTGTTTGTAACAACCAAAAATATTTGACCTAGACCCATCTTTAATTATACCGATCGAATCAGAATCACTTTCTGAGTTGATTTAACAATGTCCGTCCGTCCGTCCGTCCGTCCGTCCGTCCGTCCGTCCGTCCGTCCGTCCGTCCGTCTGTGTGTCCATGTAAAGCTTGTAATCAAACTGCAGGTCGCAAATATGAATATATTTTGACGAAATTTGGTATATAAGCTTTTATCGGCCATGGGATGAACGCTATTGAAATTGGTGAGAATCGGTCCATGTTCAGACCTAGCCCCCATACAAATTACCCATATGAAATCGACATAAATTGCCATAAGATCCAAATTGTCATATAGATCTTACTCAAATTGGGTTTGTATGCGTTCATTACATCCACTAATGAGTAGTCCAAAAATGATCCCTTTGACCCCATATAGAGCTGCTTCCCGATCTTCACTTAAATCTATTAAAAAACAAAAATATTGCACTGATTCTTCTCAAATTTTGTTTGTACATATTTTTGCAAAATACAAGAGACTTTACCAAACATGATCAGGATCGGTCCATTTTTGGACCTAGTCCCTTTATAGATATAGCATCCGATATGAACTTTTTCATATCTGCAGCCAAAAAAAATTAATAAAAATCCCACTCAAATTTGGTTTTTGCTTATTTTTAATGTCCAGTTAGTTGGGCCTAAGAGATAGAGTTTCTAAACGCCCGACTATAATTTTCTTACTTGTTTTATTTGCAGAAGGCAGAAATACTTGAGAGAATAACTTCTGATCTCGGACGTTTTTGGACTTGTGGATGAGTTACGTATTAAAGCTGCCCATTCCAAAGGATACCATATGGTTCTTCTTTGATAAAAGATTCTATTGTAATATGTACCGAATCAACTGGCATCATGGTGTACCATGAGAGCCTCGTTCCTCGTCTGTTTCACTCCATAAGAAGCAGTATCTAAATGGAAATCTTTTATAAAAACTCTTCTAAATACTGCCAAACTGTTTAGCTATGTTTCTTAATTATTACGATTCATGTTTCTTTATATAATGCATATACGTCAGGTATATTACGAAACTCTTGTGGCAAATAAATTCTTGGTTTTTATTGCGGCAGTAATGTGACAGTATAGCTGGTAAGTTTTCAATAAACCTGAGCACTTTCTCAGTTTTTTCCTGTTGACATAAAACTCACCATTCCTCCTCCGAGTAGTCAGCATAAGCTTCCTCTCCAACTATTGAATAACTACCAGTGTCGTTATAATCAACAAGCTAAATTTTCTATGCTTCATCCTATTAAATATTACAAATTATTACTAAAGAACAAAAAGCACTATCTTCAGTTATTAATGTATCTATGACGATAAAAAATTCATTCTTAAAAGTATTTATTTACGCCAAAACACTTCTGTTTTACTATTAATTTGAGTAAAGTTCTACACTCAGAGTGCCGCTTACGATAAAATTGCCTGTAGCTGAAAATGTAAATAAGGCAAATAATAAAATTTATTCTGCTTTTTCTCCGTAACGGCACAAATTCATGAATTTGTAGGAATTTGTAACTAGGACGTTGTAACTAGTACTTATAATATGTTTGTAATTAAGAACAATATTTCGATAAATTGTCGCTTATGATATAATCGCAAATATGGCTCGATGTTTACCCCAGATATTCAATAGAACCAATACTCTGCTTATGGTAAGAACTGTCTAGTTGTTGTTGCAAATCTTGTGCCACTAAACAACCTTTTATAGTTCGGAGAAAAAAACTAATTCGACGAAACTAAGTCTGCCAAATAAGTTTCATGATGTGCAATTCGAACTTTAATTCATGGGTTTTGGTCATCGCAATAGTGAACTGGAGCATTGTTTTGGTGAAGCGACACTTTCTTCTTCACCAAATGGAGCCTTTTTCCTTAATTTCACCCTTTAACTCTCAGTAGTTAGCATAATACTCACCGTTGATTGTTTATTCTTTTTGGATACGATTATCTCATTTCAGTCCACAGTTTTGACTACTACATTGTCTCAGGTGTGAAGTGGTGGACCCATGTCTCATCCATGGACATAAATTTATGCAAAAACTCGGCCTTATTGCGGCTAAAGTCACCTAATACTCAAGAGAAACATCTTCACCATGCTGTTTTCGTCAATTATGAGCAAGCACGGCACCTATTTTCCTCATCTCCGAATTTTCGGTCAATATAAATTGTATAGCCTATTATTTCAGCTACCTCACACACCTACAAATGGCGAACATCCAATTCGTCTTGGCCTCGTTTATACTCTGTCCCCCCATATTTTTTTGTCTCAAATGTAGGAGCAGACGCACCCAGTGTAGGATCTAATATGACATTAATATTGGTTAAACTGAGCCCTTTCAAATTAAATTATTAAGTTGCATAATGGTAAACAATTTTTTCCATGTTTACAAATTCAGTGAAATCATTTACTTCTGGTGGCTTCAAAAATGCTAAAAATCTCAGCATCTTGAAACTTAAAACATTTGTTTTATAAGGTTGCTACTTCTAACAAAAGTCGAGTTGTTCTGGGACGGCACTCGAATATTATGTATGACACATAAAAAACGAGTAGGAAAATTCCAGTTAGTCTAGACCGACCATACGGTACACTACACCATGCCTTTCTCTTGGGTCCAACTAATTGGATATTGTAAAAAACGCATAACACAAAGTTCAAATTATAAATTTTTTTGCCTTTCAGTATGAAAAAGATCATTTCGGATGCTATATTTACATGGGGACTAGGTCGAAAAATGGACCGATCGTGACGATATTTGATAAAGCCATTTATTTTCTGCAGAAGCATATATACAAACCAAATTGGAGAAATATCTGTAAAATTTTTTCTTATAGATTTAAGTGAAGATGGGGAACCAGCTGTATATGGGGTCCATGACTAAGAATTGTCGTATAGCGGTTATTTTTGGACTATTGATTAGCGGCTGTAATAAACACACACAAATCCAATTTGACCGAGATCTGAAAATATATGAAAATTTGTATCTTATGGAAATTTAATCAAATTTCATATTTAACAAGTATTGTAAATCTAATTTTTTCTATAACTTTTACTTGGTTAGCATCAGTTGACACATAGAGAATAATACAGTCCATGTTATTAAGTAAGTGAAAAAAATTTTTGAATTTTTATATGAAAAAATATTGAAATTAAATTTGTTTTAGTTTTCAAATAAATATAGAAAATCTAGCTTAAAAATGAGCTTTGTGGACAGGAAAAGTCTCTTGTCTTCTCCAGGGGTTTCTGAAATTTTTATTAAACTACTATATTTGTGTCAAATTTCAACTTTAGCAGAATAGAACTTCTAGGGAACAAGATATGTATACCACCCAGAGAAAGGTGAAAGTGTCCTCCATAACGGTATGTATACTTTTGTACCCGTGACGACCGCGGGGAGACTAGTTTTTCATTTCAATGAAATTCCTCAAAAAAATTTCAAATTACGGTAATTTTAGCAGCGCAATAAGTATACAATACAAGTATATCGATCGACTCAGAATCACTTTTTGAGTCGATTTAGCAATGTCTCTCCGTCAAATTTGGTATGTAAGCCTTTATCGGCCACGGAATGAAAGCTATTGAAACTGGTGAGAACTGGTATATATTCAGACCTAGTCCCCATACAAATGACCCCTATGTAATCGACATAAATTGCCATAAGATCGAAATTATCATATAGCTGTCAGTCAAATTAGGTTTCCATGTGTTTATTACAACCATTAATCAGTAGCCTAAAAATAATCCCCATAGGATAATTCGTAGTCATGGGCCCCATATAGCGCTGCTTCTCGTTCTTCACTTAAATCTATGAAAAAACAAAAAATATTGCTCAGATTTTTCTCAAATTGGGTTTGTATATATACAACATCCGATATGAATTTTTGCATATCTGCAGCCAAAAAAATTAATAAATGCCATTAAAATTTGGTTTATGCTTATTTTCTATATCCAATTAGTTGGACCTAAGAGATATGGTCTCTATAGTCTAGACCGACTATAATTTTCTTTCTTGTTTTTAAATGGTTTTTTAGCCACATATACATACATATATGAAATGTTTTAATAAATAAGAAAGATTCAAAAAATAAAAACCGTTTTTTTTTTCTTATCAAAATCAGAACCATTGCGCTAATGTTCATTAGTTTTATTTTGCAAAAATTAACAAATATGACATAGAAATGGCACAAAAGACTATTAGATAATATTATTATCGTTCTTTACGTGGAAATATTCTTTGAACGTAAACAAATTTGCAAAATTTGACAGCAAAAATTTTTCAGTAGTAATAGCAAAATTTCAAGTTGATTTTACTTTTTTTTGAGTGTAAAAATTTTTTTGAGTGTAAACATTAAATAAATCCTATTAATACAAAAAAGGCTTGTAATTATTATTAAAATTCAAATATAACATTTTTTAATAAAAACAAAAAATAAAAAGTTAAAATTAAAAAAAAAAAATGAAAAGTTCAAATTTGACCTAGAATTTCTTAAAAAGTACTCGATAAATTTTTAAGAAAAATAAAAAAAAAACCCAAGTTCAACTAAATATCTACCTAGAAAAAAATCTACACCAGAAAAAGGATTACTAAAATATTAAAATCGGTTCAAAAGTTACATAACTTTGGCTAATGAAAAACAATTTTCAGCCACTGTGCGGCGTTAAGAGACATATTCAAAATAAATATAACAGGGTTAGTATCCCTGTGAGTGAACTTTTAGTATTAAAAAACATTGCGGTGAGACCTTAGATGAAGATTTCTTAAAAAATGAATATATTTCAATTTGAAGTTCTCTAGTTAAGGACGTACTACCTAAGACATACTTTCTACAGTTTCTCGACTATAACTGCATACTCTGTAATGACCAGATAAGCTATTAAATTAATAAAGAAGTACTTATTAGCTACAAATATCAATTTTGGTTAAACGCAATCTGTATTAACTACAAATGGAATAACATATTTAGTAGACATCCACATTATATACTGTAGGGTATAGTTTAGGAATTGCTACGGTTTTTTTTCACAAAGAAAAAAACTTTAGTCAATATTTTGTTATAAATATTGGACCCACTTTACTTGTTGTTGCTTGTTATCTATGAAAAAAAAAAAACAAAACACACACAGCAGCAGCAGCAGAAACAACAAATCCCCACAATAAATAATCCCCAAATAAGACAAAGTACCAAAAACGAAAAACTTTTAAACGATAATCGTGTAAAATATAAAAAAAGTGAATTCAAGTTTGACGAGGTTGATGGTACGGAAGGCATATATTTTAATTTTCTTTATATTTTTTACCTTTTAACTGATAATGGGTCCCTTTATTGACTTCATTTTTATATGAATGTCTCAATGCTCAGTGCGTAACAATATGGTGTCACAATATCGACAAAATAATATGTCTTTTACAGCGAAGTATGTACATATGTATTCATGTTCGTGTTTGAATTTCTTGTGTGGGTTGGTAACGATAAATAAATCATAATAAAAATTTGGTATGTATTTATATTTTACATTCTTTTTTGCTTATATCAATTTAAAAAGTTTTTGTTTAATATAAACACAAATATTAGGAAATGTGTGTATATGTATGTACAATAAAACATTCGATTGATTTATAGCTTCATTACAAGAACAACTAAGCTTATAACCGTTAACCCTTCACATTTAAAATTGTTACTTAAGGGATGTGGCTAAATTACGACAAATTACGTATTTCCCGTTATTATATAGCATAGTTCAATATCCTATATCACTACTCATATGTGTGAGGGTATAATAATTGTACTGATATTTATAACTAACCATAATATTTTACCTAGACCCACATTTTGTTATACTGATCGACTCAGAATCGCTTTTGCAGAAAATTTACTGATGTCCGTCCGTCCGGCTGTCTGTACGAACAAGATCGGAAAGCTGGATCGGACAAGATCGCCTAAGTGACCTAACATTTTGAAGTGTGGAAAGACAAAAATTTAAAATGAGCAACTTTGATGATATTGTTGATGAATTTGCTTCATCAAAAGCAAGTAAAATTTACACATAGTACGAGTAACTAGTTTTATTGATATACTAGCTGTTTTACCAGGTTTTGCCCAGGATCCAAAGGTTTTGACTTGAAGAATGGTTCACTATGCTTACCAGGCGCTGAGTCCTAAGTTCCCAATGTACAAATTCCTCAAAAAAATTAACTTTCTCCCCAAAAATTTGTATGTGATTGGGGAATTTGTTCATGATGAAAAAAATTCCTCAATGTTTAAGTTTTTTGGGGAGTAAATTCATTTTTTATTTGAATTTAAAATTTTTTGATTTTTTAATTTAGAAGTTTCTTTAAAAGACGCTACAACAAAAATACTTCAAAAATATGCTGCGAACCCGCTTGAAGTTCTTTTTTTTTTTTAAGTTTATTTATTTTGTAAACATCAAATAAAACAGAATCGTTTGAAAATTAAAGGAATCAGAAGTTTTAAAAATTGAATTACTTCAATCAATAAATGATCATCATTGACCAGAGATGCCAAATTTATAGATGTTTCAAAAATGGAAAATGAATGCGACATTTAAAATTGTGCCGCATGGTTGCTTTAAGCAACTGCTTAAAGTATGTGTTTGGCCTATTTTGATCAACAGGTAATTATTCCACACACGTAGATAAAATTTATCATAAGACTTTTCACTGAGCTGTGTTCCGCGACCAAGTCGCGTCCGTGTCCCCACGTTTGGTGGCTACACCCGTGCTGCCGTACAGTTAGCATCAACTTTTTTTAATCGCCAATCGCTGTGTTCGCGAGCGCATTTGGTAGCCACACCAGTGCCAAATTATATTTTTATATTTTTCAGGTCACTCCTATATTTAAGCTAAGCTCCGTTCCGTGGGCGCGTCGCGTCGCGTCGCGTCCGCTAGCCGCCCAGTGATGCCAGTAGATTTTTTGTGAAATACCTACGCTTATGAAAAAAAATCCGATTTTTCCCTACATTCCCAAAAATTTTCCCCTACACTTTTTCATTTAAATTAAAAAAAAAAAAAATTTTTAAAATCAAAAGTGAATTGTATCTCATTTAAATAAGTTAGTACATTGCATGGATCATAAAATAAAAATAAGAATAAAAAGTTTGTACATTAAATTCAGGTACAATAAAAAGTTTAAGAATTAATCATAAAGTTCCTTTGTGGTAAATTTTTCAAAATGGTTTTTGGTGCATTTAAAATTGGTGCAGTCTTTTCCACTATTCTGTAAAAAGGATCTTATAATACAAATAGAACTCAAATTTGTGTGGCTCAATTTGTTTCTTTTTTTGGTACGAACATCAGTAATAATGGAGAAGATCCTTTCGGCATCAGCATTTGCATGGGGTAATCCAAGTAAAATTTTAACCAAATTTGATAAATTTTGAAACACTATTTCATCAGAAAAATTTTTCGTTTTAATTATTTTTGTCCAAAATTAAACTACGTCCATTTTTTAAAAATTTTTAATTTCAGTGTTAGAAAAATTATACTCCAATGTTCTCCATTCTTCTAAAATATCATTAAGGTTTAAGTTAAATTTTTTACATAATAAATTGAATGTAAAATCTTCTTTGTTTTCTCCAAAAACGTTATTTGGATTCAAGAATTCCATTTCTTTAAAAATAGATTCAATTTTTAGTGGAAGTCTTTTTTGAATTTCTTCAAGAGCCGTTATATAAAATTGAAGGCAATAAGATTTAATTCGATTGACATTTTGCTCTGGTAGTTTTTTTAAAAATTCTTCACACTCATATCCAACAAATACTTCCTTAATGGGTAGTGAAATATGCGGTGATCGAACCAAACAATTAACCTTTAATTCCGATTTTTTTATGCAATTTTGACCAAGCTTCAAAAATATTTTGGTAGATTCAGAATGCAGCACGTGAATAACAGGCTTTTTTGATTGAAAAAGAGCATTTAGAGAGTTAAGATAATTCAAAACGTACTTTAGATAAAGTAAATATGCCTTGTTGCACTCACTAGTAAGTTCGTTGTAAATCAGTTCCGCAGATTTCAATTTGTCTCGAGCATAGCTAAATTTAAAGTATTCAAGAAGAGCTTGCCAATTTGATAATATACGCTCTATACATTTTGGTGGGATAACCATATGGTAGCTGAAGTTCTCAATATTTTACGTTTTTCTTCATAAAACATTACTTGGAATTCTTCCAACTCTGCACACCTCTTCGAGCTGCCAGATATATAAGATCTAATTTGATCAATTCTTTAATTCTTCTGGGGCTCTAGGCAAAGTAAAACAGGCCTTGTTGGCTATTATTGCTGCCGAGTGGCATATGCATTTTATTGTAACAGAATCAGGATTATCTTCCAGTAAACGGGAAGAAAATTAATTAAATTGTCCCACCATAACATTCGCTCCATCGCAAGATAAACCTATTATATTAGAAAATGAAATTGAATAACTCAAAATGCATTCTTTGAAAGACTTGTACAAGCCTCTGCGCTGCAATGTGTTCCAACATGTAGCAGATCTAAAAGTTGTACCACTACTTCTTCTCGCTCTTCATCAAAAAACCTAACAAGAACGCACATTGTCTTGCTGGAACATACGTCAGTGCTTTCGTCCACAAGTACAGAGAATTTGTATTGTTGTAGTTTTCTTATTAAAATAGATTTTTGTTCATTAGCCAATACGATTCTTATTATTTTTGTACACTATGTTCTTCCCAATTTGCTTTTTTGGATAATATGGGAATCCGGGACTATTTCTTTTAGAAGTGGTACTAAGTGGTCTATTATATGAAAGGCTTCATTGTGCTCCGCAAAAAAAGGGCTTGTGCACATTTCAAAATTAGCAACGGGGTCAGCCACTACAGCTTGTTTTTCAAAAAATTTATCCACTGGCTTAGTGTTATTTATAGATGAAACATTTTTTTGGTGTAATTTTGTTGAAGCATGTTTGCTAAGCTCGGATCTTCCACAATTTAACACTTTTCCGCATGCTTTACACTTGCATTTAAATTTGTCTTCCTTTATTTCCATTAACCACCCTCTAAATTCATCCGCTTTCAACCACTGAGAACGAAACACTTGTTTTCGGTATTTTTTGGCTGGTTTTCATTTTCAGAAGAATCTGCGAATCTGAACACTTTTTCTGTGTTATAAAGTAAAGGTTGTTAATTAAGTCAATTGTTATTAAGTATTCAATTAAACTTACGTAGTGATCGATGTTTATAAAATAAATTTATCTTTGAATAAAATTAGTTTTATGCGTGAAAACTTAAAAAACGACGTTAATGTGGATTTTTTTCTTTGAAAATTCAGCCTACTACGAAAAATAGTAGCTGATATCCATCATATTTCATATTCTTACTTGCCACTTGCCACAAATATAAACGTCAATATGCAACAAACTGTCAAAAACTACTATTGTTGGCAGATAGTTAAGTAAAAACTTTTTAGTGTTGTCAACACATTATATTTTATAATCGACTTTTTTGTTATTTTACAACATTTTGAATAAAAAACGATTTAAAAACAATTTTTTTTTTTTTTAAATTTTATTAAAAACTATTTTTTTTTCTTTTTAATGGATTTTTCAAAAAAGTACCTTCCTTTTAACAGAAAAAAAATCTGTCCGATTTTCCCTAGGCAATCAATTTGATGGTAAAAATACCTACATGTAGGAATTTTTCCCTACTTCTGGCAACACTGGAGCCGCCTCCGTGCGTTTGGCCGCGCAGTTGTCGTCATTTTATTTGAATCGCCGAAACATTTTTTTCAGGTCATTCCTCTATTTTAGCTAAGCTCTGTTCCGCGAGCGCGTGGCGTCACGTCACTCCGCGTCCGCGCCCCGAAATGATGCTATTGAAAAGAATACAGATATTAAAATTTGTTGTAGGACAGATATTGAGAGCAGTATGGGGAATTTGTTCATTCCTTTCGGCGACATATTTTTTTAATTTGGGGAATTTGTTCATAGTGAATTTATTCCCCAATTTTTTGGGGAATAAGTTAATTTTTTTGAGAATTTATTCATTGGGGACTATGTACTCGACGCCTGCTTACCATTACAACCACTGAGTGTATGATGTCTAAAAGTTACGAATTTAAGTTATTCTAGAGCTTTGTGATACACAACATTTCTGGTTTTTACTTTTGGTGTATATACGAAAATATTATACTCTGGAGCAGGTGACATAAAATTGTCTATGATTCAGCATGTCTTAGCCGCTGGATTTCTAGATGCACTTGAGTAGATTCAGGCATTTCCGTTTCTGTTAACAAAGCTTGCTGAGCTGCGTTCTGCGAGTGCGTCGAAATGATGCTATTGAAAATTATACAGATTTTTAATGCGTATATTGCAGGACAGATATTGAGATTAGTATGCAAATTTTTACTTAAATAAATATTTAACAAAATTCATTAAATAAAAATATGTAAAAATTTAAGAACGAATTTGGGGAGTAAGTTAATTTTTCATTTTGTTCAAAAAAAAAAAAAAAAATGGAGAATTTGTTGATTTCTGTTGGGCACCTTTTTTTAAATTTGTGGAATTTGTTCACTGTGAAGATATTTCCGTGTTTAACAAATTTCCAAATTTGTATAGCGAACAAATGTACCAAAAAACAGAAAATGAATTGTATACAAAAAGTAGGCGTAAGAGTAGGCGTAGCCGAAAGAACTATTAGCTGACCATGCCTGGGACACAGAGATAGTGTGTACAAAATTTCAGGAAAATCCGTTGAAAAATAAAAATTTGTATAGCGGTCAAACAAACAAGCAAACAGAAAAAATATATCACACAACAAAAAATTAATTTTATATGAAAAGTGTGCGTAAAAGTAGGCGTGGTCGGCAAAAATCATATGGCGACCTTCCCTGGAGAAATCCGCTGAAATATACAAATTTGTATAGCGAACATATGTATGTACCAAAAAACAGAAAATGAGTTTTATAAAAAAGTGGGCGTAAAGGTAGGCGTGGCCAGAAAAATATATAATTTGACCTTCGCTGGAGTACAGAAATCACGTTTTCCAAATTTCACAGAAAGACATTGAAAAATAGAAGTTTGTATAGAAATCAAACAAAGAAATAAATAAAAGGAAAAAAATAAATTGTATGTACATAAAAGTAGGCGCAAAGTAGGTGTAGCCTGTAGGAAGCACATGGTGACCTTCCCCGGAGTATAGAGATCATGTGTACCAAATTTCAGAGACATCAAATATACCAAAAAACAGAAAATGAATTTTGTATGAAAAGTGGGCGTAAAAGTAGGTGTGGCCGGCAAGAATCATATGGCGACCTCCATGGAGTACAGAGATCATGCGTAGCAAATTTCAGAGGAATCCGTTTAAAAAATGTGTATCTAACAAATGTACCAAAAAAACAGAAAATGAATTGTACACCAAAGTGGGCATAAAAGTAGGCGTGGCAGCTAGGAATAATATAGCGACCTTTCCTGGAGTACGGAGATCGTGCGCACCAAATTTCAGCGAAATCCGTTGAAAAATAAAAATTTGTGTAGCGGTCAAACAAACAAACAGAAAATGAATTTTATATATATAGATTATAATCATATTACTATTGAATATATGTATCTCCTTAGATATAATAAATATTTAGTTTCTTTTTTTTTTGTTTTAAAACTGCGGATTTTTAAAATAATTATCAGATTCCAGCCATCGAAATTCGAGTGCAAATTCTAGGAAATTTTATTTTTTCATTAAATAAAGACCATTGCTAATCAACTATAGCCAATTCACAAATCAACACAAAAAAAAAAACAAACTCATTTTTATTACAAACACATTAACAAATTTAATAAACACACATATAGCATTGTATAATTTTATGTATGTATTAGTAGCAACTTTAAATTCAATTTACTCAAAATAAAGGAAAAAATTAAAAAATCTGTAAATCTGCAAAACGGCTAAAAAGAAATACCTTTCCAACAATATATGTTTGGTCAAACTCGGGATAAAACGGTAGAACAAAACATCGGTCACAAGAAACCGCCTAGCATATTAATATTATACATTCTTTATTAAAATGTACAACAGATAATATTTATCATTTGAACTAATTCTAGATGATCACATACATATCAAAATCTAGTCTTGTTTTCTCAACTCCATTTTTTTTTGTCTCAAATTTAAAGACTAGCTTGAGCCTATGACTTTATTTAGTTGACTTTATTTAGTTTGCTTTATTTACTTAATAATTTGGGAGTATATTTTACATATAATATGTTATGGTTTTCGAATGGTTGCTAAAATGGTATTGTCCCCGGGCGCGAGTTAAGGTCGCTGCGCCACTGAGTGATACGGAAGATCTGAAACCTTTAATAGGTGAAAGTATAAATGAATATATGGATGTTTACTGATGTTTCAAGTATAACTTACGGAATTTTTTCCATACTACACTCATCTGCAAATGTAGAACGAATTTTTAGCTATCAAATGCTAATAAAACCAAAAGAGAGAAACAGACTTCAATTTCCAACAGTATCTAGTCTTATACTAAAAATCCTTCTTGTTTTAACTTAGATCTTTTTAATATGCTATGATATTATTAAACACTTTGTAAAATTATATATATTTAATTGCTTTTGATCGCGTTTGCATTTAAAATATCGCGTTACTTTAAAAAATATATATTTTTTATATATACAATTAAAACATTACTTAAGTTAATTCCACGTTCTTGATCTTACATTGACGACGTTTTTTTCTTTCTATAAACAAATAACTTTTATACATGTAAACTTCATGTGCTAATGAATTTTTTATTTCGCTATCTGTTTAATAAAAAATATAAATGACTATTTTTTTTTGTTGAATAAATAAATTGAAAATTGAAATTAAAAAAAATCATCAATTTAGCAAAAATGTGCTCTTGAATTTTTTTTTTTTTTGTATACAGAACTGTAAATCTCATTTCACATCCCTGATTCATATGCCGCTTTTTGAGATATAACTAAAAAGACGAGTTTTCTCGAAACGGTGTACATTTAATAGAGAGTAAGATGAATTGTGTTCTTTTAAAATTAAATTATTATTATTGTTTCTGCTCTGTATCTCATTGAAGACCATAGATATTATTTTGACCGTTCGCCTTTAAACAATTAAAACTACTATTTAAAAAGCAAGAAAATATTTAAGATTTTTCTTAGCATTTTTTTAATTTTAACTTAGCTCATTTCAAATTTAATTTCATCCAAAAATTTATGTTAGTAAGTAGTATTTATTGTGTATAAACTTATCTGGACCATTTTAGGTAATACAGTTTTTTACATTCACCATCAGCTATTCATAAGTAGTTTCTTTTTGTCTCTATATTTCCAACTGATTAATGATGCTAATGAGTCGAATGGGTTCAAAGTCAACGGAAACGCAACTAAAGCTTATACATCCTTCCTTGTAGCTAAAGCTGTTACACAACAACTATGTAGTAAAATATATAGAGTTTTGTAAAGACGGAACTTCCTCTTCTGTGAATTCTTCTACTGGTGCTACTTTTGCTATTGGTTGGCTCGGTTCAGCTCAGTTGGTTTGGTTAGTTTGTTAACTTGTGCTTGAATTCGTATTCTTGTTAAACTGATAATTAGGCGCATTGCTCTACTTCATGGCCAACATCTTTTGCAATTATTGTCACAAATTATAATGCTTCCTTCTTAATGAATACTCTCCCCGTCTGACTGTATTTTCCGCAAAATATTCTTGTTGCAGTGAGGGTGCTTTACGTTCTATTTTAGCTTTTGTGGTATTGACGGAAATTTTAGCATTATAAGTAACAGTGTCTGGTAGTGTTTTAATATAATTATGTTAATAAGATGTGCAGTCATTAAAAAATTAAAATTAATATGTAAATATTTTTACATGAATGAACTTATGGTGAAATTTCGTTAGTGTTTCCCTTCAAACGAGTATAGGCGTAGAATTAATTTAAGTAGATAGATAATACTAATAATTATTAACATTACTGAACTAGAGCACATTAAAAAGAACAAGTAAGAGAATTAGACCGACTATACGATACAATTTTGCTGAGTTAAATATTGGATATATAAAAGTAGAATACACCAAGTTTTTGTGGCATTGTTATTAAGTAACTTGTGCACTGCAGATATGAAAAAGTTTATATGGGATTAAATTTGTCTATCTAAACCAGATCAAAAAATTTACCTATAATTACCATATTTAGTAAAGTCTTACTTTACTAATAAACATACACAAACAAAATTAGAGAAAGACGTAAGTAATATTTTATTATACCCTATACCACTATGTGGTTTGGGTATAATGACTTTGTGCTGTTGTGCTGATGTTTGTAACTACCAAAAATAGTTGACATAGATCCATCTTTTATTATACCGATCGACTCAGAATCACTTTCTGAATCACTTTCTGAGTCGATTTAGACATGTACGTCCGTCCGTCCGTCTGTTCGTCTGTGTGTCCATATAAACATTGTAATCAAACTACAGATCGCAAATATGAAGATGTTGTGCTGAAGTTTGACTTGTAAGCTTTCCGCGGCCATGGGATGAACGCTGTTGAAACTGGTGAAATTTGGTGCATGCTCAGACCTAGTCCCCATACAATGACCCCTATGAAATCGACATAAATTGTCATAAGATCCGAATTATCATATATATCGCAGTCAAATTGGGCTTATACGTGTTAATTATATTCATTAATCAGTAGTCCAAAAATAATACCTATATGATAATTCCTAGTCATAAGCACCATATAGAGCTGCTTCCCGATCTTCACTTAAATCTATCAAAAAAACAAAAATATTGCTCAGATTTTTCTCAAATTTGGTTTGTATAGTTTTTTTCGGAATATAAGCGACTTTACAAAATATGGTCAGGATCGGTCCATTTTTCGACCTAGTCCCCATATAAATATAGCACCAGGTATGAAGTTTTTCGTATCTGCAGTCAAAAAAATTAATAACATTAGTAGATTCCAGCACTCGAAATTCGAGTGCAAATTCTAGGAAATTTTATTTTTTCATTTAATAAGGACCATAGGGGTTCACAATTCAACACATTTTAAATGAAGAAAACAAACTCAACACATTTACACAAACACATTAACAAATTTAATAAACACACACGTAGCATTGTATAATTTTATGTATGTTTTAGTAGGAACTTTAAACGATCATAACTCTAAAAAATATTCCAGACAGTGAAAATCTGTAAATCTGGGTAACACCTAAAAAGAAAAACCTTTCAAATGATAATTTTTTGTCGAAATCGGGGTAAAACTGTGAAACTTTCATCGGCCACAAGAAATCGCCTTGCCTATTTATATTATAGATGCCACTCAAATTTGGTTTATGTTTATTTTCTATATCCAACCATGGTATATCGTATAGTCGGCTTAGACCGACTATAATTTTCTTACTTGTTATTTTTTAGATTTGAGTGAATATTGGGAAGCAGCTTTAAATGGAAACTGTGACCAAAAATGATCCTATAGGATTTATTTTTGGACCACTTATTTATGTTTCTAAAAAACGTACATAAATCAAATTTTATTGAATATGTATCAGAGATTAGTAATGAAGAAGTATGTGGAGTTGAATCGTGATTCATAATTTCTTGTACTTATACGCATTCATACTTATATAAATACTGTCGAACGTCATATCTACTTTAAAGTTTTAGGTACTCATAATCCTCATACTTAATGCGATTTATGACGTTGTTGATTTAGACTCTTTTTCACTTAGACGATGCAAAATAAGCAAAATAAGCAGGGACGTTAACTTAGTTCTTTTAGCACTGTTCTACGTGATTTTTAATATTACCAACGCGAAGATTTTTCGAGTTAGAGCTACTTTTTGTCATCAGTGACACTAAGTTTTTAATCTCCGATCAAAAAAAAAAAAAAAAAAATAGTTTCATTTAAAAAACACCAATTTTATACAGTGTAAATATCTTAAGTTTCACTGCTACTTACTTTGACTGCAAGTGTGCACAGTTTACACAATATACTAAATATAGCTAATCTTGCTGTTAAACTTTTGTCGCTCCCTTAATCAAACGCAGATGCTGAAAGGTTTTTAGCAACATGAAACTTTTCAAATCCTAAAGTAGAAATCGAATGACAATACATTCAGTTAATGCTTTACTTCATATTCAAAACGGATCGAAAAGAGAATATTTCTATAATAGCAATTATCCGATGAAGTAAATATCTGTAATATTAATAGGCTAGGCGATTTCTTGTGACCCATGTTTTGTTCTACCTTTTTATACCGATTTTGACCAAACGTATATTATTTGAAAGGTATTTTTTTTTGCGTTTTGCAGATTTACAAATTTTTAAATTTTTTCCATTATTTTGAGTAAATTGCATTTAAAGTTGCTACTAACATATATTTAAATTTATATGATGCTATGTGTGTTTATTAAATTTGTTAATGTGTTTGTAATAAAAATGAGTTTGTTTTTTGCGTTGATTTGCGAATTGGCTATAATTGATAAACATAGCTTTGGGTTTTTATTTAATGAAAACATAAAATTTTCTAGAATTTGCATTGGAATTTCGAGAGCCGGAATCTGGTAGTTTAAATTAATAGTAATGAAAACCGTTTTATGGCCATATGAAAGTTATGATCAGGAAACAATAGACTCTAATTAGGTATGCAATATTTTGAATAAAAAAGTTTTAATTTATAATTTCTGCTTGTATAAAATACAAAGAATATTTAACTTTTATAGGTCTTTGGACCCTATGCCCTATGTTTGAGAATATCGATCGACACAGAAACAATTTCTAGCGGATTTAGCGATGTCCGTCCGTCCATCCGTCCGTCTGTAAGTCCGTCTGTACGTCCGTCCGTCTGTGTGTCCATGTAGACCTTGTAATCAAACTACAATTCAGAAATACGAATATGTCTTGATGAAAATTTGTACATATTATTCTATCATTGAAAATCGGTTCATGTTTAGACATAGTCCCCATAGAAATGACCTCATTAAGATAAACTTAAATTGACATAATATCAAAATTATCATATAGATCTCTGTCAAATTGTGTTTGTCTATGACTAGTATATCCGTTTATCAGTAGTCCAAAAGTAATATAGTAAAATTCTTAATCATAGTCCCCATATGAAAACAAAAATATTGCACAGATTTTTCTGAAAGTTGGTTTGTATATTTTATTTTACACAGAATCGGTCCATTTTTCGATCTTTGGCCCTATATAAATATAGCTTCCGATATAAACTTGATCACATCCGAAGGCAAAAAAATTAATTACAATGTTACACAAATTTATTTTATGTAATTAGTTGGACCTAAGAGATGGGGTCCCTAAATATCTGGTATTGGGTATCGTAGTCGGTCTATTCGGACCGTATTTCTCTTACATGTTTTTATTTGTTTTTATATTAGTTAATTTTATTTTGATTTTTTTTTTTTACTTTTCATACTTGTTTGTCGGTTATTTGGATGGAGGGTAGGTTTCAACATATACAAAATTCCACCAATTTCACATGCGATCATTTTATGGCCGATAAATGCAAACCTCAATTTATATATGTAATCTGTAGATTGATTACATGATTTTATATTACAAGCGCTGTTGGGATGCTTACTATTTTAACCTTATTATTTTTATACCCTCCACTCCAGTGTGCAGAGGGTATATATAAGTTTGTCATTCCGTTTGTAATAATTAGAAAAAAAAATTTGGACCCCATAAAATATATATATTTGTGATCCTTATAACAACCGGAGTTGATATAGCGATGTCCGTCTGTCCGTCTGTCCGTCTGTCCGTCTGTCCGTCTGTGGAAATCACGATGACGGCATCAATCGGGCAGCTAGGGTGCTCGTTGGCATAAAAAATGATTCATTAACATCCTGAAAAGTTTGCTATTTAAAATCGTCCAAATCGGTCAATTAGGGCCCGAGATTTGAATGAAGAACTAAAAAAAGTCTTGAAAAAATATAATTTTCTATGTTGTTCTTGTCACGATCACGCCGTCAATAGGTTAGCTAGGGTGATAATTTTTAGTGAGAATGATTCACCAAATTCATGGGAAGATTTCTACTTCAAAAATCATTAAAATCGGTGGAACAGGTCCAGGTAAATCTATGAAAAATTAAAAAAAAAATGAAAAACATGATGTTTCCATATTGTTCCTGTTGTTATTCTAAATGTTGCATTGTTGTCATAGCTGGACTTGTTGTTTTTGTGGTCGTTGTGGTAATAATATAATAAAAACAAACCCTTTGTACATTTTTTTGTGAACTCTGGTAGAAAATTTTAAAAGTTTCCATTGTTTTGGCATCACTAAAAAAATTTGTTAGATCATTTCTGTCATTGCCACGAGCCTGCATGCAAAATTTCAGATCGATTGGCTCACGGGAAAGGGGCTAAAAATCGATCCAAAATTTTGTCGACAAACAGACACTACCAGTTAATATAAAGGCAGTAAATAAAGGGAGTAAAAGTTCACCAATAATTTAAAAAACAAATTTTTATGTATTAATTTATTTAAAGAAAAAAATAATTAAATGAAATAGTAACAATAATAATAAAACAAGTAAGAGTGTTAAATTCGGCTGTGCCGAATCTTTGATACCCTCCACCTCGGTTTGAGTCTTGATAATAAATGTAAATGAAAAAGTAAACAATTTGTTAAACTTAATACCAAATTATTTCAGCAAATTCTTTGGGTTGGTTTTCTTCTTTTCTATTATTTCGGATTTATTTCGGTGTTTGCTTTTTGGTCATCGTGGTTGCTGATCGGCATGCATTTTGGTTATATACCTATATGCATGCGTTTCCGGTTATATGACATAACTTCTCGTTTAATTTAGTTTTTGCTAATTAAATAGCTCGCCCTAACCTCCATTGCAAAGGTAATGGTTGTGTAGAGTGGCTATATGCATTAAATCGTGCTAATTGGAGATGGCTGTATAGTTTCTTTTAACTGGCCAAATATTTCTTCATTGTGGCCATATAGGTCGGATGGAGTAACAAAATAATAACCAAAAAAAAAGCTCTCTCAACTTTTTTTTTTTAAATATTGCCATATTTTGAAAACATAGAGAATAAATTTATAATAATAAATAATCAAATTAGGGATGAAAAACGCAAAAAACGAAAAGTCCCAAACATTTTAAATAAAATAATTTAATGTTATCTATATTTTCTGAAAAACTTCAAATTTTCATCCAAAAAAAATTGTGAAAATTTATATATAAAAAATAACATTCTCATAAAATTACGTTTACTTATGTAACAATTTTTATGTTAGCAATTCTTAAATATCATTTGAGGTTTTCTTAAATTCATTGAATTTAAATTAATATCGACAAATCTGTTTTTCTATTTATTTAAATTGTAAAGGAGTGGCATCTCTGTCAAAATAAGCGAAAAACACAAAGAATAGAAAAAAACAAATTACTTCGTGTTTGACAGGATGATTTTATGTTTATGTTTAATATCTTTATTTTTTTTACTAATATTTCTGTTTATTTATTTGAAAATGAAATAATGAATTGAATATGCTATTTAATTTTTTTATTTATATAAAAAAGTTTTTTAATTAAAGCAAAATATTTTCACTATATCATGATTTTTATTTATTTATGACGACATTTCAACCTAAAAATTTAAGTTTTTATCGATTGGATAAACAACACAAAAATGGTTGTCGTTTAGATAACAACAACAGCTGACTTTAACAATAGCGAATATCGTTTCAAAATTTTACTGATAATTTTGCAATTTTCTTTTTTTTTACAATTCGACTATCGTTAAAAGAAGTTACTGAATCGCGGTACTGAAAAGTTATTAATATCTCCTGAATGGCAATATTTTTTTTAAATGTAAACATTTTTAAATGTAAAGATATTTCTAAATTTAAAATTATTATTTCCGACGTTTTGATATGATTTTCTGAAACTCAATTAATATTTTCTAATTTATAATTGGAAATTTTATTTTCAGTTTTTATTATAATTGATATTTTCTTAAATTTGAATGGAAAATTTAAAAAGTGAAATTTTGTATTTATGTGAATAATAATGCTTTATTAATTATAAACAATTTTTAAAAATTAGATGTAATCGCAATCAGATATTTTATAGGTAAAGCAGAATAATAATTCTATATAACTATGTAGAACTGTTTTGTAAGCAAAAAACTCATTGACGAACTCGGTAACTCTATTTTGTAAAGACAACAAAAAGTTAACCCCCCAATCTCACATCACACTGAAATTGTAAAATCGTTGTGTACGTATTATCAACGAAAAATTGTTCGAATTAGTCGAATCCATCGCCATTAAATTTTATGCTCAAACATCTGACTGCAATCTCATTTTTAAAATGTTGTCGAAGCGTAAACTTGAAAACATTTGTATACTTCTCTCTCTTATTTTATTTTAAGTAGAGTTACCAAGTTTATTATACAGGCACATGTTTGAGGGAAAATGTTTACATTTATTATTATTAGTATTATTTTAATAATAGTTAATAATATTTATGCTCTATAATTAACAAACTTGCGTTTTTGTATGCGCATTTCAAAAAATAAATCATTATAATAGATTTAACAAGTTAAAACTTTAATTACAATTTTACAGAAGCCAGTAAATTTGCATTAAATTTATAACAGGGTAACATTAATCATCGTTAGTGTCTGCCACTATTCGCACGAAAAATTTGGTGCCATTAGTGTGACCACTGCGGAAAATGTGTGTGTATTCGTAAAAAAAATGTGAGTGTATTGAGTTTTTCGAACTTGCAGTGTGATGTGAGATTGGTGGGTAATATGCCAAACTTATGTTCATATTTGTAAAAGAATAATGAAAAAACGTATGAAATAAAAGACCAACCCGTGTATACTCTTAACATTGTTCTGTATGATATCTAGTTGAAAATATTAACATTCATGTTAAAATAGAAATAACTATTGCAAAGCTAATTAGAACAAACAAAAATTATGGCGGCATCTACTGTGGCATAGTCACGCTGAGCAAAATGAAGTGACACTCTGTTATACAAAAGAAATGTATTTTCCCCACAACAAAATACTGCAGAATTTTATGTAAATAAAATAACCGATTTATTTCTAACATGCAGTTACTATGAATATACATACATACATATATATAATATATGTACATTATTTGTATTATTTAATATATGTATGTATGTATATTTAAATATTACACACAAAAAATACAACATCAAACGTTATTTTTGTGTTTTTCTCTTTAAATAAATTAATACATAAATTTTTTTGCTAAATTTACATTTGGGCAATTCACAACAGGTGTTGTATATTGTATGTTGTATTGAAATACACAATACAATCATTTGTTGTGAACACTCAGTTGTATTTTCATATTGTAAAACGCTTTCTTTAGTAATTTTCGATCCAACGAGGAAAGATCGCTTCGTCGCTTCTGCTATTTTGTATAAGAGAAAACACTTGTCAGTGTTTGCTTTTTGGTCGTGAGATGTACCCTGGAGTTTTAGTTACGTACCTCTTGCATTTTAATTTATAATGAAAAAAAAAAATGTTAAATGTTTTGGTTGGTACTGAAAGAGAAAATACATACTAAAAATATAAACATTAATTTTTATATAAATAAACTTATCGATGTATTTGCGTTATTAGCCATATTTTATTTTATAATTATTTATGCTGATAATATTCTATGTATTTGTTTTTTCTTTTTCATAAAAACTGGCATTCACTTGGAACTGATATGTTATGATACAATATACAACATTTACTAAACATAGCAAATGAAGTTGGATCGTGTATCAGATTTTTCAGTGAAAATTACCAACAACAATTTTACACTATTGTAAAGTGATACACGATACAAGAGATACAACGATACATTACCCATTGTGAATTGCCCAATTGTTTTTTTTATTAACAACTAGGTATTTTAGCATTATTTGCTTTAGATGTTGGTGAATTTTTACTCCCTTTATATTAACTCGTAGTGTCTGCTTGTCGAAAAAATTTTGGATCGATTTTAACCACTTTCCCGTGACCCAATCGATCTGAAATTTTGCAGGCAGGCTTGTGGCAATGACAGAAATGATCTAACATATTTTTTTAGTGATGCCAAAACAATGGAAACTTTTAAATTTTTCTACCAGAGTTGATAAAAAAATGTACAAAGGGTTTGTTTTTGTTATATTATTACCATAACGACCACAAAAACAACAAGTCCAGCTATGAAAACAATGCAACATTTAGAATAACAACAAGAACAATATAGAAATATCATGTTTTTCATTTTTTTTTACTTTTTCAGAGATTTCCCTGGACCTGTTCCACCGATTTTAATGATTTTTGAAGTAGAAATCTTTCCATGAATTTGGTGAATCATTCTCACTAAAAATGATCACTGTAGCTGCACTATTGAGGGCGTGATCGTGACAAGAACAACATAGAAAATTATTTTTTTTTTAAGACTTTTTTAGTTCTTCATTCAAATCTCGGGCCCTAATCGACCGATTTGGACGATTTTAAATAGCAAATTTCTCAGGATGTTAGTGAATCATTTTTTATGTCAACGAGTACCCTAGCTGCCGGATTGATGCCGTCATCGTGATTTCCACAGACGGACAGACGGACATCGCTATATCAACTCCGGTTGTTATAAGGATCACAAATATATAAATTTTATGGGGTCCAAAATTTTTTTTCTAATTATTACAAACGGAATGACAAACTTATATATACCCTCTGCACACTGGAGTGGAGGGTATAACAACTCTACAACAGCAACAATGAGTCATATGTTTTTCAAATAGGAAAAAACTGTTTATGTGTTAGTTTCGGTCATTCCCCAGTATGCATTGAAATATTATTTCGCCAATGTTGGAGAAAAGTTAAGTTCTTAAATTGATGTCAAATGTAATTCTCAACTTGGGTTGAACAATTTTTCTCCTTGTTTGCTTTCAACTTGACATCAAGTTGAGACTTAACATTTTTTCCAATCTTTGAGAAACATTTTTACTCTCAATTGGATATCCAACACTTTTCTCCACTTGAGACCAAACATTTTTTCAACTTGAATACGATTTGTGTTAAGTCTGAGATATTATTTAAATATGTCATAAATAATAAATTAAATTAAAAAATGCCAAAAAAGTACAAATAAATCATTGATATATTTTTAATTATTTCTGCTTTTTGTCAAATTTTTCAAAAAATGTACAACTAATTAATTCATTTATTTTTAATTCTAGATTTTAAAAAATGTACATAATATGTACATTTAATGTTAAATATGTACATAGTAATGTTAAATATATAATGAAATTAAATTGAAACATTAAAAAAAGTAATTGTTTTCATTTCTAAAATTAGTATAATATTTTTTAATATGGCAATTCCGTACCTTCCATTTGATACCGATTGGAAATATTTCTTTGCTATCAAGTTGAGAATCACAAATTTCTCAATTTGATAACTATGAAAATCGCCATATAAAAAATGTGCCTTTTAAGTTGAGAAGACTATATTCGAACTATTGAGGGCATTTGAGAATTAACGTTGGAGATTTGAAAAATGTATTTGATCTCAAATGCACCTCAACTTGATAGCAAACAAAAATGTTTAGTGGGACATTTATTATAGGGTCGTTTGCACACACACAAAAAATAGAAAATAAATTGTCAATAACCCAGCGATCTCACATCACACTGAAAGTTCGAAAAACTCAATACACTCACATTTTTTTTACTAATACACACATATTTTCCGCAGTGGTCACACTAATGGCACAAAATTTTTCGTGCGAGTAGTGGCAGACACTAACGATGATTAATGTTACCCTGTTATAAATTTAATGCAAATTTACTGGATTCTGTAAAATTGTAATTAAAGTTTTAACTTGTTAAATCTATTATAATGATTTATTTTTTGAAATGCGCATACAAAAACGCAAGTTTGTTAATTATAGATCATAAATATTATTAACTATTAATAAAATAATACTAATAATAATAAATGTAAACATTTTCCCTCAAACATGTCCCTGTATAATAAACACGGTAACTCTACTTAAAATAAAATAAGAGAGAGTAGTATACAAATTTTTTCAAGTTTACGCTTCGACAACATTTTAAAAATGAGATTGCAGTCAGATGTGTGAGCATAAAATTTAATGGCGATGGATTCGACTAATTCGAACAATTTTTCGTTGATAATACGTACACAACGATTTTACAATTTCAGTGTGATGTGAGATTGGGGGGTAAGCAAAGCAAGTGGCTTCGAAATTCGATGATGCCAGTTAATCATTTTTTGTTCACGCGGAATTTATAATTGGAGGAATTTTTTTCTCGAGAAATGTATTTTCCGTGAGAAAGAAATTCCTTGAGAATATTCATAATTGGGATGAATAACTTTTAATTGGAACTTTTTAGTCAGAATAAATCATAATTCTAGTTAGATATTGGTTAATATTTAATTAGAAAAAATATTGTGGTGGCATCTACGCAATTATTGAGGCAGTCACGGAAAAATTAAATGCAAGTCTGTTTTTTTTAATATAACAAAAATGGATTTTCCCTTTAACAAAATATGGCAGAATTCTTTATAAATGAAATGCAAAATGGAAAATCAATTTTGTGCTAATTCTTAACAAAATTAATAATATATATATATATATGTATTATTATATTTATTAATATTTGTAATTTTATTTGACACAATTTCACACACAGTTTTACAGATCAACTGTTTTAATTAGAAAATATATTGTGGTGGCATCTACGCAATTATTGAAGCAGTCACGGAAAAATTAAATGCAAGTCTGTTTTTTTTAATATAACAAAAATGGATTTTCCCTTTAACAAAATATGGCAGAATTCTTTATAAATGAAATGCAAAATGGAAAATCAATTTTGTGCTAATTCTTAACAAAATTAATAATATATATATATATGTATTATTATATTTATTAATATTTGTAATTTTATTTGACACAATTTCACACACAGTTTTACAGATCAACTGTTTTCAACTGATTTAGAAGTTTTCTGTTTTTGAAACAGTAGTGCCAATTTGTAACATTTTGTGATGTAATGAAAATCGCAGAATAATAAGTTAATACACAATAAAAAATATTAAATTTTTAAGTTTTATATACATATTGCAATAAAAAAAACTTTGGTAAATTTACATTGAACATGGTCAGAAATGAATGAGAAAAAATATATAGGCATTTTAGAAAAGCACATTTAATATTAAACTTTATGCACAAAATATATGGGTTTTTGTTGTTTCGAATTTAACTGTGGCTCTAAGTGAAAAGTTTTAGACCGATCGTATATTACATCTTGAGGATCCTCACCTAATATTTTCAAATATTTTAAATTCTTTTTAACTCATTTAACCTCATTACGAAAATAGTAAAACAGTAAATATGGAAAATCCACGCACCTCAAAAAATTGTTTTCTATGAAATAAATTAAAGACATTTCATATTATACAATTTTCTTTCAAAAATGTTCAATTATTGCAAATTTGAAATTTGACATATAGTATTTGTACATATATTTGTATAAATTTCGCAGTATGAAAAGAACTATTATTTCTTTATTTAGAATATATGTAAGTATTGCTCGCAAAAAAATGCAACATCATGAATGAAACACATAGACGACTGCTGGCAGCAGCATTTGTAGTCGTATAGTCAGCTACTTGATTTTTCTGAATACGACAGCAGCATATAATACAAATGCTTTTTATTTAAATATACAATTACTTTTACTTATTTAAAATGCATTAGTACAACGTAAAAATAAATAAATTAGTTTAACGCCTTTTGATTATTAATGGAATTATAGCCTTTCATTTGCGATTTTTTTTTAAACAAAATAAAATATTTCATAGCACTAACTTCTTTTACATATTTTGTTATATTGTCAACACTATTTTTGTTTTGTAGCCAACAAAACACACTTGCAGTTTTTTTTTTTTTCTATTTGAAGAACATATGACTGCCATTGTTGATGTTGTAGAGTTGTTTTTTTTTTTGATTTTGTTTCGTTAACTCTTTTGTATTAAAGCACCTCCAATATATGTATCCATTTTAGTTTGCAAATTCAGTATATTTATAATTTATTACTTACAGCAAAAAATAATAGAAACAATTTTATCAGTTATGCTTACGAAACTATATAAATAGACTTGAAGTTGGCCGCAAAAGCAGTAGCCTGTGTACAGAACAAGTTAGCGACATGTAACTGTTACGTAACGTGTCAGCCTTTTTTTCACATGAAAAGTATTGGGACGTTCCGGTTACGTTCGGTAACTGTTTTAAATGATTTTCATGTAAAAAAAAACAACTGACTCGTTACGATTACGGGTAGAAAACATTGACCTTTTATATGTATTATAATGCTATGAATGCATTTATCTTTATTTTATTTTATTTATATATTCTTTTTTTTTGTATTGTATATTATTTTTTTTTATTATTATTACTATTTCATGTAATTATTTTTTTCTTTAAATAAATTAATACATAAAAATTTGTTTTTTAAATTATTGGTGAACTTTTACTCCCTTTACTTACTGCCTTTATATTAACTGGTAGTGTCTGCTTGTCGACAAAATTTTGGATCGATTTTTAGCCCCTTTCCCGTGAGCCAATCGATCTGAAATTTTGCATGCAGGCTCGTGGCAATGAGAGAAATGATCTAACAAATTTTTTTAGTGATGCCAAAACAATGGAAACTTTTAAAATTTTCTACCAGAGTTCACAAAAAAATGTACAAAGGGTTTGTTTTTATTATATTATTACCACAACGACCACAAAAACAACAAGTCCAGCTATGACAACAATGCAACATTTAGAATAACAACAGGAACAATATGGAAACATCATGTTTTTCATTTTTTTTTTAATTTTTCATAGATTTACCTGGACCTGTTCCACCGATTTTAATGATTTTTGAAGTAGAAATCTTCCCATGAATTTGGTGAATCATTCTCACTAAAAATTATCACCCTAGCTAACCTATTGAGGGCGTGATCGTGACAAGAACAACATAGAAAATTATATTTTTTCAAGACTTTTTTTAGTTCTTCATTCAAATCTCGGGCCCTAATTGACCGATTTGGACGATTTTAAATAGCAAACTTTTCAGGATGTTAATGAATCATTTTTTATGCCAACGAGCACCCTAGCTGCCCGATTGATGCCGTCATCGTGATTTCCACAGACGGACAGACGGACAGACGGACAGACGGACATCGCTATATCAACTCCGGTTGTTATAAGGATCACAAATATATATATTTTATGGGGTCCAAATTTTTTTTTCTAATTATTACAAACGGAATGACAAACTTATATATACCCTCTGCACACTGGAGTGGAGGGTATAAAAATAATATACAATACAAAAAAAAAGAATATATAAATAAAATAAAATAAAGATAAATGCATTCATAGCATTATAATACATATAAAAGGTCAATGTTTTCTAACCGTAACCGTAACGAGTCAGTTGTTTTTTTTTACATGAAAATCATTTAAAACAGTTACCGAACGTAACCGGAACGTTCCAATACTTTTCATGTGAAAAAAAAAGGCTGACACGTTACGTAACAGTTACATGTCGCTAACTTGTTCTTTACACAGGCTACTGCTTTTGCAGCCAACTTCAAGTCTATTTATATAGTTTCGTAAGCATAACTGATAAAATTGTTTCTATTATTTTTTGCTGTAAGTAGTAAATTATAAATATACTGAATTTGCAAACTAAAATGGATACATATATTGGAGGTGCTTTAATACAAAAGAGTTAACGAAACAAAATCAAAAAAAAAAAAAAAACAACTCTACAACATCAACAATGGCAGTCATATGTTCTTCAAATAGAAAAAAAAACTGCAAGTGTGTTTTGTTGGCTACAAAACAAAAATAGTGTTGACAATATAACAAAATATGTAAAAGAAGTTATTGCTATGAAATATTTTATTTTGTTTAAAAAAAAATCGCAAAATGAAAGGCTATAATTCCATTAATAATCAAAAGGCGTTAAACTAATTTATTTATTTTTACGTTGTACTAATGCATTTTAAATAAGTAAAAGTAATTGTATATTTAAATAAAAATGCATTTGTATTATATGTTGCTGTCGTATTCAGAAAAATCAAGTAGCTGACTATACGACTACAAATGCTGCTGCCAGCAGTCGTCTATGTGTTTCATTCATGATGTTGCATTTTTTTGCGAGCAATACTTACATATATTCTAAATAAAGAAATAATAGTTCTTTTCATACTGCGAAATCTATACAAATATATGTACAAATACTATATGTCAAATTTCAAATTTGCAATAATTGATACATTTTTGAAAGAAAATTGTATAATATGAAATGTCTTTAATTTATTTCATAGAAAACAATTTTTTGAGGTGCGTGGATTTTCCATATTTACTGTTTTACTATTTTCGTAATGAGGTTAAATGAGTTAAAAAGAATTTAAAATATTTGAAAATATTAGGTGAGGATCCTCAAGATGTAATATACGATCGGTCTAAAACTTTTCACTTAGAGCCACAGTTAAATTCGAAACAACAAAAACCCATATATTTTGTGCATAAAGTTTAATATTAAATGTGCTTTTCTAAAATGCCTATATATTTTTTCTCATTCATTTCTGACCATCTTCAATGTAAATTTACCAAAGTTTTTTTATACCCTCCACTCCAGTGTGCAGAGGGTATATATAAGTTTGTCATTCCGTTTGTAATAATTAGAAAAAAAAATTTGGACCCCATAAAATATATATATTTGTGATCCTTATAACAACCGGAGTTGATATAGCGATGTCCGTCTGTCCGTCTGTCCGTCTGTGGAAATCACGATGACGGCATCAATCGGGCAGCTAGGGTGCTCGTTGGCATAAAAAATGATTCACTAACATCCTGAAAAGTTTGCTATTTAAAATCGTCCAAATCGGTCGATTAGGGCCCGAGATTTGAATAAAGAACTAAAAAAAGTCTTGAAAAAATATAATTTTCTATGTTGTTCTTGTCACGATCACGCCCTCAATAGGATAGCTAGGGTGATAATTTTTAGTGAGAATGATTCACCAAATTCATGGGAAGATTTCTACTTCAAAAATCATTAAAATCGGTGGAACAGGTCCAGGTAAATCTATGAAAAATTAAAAAAAAATGAAAAACATGATGTTTCCATATTGTTCCTGTTGTTATTCTAAATGTTGCATTGTTGTCATAGCTGGACTTGTTGTTTTTGTGGTCGTTGTGGTAATAATATAATAAAAACAAACCCTTTGTACATTTTTTTGTGAACTCTGGTAGAAAATTTTAAAAGTTTCCATTGTTTTGGCATCACTAAAAAAATTTGTTAGATCATTTCTGTCATTGCCACGAGCCTGCATGCAAAATTTCAGATCGATTGGCTCACGGGAAAGGGGCTAAAAATCGATCCAAAATTTTGTCGACAAACAGACACTACCAGTTAATATAAAGGCAGTAAATAAAGGGAGTAAAAGTTCACCAATAATTTAAAAAACAAATTTTTATGTATTAATTTATTTAAAGAAAAAAATAATTAAATGAAATAGTAACAATAATAATAAAAAAATAATATACAATACAAAAAAAAAAGAATATATAAATAAAATAAAATAAAGATAAATGCATTCATAGCATTATAATACATATAAAAGGTCAATGTTTTCTAACCGTAACCGTAACGAGTCAGTTGTTTTTTTTTACATGAAAATCATTTAAAACAGTTACCGAACGTAACCGGAACGTTCCAATACTTTTCATGTGAAAAAAAGGCTGACACGTTACGTAACAGTTACATGTCGCTAACTTGTTCTTTACACAGGCTACTGCTTTTGCAGCCAACTTCAAGTCTATTTATATAGTTTCGTAAGCATAACTGATAAAATTGTTTCTATTATTTTTTGCTGTAAGTAATAAATTATAAATATACTGAATTTGCAAACTAAAATGGATACATATATTGGAGGTGCTTTAATACAAAAGAGTTAACGAAACAAAATCAAAAAAAAAAAAAAAACAACTCTACAACATCAACAATGGCAGTCATATGTTCTTCAAATAGAAAAAAAAACTGCAAGTGTGTTTTGTTGGCTACAAAACAAAAATAGTGTTGACAATATAACAAAATATGTAAAAGAAGTTATTGCTATGAAATATTTTATTTTGTTTAAAAAAAATCGCAAAATGAAAGGCTATAATTCCATTAATAATCAAAAGGCGTTAAACTAATTTATTTATTTTTACGTTGTACTAATGCATTTTAAATAAGTAAAAGTAATTGTATATTTAAATAAAAATGCATTTGTATTATATGTTGCTGTCGTATTCAGAAAAATCAAGTAGCTGACTATACGACTACAAATGCTGCTGCCAGCAGTCGTCTATGTGTTTCATTCATGATGTTGCATTTTTTTGCGAGCAATACTTACATATATTCTAAATAAAGAAATAATAGTTCTTTTCATACTGCGAAATCTTTACAAATATATGTACAAATACTATATGTCAAATTTCAAATTTGCAATAATTGATACATTTTTGAAAGAAAATTGTATAATATGAAATGTCTTTAATTTATTTCATAGAAAACAATTTTTTGAGGTGCGTGGATTTTCCATATTTACTGTTTTACTATTTTCGTAATGAGGTTAAATGAGTTAAAAAGAATTTAAAATATTTGAAAATATTAGGTGAGGATCCTCAAGATGTAATATACGATCGGTCTAAAACTTTTCACTTAGAGCCACAGTTAAATTCGAAACAACAAAAACCCATATATTTTGTGCATAAAGTTTAATATTAAATGTGCTTTTCTAAAATGCCTATATATTTTTTCTCATTCATTTCTGACCATCTTCAATGTAAATTTACCAAAGTTTTTTTTATTGCAATATGTATATAAAACTTAAAAATTTAATATTTTTTATTGTGTATTAACTTATTATTCAGCGATTTTCATTACATCACAAAATGATACAAATTGGCACTACTGTTTCAAAAACAGAAAACTTCTAAATCAGTTGAAAACAGTTGATCTGTAAAACTGTGTGTGAAATTGCGTCAAATAAAATTACAAATATTAATAAATATAATAATACATATATATATATTTTATTAATTTTGTTAAGAATTAGCACAAAATTGATTTTCCATTTTGCATTTCATTTATAAAGAATTCTGCCATATTTTGTTAAAGGGAAAATCCATTTTTGTTATATTAAAAAAAACAGACTTGCATTTAATTTTTCCGTGACTGCCTCAATAATTGCGTAGATGCCACCACAATATTTTTTGTAATTAAAACAGTTGATCTGTAAAAATGTGTGTGAAATTGTGTCAAATAAAATTACAAATATTAATAAATATAATAATACATATAAATATATTTTATTAATTTTGTTAAGAATTAGCACAAAATTGATTTTCCATTTTGCATTTCATTTATAAAGAATTCTGCCATATTTTGTTAAAGGGAAAATCCATTTTTGTTATATTAAAAAAAACAGACTTGCATTTAATTTTTCCGTGACTGCCTCAATAATTGCGTAGATGCCACCACAATATTTTTTCTAATTAAATATTAACCAATATCTAACTAGAATTATGATTTATTCTGACTAAAAAGTTCCAATTAAAAGTTATTCATCCCAATTATGAATATTCTCAAGGAATTTCTTTCTCACGGAAAATACATTTCTCGAGAAAAAATTCCTCCAATTATAAATTCCGCGTGAACAAAAAATGATTAACTGGCATCATCGAATTTCGAAGCCAGTTGCTTTGCTTATTGACAATTTATTTTCTATTTTTTGTGTGTGTGCAAACGACCCTACAATAAATGTCCCAATAAACATTTCTGTTTGCTATCAACTTGAGGTGCATTTGAGATCAAATACATTTCTCAAATCTCCAACGCTAATTCTCAAATGCCCTCAATAGTTCGAATATAGTCTTCTCAACTTAAAAGGCACATTTTTTATATGGCGATTTTCATAGTTATCAAATTGAGAAATTTGTGATTCTCAACTTGATAGCAAAGAAATACTTCCAATCGGTATCAAATGGAAGGTACGGAATTGCCATATTAAAAAATATTATACTAATTTTAGAAATGAAAACAATGTACTTTTTTTAATGTTTCAATTTAATTTCATTATATATTTAACATTACTATGTACATATTTAACATTAAATGTACATATTATGTACATTTTTTAAAATCTAGAATTAAAAATAAATGAATTAATTAGTTGTACATTTTTTGAAAAATTCGACAAAAAGCAGAAATAATTAAAAATATATCAATGATTTATTTGTACTTTTTTGGCATTTTTTAATTTAATTTATTATTTATGACATATTTAAATAATATCTCAGACTTAACACAAATCGTATTCAAGTTGAAAAAATGTTTGGTCTCAAGTGGAGAAAAGTGTTGGATATCCAATTGAGAGTAAAAATGATTCTCAAAGATTGGAAAAAATGTTAAGTCTCAACTTGATGTCAAGTTGAAAGCAAACAAGGAGAAAAATTGTTCAACCCAAGTTGAGAATTACATTTGACATCAATTTAAGAACTTAACTTTTCTCCAACATTGGAGAAATAATATTTCAATGCATACTGGAGAATGACCGAAACTAACACATAAACAGTTTTTTCCTATTTGAAAAACATATGACTGTCATTGTTGCTGTTGTAGAGTTGTTATACCCTCCACTCCAGTGTGTAGAGGGTATATATAAGTTTGTCATTCCGTTTGTAATAATTAGAAAAAAAATTTTGGACCCCATAAAATTTATATATTTGTGATCCTTATAACAACCGGAGTTGATATAGCGATGTCCGTCTGTCCGTCTGTCCGTCTGTGGAAATCACGATGACGGCATCAATCCGGCAGCTAGGGTACTCGTTGACATAAAAATGATTCACTAACATCCTGAGAAGTTTGCTATTTAAAATCGTCCTAATCGGTACATTTTTTTATCAACTCTGGTAGAAAAATTTAAAAGTTTCCATCACTAAAAAAATATGTTAGATCATTTCTGTCATTGCCACAAGCCTGCCTGCAAAATTTCAGATCGATTGGGTCACGGGAAAGTGGTTAAAATCGATCCAAAATTTTTTCGACAAGCAGACACTACGAGTTAATATAAAGGGAGTAAAAATTCACCAACATCTAAATCAAATAATGCTAAAATACCTAGTTGTTAATAAAAAAAACAATTGGGCAATTCACAATGGGTAATGTATCGTTGTATCTGTTGTATCGTGTATCACTTTACAATAGTGTAAAATTGTTGTTGGTAATTTTCACTGAAAAATCTGATACACGATCCAACTTCATTTGCTATGTTTAGTAAATGTTGTATATTGTATCATAACATATCAGTTCCAAGTGAATGCCAGTTTTTATGAAAAAGAAAAAACAAATACATAGAATATTATCAGCATAAATAATTATAAAATAAAATATGGCTAATAATGCAAATAACGCAAATACATCGATAAGTTTATTTATATAAAAATTAATGTTTATATTTTTAGTATGTATTTTCTCTTTCAGTACCAACCAAAACATTTAACATTTTTTTTTTCATTATAAATTAAAATGCAAGAGGTACGTAACTAAAACTCCAGTGTTTTCTCTTATACAAAATAGCAGAAGCGACGAAGCGATCTTTCCTCGTTGGATCGAAAATTACTAAAGAAAGCGTTTTACAATATGAAAATACAACTGAGTGTTCACAACAAATGATTGTATTGTGTATTTCAATACAACATACAATATACAACACCTGTTGTGAATAGCCCAAATGTAAATTTAGCAAAAAAATTTATGTATTAATTTATTTAAAGAGAAAAACGCAAAAGTAACGTTTGATGTTGTATTTTTTGTGTGTAATATTTAAATATACATACATACACTTATTAAATAATACAAATAATGTACATATATTATATATATGTCTGTATGTATATTCATAGTAACTGCATGTTAGAAATAAATCGGTTATTTTATTTACATAAAATTCTGCAGTATTTTGTTGTGGGGAAAATACATTTCTTTTGTATTAACAGAGTGTCACTTCATTTTGCTCAGCGTGACTATGCCACAGTAGATGCCGCCATAATTATACCCTATACCACTATGTGGTTTGGGTATAATGACTTTGTGCTGCTGTTTGTAACAACCAAAAATATTTGACCTAGACCCATCTTTAATTATACCGATCGAATCAGAATCACTTTCTGAGTTGATTTAACAATGTCCGTCCGTCCGTCCGTCCGTCCGTCTGTGTGTCCATGTAAAGCTTGTAATCAAACTGCAGGTCGCAAATATGAATATATTTTGATGAAATTTGGTATATAAGCTTTTATCGGCCATGGGATGAACGCTATTGAAATTGGTGAGAATCGGTACATGTTCAGACCTAGCCCCCATACAAATTACCCATATGAAATCGACATAAATTGCCATAAGATCCTAATTGTCATATAGATCTTACTCAAATTGGGTTTGTATGCGTTCATTACATCCACTAATGAGTAGTCCAAAAATGATCCCTTTGACCCATATAGAGCTGCTTCCCGATCTTCACTTAAATCTATTAAAAAACAAAAATATTGCACTGATTCTTCTCAAATTTTGTTTGTATATATTTTTGCAAAATACAAGAGACTTTACCAAACATGATCAGGATCGGTCCATTTTTGGACCTAGTCCCTTTATAGATATAGCATCCGATATGAACTTTTTCATATCTGCAGCCAAAAAATTTAATAAAAATCCCACTCAAATTTGGTTTTTTGCTTATTTTCAATGTCCAGTTAGTTGGACCTAAGAGATAGGGTTTCTAAACGCTTGGTATAGGGTATCGTATAGTCGGTCTAGACCGACTATTATTTTCTTACTTGTTTTTGTTTGTTCTAATTAGCTTTGCAATAGTTATTTCTATTTTAACATGAATGTTAATATTTTCAACTAGATATCATACAGAACAATGTTAAGAGTATACACGGGTTGGTCTCTTATTTCATACGTTTTTTCATTATTCTTTTACAAATATGAACATAAGTTTGGCATATTAGCCACCAATCTCACATCACACTGCAAGTTCGAAAAACTCAATACACTCACATTTTTTTTACTAATACACACACATTTTCCGCAGTGGTCACACTAATGGCACCAAATTTTTCGTGCGAGTAGTGGCAGACACTAACGATGATTAATGTTACCCTGTTATAAATTTAATGCAAATTTACTGGATTCTGTAAAATTGTAATTAAAGTTTTAACTTGTTAAATCTATTATAATGATTTATTTTTTGAAATGCGCATACAAAAACGCAAGTTTGTTAATTATAGAGCATAAATATTATTAACTATTATTAAAATAATACTAATAATAATAAATGTAAACATTTTCCCTCAAACATGTGCCTGTATAATAAACTTGGTAACTCTACTTAAAATAAAATAAGATAGAGAAGTATACAAATTTTTTCAAGTTTACGCTTCGACAACATTTTAAAAATGAGATTGCAGTCAGATGTTTGAGCATAAAATTTAATGGCGATGGATTCGACTAATTCGAACAATTTTTCGTTGATAATACGTACACAACGATTTTACAATTTCAGTGTGATGTGAGATTGGGGGGTTAACTTTTTGTTGTCTTTACAAAATAGAGTTACCGAGTTCGTCAATGAGTTTTTTGCTTACAAAACAGTTCTACATAGTTATATAGAATTATTATTCTGCTTTACCTATAAAATATCTGATTGCGATTACATCTAATTTTTAAAAATTTTTTATAATTAATAAAGCATTATTATTCACATAAATAAAAAATTTCACTTTTTAAATTTTCCATTCAAATTTAAGAAAATATCAATTATAATAAAAACTGAAAATAAAATTTCCAATTATAAATTAGAAAATATTAATTGAGTTTCAGAAAATGATATCAAAACGTCGGAAATAATAATTTTAAATTTAGAAATATCTTTACATTTAAAAATGTTTACATTTAAAAAAAATATTGCCATTCAGGAGATATTAATAACTTTTCAGTACCGCGATTCAGTAACTTCTTTGAACGATAGTCGAATTGTAAAAAAAAAGAAAATTGCAAAATTATCAGTAAAATTTTGAAACGATATTCGCTATTGTTAAAGTCAGCTGTTGTTGTTATCTAAACGACAACCATTTTTGTGTTGTTTATCCAATCGATAAAAACTTAAATTTTTAGGTTGAAATGTCGTCATACATAAATAAAAATCATGAAATAGTGAAAATATTTTGCTTTAATTAAAAAACTTTTTTATATAAATAAAAAAATTAAATAACATATTCAATTCATTATTTCATTTTCAAATAAATAAACAGAAATATTAGTAAAAAAAATAAAGATATTAAACATAAACATAAAATCATCCTGTCAAACACGAAGTAATTTGTTTTTTTCTATTCTTTGTGTTTTTCGCTTATTTTGACAGAGATGCCACTCCTTTACAATTTAAATAAATAGAAAAACAGATTTGTCGATATTAATTTAAATTCAATGAATTTAAGAAAACCTCAAATGATATTTAAGAATTGCTAACATAAAAATTGTTACATAAGTAAACGTAATTTTATGAGAATGTTATTTTTTATATATAAATTTTCACAATTTTTTTTGGATGAAAATTTGAAGTTTTTCAGAAAATAAAGATAACATTAAATTATTTTATTTAAAATGTTTGGGACTTTTCGTTTTTTGCGTTTTTCATCCCTAATTTGATTATTTATTATTATAAATTTATTCTCTATGTTTTCAAAATATGGCAATATTTTAAAAAAAAAGTTGAGAGAGCTTTTTTTTTGGTTATTATTTTGTTACTCCATCCGACCTATATGGCCACAATGAAGAAATATTTGGCCAGTTAAAAGAAACTATACAGCCATCTCCAATTAGCACGATTTAATGCATATAGCCACTCTACACAACCATTACCTTTGCAATGGAGGTTAGGGCGAGCTATTTAATTAGCAAAAACTAAATTAAACGAGAAGTTATGTCATATAACCGGAAACGCATGCATATAGGTATATAACCAAAATGCATGCCGATCAGCAACCACGATGACCAAAAAGCAAACACCGAAATAAATCCGAAATCATAGAAAAGAAGAAAACCAACCCAAAGAATTTGCTGAAATAATTTTTGGTATTAAGTTTAACAAATTGTTTACATTTTCATTTACATTTATTATCAAGACTCAAACCGAGGTGGAGGGTATCAAAGATTCGGCACAGCCGAATTTAACACTCTTACTTGTTTATTAATTTTTCGTCCACTTTTTCCGCGATTCTTCAAATTAGTTTAGTAAATACATGTGCAGAGTTTCAGAATTATATGTTAAAATTAGATGTTAAAAATTCAATTTATATAAAAAATACAAAAAAAAATGTTCCTTCCGGTTGGACAGTTACCTACAAACAAACAAACAGACAAGTTCCATTATTATATATAAGATTGTAATAATTGCTATATTATACTGGATATTATATTTTTTTGATTTTCGGCATTGATTATAATTGCCACTTCATCTGAAAACTATTCAGTTCAATGCTTTATTTAGCTTACATAATATTTACATTTTTATTTGAAAAAATATATATAGCATATAAATATTAGACCATCCCGATTTAGAATAATCTTCGAATTTTTTTTTAACCAACTTTTTTTTAAATTAGAAAGAAAACCACGAATTTTGGTATATAACAATTATTGGCAAAGGCGTTCTATACGCGCAATTCGTTTTTAATATTTTTACGAAAAGCGTTACTTTAAAAAAATTTTAAAATTCCTGTTTCCTTTTTTACCTATAATTCAAAGAGATATAACTCAATTTTGACAAAGTGACATTCGTTGGAAAGACAATAAAATTTCATTGAGCTTTGATGAAAAAGCATTCTACGTTTATCCAAAGGTTTTGTTTCTAAAGGGCAATAAAATCAATTTTTTGATTCTTAACCTCCCCAAATTATTGGCTTTGTGGTCTTATTTTTTCGTCCTAAACAAAATTGTTGCATTATATTTAATCCAGGCTGATCGAAAATTTAAAAGTGGAAATTTTTAAATATACAAGAGCTATATATCCAGTTCATTTAATAAGAGATTATAGTGCATTAACCTAATATGATTATTACTGTATAGGTTAAAACACCATAATCTCTTATTAAATTAACTGGATATATAGCTCTTGTATATATCAACATTTTGTAATGGTGCGGTGGTGGTGGAACTTCTGCTTCCGTTTCCCTGAGCGTTAAGGGTTGTACGTGCTGGCAGGGGGCCTAGCTCGCCGGAGAGGTGGGATCTTGTTAAGACCCAGGGAAACCGCACTACAGTATTTGACGTGCGATTTTAAAAAAAATGAAAAACGGTGGCTATAGGAGGAATGGCCATACTTACTCGGGGATTGGGGACGAGGTGTTATGCCCCTTTTGCCCTCCCTACCATGTTACCTCTACTCCATCTAAATTGGAGGTAACCCACATAAATAAAATATTTGGTTGGTTTGATTTGGTTTTCTACATAGGGTTAAAAAAATTTTTATTTACCCTTCATTTTAAGGGTTTTAATTTTAACTTAATTTTTTTTTTATAATATTTTAAGTTTAGCTCAATTCAATTTTAGGGAAATCTTAATTTTAGGAAAATGTTAATTCTAGAAAAATTTTAAAGTGTAGCATGATTTTAATTTTAGGAGAATTTTTAAATTTTAGCAAAATTTTGTTTTAGGAAAATTTTAGCAAAATTTTATTTTTTTAACAAAAATTTAATTTTTAGCTAAATTATATTTCTTATTATTATTTTTAATTTTAGCTCAATTTTATTTTTATTTAGGAAAATTTTTTAGTTTAATTTTATATACAGCAAAGTTCTTAATTTAGAAAATTTTTAGTTAAAATTTATGTTTAGTAAATTTTATTAACTTAGACACATTTTAGTTTAAATTTATATTTAGAAAAAATTTTGATTTATAATTAGAAAAATCTTTAAAAAAAATAATTTTAATTTATAAAACTTTTATTAAAATTTTAATCTTAACAATGTTTTTATACATATGTAATTAATGTTTCATTAAATGTAGTGAATACATTTTTATCTATTTTCTTAAGTAGTAAGTAACAATTTAATTGAATATAGTTTTCTTAAAATTAGGACTTTCTTTGTAATTTTCAGGGGAGTTAACTTAAATAATTTTTATTTTAGCAAAATTTTGTAATTTAGAACATTTTTAATTTAGAAAATTTTTTAGTCTAATTTTTATATCTACGAAAATTTATTAATGTAGAAAAAAAATTTTTTTTTGTTTAAATTTATATACAGAAAATTTTATTAATGCGGAAAAATTTTTAGTTAAAATTTTTTTTTTTTTTTTAATTTTTTTTTTTTTAGTTTAAATTTATATATAGACAAATTTTCCTTATATTTCTAGAAAGTTTTTATACCCTATACCACTATGTGGTTTGGGTATAATGACTTTGTGCTGTTGTTTGTAACAACCAAAAATATTTGACCTACACCCATCTTTAATTATACCGATCGAATCAGAATCATTATCTGACTTATAATTTTCTTACTTGTTTAATAATAAAGTAAACACTACCACCATATGGTTGTATGTAATTATAGTTGATTGCACCAGTACGTTCGTCAAAAAGCAAATCAAATGGATTCCGAAACTGTGGCCGCAATTGCAACTGTGGATGTGGATGAGCGTGTGGATGTGGGGTGTGGATGATAAAAATTTTGATCGGGCGTCGGTTGCGCATTTTCAAGGAACACGTCTATTTTTTTTTGCCTATCTCTCTCGATTTTCAACAAATTAATCGATTACATTCAACACTCAACGAAACTTAAATTAAGAATTAAAGGATAACTACAAAATATATTTGTTCGATTTTTAATTTTACATTTTGCTCAGAACGTTTCCTTTAGCACAAACAGAAATATTATTAATTAACACAAAATTTTATTTTTGTTTTCGATTCAAAAAAAAAAATCTTTTACAGTGTACGTTCAATTTTTATTTGTTTTTATTTCTTAACTTTTAATTTTCTATAATTTTAATTTTACTGTCTAACTTCTTAACTTTACATTTTTAATTTAAATTCTTAAGAGGGGTTTTCCTCAACCTTTACTTTCCAAAATCAAAATTCAACTCCCCAATTTAAATTTAACTTTATTATTTTAAACCTTCTCATCTTCATTCATTCATCTCCAGATAAAAACCTGTTTATTAAAAAAAATCGCCACCAATTCATTGAGAACATTCATATTCATTCATACGTGTAACCAATACTCATACATTCACTCAATTCCCTATGTAAAAAAATACTTCATCTTACTATGAGTAGAACAAAGTAAGCCGATGTTAATGGCTGACAACATGGGTGGGAATGAGAACAAGTAAAAGCTTTACACATGAATAAACTGTTTAAAAATAGTATTTTTTCTCTTGCAACAAAAAAATTGGCAAACGATATTACCATATAAGGTGTTGTTTATTAAATGGTACAGCACAAAAAAACAAAACAAACATACATACAAATCTCATACTGACGAAACGTGATTCCTGCAAAAATTTTACATTGCAAAATAAATAGCGTTTCGCTTAGTGTGACTTGTACATTTTTTGTTAAGTACAGTCGTCGCCAAAAATAAACGGCCGTCACAATTTTCGGGATCATCCTACATTCACAGAACTTAAATATAATGCATCAATTTTGTTTAGGACGAAAAACTAAGACCACAAAACCAATAATTTGTTTAGGGTAAGAAACAAAAAATGTATTTTATCGCCCTATAGAAACAAAACCTTTGATTACAATGCTTTTTCTGCAAAGCTAAATAAAATTTTATTGTCTTTCCACTAAATGTAACCTTATCAAAATTGAGTTACAACTCTGAGTTATAGGTAAAAAAGTGGAACAGGAATTTTAAAATTTTTTTTAAAGTAACGATTTTTCTTAGAAATAATAATAATAAAAACGAATTGCGGGGATAGAAAACCTTTGTCAATAGTGTTTAGTGTTATAAAATTCTTGGTTTTCTTTGTAGATTAAAAAGAAGTTGGCTAAAACAAAAATTTCGAAGAAAATTTTAAATCAGGATGGTCTAATATCTATAATATTAATACGGAAGGCGATTTCTTGTGACCGATGTAAGATTCACAGTTTTACCCCGATTTTATGTGACGTGGTATAGTTTCTCAACTATTGCCATTTTAGATCGAACTATGTTTTTTCTGCATTTAAAGGCCTCCAAACAGTTGATTTTGATGCAATGACTCCAGATTTGGCTCTAATTTGCGCAATGCTAGATGAAGAGTTCCTTGCCCTGCACCTTTTGCTTTGCCATAATTCGTGCGATTATCGGCTTTGAAAGAAAAATTCTGACCTTTTTCAAGGACGGTCAGTATTTTTCCACGAGGCGTATGGTCACAAATAAAAAAATTTATTTAAATCGATCTACTTTCAATAACTTTATTATCATTTATTGATCTAATTTTCCTATTCTTTGCAATATGACGTTATAATTATGAAACACTAACATGCAGTAAATTACAAAATAAAAATAAAATAACTACAACTACAACTATAAAACAGTTATCAATCAAGTGCATATGCAAAGAAGAGTAATTCATCTGAAGAGACTTAAGGGAATCAATATATATGGAAAGAGTTATATTCAAAAATGAATGACGTTATAATTATGAATGAGACCGTATATATAGTTTTAATTAACACTTATTCGAGTTAATAAATGTTAATTATATTTCGAGAAATCTTTACAAACCCGAAGTTCCTTACTTTTTGATATGCACTCAAAAAATAGAAAAACGTCTTTTATGCTTTATGGTAAGTATATTTTTGATTTTATTCTTCATTAGATCTTTGTTTTTATAATAATAATTGTTGACATAATTAATTGCAAATTCATAAAGTTCGAAGAATTAATGGCTTCAACGAAAATTGCAAAATATTGGTTTTAATAAAAATAAGATTGCATTTTGACCTAAATATAAATTGCAAATTAATAAAGTTCAAAGAACTAAAAATATTAATTTGTATGGTTTAAAGGGAAATTGCAAAATATTGGTTTTAATAAAAGTAATATTGCGTTTTGTTTATGACCGAAATATGAATTGCAAATTAATAAAGTTCAATGAACTAAAAAGTATGAATTACAAAAGTATTAATTGTAGTGTAAATTAGTAAATTAGTACTATATTATTATAAGGTTTACAGTGGGTTTCTTAATACATTACTATTAGTTTGTTAAGCACATGGCAATCTCTTCACTTTTCCCGTAGGTGATGTCATAACAATATATATATATATATATATATTGCATTAAATTTATGCACACTTAGCTCAAATTCAGCGGAAATATTTGGATTTGCTAAACATGCACCAATTCTACCAAATTTCATCCTCCTATTTTTTCTACAAGCATTTTGTCTGTCAGTAAATGATTTATAGATTGTTGTGTGTTCTCAGGAATTGACTTACCTTCTCAAACCAATATTTGCATTCTTTTTTGTTTAAATAGCCATATAATACACGTAGTTATGACATTCCGTGTACTTATTATTAACATGACCTAAATATAACGCAAATATAGTCTGGTTGTGTGAATAAATTTCAACGTTGACAAAATATCTTCTCTCGCAATTTTTATTCCGTGGTATTGTTATATAGTATATGCTAATGAAGGGGAAACCTTTAATATAATATCAATTTCTCTGTATTTAAGTGGAATTTTAAATGTAAACAGCAAAACGATAAATTTATTTAAAATGTATAGTGTATGCACAGCAGACTGGGTCAAAAAAAAACTATCAACATTTTTTGAAATGCTCAGTGATAAAAAGGCTTGCTAATCTGTATCTAAATTTCTATTGCATTATTTTTAGTTTTACTGCCTCCGGATAGCGATAGAATTTTTAGAAAAAGTAGATTTTTGACATCACATTAATAATACTTTTAAAGTTACATAAAGTTAAGTGTCGGTATCAAACTTTACTTTTACTTTGCGGCTTCACACTGTTAAATTCTCGCAGAAGACGCGCTTACATATTGCTGCCTTACTATAGAAAGGCTCTAGCTCAATTTTTTTCGAATCGAGTTATTTTTTGTTAAAAATTCCAAATATAACTCCATACATTTAATACTGCTTCTTTAAGACACATAACATTTCAATCTAAACACAACTCATATGTTTGTGCATCTGTATTACCAATTTACGAGTATAGTTGGTAACAATATACATCCAAGTGATCCAACTTTTGAAACTGATGTCTTCCGATCGGGATGAAATTTCCACCAAGGTTAGTCCTATTGAATAGTAGTTTAGATACAATTTTTCAACAAGATCGGTCCAGAGCTCTATGAGTTAGAGGGGGTCAAAATTTGACATTTGGCCAAACAGGTATTTTTTTCTCATCCATATAAATTTTTACCTATTGTTCTTAGCAAAATTTTTGCCAAATAGTTTAGATAGCTATTTCTTCACTCTTTCGGCAAACACAATAAAAAAAAAAATGTTTTACTTTTTTGCAAAATCAAATTTTTTTTTTGCCTTTTTTTCCAAAAAGGAAATTTTTTTTGCTCAAAAGAAAGCCTAGGTTTTTTCCTTTAGAGATTTTTGGTCTCGTAGTGTTTTGTAATTCAAGACAACGGTTTTTTAATTTTTACCATATGCACTATTTTGAATTTTTCCTATTACTGTTTAAGTGTTCTTAAAACTTTAAAAATAAAGCATATATTGACAAATTAGACAAATTAAGCTTTCCGATGTTATGTAACATAACTGACTAAAATTTCATACCATTGATACTGTAATACCCACAATATGTTAACCTCAGAAAAAAAAATCACTATTTTCTATAGAAATGTTAAAAAATTATTTTTTTATAATAACTAAATTAATATATAATAATAAAAATTGTAAAAATAAATAGATAAATAATTTAATAAAATTTAATGTTAGTAACATTTGATCCATTTATATCACAACTATATTTATACTTAATTTATTGTAGCTGCTGAAGTATTTATGGTTTGTCACTTTTTAAAAATCCAGTCTTTCATTCAGCTTATTTGTCCCATTCGTTTGCGCTTTTTAGCAATCCTTTCTTGGCGTTACTAGGTTCAGCTGTTGATTTTGCTGCTGGTTTCTTTTTTGGCTTTGGAAAGAAATCGCATTGAGTAGAGGCAGAAAACTGTTTCATCTTGAGTCTTCCATCGACAAGCGGTATAAAAGCATGGTATTGAGCGCTGCCATTGATTGTTCCCGCAGCATCGAATCTGCTCTTCAATGTTTTCAATGTTTCCTCATGATCCTCTTTGCTACTAAAAACTATTTTAGATTCTTTACAATAATTCATTGCCCAATGGAATAAAGCAGTCGCATCTAAGATGCGATATTGATGAGAGCACTGGAGGCTATACTTCACTGCATTTCTTTTAAGGTTTGCTCAAATACCATCACATGCTCCTTTACCATGAGTAGTAGGATAAAAATGGCACTCAGCTGGCATTCGGTTTTATGAGCCATAAGATTTGCGAAGCTACTTTTGTTTTTAAAATATTGACGAGCTGCGTCCGAAACGTAGTATACCTTCTATACTGTAAATTTAGATTTTAGATATTTTAGTATTATCTTCTGGTACTCATAAACTGCAACGATATCATGTTCTAAATCGTGGGATATGTAAACCAAATTTGAGTGGGATTTTTATTAATTTTTTTGGCTGCAAAAATGGACCGATCCTGACCATGTTTGGTAAAGTCTCTTGTATTTTGCAAAAATATATACAAACAAAATTTAAGAAGAATCAGTGCAATATATTTGTTTTTTGATAGATTTAAGAGAAGATCGGGAAGCAGCTCTACATGGGGCCTATGACTAAGAGTTGTCCCATAGGGATCATTTTTGGACTACTCAATTATGGATGTAATAAACGCATACAAACCCAATTTGTGTAGGATCTTATGGCAATTTATGTTGATTTCAAAGGGGTAATTTGTATGGAGGCTAGGTCTGAACATAGACCGATTCTCACCAATTTTACCAGCGTTCATCCTATGGCTGATAAAAGCCTACTTGCCAAATTTCGTCGGAATATATTCATAGTTGCGACCTCCAGTTTGATTACAAGGTTTACATGGACACACAGGCGGACGGACGGACGGACATCGTTAAATCGAATTAGATAGTGATTCTGATTCGAAACAGATAGTGATTCTGATTCGATCGGTATAATTAAAGGTAAGTCTAGGTCAAATATTTTTGGTAGTTACAAACAGCAGCACAAAGTCATTATACCCAAACCACATAGTGGTGTAGGGTATAAAAAGTGATTTTTTTCCTGAGGTTAACATATTGCGGGTATTACAGTATCGAAGGTATGAAATTTAAGTTAGCTATATTATATACCGTCAGATAGGTTAATTTGTCTAGTTTCTCAGTATGTGCTTTATTTTTAAGATTTTAGAAACACACACTAATAGGAAAAAATTCAAATTAGTTCATATGCTAAAAATTGAAAAACCGTTGTCTTTAGTTACAAAACATTTTTTTTATAGGTATTCCAATCGCATCCCACTAAGCGACCAAAAAGCTCTTAAAGGAAAAAACCTATGCTTTCTTTTGAACAAAAAAAATTTCCTTTTTTGAAAAAAGTCAAAAAAAAAAAATTTGATTTAGCAAAAAAAAGGAAAAAAAAAATTTATTTTTTTTTCGAAAGACTGAAGAAATAGCTATCTAAACTATTTGGAACAAATTTTGCTGGGAACAATAGGCAAAAAGTTACATGGATCAGAAAAACACCTGTTTGGTCAAAATGTCAAATTTTTACCCCCTCTAACTCAAAGAGTTCTGGGCCGATGTTGTTGAAAAATTGTGTCTAATCTACTATTCAATAGGACTAACTTGGGTGCAAATTTCATTCCGATCGGAAGACATCGGTTTCAAAAGTTGGATTACTTGACATGAAACGCCCCATATATTTGTTTTTCGTCATCTGAGGTATGTAGTCGTAGCTTAAAATATGACAGGAAAACTAAGAAGAAGCCAACATATAAAGAAATGGAAACCATTATGGTTGCAAAATTGATGGAAACATGGGAAAACCCGTTTATGCCTATATTAGAGAATAAACGAATGTAGGTAATGCTATAAACATATAATTTCAAATGTACAAAAATTTTAAGTTTCACCCAAAAATACCTAATATTTGCTATAAATTATTCACAAAAATATTTTAAAATTGTTGGTGTTCCTTTATTCTTGAAGTACCCAAAATTTGTTATTTTTGATTTTCTTATGAACCTTGTCAATTTTAATTTGCATCAAATATAATTGAGTTTACAACGATATTGAAAAACATCTTTATAAAGGTCTGTTTAAAAAAGCCATTAAATAGTTGAAAAACATCAAGTGGTAAAGAAATAAAATATTCAGTAAATAGAGAGCGAGAGTTTAGATATAAAAATTTAATTATATATGAGCAAGGCTGTCATATACATTTAATTGCTAAAGTTCATGTTGGATGGATTAATTATAAGAAGACTGGTCGAACTATAAAGTACATCAAGGCTTTCTTTATGTAGCTAAAAGTGATTACCGAAAAGCAGCTTTAAATAGAAACTTTATTTTTTTTTCTACTGATATAGTATATATAAGTAATCGATTTTTATAACATGTTCTTAAATTGGCTATGAAAATGGACAACGTAGTTTTTTTTCAAGTTTAAAGGGTGTTTGAGTTGGTGACAGTGCTTTACCTGACAACCGATCTACGAGCTGATAGTTGCATTTGGTTTGCCGTTTCACCGTGGATACACTTTGCATTTGTGTGCTACTTACGTTGCAATACGCTCCTGTTTGACAAATTTAAACTGCCTACGGTTATTACTATAGCCTGAATACTCGAGTAGGTCGAAGCAAGAGAAGTAATTGAGCTAGTGGAGCCAACCGAGTAACTCGAGTATTGAAAACATGTTTAATGTTTGAAGACATGATTTTATAAATATAATAAACGACTTTTGTCTATATTATTATTTGTAGAATGTGCATGGCAACAATTTTTTACTTTCTAATGGGCTTAATGAATAAAGGTTTGATGACATTCATAGGGACTATTACGGACCATCAAATATTATGAGCAATTTTAAAACAAGCATCTGATAAATTGAGACTGTCATCATCCTCAAGTCCTTCTTGTGTGTTTATATTTTTTTTTTTATTGTTTCACAGATGATTTGGGTGATGGCACTTAAATACCTGTGAGGAGCAGATGCCTTGACAAAACTATGTAAATTATTTTACAATGTTCTTTATTAATACTGCTATTAATATTGTCTAGACATTTGTTAAGAAATATTATGTGCATATATATTATTTTGTTGAAATATATGTATGTAATCAAATATTTAAAGAATTTATTCTGTTATTTTTTCTGTTATTATTTATGTCTTAAATATAAGATATAAGTAGCTACACAGTCTGTAGTATTATAAATAAAAAACAAGTAAGAGTGTTAAATTCGGCTGTGCCGAATCTTTGATACCCTCCACCGCGGTTTGAGTATTGATAATAAATGTAAACAAAATATTGGAAATAGTAAACAATTTGTTAAACTTAATACCGAATTATTTCAGAAAATTCTTTGTGTTGGTTTTCGTCTTTTCTATTATTTCGGATTTATTTCGGTGTTTGCTTTTTGGTCATAGTGGTTGCTGATCGCCATGCATTTAGGTTATATACCTATATGCATGCGTTTCCGGTTATATGACATAACTTCCCGTTTAATTTAGTTTTTGCTAATTAAATAGCTCGCCCTAACCTCCAATGCAAAGGTAATGGTTATGTAGAGTGGCTATATGCATTAAATCGTGCTAATTGGAGATGGCTGTATAGTTTCTTTTAACTGGCCAAATATTTCGTCATTGTAACCAAAAAAAAAAAGCTCTCTCAACTTTTTTTAAAATATTGCCATATTTTGAAAACATAGAGAATAAATTTATAATAATAAATAATCAAATTAGGGATGCCAAACGCAAAAAACCAAAAGTCCCAAACATTTTAAATAAAATAATTTTCATCCAAAAAAAATTGTGAAAATTTATATATAAAAAATAACATTCTCATCAAATTACGTTTACTTATGTAACAATTTTTATGTTAACAATTCTTAAATATCATTTGAGGTTTTCCTAAATTCATTGAATTTAAATTAATATTTTTTGTAGTGCGATTCTGTAAATTTCAAATTCAACGATCTGACAATCGCAAAATATATCGACAGCTATTGTTGTTGCACTAAGGATTAAGTGATTCACTAAGTACATACATCTTAACGACAGTCGACAAATCTGTTTTTCTATTTATTTAAATTGTAAACTAGTGGCACCTCTGTCAAAATAAGCGAAAAACACAAAGAATATAAAAAAACAAATTACTTCGTGTGTGACAGGATGATTTTATGTTTATGTTTAATATCTTTATTTTTTTTTTACTAATATTTCTGTTTATTTATTTGAAAATTAAATAATGAATTGAATATGCTATATAATTTTTTTATTTATATAAAAAAGTTTTTAATAAAAGCAAAATATTTTCACTATTTTATGATTTTTATTTATGTATGACGACATTTCAACCTAAAAATTTAAGTTTTTATCCATTGAATAAATAACACAAAAATGGTTGTCGTTTAGATAACAACAACAGCTGACTTTAACAATAGCGAATATCGTTTAAAAATTTTACTGATAATTTTGCAATTTTCTTTTTTTTACGATTCGACTATCGTTAAAAGAAGTTACTGAATCGCGGTACTGAAAAGTTATTAATATCTCCTGAATGGCAATATTTTTTTTTTAATGTAAACATTTTTAAATGTAAACATATTTGGTGTTTTTTTTTTGGAATTTAAATTTGTGTTTAACGAATAAAATTAATATATTAAAGATGCAATTGATGTCTTCTAAATTTAAAATTATTATTTCCGACGTTTTGATATGATTTTCTGAAATTCAATTAATATTTTCTAATTTACAATTGGAAATTTTAATTTCAGTTTTTATTAGACTTGATATTTTCTTAAATTTGAATGGAAAATTTAAAAAGTGCAATTTTGTATTTATGTGAATAATAATGCTTTATTAATTATAAACATTTTTAAAAATTAGATGTAATCGCAATCAGATATTTTGTAGGTAAAGCAGAATAATAGTTCTATATAACTATGTAGAACTGTTTTGAAAGCAAAAAAATCATTGATAAACTCGTAACTCTATTTTGTAAAGACAACAAAAAGTTAAAGGTGCTATTACACGATGTGTTTTTTACATATGTAATGTCACTTCTTTTATCCATATGAAATTCCGCATTTTTGCTATCACACGTGCATATGTATTTCCGTATGACATAACCTCTAAATGTAAACAACAGCAGATTTAATTTGTGAATTTACAAAAATTTATTGTTAAAAAAAGTTATATATTTTTTAATTGTTAATTAATATTAAGCAATTTATTTTTCTTCCAATATTAATCTTTATAATTTACTCTGTTTTTCTTTCGCCAAAAGCAGTGTTTTATTTTCATATGTTTGTCATGCCAAAATAAAACCTGTTCTAATTGAAAAATGTACATGTGACTTTCCACATGTATTGTACATAAACAATGTTTCATATGTATCACACGATGTGTACAACTTTTGTTGTGGGAATATTTGACAGTACATATGCAAAAAACACATCGTGTAATAGCACCTTAACATGTTTGTAAAAGAATAATGAAAAAACGTATGAAATAAAAGACCAGCCCGTGTATACTCTTAACATTGTTCTGTATGATATCTAGTTGAAAATATTGACATTCATGTTAAAATAGAAATAACTATTGCAAAGCTAATTAGACCAAAAATTGTGGCGCCATCTACTGTGGCATAGTCACGCTGAGCAAAATGAAATGACACTCTGTTAATACAAAAGAAATGTATTTTCCCCACAACAAAATATTGCAGAATTTTATGTAAATAAAATAATATACCGATTTATTTCTAACATGCAGTTACTATGAATATACATATATACATACATATATATAATATATGTATATTATTTGTATTATTTAATATGTGTATGTATGTATATGTAAATATTACACACAAAAAATACAACATCAAACGTTATTTTTGTGTTTTTCTCTTTAAATAAATTAATACATAAATTTTTTTTTGCTAAATTTACATTTGGGCAATTCATAACAGATGTTGTATATTGTATGTTGTATTGAAATACACAATACAGTCATTTGTTGTGAACACTCAGTTGTATTTTCATATTGTAAAATGCTTTCTTAGTAATTTTCGATCCAACGAGGAAAGATCGCTTCGTCGCTTCTGCTATTTTGTATAAGAGAAAACACTTGTCAGTGTTTGCTTTTTGGTCGTGAGATATACCCTGGAGTTTTAGTTACGTACCTCTTGAATTTTAATTTATAATGAAAAAAAAAATGTTAAAATGTTTTGGTTGGTACTGAAAGAGAAAATCCATACTAAAAATATAAACATTAATTTTTATATAAATAAACTTATCGGTGTATTTGCGTTATCTGCATTATTTGCCATATTTTACTTTATTATTATTTATGCAGAAAAAATTCTATGTATTTGTTTTTTCTTTTTCATAAAAACTGGCATTCACTTGGAACTGATATGTTATGATACAATATACAACGTTTACTAAACATAGCAAATGAAGTTGGATCGTGTATCAGATTTTTCAGTGAAAATTACCAACAACAATTTTACACTATTGTAAAGTGATACACGATACAACAGATACAACGATAAATTACCTATTGTGAATTGCCCAATTGTTTTTTTTTTTATTAACAACTAGGTATTTTAGCATTATTTGCTTTAGATGTTGGTGAATTTTTACTCCCTTTATATTAACTCGTAGTGTCTTCTTGTCGAAAAAATTTTGGATCGATCTTAACCACTTTCCCGTGACCCAATCGATCTGAAATTTTGCAGGCGGCTCGTGGCAATGACACAAATAATCCAACAAATTTTTTTAGTGATGCCAAAACAATGGAAACTTTTAAATTTTTCTACCAGAGTTGATAAAAAAATGTACAAAGGGTTTGTTTTTATTATATTATTACCACAACGACCACAAAAACAACAAGTCCAGCTATGACAACAGTGCAACATTTAGAATAACAACAAGAACAACATAGAAATATCATGTTTTTAATTTTTTTTTAATTTTTCAGAGATTTCCCTGGACCTGCTCCACCGATTTTAATGATTTTTGAAAAAGAAATCTTCCCATGAATTTGGTGAATCATTCTCGCTAAAAATGATCACCCTAGCTATCCTATTGAGGGCGTGATCGTGACAAGAACAACGTAGAAAATTATATTTTTTCAAGACTTTTTTTAGTTCTTCATTCAAATCTCGGGCCCTAATCGACCGATTTGGACGATTTTAAATAGCAAACTTCTCAGGATGTTAGTAAATCATTTTTATGTCAACGAGTACCCTACCTGCACGATTGATGCCGTCATCGTGATTTCCACAGACGGACAGACGGACAGACGGACATCGCTATATCAACTCCGGTTGTTATAAGGATCACAAATATATATATTTTATACGGTCCAAAATTTTTTTTCTAATTATTACAAACGGAATGACAAACTTATATATACCCTCTGCACACTGGAGTGGAGGGTATAATAAGCAAGTGTTATGGAATCATATAAATCAAATCGTATATTCCGTTGAATAAAATATTAACAAAAATAAGTAAAAGTGATTAATTCGGCTGTACCGATTTATTGATACCCTCCATACATTCTTTATATACAATATTTAAGTCAACGTTAATAATACAATGGGCCAAAATAGCTAGATTTTTTACACTGATGTTATTAAATGTAATCAGCATAAATGTTAATTCATACAATTTAATTTTCGTTTCTTTTAATAGAGTAAGAGTACAATCGTCTTGTTTTTCCATTAGTCTCATCGAAAAACCATTCATTCGCATGAAAAAAGGCACAAATACAACAAACAAACAAATATGTGCTTGCATGTATACACTCGTATGTACATTCATAAACATTTTTCACTATTTTTAATTTTTTAACCCTCTACTGCACAGGCAGCCATATATGGCTTTTCATTTTCGAATTCGAATTCTCATCGGAAGTTAGTAGTTACGAAAAATAGAAGTTTTTGACAAACATTATTAGGCATTTGTCAGTATGGAACGAATGTTACTTTCTCTTTGCTCTACAAAGCTGCGTAGAAAACCTCAATCTTGTTTATCAGTGCGTCTTGTCACTTCGTAGCTTAATAATACACACAATAAAACATTTATTATTTAAAGTTACATGTAAGTTTATACACTTTTATTTTTTTATAGAACACATAGCTTTTTCAATGTGGAACATGCAGTTTTTTTTAATACTCTTTGTGTGATTGTCTTTCTATTGTGCATGTAGAACTAAACAAAACATGCATTCCTTAAAACAGTCATATATGAGTTTAAAAAAATTTTCGTGTTATTTTCGGGTGTCATATTTGGATGCAGGTGCATTCAGAGAAAGTTTCAGAAATAGATAATAAAAAAGAGTCTTTCGAATCCTGGTTTGCAAACAGAGCGGCTAAGATGGTCGTGGGAAGAGATTCCGAGACAACATTAAGACGACACAGCAAAAGTGAAAAAAAGTGTTTGGAAATAAATTGCTTGATTTATGCCGACTCGAAATAAGATCTTCGAAATGGTATATGATTTTTTTTTTTTTTTATTTAATGCATGCGTCGTGAAGCCTTAACATAAGAAAGTAGCATGTCAAGCCCAAATACTCTAGCAAATAGGAATATAGCTTCAGATTTCTATCCTTCAGCCGCGAGTTCCTCTTATGTGCCAAAGAAAACTAAAAAAAAGTGCAGACCGCCGACTGGACTTTCCACTAAATACTGTTCGACTGGATTCTACCGGCCAACTTCCAGAATGGAAAAAACTAAGGCAGCAACGTTAAAATGATTGCAAATTTCGATCTCCAAAGAGATACATTAAACGTGGCGTCCATCTTGAACAAAGGCAGAATGTGCTTTGCTTCATTCCATGCATGAGTAGATCGTTCAGTTTTCTTTTTATAATATTAACTTTTTCTGTTTTTCAATTATTTCTATGCTTATAAATATATACTATTGCAGCAAGATAGGGGTGCATAACCAGTTTTCCCAAAAAATATTGGTTGCATATTACAACGAAGTGATTATCACCTTGGCCTGGGTAACCTCAATCGTGATCAGAGTCGTTAACAGAAAAAGTTAATGGGATCCCAAAGTCTAATTTTTCTTTGTCACCGATTTTTTTCAATTTTAACACCATTTTGTAGTTTATATATCCAGATTAAGGTAAAAATATTAGGTTAAAGTATTGCTAATTGTGGGCATGGAATACTGTCAAACTCTACTGTTTTTTAATCTCAGAAAAAGGAGTTTTTTTGTTTTTTAACCAGAAATAAATGGTTACTACACGCAAATTATCATCGATAATAACCTGCGGTCCTTTTTAAAAGATGGATATGATAGCATTGTTTTGTTTTTGTAAGTGGTCATAGCCCTACCGTTTAATATTACGGGGTTTTGAAATATTTATTAAACTACTATATTTTTGTCAAATTTCAATTTTAGTGGAATAGAACTTCTAGGAAAGCAAAGGTAACAATATACTTATACCACATGGATAAAGGCGAAGGTATCCATTTTAATCCTATATATACTTTTGCACTAGCGATGACCCGCGGTTAGAACACTTTTTTAAGTTTAATGAAATTACTCAAAAAAATTCAAATTACGGTAATCTAAACAGCCCTATAAGTATACAGTGATGTGTTAAATTTGTGCTTAGCTTATAATGGTCATTATATGTTCTATTACCAGATATGATATCTGCTTACAAAATACACAAGCCTTTTGATATATTTGTAAGTAAGAATGTCAATACACATAGGATGTAATTCATTTGTAACTTCAGATTTTTTATTATCATACCTTTTTAACACATCTTTTAATTTACCTAACAATGAACGAATGCAAGTAGTAAAGGAAACACACACATGTACTTCATTTGTATAATGGTTTTTGTATATATTATTTTAGGTAGTAATGCACTAATGCCATTTTTTACCTGAAAACCAAGGTTCAGGAAATACACACATCAAACACAAAACACATATTTTTAATTTTATGTCAATTATTGTGTTTCTAAATTTTGTTTCGTTTTAATGCTTGATTGTGAACACGAAAATGTTTCTTTCACGTGTTGTTTTATTAGAGCACACACAAACCACACAGTTTCGAGCTATATAGCTATATTTTAAGAGTGTGTTCTGTCCGTGTTCTCAAAAAAAAAAAAAAAAAAAGAACATGAACATGAACAATACACATGTTAGAGTGTAGTGTTCTGGCACGTGTACTGCCGAAAAACAGAACATGAATAATAAACAGGTTCGAGTTCAGTGATTTTAACCACACAGAAAAATTTTTATATTTTGTTTATGAATTAATTTCGTTTTTTTTTTATTAGTTTTTTATTTTTAATATTTTTTTATTTTTATTATTATATTTTTATTTTTATTTTTTTATACCTGCTAATGAATTATTTAAATTTTTTAAATAAACTTGGTTGAAACAATTGTCGTAATTTTTATCGGGGTGTATCGGATTATTTCGATAGCGAGTGGATAAAGTTTTAATATTTTTCACAATCAAGTGTTAAAACGAAACACATTCATGATTGTGTTCGGAAAGCACAAAATCTAGAAACACATATAATTGATATGAAAATAAAAATATGTGTTTGTTGGTCTGAGCTGTGTTTGTTTACATATATGTGCTAGTTTTTATTTCAGGGTGTGTTTTTTTTTCTGAACTCTGCTAGAAACATAGTATGATGGCTTATCAGAAGGCCTATCTACGAAGGCTGCAGAATCACTAGATAATACCGATGCATATGAACTTGGATTATCACCACTACATGCAAAAATATGACATATGGAACACATATTAAAAATCAGTTATGATTTGGATTTCGGGTCTTCAGGATCAATAAGAAACAACGAAACCAACAAGGAGTTAAGAAGTTCAAAAAAGAAACATATTGAAAATGAATATTGCAAATACCGCAAGAAGATTCTTTTCAGATCCAGAAATAACATCTGAAATAACATGAGTGGTTTTAAACCTTATTTTCTGATTTAGAATAATCCCAGAGGTACCTACAGGCAATGAAGAAATTGACTCTAGAAAATTTAGAGATTATGCTAAGGAAACTGCAAAAATATATACAACCAAGCACCCATGGAAAAATATGTCTACAACAGTAAAAAAAATCCTTAATCATGCAGAGGATGTCATTAAATATCATTTGGTGCCACATGGAGATATATCAGAGGAGGCTTAGAAAAAAGGAATAAGGATTACGGATTTTATAGAGAGCACAATATTGGAAAAATTTTACGAAATTCCACAAATGAAGATCTATTTAATATATTATTGGCAACGTCAGATCTGTCCATCTCCAGTATTCGAAATCAATGGAAAGTGAAACACCGGTAAGTAGATGAAGAAGTCAAAAAACTATTAAGAACAGAAATAATACAGAACAGAATATGGAATATTTGCAATCAATATTTAAATCAAATGAATGGTAATTATATTTGCCTTTTGTTGTTATTTAACCCTTATGTGTGTGAACAGGTACCTGTGTACCTATTGCGTTTTCAAATCGAAATTTTTTATATAAGATTTTAGTCTACAATTCTACAATTTCATGAGAACTCCTAACTTTTTGTTATTATTATATTTTCATAGGTGTTTATATACAATATCAGTTGGGGGGGGGGGGGGGGCGTGGCATATAAATTTTCTTTTTGCACCCTTAATAGGGTGAATAGGTACCTGGGTACCTGTATACGTTTTATATGGAGGCACATGAAAAAAATTAATTAGTTGCTTTACTAACGTGTGATCATCTGAATTATTTGACTTGGTTTTTAGAAATACCATTAAATAAAACTTTATTTGATAAAAGAAAAATTGTTTTACAATAAAAAAAAATTTATTCAAGGTTTATTTTTGATAAAAAAAATTATTTTTCATAAAAAAATTTATTTCAAGGTTTAACACAAAAAAAAATATAATTTAAATATAAATAAAAGACATAGAAAAATTAATCCAAACAGTTGTTACATATGGGACGATTGATTGAGTGCTCGTTACAAATATGCTTGAAGCAATTTTTGCAAGCCTTTCTAGTTTTTCTTTGCTTCTTTGTAAGCTTAGAACATAGGTAACAACTACCCACAACCGCAATACGGCCATTCTTATCTCGAGTTTCTACATTAGTAACAGCTGTTGTTGAAATATCTCGACCCAATACAACCTGTATTGCTGATCGAGTGGAATTGATTTTTTTTACATTTGAATTTTTGCCACGTCGTTCAATGTTGTCCTTACATAGTTCAAAACTTAAATCTTTCAAAAATAGTCTGCGACGGTCAGTTGAAATAAATTGGGCATTGTACTCCATGTAAACGATGTATGCTGCTAATGCTTTTTGGCCGGTCGGCCACGTTTGGAAACTTTTGTGTCATGTTAAGATTGTAATCATCAATAATTTTTTTTCCTTTTCGGTTTGTTTCGCGTAAAATTATGTCACACATTTCGGTCGACAAAAAGCTTTTAAATATTTGCTGTGCTGTGCTGTTAAAATATTACTGCCAAGGGCTGCGCCGCTACGCTGACGTAAAATGTTTCGGTTTATTGGTTGCGATTCAGTAAAAGGTTTAAAATCCCAAACAGTGCCATCTTTACCACAGAGTTCATTGTTTGGCTCTTCTTCCTCACTATCATCTGAATCATATGAATCCTCAGCAGCCTCAATGCATCCCACCTGCTCAGCATCTGAACCTTCCGATGCTGCGTCGTTAGCTGGTGGAATGTATTCATCGGCGATATCAGATGGTGAAAATTCGTCTTCATCACTTTCACATTCACACAACATCTCACGAATTTCGGTTGACGAAAATCTATTAGAACGTGTTCTTATATTTTGATCCATTTTGCGGAAATAAAAAATGCACTTTTAAAAAACTACGCACCTTTACTTGGTGAAAAATTATTTCGAATGAAACTCTTCATGCAAAATCAATGTCAAAATGTCAATAAAAACTGCGGAGATGTGCGTATCTCATATGTGCAACAAAAGAAAATACGTAGCGTTTGCTCATTCATTATACGGGGAATCACATAATAAGATTTTTATTTTTTTGCTTCAGATTTAAAAATATATTTAAAGGGGAATCCTACATAGAGTAAAATTCTAATATTATATCATTAACCATCGATTTTTTGTACAATACAAGACAAAAAATTACATTTCTCATACAATTTGCATGAAGGTACCCAGGTACCTATCCACCCTATAGGTTTTTTTTCCACACATATAAGGGTTAAGTACGAAAAACATGGTATTAGTAAAAAATAATAATAAACAGAATTTCGCATTATTACAAATGCAATTAAAATCTTTTGCCGTTTATATTTTTAAAACGTTTTTTTACCCACATATGTATGAAATGTTTTAATAAATAGGAAAGATTCACAAAATAAAAAAATTTATTTTCATATCAAAATCGGAATCACTGCGCTAATATTCATCAGATTTATTTTGCTAAAATTAATAAATTTGACAGCAGAAAATGATAGATTTTTCTAATAATAATAACAAAACTTTAGATAATATTGCTAACGTTTTTTAAAATGTTGTAAATATTCTTTGAGTTTCAACAAATTTGAAAATTTGACAGAAAAAAAAATTTAATCTTCCCGTAGTAATGGCAAAACTTCCAGTTGATTTTGTACACATTAAAAAAAATTCCGTTATTACAATATATGTTTATAATTGTTATTAAAATCCAAATGTGATATTTTTTATAAATATCAAAATAAAAAAACACATATATCACATTAAAAGTAAAAAAAAATTAAAATTCAACTTTGACCTATAATTCTCTAAGAAGCACTCTAACAATTTTAATGAAAATAAAACCGACAAATTAAACTAAATATCTCCCATTTAAAAAAATAATAATGAAGTATGTTTATCGGTTCAAAAGTTATAGATTTTTGGCCAATTAAAAACGATTTTCAGCCACTGTGCGCCATACGCTTTAGAGGATTTACTGTAGTGGCCTAGTACTTTCACACTGACTTGGAATTTCTCACTCGCCAGATAATTAACTCGAAAATGTTCCACAGTATTACGCATATACTTTCCGGTATTGCAAACAATATTTCCGATGCGCTCCAAAATGATCGTCAATATATATCCTCTGCACAGTGGTGTGGAGGCTCTAAAAATAACAGTCATTCTGAAGTAAAAATCCCATCGATGTGTTAAAGATATTTAATATTAAGAACATGACACTGAGTGAACATTGACATGGTCATAATTGTACCATCACACTCAGTTTGAGCTTATTTCCAATGTCCGTTATTAAAATCACTCAGTAGAACTAGCATTTAACAATTTTGGGAAATAAGAACCCATCCTAAATCTAATGATCATCTGTTAATTTCAATATTATTGTTGTACATTTTAGTTCACACATGTGTATACATTTTAATTATTCATAAATGTTGTTCTCTCCTTCTGCAATCCTTAAGTATATTTGTTTTATAAAATGACATTTCTTCTTAAAGATGACAACTTCATTTAGTTCTATTTGTATACACTTTATTTAACTTGTATAATAAATCATTATATTTATATGTACATAAGTAATTGTGCACTAGTTTAGGGCTTTTAAATACCATACAGTATATTCTCGTATGAGTGGACAAAAAAGAAAAACTCAACACTAAATTTTTTTTTGGCACAATTACCAATTTCTTCTTTCAATACTAACACAGTTGGAATAACTATATCAAGAGTGGAAGGGCTGACAGATACCGAGAATATAATACACTCAATACCAGGATATCTTGAGATTTGCTTTACACCACAGGAATATAAGTTTTCAAAGTAGAATTCAAATTGTAGTTTACACCAAAACGCAATTTTAATTTTATTGATGCTGAAAATAATAAACTAGACTTGATTACTAAAATAGACTATTTTCTCGACTAAATAAAACTATATTTTGGAGTTATTTTATAGGAAGCGCACCAAGATAGTTTTTGCTGTACACTTAACATTTCTGTATATGATTATTTGTCTTATGGGTTCAATAGGTAGTGTCATTTTCTTATAGTTTTCCTTCGATTGTGCTTTACTTACCATCAGCTATTATATTTATTTATATTTGCACAACTTACTCTTAAATTATTTACAAATGTCGTCACTACTTCAATTTGATATAATAGTGTTTATATATTACTTATGTGTCTAACAAACAACAGTGGTTAACAAAATTTAAAAAAATAACCACAAGTTCTGATCTAGATATATTTATACCCTACACCACTGCGGGGTCAGGGTATAATGACTTTGTGCTGATGTTTGTAACTACCAAAAATATTTGACATAGACTCATCTTTTATTATACCGTTCGACTCATAATCACTTTCTGAGTCGATTAAGCGATGTCTGTCCGTCTGTCCTTCCGTCCGTCCCTGAATATGAATATGAAATTTAGTATATAAGCTCGTATTGGCCATAGGATGAACGCTGTTAAAATTAGTGCAAATCGGTTCATATTCAGACCCAGTGGCCATACAAATCACCCCTATGAGATCGACTTAAATTGCCAAAACATTCCAATTATCATATAAAATCCGGTAGAATTAGGTTTGTGCATGCTTATACATCTATTTATCAGTAGTCCAGAAATTAACCCTATATGAATTGTCTTGGTCGTTTTTACAAAGAAACCACTATATTTTAATTAAAAACACTTCAATGTCTTCAATAATTCATCTGGTGCAACATATTATATTTTTGAATTTGGTAAATATGGCAATATGAGTAAGTAGTTGTCGACGTTTTTCCTTTTAAATTTATACAAAAAATGCTTTGGAAAATTGAACAACCGTTTTTGAATCAAAAACAAATTCGTTGGTAAATTTAGCAACAATTTAAGGAAGCTAAAATAATATAAATGTAGAACAATGTCTGAGTCAAGTAGTTCTTTTGAGGAAAGCAATGTCCAGAAAAAAAAATATAGAAATCAAAAGTTCTGTCAAAACTGGTTAGAGGAAAAGGAGTTGAAAGGTTGGTTAGAAAAAATAAAAGATGATAAATTTAAATGTCAATGTAAAGCCTGTGGAAGAGTAATGAACTGTGGAAAATCAGAGCTAAAGAAACATGCTGCAACATGAAATTTAGAACAGTTAAATATTGAAAAAAATAGTACTGACTGGTGGAAGCTGTCAAATTATCTGAAGTCAGATAAACCCATAGTCAAAGGTAACCTATTTTGCGGTGATTTTTTAAATAAAACAAAATAAATCTCCTGGTCAAGATGGCATTACTTATGAGTTCTATAAGCATGCTCATGTCTGCTTTATTAATGAAATCTTATCGGTCTTCAATAAATTATTCCTTCATGAAAGAATACCAAGAACTTTTCGCAGCTCTATATGGATCCCTCTTTTTAAGAAAGGCGACCCCTCTCTACCTACAAATTACCGTGATCTATCGCTCATTGATACGTTGTGTAAAATTTTTAATATTATTATTTTAAATAGAATAAATGAATGGATATAAAAATATAAGATATTAAACGGATAGCAATCAGGCTTTTGGAAGAGTTACTCAACTGTGGATAACATTTTCAATCTCGTTAACATTGTAAATCTAAATAAATTAATCAGCAAAAATACTTATGCCTTCTTTTTTGACTTTTCTTGTGCTTTTGACACGATTCCCAGAAATAGTCTTTTTTATAAACTTTCCCGCCTAGGTCTTTCTTCAAAAATGGTCAAAATTTTGCAATATGCCTACGAAAAAACACAAAGTCGTATTTGGGATGGCGAATCTTTGTCCGAATCATTTGATGTTAATCTGGGCGTAAAACAAGGCTGCACGTTAAGTCCTGTATTATTTTCGCTATACTTAAATGACTTGGCTGATTAACTACCTGGTGGTGTTAATGTGGCGGCAATAAATATTAAAATTCTGCTTTATGCTGACGACATCGTTATATTATCTGATACTCTAATGGAATTGCAAAGTATGATTGATGCATTATACAACTACTGTATAAATTGGGGCTAAACCGTCAATTTGAATAAATCGAAAGTAATGGTATTTCGATCGGGTACAAGAATATTGTCAGTACTTGTAAATACCTTGGAGTTGATATTACGTATAATTTGTCCTTTAAGAAACACCTAAATAAAAAATTAGTTGCAGAAAAATTGTCGATCAACACACCCGAAAATATCAAACCAAAATAAACTAAAAATATTTCAAGCTGCCTCAAGGTCAGTTTCGTTTTGCGCAGCACAAGTATGGGGTTTTGAAAAATCAAAAAAAATCGGTATTTCCCAACAACAACACCCAATAACATGATATATCTAGAAACCTGTCTCGAATCTTTACACTTTACCACACTTAAAATGCACTTTGGTTACATAAACAAAATTTTGAACATTTATCACATCAGATTACCATACATTTTAGCAAATGGAATTATTTCAGAAAACGGATACTGGGCAAGAGAGTGGAATAATCTATGCCAAGCTCTACAGTTTACACCTGTCAATACAAATCAACCACTTAGCGTTCACTGCAAACAAATCTTAAACTTATTGAAATTGAAAGAACGTGAAAATAATGTATTAAATGCAACGAACTCTCAGCAGCATGATATGTACCCACAACTCAATCACTTTGCCCATTACGAGTGTATTAATAAAAGCAAGAGGTGGTTTACTGGAAATAAATGCCAGGTCGTTCAGAAACAACACAAACGTAATATGCAAAATTTGCAACAGAGATGACACTGAGAATACGTATCACTTTATTGATGTTTGTCGCATTTACAAAGAGCATGGAATAAAGCAATTAGGAAAATCTGAACTTAGCTTGAATGAAGTACTTAATGTTCTCAACGGGTCCAGTTTTTACTCTCTTTATCAATACATTGCAATTTGTTCAAAATAGCGAAAAAAAATTCATTTAATATTAGATGAATTTCAATAAATATATAATCAACTTTACATTTTTTTCCGTTTTTAAACAAAATTATATGAATTATATAAAACCAAAAATAATGCCGGCTTCACTGAATTAATCCTCATTTTGACTATCATTCAACCCACTTTGCGCCGCTGTAAGTGTAATTATTTTGTAAAAGCAGTACTTTTTTGAAAAAAGGGTACTTTTTTAAAAAAGTGTAGTTTTTTTTTTAGAAAATGGTATTTTAAAAAGTTAAGTTTTTTTTAAAGGAAATTGTAATTTTCTTAAGTCTAAAAAAATAACATTTCATTTAGCTGTGCAGAAAAATTATTGTAAGTTTGTTTCTATAGGGCGATAAAATATATTTTTTGATTCTTACCCTACACAAATTATTGGTTTTGAGGTCTTATTTTTTCATACTAAACAAAATTGAAATATATTTTAGTTCTGTGAATGCAGAATGATCGAGAATTTAAAAGCGAGAATTTTAGTATTTACAAGAGCTATATATCCAATTAATTTAATAAGAGATTATGGTTTTTTAACCTATACAGCATAATCATTTTTTCTTTTTTTTTATTTGCAAATACAGTAGTCCTAGAAGAAGAAATCTATGACATTAGGTCAATTGCGGCCAACTTCGCTGTTCATTTGTCTTTGCAATTGAGTTTTGGAAGCGATTTTTAGTGGTTCAGCCATAAGTTTTCTTTGTGCTTTTATTAAATTAATTGAATAGATTGTGGTTAATGTCTGCACTGGAAAATAAAGCCGGTCCGTGTCGGATTATTGGTAAGTGATTGTCAAGATTTATGGAAAACAATATTGCTGATTTTTTTGTCCGTAAGCTTTCCCTAAATTTTGCTCTCTTACTCGCATACCATCGATGCATCCAACAAATTTATTTCTATTTTTCTTTTTAACTTAAGCTTCATGTATGCTGAACGCAATATTTTTGTTTTTGCATTTTTTTTTTTGCATTTTTTTTTTTTTTTGCTCTTAAGCCCTACTAAATTTAGCGAACATGGCGTTTCGTTATTTATTGCAAGAAAATTTTAAATATAAAAATAGAAACTTCTTTCCCATAATTCTTGAATATTATTTATAAGATTTCTTAAATAAATTGTCCAACTTTCACACTCGCCAATTCGTCACCATCATAGATCTGTTCTAGGTCGTATTAGTGACGATGTTAAAAAGTGTTCGCAGAAAACACAACCGCAATGGTTCTAGCAAATGGAGAAAATGCAAAAATATTGGGTGTTTCCGATCTCAAAAGAGGCAGAACATTGGAACAATACTTAGCAATTGATTTTGTATTCAATCATCCCTCACGTTAGCAATAAAACAAAAATAACAAAAAAATTTAAGAAATAGTTAAAAACTTAATCGTCATAAATGATCCAGTGGAACGTGCAATTGGTCTTTGAAAACTGTCAATAATGCTATTAACAAATCACATCACTCACCAAAAAAAGCACAATCTTAAACAATCTCCGACAACAAAACAGCAACTAAAAAATTTACGATGCTTTTGTTATACCCTATACCACTATGTGGTTTGGGTATAATGACTTTGTGCTGCTGTTTGTAACAACCAAAAATATTTGAACTACACCCATCTTTAATTATACCGATCGAATCAGAATCACTATCTGATCGAATCAGAATCACTATCTGATCGAAAAGGAATCACTATCTGATTCGATTTAACGATGTCCGTCCGTCCGTCCGTCCGTCCGTCTGTCTGTGTGTCCAAGTAAAGCTTGTAATCAAACTGCAGGTCGCAAATATGAATATATTTTGTTGAAATTTGGTATGTGATCTTTCGTCGGCCATGGGATGAACGCTATTGAAATTGGTGAGAGTCGGTCCATGTTCAGACCTAGCCCCCATACAAGTGACCCATATGAAATCAACATATATTGCCATAAGATCCAAATTATCATACAAATCTTAGTCAAATTGGGTTTGTATGTATATATTACATCCATTAATCAGTAGTCGAAAAATGATCCCTATTGGATAACTCTTCGTCATAGGCCCCATATAGAGCTACTTACCGATCTTCACTTAAATCTATCAAAAAACAAAAATATTGCACTGATTCTTCTCAAATTTTGTTTGTATATATTTTTGCAAAATACAAGAGACTTTACCAAACATGGTCAGGGTCGGTCCATTTTTGGGCCTAGTCCCCATATAGATATAGTATCCGATGTGAACTTTTTCATATCTGCAGCCAAAAAAATTAATAAAAATCCCACTCAAATTTGGTTTTTGCTTATTTTCTATATCCGGATAGTTGGACCTAAGAGATAGGGTCTCTAAACGCATGGTATAGGGTATCATATAGCCGGTCTCGACCGACTATAATTTTCTTACTTGTTTTTTTTTTTTTTTTGATCTAAATGTTAATTTTTTTTTATCCTTGATTCTAATTTAAATTTATATCGCAAATGGCTATTGTACGTATGTACGTATGAAATAAAAAAACCAAAACACAAAAAAATGATTATTGCTGTATAGGTTAAAACACCATAATCTCTTATTAAATCAACTAGATATATAGCTCTTGTTTACATCAATATTTTCGCTTTTAAATTTTCGATCATCTTGCATTCACATATCTTTAATATAATGCATCAATTTTTTTTAAGACGGAAAAATAAGACCGCAAAACCAATAATTTGTGGAGGGTAAGAATCAAAAAATTTATTTTATCGCCCTATAGAAGCAAAACCTTTAAATAAAATTACAATGCTTTTTCCCCAAAGCTAAATGAAATTTTATTGTGTTTCCAAAAAATGTAACTCTGTCGAAATTGAGATACAACTCTCTGAGTTATAGGTAAAAAAGTGAAACAGGAATTTTAAAAATTTTTTAAAGTAACGATTTTTCTTAAAAATATTAAAAACGAATTGCGCGGATAGTAGACCTTTGTCAATAATTTAGTTTTATATAGCAAAATTCTTGGTTTTCTTTGTAGATTAAAAAAAAGTTGGTTAAAACAAAAATGTCGAAGAAAGTTTTAAACTGGGATGGTCTAGTATACATATCTTAAAAAAACAACAACAAACACATTGAACATTTTTTCGTTATCTTTTTTCACATTTTCATTGATATCTCATAACCATTTGGACCGATTTAGATGGTTTTAAATAGCAGCTCCCTCGGGATGTACATAAACAATTTTATATAAAAACAAGGACCCTAAGTTAGCTATTGAGGGTATGACTGTGATTTCCAGAGAGATCTACACACTGTCACCGCTAAATCAACATCACTTCTTATAAGGATCAAGAAAATATAAGGTCTTGGGGTCACCGGAATTTATTTCGATGCGTTACAAATCGATAGACAAACCTATATATACCCTCTGCATATGAAGGGTATAAAAAGGTTACAAAAATTGTTGGGGATCCTTAGGTGGTCAGATTATTTTTCCACTACACAAAATATCACGCAATTTCTTAATAATCCGTTCGAGTACTGAATATTTAAAGTAATTTATGCCATTTATGTATCCACCTAAAATCAACTTTCTTCACAAATAATAACTAGAGCGTAGCACGACCTTCGTGCATCGTAATCAGCAGAAAAATTGAAGTTCTTAGCTGAACGTAAAAAATTTACATCTTTTCATTACCAATTTTAGTTACAAAATTTCAAAATTTATTTACATTCTAATTTTGTGCCATTTATATGTATGTCCAATGGACATTGTCCATAGCTATCACTTAAAAAAAAACATAATTTCGGTCAACATTAATTTCAATTGACGTCTTTTCTAGTAATTAAAAAACATTTAAAAATATATGTTAAATTTCTTTGTTTATTATTTACTATTCAGTTGTTGCACATTTTTGATGTTGTATTATTATTACAATTAATAAATATTTTTTTAATTCTGTTGTGTTTTGTGTATTTAAATATATAATACCAATTTGAATTGTTCTTCTTTTTTTTTTTTTTGTGTAAGTGTGTGTATTTATGTGTTTCTGTCTTTTTTGTTTTTTTTGTTTTGTTGTCATTTCGATCAGTATTCCTTTATTTTGAGTTATTGATTTATGAATTTTAATTAATAACCATTAAAAATTTTGTTATTTGTTATTTTTGTATGATTTTAATACTTAAGAATATAATTGTATGTTTATTTTTTTTTTAATTATGTAAATATTGTATATATTTTTTATAATTATAATAGAATTAACACAAAGAGGGGATAGAGATAGAAACAGATGTTCTCTGTTATTTTTATATCAATTGTTGTTAATTAAAAATAATACTACTAAATAATTGATAACATTATTACAACAGATATTTTTTTTTTTTTGCAGATCCAACATAAAAACTACATATAGACATTTGTATACCTATAAATAAAACTGAAAAGGGTGTAGATTATTTTATTATAACAGATATATTTTTGAAGTGCTTTATTTTTTTTAATTTTATATTTTGTTAATTAGAAAGAGCAAGTTGAATGGTATACAGTTGTTTGCATATTTAAAAAAAATATATATTTTCATATACTTAGTTTTTTTTTTACAAAATTTATTTCATGTTAAAAAAAATATGTACATGTCTTTTTATACAAAACGTTATGAACTAATTTTCTTATATAAATTCTAACTAATATCTCGTTTTAACTACTACTATATTACATATATGTTACAATGATAAATTTAACTTAATTTAGTGAAATATTTTAAAATCATATAAATATTTTATAATTTATAATACAGATATTCAGCTGGAACACATTGAACAGTTCAAGTCAGTATCAGCTCTTAAGTTTTATTTGAAAGGTTAAAATTTCAAACGATATAAAAATAAATTTTTACAATTATTGGTAAAAAAAAGAAAGAAAATGTGAGCCTTTTAAGACACAACTTTTTGAGAACTTTTAGGAATTTCATACACATAATTTTATTAGAAATAATTCCAGCATCTATTTCTGAAATTCAATTATTTATTGAACGTATATCACGCCCAGCTAAAAAAAAGTGAAATACTACAAAATATATACACATGTTATATGCAAAGTACCAAAACACTGAGAAATTCCAAGTCAGGGTGGCCCACTAGGCCAGTATAGTAAAACCCCAAAAGGGTTTGGTATTCTTAGGCCAAAAAATTGTATGACCTCTTACATTTTTTCCTTCTTTTGATATTTGTCTACATAGTTTTTCAATCATATCTGAAGAACAATTACTGAATTTTCAATTCATTCCTTTAAGTTGGTTTCATTTGGTCGAACGAAATTTTCAAAACATATTAATATTTTCACTTTTTGTTAATCAATTTTTTCCATAAAACAACATATTCAGGGCTTTTGATTATAATTTATTACTAGAGTAGAAGTGATGCATACGTTTCAATATTAAATCAAACAAATCAATTAGAATTTTGAATAATTTTTATACCCTACACCATAAGATACAAATTATCATATAGATCTAAGTCAAATTGGGTTTGTATACGTTTATTATATCCATTAATCAGTAGTCTAAAAATGGTTCTTGAATTATAGTTAAAAAAATATAAGTTCAAAAAAAGTTTGGTCTGCGAACACCAAACCCTTTTAATGAGCCCAGGCAATGACCCCAAAAATTTTTCAAAGTGCAATTAAATTTATTGGTTGTTTTTAGTCGTTTATGTGTTTTTGTCTTTTTTTTTTGAAGATGTAAAACAAATGCTTTCAAAATTTATATGGAAATTTTAAAATTCTTTCGTTATTCCACAAAATTACAACTCCTGCTAAAGAAGGATTGTTACACTAAGTTTTGGTAATTAATTATGTTGTTGGGAAATTCGAACTGATTTGTTTTTTGGCTAAGTTCTTATGAAATCTGTTATTGTAGAGAAAATTGCGAATAAATTTTTAGATGTAAATACCCAAAATTACCTCAAAATATTCGTTTTTCTAAAAATGAAAGAATTTAATTAAAATTAAATGTAGGTCAAATATTTCTATATCATAAAGCACCCTGCTCTCAAAGTCCTTATTCAACTATCTATAAGTGTGCCTAAATAAACGTTGTAAATATAAAGATCGAACATCGAAATATGTTTGAATGAAACTTTAATAATGAAATGGCTATCAGTACTGAAACTATTTAAGTTTAAGATGCCTCTTCTGATTTGTACCAACATTAACTTTACTAACATAAGCAATGTACAACTATTATCTGTCATAGTGATCAAATTAAAATATTTACATATGTTTAAATATAGGCAAATTTGGAATAATGATCTGATGATTGGATCCTTTTTAGACGTATAATAATATCATATGATAATATATACCAATATATAACACTTTAGGCCAAGAGATAATTTAGTCATTATTGTTAACTCAGATTATGGCAGGCATCTGCGAATAGTCCTTTATCAAAACTCTGTTATTGTCTGCAACTTTTCTAATTGTTTACATAAATATTTTTTCAATTTGAAAGGTTTAAAAAAATAAACTTTTTCTTATCCATACAAATAATACATTTAACAAATAAGGAAATTATTGTTGTCCAGGCCGACTGTAATATACTCCATATCATAAGTTTAGGGAACTGGCCTTAGTGCCAAATATTTGGATATCGAGAACAAGCATAATCCAAATTTTATTGGCATTGTTATGAATTTTCTGCCTGCAGATATGAAAAAGTTCATACCGGATGCTAAATTTACATGATATTAAAATAGATCGATCCTGGGCATGTTTACTAAAGTCCCTTATTTTTAGCAAAACTTTATACAATCCAAATTTGAGAAAAATCTGTACAATATTTTTGTTTTTTGAAGATAGGGATGGAGCTTTATAGGGAAACTGTGACTAGAAATTGGCCAACGGGCTTTATGTTTGGACTACTGATTTGTGGGTGTAATAAACACACATAAAGCATGTTTTTAAATTGATCTCATTGGGGTAATTTCACCAATTTCAATAGCATTCGTCATATGGCCAATAGAAGCTTCTGTAACAACATCATAACATATTCGTAGTTGCGCCCAATAGATTGTTTATAAGGTTTACGTGGACCCGCAAAAGGTCGGACGGACGAACGGGCGGACATCGCTACTCTGAGATGATTGGTATAATAAAAGGTGGATCTAGATCAAATACTATATATTATCGCGGAGCGGTATGGGGTATAAAAAAACTATTTTTATAGATAAAAGAGATAAATTTCAACTACTACTCCTACTCGCTTCACCTTAGTCTAAAATGCAGCAAAAAAGGCTAAATATCGTTATTTGGTAATAGGGTGTTCAAGTAAAAGGGTGTCTTCTTGTAAAACAGGACCACTCATTATTTATTCTTCCAAATAAATTTAGTTTCCTTTAAAGAAATCCTCGTTTTTGGATTTCAAAATGGCGCTTAGGTTCGGCTTTTGTCTTCTAATCATTTATATATACCATCAAGAGCTCTAATTGTTACTCGGCTATTTTTCAGCACCAAATTTTTGATTTCCTTGACGTGGTATTCATTAAATTAATAATTTTTTTCTCCCCGGGGCGCTCTTTGTCTTCAAGGCTTTTTTCTGTCTTCTCGAAACTGTTTTTAGCAATTGTAAACATCTTATTTGGACAAAGCCTAGTCTGCCGTATACCTAGTGATCCCGTAGTAGGGATTTCATTCCAAAAACAAAATATGTTGGCACTAATTTGTTCGACAAAATCCAAAAATGCCAAATTCATTTTTAGCTTTCTACAAAAACGATTGTCACAATTGAAACTATGAAAACATGGACATGAAATTTTGTTGTAAATATCAACAAAAATTGTTTGGGCGAATCCAATATTTAACTGAAAAAGTTACCATTTTATTTGGACACAGTATTACATACATATTAGGGCGGGTCGATTTGTAGGGAGACAAAAAAATCGCTCAAGTGACAAGGAAAATCATATACTAGGTCAAAAGGCCGGACATCAGAATTAGTTTTAGAGGAATGGTTCCTTGGTAAAGTTTCTTATTTTGCTCCCTAAAATACGATTTTCCTCGTCACTTGGGAGATTTTTTAAATCGTCCCGCCCTAATACATATATATACATACTGAGGAACTTAAGCTCCGATGCTAAGTAAATTATGACTAATAAATAGGAGTGCTAAATTCGGTTATACTGAATCTTTGATACCCACCACCTAGGTTTTACGTTTACATCAATATCTATTTATAACAACTGTAGACAAAATATTGCAAAAGTAGACACGTTCATAAACTTAATAAATTATTATAACTAACACACTGAATTTTGTTTTGCGGTGCCTCCATATTATAGGTCAAACCTTGGCATATGATGCCTAATTTGCCCCATTTTAAATATCAACCTGATTGAAATGATGGCAAATAATACTGTTGAAAGCTTACCTAGGTAAATGGTTAATTTTGTGAATGAGCATGGTGTCAGCAGACAGACGAAAGTACGGTCGGACGGACATGCGGGCAGACCGACTTCGACTTTTATAAGGGTACAGAAAATATAAATATATGGGGTCGCAAAATTATTTTTCGATGTGTTAAAAATGGAATCACAAACTGTTACATATACTATGCACAGTGGTGTGGAGGGTATAGTGAGTCATTTAGGTTACTTCTAAAATGGCAAACAAAAATTTATATCGAAAAAAATTAGATTATATGCAGTAGACTATTTTTAAAAAATGGCGATATTCTAAAATTTTCGAGAAATTGCCAAAACTTTTCTCCATTTTGCCAGTAATTTTAATAATATGTTGGTTGCTGACGTATGAATTTTGATTCAAGCAGTAATATTATGTGTTGCATAAATATAAAAAAAAATAATTTTTAAATTTATTAAAAAATTTGAAATAATTGAAAGTTCTATGTAAAAATATTAATATTTATTACACGTCATAGTTTTTTATAAAGACTAATGCCGTTTTCTTTTCTGACAAAAAAAATATATAAGATAAGGTTGCTCTTAATTCAGAATATATAAAAAATTAACTTTTCGAAAAAAGTGCAAATAAAATGCGACATTTTTTTGTCAGAGAAGAAAACGGCATAAATTTCGTTTCATAAAACGTGCCTCCTGGAGTTGAAATTTATAAATTATGACCATTAGAAATAAAACAAAAAATATCCTAACTAGCTACTTGTAACGTTGAAAAACTCCGTGTGAATATTGAAAAATTTATAAAAGATTTTGACGAGATATTCAAAAATTTTAGAAAAGTTCAAGATGATGTTTGCTATGTTTCGTTTTTTCTATATAAAAAGGATACAAATGTAAAATCTACTGCAGAAAACCGCTGTAAAATTTTCAACTTTGAAAAACAAGCCATTTCTCAAAATTTTTTTGAAAAAGTATAAGAAAAGTGTTGTAAAGACATCCCCTCATCCTTTGAATCTACTTTCCCTGAAAACCATATATATTTCACTACTAACAGATAGAAGTACATACAACAAATTTTTACATAGAATTAAAAATATTGTTTTTTCGATTCTCTTCAAAGATCAGACATTTATTAATAAAGTTTGATAAAAAAGTGTTTTTGCTTGGAAAATCGAATTTCTACAAATTAGTTAAAAATAAAAAAAGTAGAATTTCAGTAAAGGAGTTTTAATATACATAATAATTAAAAATTACAAAATCTATGTACATATAAGCGATTTTTTTTTTGCCATCGAATAAGTTTTAATTGTTGTATTTGGTCGGCAAAAGTGTTAAACATATTACTCTAACTCAAAAAGAAATTATATTTAAATTCAGAAAACACGGCAAATCTATGAGTGAAATTGAAAATATGATGGATTGTTCTGAAACAACAATTTTTCGCGTAATTGACGCAGATATAAAGTCTGCGACAGGAGGTAGATAGGCACACACCACAGCCCTATTTGATCATTCCTTAGTCCGCCAAAGCAAATGCAATCCATTTTGGTCATTTGAACAGCTGAAAAATGATATATGTATATGCACAAGAAGAAATATACTAAATAGGTTATTTTTGGCAAGAAAATTGGGGGAACGTGCTTTGGTCGGATGAAGTCAACACAAATTCACTTGTTACGGATGGGTAAATGTTTGTATCTCGACCAAAAATATAGAATTTCGTCCCAAATACATAAAAAGACTGTTAAGCATGGATGAAGTTTTGTTTTTCATCATCTGGGGTCGGTCAAATTTAGCGGATATATGGCAAAATGTGCGCTGTACATTGCGTTCATATTCTAGAAAATCATATTCTTCCATATGCTGCAGAGAAAATAACACTGAATTGGGAATTTATATAAGATAATGATCCAAAGCATTCATCTGAACTGGTCAAGTCTTCATTTCAGCGGAAGGAAGAATTTGTTACGGACTGGCATTTTGAAACTCCGGAATTAAATCTAACTGAGCACCTAAATAAGAAAATGGGGCATTGTAAATCCAAAAACAAAAAGGAAGGGCATGTGGAAAAAAATTCAAGAGGCCTGGTACTCAATATCCCCAGATGTATGTGCTTGTCGGATCCATGAATCGAGCCTTAACTAAATAGCAATGTGATACAAGAATAATAAGGTTACATCAATTTAAAAGAGATACTTCATGGAGTGAAAACTACATGGCCTAACAATTAAAATCAAGTTTTTTTTTTTTTTTTTTTGGATTTTAAATTAATTTTATTCTTCAACTTAGCCTCCGCTAAGTGAAATGCACTGCTTCCAACGATCATCTATGTAACATCTTTAGGCCCTTGAAAAATACGATTAGTCAAACTCTTCAAAATAGACTTCCATCTCTGATATGACTTCTTCAATTGTGGAAAATCTCTTTCCCTGGAGCTAGTTTAGGCATAAATAATAATCTCTGGGGGCCAGATCTGAAGAATACAAGGTCTGAGGAAGCAATTCGTAATGCAGGGTGATACAAGATTTTTTTCTTATTAAATGAAGTCATTTTTTCTTAATTTCTTCATCCAATCTGTCCAATAACTGAACGCAGTTCTTGACATTTATTGTTTTTTCTTTCTCTAAGTAATCAATAATTATTTTACCTCATGCATTCCAAAAACACTGGCCATTGTTTAGTCTTTGGCCACTCTGCTAGGCTTTTCCACACTTTTAACCACTCCAAATACTATCCATTGCACTTCAGTGTATAATAATGAATCCACGACTCATCCATTGTTATAAATCGTCACCAAATTTGAATTTACTTCAAACATCTCCAAAGCATATCTTGAATCATGAACACGATTTAGGTTTCGTTCAGCTGTCAATAATCGCAGCACTCATCTGGCAGAAAGCTTTTTCATATTTAAATCATCTTTAGGATACCAGGAATTTCACTCACTTTAATTTTTTGATCATCCGATACAACCCTATGCATTTTTGCTACGTTTTTCGGTAACTGCACCACTTGGACGACCAAGCGATCTCCATCATTTGTGCTCGTAAGACCACGTTTAAATTCGGAATACCATATTCTAATCATTGAATTTGATGGTGAAGATTCACTATAATGTTTATCAGTTCATTCTTTGGCTTGGCTTTGCTCAACAAAAAACAAATTTTTAATCGAAACACAAACCTCTATGCAATCCATTTTTTCGCAAACTTTAAAAACAGCATGATTTTTATAACGGTAACTTTTTTTCTAAATAATGAAATGTCATGAAATTTTGCTACAATTTTACTAACAGTTGCCCCTACTGAATAAATGCCAGCTCTATGTGAGTTCAGGTACTTTTCACTCCATGTAGTATATATTATTATTTCCAAGCTATTTTTTTTTTAATTCTAATTTTCCTTCTCTATTGTAAAAGTTAAATATTATATCTTAAGTTTTTTCTGAACCAAACTTATACTTTATTTTTTACATCCTTTATTTTAATTCGTAGTGTCTGTTTGTCGGCTTGTCTGTCGATTTATAATATTTTTCCATTTGCAGGCAGACTCGTGCCGACGATAAAATTGATCTCATAAATTTTCGTTAAAAAAATTAATTGTAGTACAATTCAGAACTTTTTGACAATTTAACGGTTTTTTATTTTCAGCCAATCAATTAATTACATGATGGTAAACTTAATTTACAATGAAAGGGAATATAATAAAAACCTGGTTTTTTGGACTTGTTTTTTATAATGACTTTGTGCTGATGTTTGTAACTACCAAAAATATTTAACCTAGATCCATCTTTTATTATACCGATCGTCTCATAATCACTTTCTGAGTCGATTTAGCAATGTCCGTCCGTCCGTCCATCTGTGTATCGATTTAAGCCTTATAATCAAACTACAGGGCGCAAATATTAATATATTTTGTTGAAATTTTGTACCTAAGCTTCTGTCAGCCATAGCATGAACGCTGTTGAAATTAGTAAAAATCGGTATATGTTCAGACCTAGTCCTAGTGATCTCGGTCAAATTCGGTTTGTGTGAATTTATTACTCCCATTAATTAGTGGTATAAAAATAAACCCTATATGAAAATTCTTAGTCATAGCCCCCATAAAAAGCTCCTTCCCAATCTTCACTTAAATCTATTGAAAACAAAAATATTACACAGATTTTTCTCGTATATATTTTTTCAAAATATAAGTGACTTTACCAAATATGGTCATGATCGGTCCATTTTTCGACCTAGTCCCCATATAAATATAGCATTCGATATGAAATTTTGTGCCACTCAAATTTGGTTTATGCTTATTTTCTATATCCAATTAGTTGCGCCTAAAAGAGAGAGTCTCTGAACTCATGGCATAGGATATCGTACAGTCGGTCTAGAGCAACTATAATTTTCTTCCTTGTTTACTATTGAAATATAAAGAAAAAATTGAATAAAATCGTAATAAAAAGTTTCGTTCTTATTACCTTTTCCAAGCCTATTGCAACTATAAATCAGTTGCTCCCCATGCTATCAATCATACCATATGTTCGTAAATATAGATAGTATTTAATATTGGCAAATTAGACGATAGTGGTATATGATCCTTCCAGAATGTATGCTAAATGAAGAATTATGCTTTTTCTTCTATTTTTTTTTCCTTCCAGTTTGCCTCAAAACGTTACTTATTTGATTCCTTGCAAAAAGTTAAAAAAATATTTATTTTGAAAATACATAAGTTTCAGTTTGTAGAGCCAACTTAGTATTTTGGTAATAATTTTAATTAACTTTACATATGGTTTTTTTTCGAAACAGTGCCTTTAAAAATCCAAAACTGCTTTACTAAAATCCATCTGGCTTTAGATGATTATAACAGGAAGCCCTCTTTGTGGGCGAAGGGTTTAATGATATTTTTATTGTGTACAAATGTAGGTATAGTTTTCGAATTTTTTACTGAACATTTTCTGCTCAAAAAAGGTTGCCTATAAAATAAATTTTTGTTGCACATAAATTTATTTCGTCCAAAATTCTTCTGACAAAATTTTTCTGACAAAAAATCATTAAGATATTAATTTGTATACCGAAAAATCTTTTTTAAATAAAACTTCAATTCTCTTAACAATTGTGAGAATATTTCTTTAGTTCAGTCTTACTACGTTTTCAAATCCTTTTAGATTCTAGCAACAGCCCAAGGATTCATAGATAGGTTTTGGAACTTTTTCTGTAATATAGTTCGTAAGACTTATCCGTTAAACCAACACTTTTTGCTGACGATGATTTTGAGATCATACATTTTAGAACTTTTCCCTGCTGGCTCTTTAAGTGATTAATTGTTTTCAATTATTTTTCGTACTATAAAACCTTAACCTTACACAAAAACTTAAAATAATATTTCTGAATGGTTTACTGAAAAAGAATCTGTTATAGAACTTGATATTCAAAAAAGTAATTTAGCTAGCTGTCAGCCTGAAATGTTCACAGCATTATTTAAATATTTTTATACAAAAATATATAATACTTGAATATTTTTTGCTTAAATTTTCTGTTGAACCGTATGTCAGTTGATTTTGAAATTCTATTAAAAATGTTTTATTTATATTTATTTAAAAAAAAAGTGATATCATTATTTAACATATAAACATATTATACTAAAAATAAAATAAAAACATGGCCCTTCAAGGGTTTTTGTTTACAAAGTACATACATATACATAAATTAAAAATATATTTTAAATTGAGAAAAAATTAAATAAAATTCTAAAAATATATTAAAATCAGTAAAATAAAATAAAAGTTTGTGGTAATTGGCTAATAGAACAGACGAAATCATATTAACTTTACAAAGATATACATATGTAGAATTAAATTTATTTTAACGAATTTTTTTTTTTGTATCGAAGTTATTCAAAAATTAAAATAAAAATTTGTCTACTAACAATTGAAGAAAATCACAAAAAAAAAATAATTTAATATTAATTAATTTAAGCTTAGGGCTGTTACAATTCTGGTTTTAGGTTTTTTTGTTATTATTAGGTACAATCTTTTTTATACAAAATTTACAAAGAATTTATTAAAAAGTTTTATTTTTCTAAGGCTTTTTATTTTGTTTCTAAACCTTTTCCTGTGTGCTCAGTTCGTATTCGAGACTATCCTATGTTCTTTGAGTTTTCGTTTCAGAACTTACTGACATCTTCTTTAGTGGTACTCTAACAAAAGTTTTTAATGTTGTGGCGGCATCTTTTTCAGTTGTATGTGTGGAGTCAAGAGTTTCCGTATTTATATTTATTAGTTCCCTATCTTCGTCTTGTTCGACCACCTCATTGTTTTCATTATTTGTATATTGTTTAAGATCTTCGTCTTCTTCCTCTCTTTCATAGTCTTCCTCCTCTTCGTCGTCTTCGAGATTGGCTTCAGCATCGATTTTTAATAAAGTGCTGGAGGATGTTAAACGCTTTCTTCTACGTCCATTGGTGGGTATTTTATTATATTTTGTAGTTTTACGTGCCGAATTATTTATTGTGGTACGCTAGAAGATAAAAAATTTAAATAATAATTAGGCAAATTAACACAAAGTTCTAAATTTATATGAAATATAAGGCTCTACCCTCATAATTAAGGGCCAGTTAGAATTGTAATCCTTATAAATTAATGAATTTTCATCAATAACTTTATATTCTTAAGGAGCAAGGCTGAAGATGTTTTAAAGCAATGGTGCCTAAGAAATAGAATTAATACAATAATTGAATATAAAACAAAATTGTTGGTAAAATAGTATTCTGTTTGCTAATCTCTATTAATTTATTATTTCATTTAGTTTTAATCTCGATTTATTGTTTGTTTCAAATTTCTAGATCTTGCTTCAGTAAATGTCAATGCATTAAACAAAACAACAATATATATATATATATATATATATATATATATATATGAAATAAAACTTTGTACAACAAAATTTAAAATCAATACACAATGTAGCAGTAATCTATATTATACGAATATGGAAATAAATTCATAATAACTACCATGAATCATGGTACGCAAAAATAAACCAACAAAAATAAACTAACAAGGAATATCTAATGAGCGACACCCCCAGATCGCTATGAAATTTGGATATATTATAGAACACGAAAATATAAGTGACCAGTGTTTAGCTTTAGCTGCCCAGTATCATAACTAGAGGGTAAAAAAGCTTCCTAGAAATAGCGTTTTGTTTCACATTTGATACAAGTAAACCATATACAACTTGGACATCAAATGAAAGGTATTCGCAAAATTTATCCAACAGAGTTTAATACAAGCACGAATATGCTTCAATGTTCGTGCTATTAATGAAAATTGTAAAATATTAGATGGTGGTATATATTAATTTTATCAATTTGTTGGTTATTCTCTAGATGTTAAGGGCCGTATGCAAAAAAAAAAAATAAAAATAAAGTGTACTTCAAGTGGACTTTATCGAATGATTTTCATACAAAATTGTTGATAAAATCTACTTGAAGTACACTTTAATTTTTTTGCATACGACCCTAATAATTTAAAACGTTAATATTTAAATACAAAAAATTTTTATTTCATATGTTATCAAAATTTTAGGAATAGAAAAAGTTGCCTTTTTAAGAAATATTTTAAAAAGTTGCACATTAACTCTTATTAGCAACATAAAAAATAATCGTTGGTCGCAACTATAAAAATTCAATTTATATTTTAAATTATATTATATATTTTTTTGCCCTGTCAATCAAAATTATTAAGTAACATTTAATTTTTTAAGTTAAAATCTTTAAAGTAATACTAAAATTATGAAAAAAGTTATTTTCGGTAATGTTTTTCGAAATTATTAAATGCAAAAAACACATGTAATAAAATTAATTAAAATGTATTTAGAACACACAAAAATAGTGTATTCCAGCTGAGGTTTGAACCCGAGGCCATCTGTAGTAGAAGCCAACACACTAATGTCTAGGCTACGGAGCTTACGGAGAAATTATTTTTACTTCAGGTTTACGGAAGATGATAATTATATTAGTGAAAGTAATTCCATGAGTGACGACATTTTAAACCCAGACATGTTTAAAAGCACAACTGCTGTATCTATAAAGTGCACAGAGGAGTACGAGAAAAACGTTCTTATTGATCGTTCTCGTCATGTGGTTAAAACATTATGAACTCCCCTCTTACGAACTACAATTAAAATCGTTAAGGTTAACCAACAAAAATATAAAGACATTTGTTCGCAACATTTAAAAAAGTCCCTCACAAATAAGGAATGGGATTCCATAGAGGATTTAGTTGTCATATTAAAATCAGTTTATGAAACAACGTTGAATCTTTAAAAGAAACAACTGCTGATAGGTGATTTTTATAAAACTTGGCTTACTACTACTCACATCCAAACAGCTGCTAATTTGTATCGAAATGATTCATCTTCGGAAAATGAACTTAATTTTTTTGGACATATCTTGGCTCATTGATGCCCGGTGTACCCCGTTTGCCATACCAACGTGCTTGAAATAATGACAACACTATTATTGTAACTTTACCTAGGTAAATGATTTCTTTTGTGAATGAGATTGATTTCAACATGCAGACGGACGGAAGGACAGACGGACATCGCTCTATTGACTCGAGTTACTATACGTATCAAGAATATATATACTTTATGGAGTCACAAATGCATTATTCAAAGGTGACAAATGGAACGACAAACCTATATGTACCATATGCACAGTGGGTATCAACTTTATTTAAAAAAAAATAACGTAACTTTAACAATTATAACCGAGTCTAACAAACACCGATTCGGCGAAATGTACTTTCAAATAAAAATAAAATAATAATCGAACGCAAAAAACAAAGTTTTTATTAAACTTATGCATATGAGTTTTGTTTATCTCCGTGATCATACGTTACTGTGTTACTGGCCAAAACAACTTTATGGACAAAGATTCAGTTCGATCGGATGAGGGGATGTGAAATTTTACTCTCTCCGCGACTGTGCGTGGCTATGTAAAAGTTAATCTTTTTTCACAGCAAGTCCAGCGACCAAGTTTCAGATCGATCGGATAAGGGGAAATGGGTTTTCAATCACTCCGTGACTGTGCGTGACTATGTGTAACTGTCCGTGACTATGTCAAAGTTAAACTATCTTTACAGCAAGTATATCGCCCAAGTTTCAGATTGATTGGATGAGGCGAAATCCGTGTTTTAAATCTCTCCGTGACTGATCGTGACTACGTGTACTATGGTTAACTAATTCAAAGTTAATCTGTTTATAAGGGATAAGGGAGAATGGGGTTGGCCCACGACAGACAGACAGACAGAGAGCATGAGTTAAAATAAAGAGTTTAAATATTCTAACCCTTAAAAACAAAGTTTTTATTAAAACTTTTTCTTTCCTTATGCATACGAGTTTTGAATCTTTCCATGACTGTGCTTGACTTTGGGTGACTATTTTAAATTTAATCTTTAGTTACAACTCTATGGACAAAGTTTCAGATCGATCGTATAAGGGGAAATGGGTTTTTAATCAATCCGTGACTGTACGTGACCATGCGTGACTGTGCGTGGCTATGTCGAAGTTAATCTTTCTTTACAGCAAGTATATCGCCCATGTTTCAAATTGATTGGATGAGGCTGATTCCCGACCTTTACTTAAATCTATCAAAAAGCAAAGACTTTGAATAGATTTTTCTCAAGTTTGGTTTGTACGTATTGACATTACCAAATATGGTCGGGATCAGTCCATTTTTCGAGTTGGTCCCCATATAAATATAGCATTCGATATGAACTTTTCCGTATTCAAAGGAAAAAAAAAAATAATATCAATGCCACTCTAATTTGGTGCATGCTTATTTTCTGTATCCAGTTAGCTGGATCTAAGAGATAGGATTTTTAAAAGCGTGGTATAGGGTATCGTATAGTCGGTGTAAACTAGGCTGACCCCTCATTATATGGAGGGGCAAAAAGTGTTCGAATTTAAATTCCCACCCTTCTAGAAATATGGGAATAGCAAAAAAAAACTGAGAAATACAAAGTTTTAGATCAATCAAAAAAAAATTTAGACTGAAAATTGCAAGTGCGTTTATATGGGGAATATATGACTTTTATCAGATTTTACGAAAATTCCTTTCTACAGTTTAATTAATCGACAAAGTGTTATATGAGTCGATAGCAGTACAAAATTGTTTTTTCCAAAAGCTATATAGCTTCTAAATCGAATAAAAACTCGGCAAGAAATGCCGAAGACAACTTTTGCGCCAAAAAAACTCTAGGTCATGAAATGTGATTAAATTTTTTCAACTTTAACAAATTGATTAAAGCCATATTTTTTTTTTTTTTTTTTTGGTCTCTATACCTTTAAGTACTCAGATATGAAGTGTTGTTTTATTACCACGGTGTTAACCTATTGCGAAATGAAACCACAGATGGAAAATTTTTTTGATAAAATTTGGAACATTCCTTTTCTAAGTTTTAAAAAATTTTCTATACAAAATTTTAGGTTAATTCCTCTTCCAGAAATTTTTCTATAAAGAATTTTTTATGCGGATTTCAAGAAAAATTATTTTTTTGTTAAATATTCAGTAAATTTACTCTTTCTAAATACTGTGTATCAAAAATTTATCAGTTTTCTACTTTTAAATGTTATATTTTATCTTAATAGCCTAGAGTTTCTGAAAAAAAATTATGACCCGAGTAACCCTTTTGGACTTGGGTTCGCATATGTTACTTCTTGGCGAGTTTTCATTCGATATTGAAGTTATATAGCTTTTCGAAAAGATAATTTAGTAGCGATATCAATATATAACACCTTTTTGAAAAAATTAAACTATAGAATGGAATTTTCGTAAAATCTGATAAAAAGTCATATTTTCCCCTTATAAACACCCTTGGAATTTGCAGTCGCGTTGAGGCCCCTATAAATTTTTTTCGATTGACTTAAAGCTTTGTATTTTTCAGTTTTTTTTTTTGCTATTCGCATATATCTAGGGGGTGGGACCGAGAGTTTGAACACTTTTGTTATTAAGGGCCACCCTAGTGTACACCGACTACAATTTTCTTACTTGTTTTATATGAGATTGAACAGCTTATATAAAAACGGTCACTACATGCCCCCATGGCACCTTTACTGTTAATTTAGTTAAGCTAATACTTTTAAGGACTAAATACTTTAAAACTATTTGACTATAGCATTAACCTTAACCTTGGCTTAACAAACTTTGGCTGATGAATTGAGAGTTTTACTATGATCTAAAAGAACTCGCTCTAAGTCATTTTCAGCTTTAAAACATTATAAATTCAAATTTACTAATAAGATGAATATTAAAGTTACTACGTAAACAGTGGAAAACCTAAAGCTATAGCTCACAAGAATTTCTATTTTGAGAGTCTCCAAAGAATGTTTGAGCACATTTAGTAAACGAATGTAATAACTCGATTATTTTCATAAAATCCATTTTAGCAATTTAATTCTGCTTTTCAAATAACCCCACAAACAGGAGTCGTAAAATGTCAGATCTGGAGCTAGTTAATTTCGTCATTTGTTGACATAACGCGTCCAGGGAATTTTTGTTGGTTATATTACATTATTTTATTTTCAGTGTGGTATGGTGCAGCATCGTGTTGAAACAAGTTGTCGTCTAGACTTTTTTTATGAGTTTGCGGGCAAACATAATGAGCCAAAATCCAGAGCTATCGTTTGAGTTCTCGGCAACACTCTGTCTTACTGCTGCGACAAGTTCAACGTCTCGTCGTTAATTCTTTAATTTAAGTCAAATGCAGGACAATGTACAGTGTCAATGTACAGTGTCACTATTTCGGCATGTTGTTTTGTTGCAAAGAGATATGTGGTAAAAATTGTACTGAAATGCTGCCACATCCCGTATTTTATTAAATAAATAAAACACTTGAAAATAAGTAAGAAAATTATAGTCGTTTAGTGACCCTATCATGGTTTAGAGACCTTATCGCTTCGGTCCAACTAATTGGATATAGAAAATAAGCATAAACCAAATTTGAGGGGAATTGTTTTTAATTTTTTTGGCTGCAGATATGAAACAGTTCATATCGGGTGCTACATTTATATGCGGACTAAGTCGAAAAATAACCCGATCCTGACCATATTTGGTAGAATCACTTATATTTTGAAAAAATATATAGAATCAAAATTTGAGAAAAATGTGTGCAATTTTTTTGTTTTTTTAATAGATTTAAGTGAAGATCGGGAAGCAACTCTATAATAAATACGACTTAATCATTAATTTTCAATTCCTTTTTTAGATTTTGAATGGAAAGGAGTTATAATTGATAGAACCTTCAGCAGGGTATATTTGGCTGCGCTTTTTATAAAACAAATAAAGTTTTATTTCTGGAATCGTCATATTACTATTGAGTGGCAGTTAATGCTAGGTTTTGTTATCCCATTATGGCTTCAATTGGCACATTGTATTCATTCACGCTTACGGAGCACATATTTTATGCCTTCTTTCAAAGAAATGTCTCTATGGCCAAGTGTGCACTAGTGTTCATTTTGGCGTAAGCCTGTATTCGTTGTGTGTTTCTATATGTTAAGTGTTTGTCATCAATACATGTTTTATAGTATGTCAATTGACATGAACAAAATTTAATCGCTTGTAAAAACATTATGACATAAGTAAATAGACAAAATAATTTGATCTGAGTTTCTCGTTTTTTTTTTTTGTTAAGTGGGCGCCAATTTATCAATGTCTAAAGCTCTTTCTTAAACATTTATCGGTATATGTATGTATATGTTTGTACTTATATTAAAATAAAAAAACATAAACTCAGACATATATAAAGAAATATACATAAAGTTAAAACAAAAATTGTACCATAAAACATAAACAAAAATTTGCAAGTATTTTTAAGACTTTAAATAAAAAAAAAAAAAATTCTACATATATCCAACAACAATTTGGTGGATGGAAGATGGAAAAAAATATATATTTCGCACGAAAAAACTCTGGTTTTTACTTGAGCATCATACACGTATTTAAAGACCATTTAAATAAATGATACACAGCCGTTTTCTAATGGCCCAAAACATAAAAATAAAAGACACACAGACACAAAGACACACACAAACACAGACTCATGGAGATAAAAAATAATACCAGAAGAAATGTTAGTAAAACCTAGAAATCAAATACTTGAAACGTTTAGCCAAGCATCATGTTGGCAAATAAAATCCTTTTTTTATTCTATGGCATGCGAGTATGTGTGTCGAGTTAAAACTCATTAGATATGCTGGTTTAGTCAAAAAAGAACAAAAACAAAAAAAAATACAAGTAAGAAAATTAATGTCGGTCTATACTGACCATATGATACCCTATGATACTTAGTGAAAGGTCTTAGGTCGACTGAATTGGATACAAAAAATAGTTATGAATAGTTATGAATTTTTGTCCCGTAGATATGAAAAAGTTCATATCTTGTTTTTTTTTTTTTTTTTTTGTAAGCGCACTAGTAAAAAATGGACCGATTATGACCCTATTTAGTCACTTGCTTTCCTCAAAAACGTATATAAATTAGAAGTATAAATGCACAAATATTCAAAAATTCAAAAATAACGATTGTTTGTTTGGACATAATAGTATCTTCTGAGATTAATACGAAGCAATAGCTGTATTGTACGAAAACTGATTTTTAATCACATTGCCCGTACGTCTGATTTTAGGTGAGTATGTGAAAGCGCATGACCAAAAAGTGCAAGTGCGAGATAGACGCAGGTTCAAACCTCATCTTCAATTATAACATAACAATGATCATAATGTTCAATAAAATTACTGATGAATGCTGATTAAAAATAGAGTGTAGTTATGAATTTCAGAAATATATGCTTTCTTCTTCTCTACCATGAACCATTGAAACAAAATCAATATTTGCATATTAATTAAAGTGTTAATTGCAATATGTCTTAGAAAATATATATAAAATAAAATTTTTTAAAGTTTATGCAATCATGGTTTATTTTTTGACTACCGATTAGTGGAGTATAGTATACACAAATACATCAAATTTTATGCAGGGACAAAATAATTTTTATTATTATTTTTATATATATATTTTTTTTTTTTTTGAAGAAAAGGTTATGCTTAAATTCGATTTATTTGTTTCACACTTCAATTGGTTACGGTAACCAAAATACTATGTATCTTACGATAATTCTTAATTGTAACCATTATTCCAATTCATCAATGTTAATGTTTAAATAAGACTTTTTAGTCATTTCTCTTATAACTGTTACGTCCATGATTTTATCAATATATATATAACTAGATGTAACCCTCCCCTTCCACCCCTTCCGAATCGTTTGAAAGGGTTCACGCAAAGTCCCAAGGCTCTCACTAAATCAGTAATTCAGATATATCACATTTAATTAAGTTTGTGCGGGGGTACCGCGCCCATTTGTCTAATCCCGCCCATTTTTTTGTCTGACTACTCACGTTAGTAATAGATAACCTGAGACAAATTTGCAAATCTTTCTCTATCATAGTACTTAATATATATGATATTAAAAATTTACTTTGTATGGGAGGTGCCACGTCCACTAAAAATATTTAAAAAAATTTAAGGCTGTAGCACTCCCATATCCGCAGTAAGACTCTGTGAATATTTCAGGAAGATCAGATGAGTAGTTGCGGAGATTACCTCCTACAAACAAACAAACACACATTACCTCTTTATTATGCTTGTATAGATTATTAGTATAAATTTTTTTTTCAACACATGCTGATGCTGATATACAATGTTTTTTGTTTTTTCATTCGGTACAACAATTATAAGATTTTTCGGCGTTCCTATCCGGGAGCAAGGTACATGTAGCTGCACATGAGAAGAAGATGGATTATCCATATTAGATCTGGCAACACTTAACTATTGGCCTTGAACTTAGAATATCATTTGGCAATTTTTCTTTTCAGCGATTTCTGATTTTGGCTATATATTTTCCACGACAAATCACATTGATAACTAATGAATTTGTCAAAAGACTGTCGCTATCGTAGTGCTTCATATTTTTTACATAGGAGGTGCCACGCCCACTAATCCCATCCTGCCCAATTTTTATTGGACTACTCACATTAATATCTGATGGACCCATGCAAAATGTCGAGTCTTTCCCTTTTATAGTACTCCAGTTATATGATATTAGATATCTGCTTTACATGGGCGGTTCTACGCCCATTGCTCCGATCACGCCCATTTTTTTGTTTGACTAATCACACAAAGAACCTATGGGCTCACGCAAAGCCACAAAAGTCTCTCTTTTACAGTACTCCAGATATATGATATTAAATAGTTACTTTGCATGGGGAGTACCACGCCCATTGGTGTGAACCCGCCAATTTTTGGTTCGACTACTCATACCAAGATCTAACTAATCAAATGAATAAATTATGGGCTCACACAAAGTCCCAAGACTCTCACTATTACAGTACTCCAGATATATGGCATTTTATATTTACTTTGTATGGTAGGTGCCACGCCTATTGGTCCGATACTGCCCATTTTGCATCCGACTACTCACATTAATAATAGCTGACATCAGAAAAATTTGAACAGCTCTATCTATCACATTACTCTATCACATTACATAATATTGAACTATTACTTGTATGGGAGGTACCATGCCCACTTGTCGGATCCCGCGCATTTCCGGCGTAGCTACTTGTATTAACAATAGGTGACCTCACACAAATTTGCAAAGCTCTCCCTATCATAGTACTCAATATATGCATATGATATTAAAAATTTATTTTGTGTGGGAGGTGCCACGCCCACCAAAAATAATAAAAAAAATTATAGCCTATAGCACTTCCCATATCCGCAGTAAGACTCTATGAAAATTTCAGGAAGATCAGATGGGTAGTTGCGAAGATTACCTCCTACAAACAAACAAACAAACACACATTACCTCTTTATTATATTAGTATAGAATATGATACCCTGGAACTTACGATTAATTTTATGCCGCTTTCTTTTCTGACAAAAAATGTCGCATTTTATTTTAACTTTTTTCGAAAAGTGTACTTTTTATATATTCTAAATTAAGAGCAACCTTATTTTATACATCAATCGCAAGGTCACAAAGTCGAGCCCTCGCAAATTGCAAAAAATTGTAGCCATTGACTTCTTTCAGGTCATAGTGTGAGAATATTTCCACATTGTTCCCCTTTTTTGAATATTTTCACCCCATGACTTCAAAGCGGATAATAATCAAAATTGTTTGCATTTTATAAACACAGCACTTTAAGACCTTTCGATTGATGTACAAAATTAGGTTACTCTTAATTTAGAATCTATAAAAAAATGCACTTTTCGAAAAAAGTGCAAATAATATGCGACATTTCTTGTCAGAAAAGAAAACGGCATTAGTATAGCTGATATGGGGGCTAGATGTGAACATTTAACGATTTTCATCAATTACAATAGCGTTTGACTTTTGACCGATTAAATATATTCTATAAAACATATTCATATTTGCGACGGACAGACAGACAAATATACGGACGGACGGACATATCTAAATCGGCATAAAATGTTTCTTTGCCGATCGGTATAATAAATAATGGTTATTGGTTCAATAATTTGTTTAGTTACAAACATCAGCACAAACTCATTATACCCTGACTGCAGAGTGGTATATGGTCTAAATCACAAGAAGTAGAGTATAAAACATGTGAAAGTAATATATAACGTGATGACGAATTTCTAATACCCTTTACAAAATCAATGCAAATGTTGATAGAAATGACCACAATCTTTTTTTTAGCATTTAGAAAGCAGTTATCGGGCAGATCTTTTTGAAATCTAAATGAAATTTTCTATACAGACAATAAATATAAGTTGGAATTCGGTTACAACTATAAAATGTGTTAAAGAGATACGATTTTTTTTGCCATTGTAAAATATTTAAAAACAAATATATATTCGGTAATAACTACAATTGTGGCATGAGTAATATGCTTTAGTCACAAACAGTGGCGTTTGCAACTACTAATTCGATTACAAAAACAAATTTCTAACCCAAAATATTTGAACAGATATTGTAAAAAATAACTCACAGTGTAAAACAATTTTCGGGGAATGAGAAATTATAAGTCATGACTTAGCAAAACCCCAAAGGGTTTGGTGTTGCCAGGCCAAACTTTTTTAATTACGTTTATATTTAATTAGTTTTTCAGCTCAAAAACCATTGATGATTTCTCATTTCATTCTTCAGCAAAATTCAAGCTAAACCTTAAATAACTAATTTTATCGAATGAAATCTGAAAAAATTGCAATTTGTTCTCCAATAACTTGTCAATAACTCTAAATTTCTGGCCATGTATGAATAAAGAAATAAAGAAAAAGATTATTCAACATATTTTTGAGCACGTGGCAGTAATTGGTCATTTTTTATTAAAAAAAAAACAAGTTCTCTTTAAAAATAACGTCTTTGCTCGAGTTCTATAAATTGTAGCTAAGTGTAGTTAATGATCTTCAAAATATTTCTTAGCATATCACATCTTCCTCTATTTTCTGTACTATGTGCGATTGGAACCACGTTCAAACTGCAAACTTATATTTTTCGGAAACAAGCATTAAGGAAACAAGCATTGTTAAACACATACAAACCCAATTTGACTGAGATCTATATGATAATTTTGATTTTATCGCAATTTATGTCGATTTTATTGGGGTTATTTGCATGCGGGCCTAGGTCTGGGCATGCAACGAATTCCGCCAATTTCAATAGCGCTCATCCTATGGCCGATAAAAGCTTATATACGAAACTTCATCGAAATATATTTATATCTGTGAACTCTAGTTTGATTAAAAAGTTTGCATGGACAGACAGACAGACGGACAGACGGACGGACATCGCTAAATCGACTCAGAAAGTGATTCTGAGTAGATCGGTGTAATGAAAGATGGGTCTAGGTCAAATATTTTTGGTAGTTACAAACAGCAGCACAAAATCATTATACCCAAACCACATAGTGGTGTCTATAATATCAATAGGCTGATGTTTTGTTCTACCGTTTTATCCCGCTTTTGAGGTACTTCTTTTTTGCCATTTTGCATATTTACGGATTTTTAAATTTTTCCTTCGTTTTGAGTAAATTGCATTTAAAGTTTCTACTAACACATATATAAAACAAATAAGAAAATTATAGTAGGTCTATACCGACTATACGATACCCTTTACCATGGTTTAGAGACCCTATCTCTTCGGTCTAACTAACTGGATATAGAAAATAAGCATAAACCAAATTTGAGTGGGATTTTTATTAATTTTTTTGGCTGCAGATATGAAAAAGTTCATAACTGATGGTATATCTATAAGGGGACTAGGTCGAAAAATGGACCGATCCTGATCATATTTGGTAAAATCACTGATATTTTGAGAAAATATGGACATACCAAATGCGAGAAAAATTTGTGCAATATTTTTATTTTTTAATAGATTGAAGTGAAGATCGGGTAGCAGCTAAATATGGAGGCCTATGACAAAGAATTATCCTATAGGGATTATTTTTGGACTACTGATTAATGGATATAATAAACGCACACAGACCTAATTTGACTGAGATCTATATGATAATTTGGATCTTATGGCAATTTATGTTGATTTCATAGGGGCCATTTGTATGGGGACTAGGTCTGAACATGAACCGAATTTCGCCAGTTTCAGTAACGTTCATCTTATGGCCGATAAAAGCTTATATGAGAAACTTCATCGAAATATATTCATATTTGTGACCTGTAGTTTGATTAAAAGGTTTACATGGACACACAGACAGACAGACGGATAGACGGACTGACATCGCTTAATCGACTCAGAAAGTGATTCTGAGTAGATCGGTGTAGTAAAAACTAGGTCATATATTTTTGGTAGTTACAAACAGCAGCATAAAGTCATTATACCCAAACCACATAGTGTTGTAAGTTATAATTAGGCCTGAGAAAGCCAAAACCACTCACAGAAAACAGATTCCGTGTGGCTACCGAGTTTACTGCCAACCGAATTGCGATGAAGCTACTAACCAAATTTCGAGTTTATTACGAATTGAGTTCTGTTTTCGGAACAGTAAATGTTTTATCACAATAGAAAATATGTAACGCCTCTTAAATTTCTGTCGATACAATAGAAAATAATGTTAGTGAACTTTGAACAATTCGGTTGGTGAAATTTTTTTCTGTATGCATGGAATTTCTCACCTCCCAGGTAACGAACCCAAAAATGTTTCACAGTGCCATTGGTTAGAGAACGCTATAAAATTTGACCTAAGAATTGTTTTTGCGGTTATTAAAAAGGAAACCCAAACACTTTTGTTATTTTCGAACCGATAGGAGGTGGTATGAGTCAATTTCTGTTGTAACTATGAATCAAAGATACGAATATGCTTAGCCAAACCGAATTGTTGATTTTAATTTTTTCATTTCTCAAATATATTAGTATATAAAAACTAAAATGTATAAAGCTTTCTGATGGTTGCTTTTAAAAAAGTTTTAAATAGAATCATTTAAAAAAATTCAATAATATTTATAATGTCTTATTTCGAAATATATGTTCTTATATTCCCCCATGCTCTGACAATCCAGTATAAATGCTCATATTAATGCGATTTCCTCTATAGGTAATTGTCTCAAACATAGTGAGTCTTCTAATACTTGGTGATTTTTTATCGCTATTTCTATCTACGACATTTTCGTTTTATGATACACTTCTTGAGAGTATATCTGATCTGGCGGAATTTCAGATAAATTGTGTTTTAAAGTGGAACAAAAAAACGTTGGATCTAGTTTTTGTGGATAATGTTGGAAGTTTTGTAGTGAATTGTTTTGACCCAATATCCTTACATGTTGATCATTATCACCCTACTCTTGGTATAATTGTTGATGTTGGCCAAGAAGAGCCTATAACAGGGCTGAATACTGCTATGAGTAAATAATTTTGTTTTAAGCGTACTGATTATAATAAATTGAATGAACTGATTTATCATATTGACCGGTCGTTTTTGGTTGATAATCGGCTCTTTAATACTTGCACCATAGACTTTCTTTTGGTAAAATTTTGTGATATTTTGAACGATTGATCTTCTAAATGCATTCCCTCTTCCTATAACAACTTTTAGCTAACTGGTCCTTCGTGGAACTCAAAGGAATTGTCGAGGCTAAAAAACAGAAAATCTCACCTTTTTAAAAGATACGCACCAATCTGTTCAACTTTAGAATATGCTAAATTTTCTACCGCTCGCGCTGATTATAATTTTCTGAACAATAATTTTTTACGAGGTATTTGGTTAACTCTGCTAATAACCCAAAATCATTCTTTGACTTTGTACATGTTAAACGCAAATCTATAGTAATAATAATGCAATGATAATTCATCCTCTGATTACCGTGTCTAACTAATCATATTTAATAAAAGTTGCATAGGTATCAAATATTCCGCTTTTTGATACGGAAACTGTTTCTACGTCTCTCATTCAGTTGAAATTTTCATACAAGCCTGTATACAGGCCATCGGGACGATGGTATTCCTGCTTGTATTTTGAGAAATTGCGCTCAAATTCTAAGTGTGACCATAACTTATATTTTCTACAGTCTTTTACAAATCGCTAATTTTCCTACTTCTTGGAAAGAATCATTTATTATATTTTTATATGTCAGGCGATAAAGCGAATGTACTTAACTGTAGGGGAATATCTAAGCTAACGGTTACTCCTAAGTTAATGGAGAAACTTGTTACTGATTATCTCTCTGATAAAATAAAGTCGACTATGTCAAGAACAAAACCACAATTACTAATCTCCTAGATTTTCCGACTAGAGGTTTTCAAAGGTTTCGTCCGCGGTGAGCAGACAGATGTGATATACACTGATTTTAGTAAAGTTTTTGATAGGTTGGATCATAATATTTTACTGCTCAAACTAAGACTCATTGGCATACATGAGTCTATTATTTTATGGATTAAATCGTATTTTACGGTTAGATCTCAAAGGGTCATGTTTCGCAATATTGAATTTAAAATAATAAGAGTTACTTCTAGCATTTCCAAAAGTAGTCATTTGGGTCCGATATTATTTTCACTATTCGTAAATAATATTCCGACTGTAATATGAAATTGCAATGTCCTTATGTATGCAAATGATGTTAAGTTATTTCACAGTTTCAATGATATAAATGGTCATATTACTCTTCACCGTGAGCTTGATTTATTAGTTGAATGGTGTAATGCGAACTTGATTGATCTGAATCTTAAGAAATGTAAAAATATAATATATACAGAAGGGGGATAATTTCTAATTTCTAACACTAATGGAACAGTATTAGATACCGTCCAAATATTTCTGAATCTTGGTGTACTTATGGATAGGAAACTTGACTTCATTGGTCATACTAGTATGATTGTTAATAAGGCAAGATCTACTCTTGATTTCGTTGAAAGATGGGCTAAGAAGTTTTCAGGTCCATATGTTACTAAACAGCTTCACACAGCACTTACAACACCAATTTTGGAATATGCATCAATAATATGGAATCCATAATAATCAGATCCACGCCATTGCAATTGAGTCTGTGCAGAAAAAGTTTTTGCTCTTCCATCTACGTGGTTTAGGTTGGAGTTATGATGACTTACTATCATATACTAATAGACTAAAACTTATCAGACTTCCAACTCTTGACAGTAGGAGGACCATGTTGGGTGTCACCTTTGTTTTCAACCTTGCGAATGGTGATGTTGACTCGGAGTTTGTTTCATCAAATTTAAATTTTAACATACCTTGTAGATTCACAAGACATTTTAATTCGCTTCATTTTGAAAAATTTTAGGAATAATTATGCTAATTCTTATCCTTTCCACAGAATTTGTCATGATTATAATGTGTTACACAAATTCGTTGATTTTAATTGTAATGTATTGATATCAATGAATACCTCAATTAACTATTTTTTGTTCTTACCTAGGTGAGGTGGGTAAGTTTGAGGCAAGGTTCGGTCGTAAAGAAAAGATTCAAGATAATTTGAGGTGTCTCGGTGGCTATCGTGTTTATTTTTAAATCTCGATGATGTCGCTATTTCTGATCGACCATGGGGGTTTTCAAATGTTTCGTTGTAGTTTGTTTCAATTACATTATTTCAATTACATTTTTTTCGCGCATTCCCAGATATAAATAACATAGTATCAGAGTGGTTTGAATATTTGTTTAAAGATCATAATCTTATTATGTGTCGAAAGAGTAGATTTTTTACCAATTAGCCATTTATATTTGCTATACTATATAGCGAGGTCATGTTATTTCTTTCTTAAATGTTCCTTCAAATATAGTTTTACATCGAGAGTTATTCCGAAACACTTCATTGTATTAGCACAAGGATCTATTTGTATAAATCGGTGCAAAATATAATCTATTATGATAAAATATTAACTGATAAGACAACAGAATTGTAATTCAGTTGGCAATAAATTTGGTAGCCACAGCGTATCAGTTTTCCATGTGAAAGTCCATCGTACTCATTTGATATATATCCTCTCATCGGCCAAAATGTTTTGGTATGAAAAAGCTATTGCTAAATGAATTGGATACGAGAAAGGCTAATCTGAAATTGAAAAGGTTAACAATATTCAGTCTAGATAAAATAAACCACCTAAAGTTCAATATGCGGAGTCGAAAAGAACGAACAAGTTAAAACCACACAGGTGACAATTACTTGGCATAAACATATACAATATAAACATATATACACACAATCGATGCAGATAGAATATAGTTCAAATTTGGATTCAACATCCCAAATAACCTTAAAACTAACATTCAGTTCTTAATCAATAAAAATCTTGTTTCCTTGTATTATTTAAGGAAAGCTTATAAAAGAAAATTGTTCGATGAGTTGTAATTACAGTTTAACATTTGTGTATTAAAAATTTTTATTTTTCTGCAAAATCCTCTTTTATTGATAAATTGAAAAGTATGGCTGATAGAAAAAATCTGACTTAACATCTAAAGTCAGTCGCCATAACACACTTAATACACACTTACATAAATAGAATAGCAGCAAACACACCCTTATTAAAAAATGGTTTTATCTATGGATCTCGCGATTTTTATCAATTCAGTTTTCTCAGTAAATTATGAACAAAATCAGAAGTTGTGCACCGATTTCTAAATTGTTCTTTTTTTTAAAAAACTTCAACGATATATCTGAAACTGCTGGGCAAATTTAAAAGCAATGTAAGTACGGCTTAAAGATAATATTATTGATGAGTTTTGGATGTTTTTTAAACTGAATATGGTGAACAGTTTTCAAGTTATTCCAATATATGTAGTGGAAGTGCCTTAATTTTGGACATAACGGTATATCGCAAAAAGTCGAGCTGATAGAAAAAACCAAGTGCAGATTTGTATTCAGCGTCCCAAATAACCTTAAAATTAACATCCAGTTCTTAATCAATTCCCTTGTGTAATTAATATATTAAGATGTTTTGGCAAAAAAAAAAAAAAAACAAAAAAACACTAAATTCTAAAATATGAGCAGTGGTAGTGGCCAGAGCTATCGAAAATATCAAAAATATTCTCCGATAATTTCAGGTGAATTTGATGAATAATTTACGAGATATCTTAAAATTGCTGAATAGTTATAGCACACTCATGACGCGTCTATTTCATTCAAGTATTAGTCTCAAAATATATAAAAAAAAAAGTTTAAATTTATCCAGCGAGCTAAAAATTTAATGAAAGTGTAATACCGCATCTATATCGAAAAACTTTAAAAATGTGCTTTTCGAAACTATATTTGCAAATCGTTGACCACTATATTTCAAAAACCAATATGCTGTAATATATTAATAGCATTAAAAGTTAGTCGTTTTGTTCAAAATTGCGAATCCTTTTAACAGTAAACTGGCAAAAGCAGCCAATTTGTTAATTTTCAAAAAAAAAAGGTTCTATTAAAGTCTTTTTATACCCTACTAGCAGATTCTAACCCTCGAAATTCGAGCGAAAATTCTAGAAAATTTTATTTTTTTCATTAAATAAAGACCTTAAAATATGATAATCAACTATAGCCAATTCACAAATCAACACCAAAAACAAACTCATTTTATTACAAACACATTAACAAATTTACTAAACACACACACAGCATTGTATAATTTTATGTATGTGTTAAATGCAATTTACTCAAAATAAAGGAAAAAATTTAAAAATCTGTAAATCTGCAAAACAACTAAAAATAAATACCTTTCAAATAATATACATTTGATCAAAAGTGGGATAAAACGGTAGAACAAAACATCAGTCACAAGAAATCGCCCAGCCTATTAATATTATAGATAACACTATGTGGTTTGCTGCTGTTCTTAACTACCATCTTTTATTATACCAATCGACTCAGAATCACTTTCTGAGTCGATTTATCGATGTCCGTCCGTCCATCTGTCCGTCTGTGTGTCCATGTAAACTTTGTAATCAAACCGCAGGTCGCAAATATGAAAATATTTTGATGAAATTTGGTATATGAACTTCTATCAGCCATGTGATGAACGGCATTGAAATCGGTGAAATTCGGTCCATGTTCAGTTCCAGTCCCCATAAAAATGACCCCTATGAAATCGACATAAATTGCCATAAGATCCAAATTATCATATAGATTTCAGTCAAATTGGGTTTGTATGTGTTAACTATATCCATTAATCAGTTGTCCAAAACTAATCCCTATAGGACAATTCTTAGTCATAGCCGCCATATAAAGCTGTTTCCCCATCTTCACTAAAATCTATCAAAAACCAAAATATTGCACAGATTTTTCTCAAATTTGATTTGTATATATTTTTTCAAAATTAAAATGACTTTGCTTAATATGGTCAGGATCGGTCCATTTGTCGACCTAGTCCCCACATAAATATAGCACCCGATATTAACTTTTTCATATCTGCGGCCAAAAAAATTAATAATAATGCCACTCAAATTTGGTTTATGCTTATTTTCTACATCCAATTATTTGGACCGAAGAGTTATAATCTCTAAACTATGGTATAGGATATTGTGTAGTCTGTCCAGACTATAATTTATTGATGATTCAGGAGATGTTTTGATGAGCACCGCGAACCACTTCTTGCGGAAAGTTGCCAACAATGTTTTTTTTTTTCATTTTTTGCAAGTCCAATTCAAACATGATATGAAAACTCGGTGTATTCAGTTATATAAAATAAACTCAATTTCTCACGCATCTAACTGCATCTCGCCCCTTAAGAATGCCACAGGACACCTATCCGTTTTTCCCAATTTTTTCGAAAAAAAAAAATTTTTTTTTCAGTTCTTTTATTCTCTTCTGCTACTATTATGCTCTGCAGTTATTAAATAATTATAAGAACGCCATATCAATATGCAGTGATGATTGTGGTACAAGAACAAAAATTCTTAAATTCTTAACACATGTGAATAACAACAAAAACACACACAAGTGAATAAAGAATTACATTAAATAAATTTTGGTAAGTCTATACAAAAAATAAAATAAAAATTCACGAACCGAATTGTTCTAAGGTTCAAAAACTGTATTTTCGATTGTACCAACAGAAATTTAATAGCAGGAATCCGTTAAAACAACAGAATTGTTGTAGTAATTGCCCGAAATTCGTTTCTTCATTCAATGGCAATTCGGTTGGAAATAAATTCGGTAGCCACAATATTTGATACAAACACACAAACAACAACACAACAAACTAAAAAGAAAAAATTGACTGCAGAAACGAAGCATGTTTTTTTTAACTAATCTGAGTGCGCTGAATTCGAATCTGGCATAAAAATTGGGTTATCACGTCTTGTTCATTTTTTATCGCATGATGGCAAAACTGTAAAACAGTCAATACTGACGCTATAATTTCACAATTATTAATTTGACAGAAGTCCATATTCATTCTAAATCTTTATAATAGAAGCGTTTAAGCATGTCAGGGAGATCGTGTGTTACTGATTCAATCTATTTTTGAATATTTGGTTGAAAAAAATGATGTGCAATATCAGAAGCAATCAAATATGCATATATACATTACTTTGGGTTTGCTGTCAGAAACCTAGACAAACCGTGTACACCGACAGTGTTTTGTAATAGTTGCAGAACTGTTTTTTACAAGTAGTCAAATGGCAAGAAGATCTATTTCGATTTTTTAATCCAGCACTTTGGAGAGTGTCAAGTAACCACCAAACCGATTGCTATTTCTGTTTAACAAAAGTTGCTGGATTCAATATGAAAAATTGGAAAAATATTACTAACGCGAATGTCCCATCGGTTTCCAAACCACTTCAACGTCCACCAAATGGTCCATTACCAGTCACTCCCAGTACTACGAGCAGTGAGTCCGAAACAACTTTTACCAGTAACGGTTGTTTGTATGAGGCTGATGATGAACACCGTTTACTACTGAAGCAGAGCTGAATGATTTAATTCGAGATTTATATTTAAAATGCAGCGGTGGAAACATCTTACAGTTGGGACAAAAGTAACAGTCTATAGAGATAGAAGCTTGGTATTGGCTGCATATTTTAAAAAGAAACACCCTATTCTATACTGTACTGATGTTGATGGTTTTTTTCAAAAAATGAACCAGTCACATGACAAAACTGAATGAAGATTATTTATTTATGGCTCTATGTACAGTTTAAAGGCTCTTCTTTTGCGTAATAGGAATGAAAACTATCCAAACCAGTTGGTCATGTTAATAATACAAAGGAAAATTACGAATCAATGACTGAAATTTTGACATTACTCAAATACAACGATAAATGGAAAATCTGGGGTGAGCTTAAATTTTGTCATTGAAATTTCGCGCTATATGTCATCATTACGTCAGAACAGAGTGGCCAAAAAGAACTGAGTATTCACCAGGAAAACAAAACATTTCAAATAAACCATTAATTGATCCAAGTGACGTTCTTCTTCCGCCGCTGCACATAAAATTGGGCCTTTTTAAGAATTTTGTCAAGGCTCTGGATAAAGATGGTGCAGCATTTAAATATTTGTTAGCGGTTTTTCCTAAAATTTCATATGCTTAAATCAAATATGGCATATTTGTTGGCCCTCAGATCAGGAAGCTATGGAATGATGATAATTTTTCACGATGTTTATTGGAGAAAGAATATGCAGCCTGGAAATCTTTCAACAGCTTCGTAGACAGTTTTCTTGTAAACAATAAGAGTGAAAACTACAGACAAATTGTTGCTGAATTATTGAAAAATTATTACGCTGCTGGGAGAATATTGCCGGACTCTAAAACGTGAAACTGAACCAACGAAATACAAACGACATTTCTTTTTTATCTCAAAAACCTGACGTGATGGAGAAAAACCAATTACAGATTCAAATTTAGCCAAACAAATTACCCTAGGAAAGATATGTGGTTGCTCCGGTCCAAAACCTTGTTGGCTAGTGTAACATATTCAAAAAATCCTTATTTTCGATCTGTATAATTTTAATGATTGAATTGGATATTAGTCAGTCTCAAGATCAAATGTGTTTAATTTAAATAAAGCAAAAAATATTGACACATTAGTTTCAATAATTGATCTATATTCTGCATGACCGGTTATGCAGCTGTTTCCTTTCGAGCCACCAACCCTCGTCAGTAACCAAAAGTAGTTGATAGTTTGTTTGGCATAAAATTAAATTTTTATACCTTTGCTGTGAAACCAATGTAACAAACTAAAATATAAAGCAATTTTGTTGTGTTTTTTTTCTTTAAAACAACTATAAAATATACTGAAAGCAAATATCTTAAAGCCGATTGCACTTTATGGAAATATTTCTGACATATATAATTTCCATCTATTCCTGAATATTACTTAAAAAATGAAACAAAACGCAAAATTTAACTTTTTCCGAAAGAAGAAAAAGAAGAAGAGAAATTGTCTACTTGGTTGTGGACTTTCCAAGAAATTAAGTTAGAAAAAGAAATGCAAATTAAAACTAATGTCAATACGAATGCGAATGAGAAAAGTTTCTTTTTTTTTTTCAAATAAAATTCATTTAATTATGTATGTTGTGTGTGTCTACTATTCGATATTAAACATGTAGGGTTTCTTCGCTACTCAAATACTTCAAACTATTTCTTAGGTGGTAAATGTGGAATTGGCAAAATATTGCCCTTTAAAGTAATGTAATGGGCCATAATAACACGTATTTATCGGATATAAAATTTTTGGCTTGACTTTTGTCTGCAGTAAGCTGTGACATATGTTTTGTAATCCGCATAAATTTAATCCCAGAATTTTGTATATGCCTTCTTATATAACAATCTGATATATTTTATTTTTGGGTCATTATTAAAATAGTATGATTTCATTCCTGGATTTAAACGTATTTGGTATAGCGAAATTTGGCTACTTTGAAATTCATTAAAATGATCTTGTTATGATAAGCCTGGTCCTTTTCTCATTAATCTCAGCACTTATTTGATCGAATATTAAAATATTCGTAATACTTTTTGATACTAATTCAATTTTCATTTCATACTCAGGGTATTTTTTTAGTTATTTCTTACTCAGTAGACTATATAATCTTAGAGATTTACGTGTTAGTTATAGTAGCAGGGAACCATGTTGGATTTTCATTTATCAGCGACCTATTTTTCCACTGCGGCTATTTAAAACAAACTCAATCCGAAATACTTGAAACTCAGACTGAAAACTGGTAAACTCGTGCGACAAAGAACATGGTAAAATCTCTTTGATTTGTACATTACAGGCTAAAATGAACAGTGTTTTTAAGCCTCTCCATTTCAACTTTTCAAAAGTTACAAACGCTAGAACAAACTTAAAATCATCAACTTTAGCGGATACAGAAAGCTGTAAGAAAAGGGTAATATATGTACATATATTGTGTATAATAATCTCTCACATATACACATACCCGCAACAATTTTTGTAAGTATATGCATGTTTGAATCCTACACATGCATATTTAGTCAAAGACAAATCATACATACGTTTTATACATACATTTTGACAAATTGCCTACGAAACGTTTTTGTCATTACTTTAGTACTTGATGTCACTAACAATACCAAAAAAAAAAAAAAAAAAAACAAAAACCTTATGTTTGTATGTATGAGTAGTTGTTAAGTTGAGTAGATATTTCAAGGAAATTGTAAAAATTTTATGGGTAGCAAATGTTTGGTGTATTATACCATTTTTATTATTTTCCCCGTTCCACACTTTTATGGAATGTATAGTAAATATGAGAAGGAAATCATTTAATTTATTTTTCTCTCTAGATTCAAAAAAAATGTTCATTTCTTTTTCCTAACGTCAAGGGTGTGTCCATGCTGAAAATCGTAAGTTAAAAAATTATCAAATCAATTAAAAAAAAATATACTTCAGCAACGAAGTCAAAGTAACATTTATAAATCATAATAACTTCTTTGCAATGGGCCACGTATATGTATTTGTAGGCCATACTACTATGTGGTTAGGTCAAAAATATTCTGAGTCGATTTAGCGATGCCTGTCCATCTGTCCGCTTGGGTTTCCACGTAGAGCTTTTAATCAAACTACAGGTCGCAAATAGGAATATATTTTGCTAAAATTTGGAATGTAAGCTCCTGTTGGCCATAGGATAAACGCTTTTGAAATTGGTGAAACTCTGTACATGTTCAGACCTAGTATCCTATACAAATGAGCCCTATGAGATCGACTCAAATTGCCATAAGATCCAAATTATCATCAAGATTTCGTTTAAATTGGGTTCGTATGTGTTTATTACATCCGTTAGGCAGTGGTCTAAAAATAATCCCTCTAGGACAGCTCTCAGTCATAGTCCCCATCTTCCGATCTTCACTAAAAGCTATCACAGATTTTTCTCAAACTTCGTTTGTCTTTATATGTCTTTGCAAAAAAGTAGTGACTTTATAACATATGAGCAGAATCTGTCTGTTTTCCGACCTGGACCCCATGTAAGTATAGCATCCGGAATGAACTTTTTAAAATCTGCAGGCAATAAATTAATAAAAATTCCATTTGGGTTATGTTTAGTTTTTATACCCAATTAGTTGGGCCTAAGACCAATTCTCTAAAAGCATAGGCATATGGTTTTTATACAGTTTTATATACATTCCTCGACTACAGAATAGCCCTACTTAAAAAACAATCACATATTTTCATCTAGTGGGTGTATTTCAATTATTATTATTATTATTATTATTTTTTTTTAATTCTTTTTTAAAATGGTAAATTAATTTTCTTTTTTTAATTCTTTAAGAGTAAAGTGCTTCGATATAATTAAAAATGTATTTTTTTCTGCTTCTCGGTGATACATTTTATATTTATTTATTTACTTATTTTATTTGAATGAATCGGGGCAAAGCCCTGACACAAGGATTTGGGAATTTTTTTACAAAACGATCAGGAATTATTTAAATGATTCAGAAAATAATTGAAACAACCGAAAGACAGCGGGACTCAATTTTACGCGAAGCATCGATTTCTGCTGCATCCGTTCGAAACATGAAAGAAAAAATCGAAACTTCTGCCAACATTCTGCTAGTATCAATACTGATTAAGGCGAGTCCCAATGCCGGTCTCATTATACCCTCCACCCCAGTGTGCAGAGGGTAAATATATGTTTGTCTTCCGTAAAAAAAAATTTTGTACCCCATAAAAGATATATATATTTGTGATCCTTATAACAAGGGGAGTTGATATAGCGATGTCCGTCTGTCTGTCTGTGGAAATCACGATGACGGCAGCTAGGATGCTCGTTGGCATAAATTATGATTCAATAACATCCTGAAAAGTTTGCTGTTTAAACTCGTCCAAATCAGTTGATTAGGTCCCGAGAATTGAATGAAGAAGTAACAAAAGTCTTGAAAAAATATGATTTGCCTCTGTTGTTCTAGTCGCAATCACGCCCTCAATTGGATAACTGTGACATTGCTTTTTACCGAGAATGATTGACCAACATCATGATAAGGTTTCTGTTTCAAAAATAATAAAAATAAGTTTAATAGGTCCCAAGAAATCACTATAGAAGTAAAAAAAATTGAAAAAAATATATGTTTCTGTATTGTTCTTGTTGTTCTTCTAAATGTTGTATTGTTGTCATAGCTGGACTTGTTGTATTATTGGTTGTTGTGGTAATATAATAAAAACCCTTTGTACATTTTTTTTTATCAACTCTGGTAGAAAAATTTTAAAGTTTACATTGTTTTGTCATCATTTTTGTCATCGCCACGAGCCCGCCTGCAAAGTTTCAGATCGTTTGGGTAACGGCAAAGGGGTTAGAAATCGATCCAAAATTTTGACTTCAAGCAGACAAGCAGACACTACGAGTTAATATAAAGGGAGTAAAAATTCATCAACATCTAAAGCAAATAATGCTAAACTACCTACAATTAAACTACAATTTAAATTTACCAAAAAAAAAAATTTATGTATTCATTTATTTAAAGAAAACACAACAATAACTTTTGATGTTGTATTTTTTGTGTATAATATTTACATACACATACATACATATATTAAATAATAAAATAATATACATATATTCTATATATGTATATCCATAATAACCGCATGTTAGAAATAAATTGGTATATAATTTTATTTATATAAAATTCTGCAATATTTTGTTTTAGGGAAAATACACTTCTTTTGCATTAACAAACAGAGTATCACTTCATTTTGCTCAGTGTGACTATGCCACAGTAGATGGCGCCATAATTTTTTTTATAATTAGCTTTGCAATAGCTATTTCTATTTTAACATGAATATCAACATTTTCAATTAGATATCAAACACAACAATGTTAAAAGTATACACAGAGGTGAGTAAAGAACAAGCAATGTATTTTTTGCTTTAAAACAGTTCTACATAGTTATATAAAATTATTATTCTGCTTTACCTACAAAACATTTGATTGCGATTACATATAATTTTTAAAAATTGTTTATAATTACTTCACATTGCAAAATTGCACCTTTTATATTTTCTATTCAAATTTAGGAAAATATCAATTGTAAAAACTGGAATTCAGATTTCCAGTTATAAATTAGAAATGAATTTCAGAAAATCATATTAAAACGTCGGCAATAATAACTTGAAATTTAGAAGACATCAATTGAATTTTAAAGATATAAATTTTATTCATTAATAATAAACACAAATTGAAGTTCAAAGAACACCAAATATGTTTATATTTAAAAATGTTTACATTTAAAAAAATATTGCCATTCAGGACACATTAATAGCATTTCAGGATAAGAAAACATTAATTTAAATTCAATGAAGTTTAGAAGACCTCAAATGATATTTAAGAATTGGGAACATAAAATTTTTTACATAAATAGAGCGCAATTTGATAAGAATGTTATTTATATATTATTTTTCACAATTTTTGTGGATGAAAATTTGAAGTTATTCAGAAAATAAAGATAACAAATTATTTTAATTAAAATTTTTGGGATAATTGGTTTGTTGCGTTTGACATCCCTTATTTGACCCAGTGTTCAAGATGACTTCAAAGTATGACTTCATGGTGGGCAAAGTAGAAAATTGAAAATAGAAAATTGAAGTTCGATAATAATTTCCAGGTAGAAGTATTTGTAGTCAATAAATGAAAATATATTTTATGAGCATAACTTAATTCAAAATCAAAAGTTGGCATCACTGGGTTAGATTTTGTATTGTATTGTGTTATTTTGTGTTACCACAAAATCTAATAGTGGAAACTCTCTTTTAATATGTAAAAAAAAATTTTTTGTTCTCTGTGTTTTCCAAATATGGCAATATTTTAACAAAAAAATTGAGAGAGCTTTTTTTTTTGTTTATTATTTTGTTACTTCATCCGGCCTATACGGGCGCAATAAAGAATTATTTGGCCAGATAAAAGAAACTATACAGCCATTTAAAAGAAACCAACGCGTATAGCCACCCCACACAACCATTACCTTCGCAATGGAGGTTAGGGCGAGCTATTTAATTTGCAAAAACTTAAACTAAATGAGAGGTTATGTCGTATAACCGGAAACGCATGAATATACATAGGTATATAACCTAAATGCATGCCGATCAGCAACCACGATGACCAAAAAGCAAACACCGAAACGTGTTTTCTTTTATCCGAAATAATAGAAAAGACATACTCGATCATTCCTCGTTGGAGCGCGAATTAATAATGTGAAAGAGCTTTATAGACCAAGTCTTGAAATAAACAAAAATCATCTGTTAAGCGGATCAACCCAAAGAATTTGCTGAAATAATTTGGTATTAAGTTCAATAAATTGTTTACTTTTTCAAATATTTCGTTTACATTTATTATCAATACTCAAACCGAGGTGGAGGGTATCAAAGATTAGGCACAGCCGAATTTTAACACTCTTACTTGTTTTTATTAGATTGATCAAATGTAACTATTTTCAGATGACCGAATTTTATCTCGTTGGTGTCGCAATTGTATGGTCGGCAATTGCATTTCATACCATCATAGATTTGGTAGTTTTTGAATGTTGACAGAACGCAACGGATTACATTAAGCTTTTGGTAATTAATTATTTATAAAGCCAGATATGTAAAAGAGTGGCTTAGAGGCAACAACGTGGAATTTATGGGGTGGCCAATTTTATCTCCTGAACTAAATATAATTACAAATGTGTGGTGATAGTTGTTGCGTACAATTAATGCAGAAGGAAGACAATTTTAAAACAGAAAATTGCTGATCGAAGTAAATAAAGATGCTTGTGAGCAAACTAAAATAAGCAATTTACAAAGTATGCATAGGTCTCTACCATGCAGACTTTTTGTAGTAGTGCGCAATAATGGATGACCTGCAAAATGTTAACAAAAAAGTAGATTAAAAAAAGATGGGGACATCCTCTAAATTCGAGAGACCCAAAAGCAAATTTTTTCTTTTAAAATATTTCGTTTTTATGTTGCCGAATTAAATTCAAAGATTTAGAAGAGTATTAAAAAAAACATTACGAAATATACCGACTACCTAAAATTGACCAACCTTTTTAAGAGGGGATATCCTATAGTCAGGCCTTCTAAATAGATTCGGTTAGTCACAGATTTTTTTTTTAGAAATTTCCCTTGACGATGATCGAAGATTTGAATCGAAATAAAGTAAAAGCCCGATTATTTGGCATTAAATCTAAAAGGGACACTCAGTTAATTGCAATTCTAATTTTAAAGATTTTTTTCTTAATTTTTTCTATTCTTCAGGAGAAATTATTAGTGTTATTATTCGGGGATTCACAGAAAATAAAATTCAATGAAGCGATGTATAAAAATATTGTGTTCTGGTACATAATTTGAAAATAACTAAACGAGAATCCAAAAAAATTATGAAATCTAAAATTATCAATCGAGAATGCTCTCATCCTTAAACATTCCGGCTAACGGGGCTTCTACTGTAATAGGTTTAAAATAATAGAAATTTATAATAAAAATTATAAAATAATTTTTTTATTTTATTACAAATTTATTGATAGAAGCTGAATATATTTAATTTACTTAGTTTCATGTAATTATAAAATTTTATTGAAAGCGCACGTGAGATTTCGATGCCAACTGATGCCAAAGAAAAAATATTTCATAATTTTTAGCACGATACTACAGTATTGTGCCCTCGCCAATATTTTTGTTTTCCCAATACTGACGCCTTTTTGCATAAATAATTAAAAAAGAATTTGGCGATTTATTCTATGTCTGATTTTGTTGAACAAAGAAGTTCAATTAAATTTTTTTTGCGGAGTGAAACTTCTGCAGTATAAATGTTAACCCATTATTGGCCGCTACCCTAAAACGTGGGAATTTTTTGAATCCCTTGCAGGAGGGTGTTATTATGACCCCAATGAAGAATATTTTTAGCAAAATTTTCCCTCCCGATATATAGGTTTCTTTATATGGACTGCTCGAAAAATCGACCAATGGCCGATAACAGCAAAAAAAAAAACAAAAAATTATTTGATATTTTTGAAGGAAAAAATATTGCCTTAGGCTTTATTCAAATGAATTTATTGCAAATTGTTATGGTAGTCATAAAAACAGTTTGTATGTAAGTATATATTGCACTTTTTGCATGTAAAAATAGTATGTTTCTTACACAATTTGCAGCGCCGATATTTATTTTCAACGCTTCTTATAATTGAGTGTACTTTTTCGTTGACTTGGGGTTGGTTGGGGACTATATCAAAATCTTCACTGTTTAGCTCACTGTCGTATTTTAAAAGCTGTGTTGTGACTTCAGAACGAAAATCAATTTGTGAAAGGGGTTTTGTCTTTTGGATTTTTGCCAACATGCAGTGCATCTTCCACCCGTTGACCATTGCGTTACCAAGCGCATTAGTCCATATTGGCCACCACCATTTCTTTCCCTTTATACAGATACGATAATTGGCCACGGCATTGTCATGAAGGTCGACACCACCCATACCATGATTATACTCCTGAATTGCTTTTGGCTGTGGAATAGTAATAGCTTTTTTTTTTTGCTTACGGCAATAACGTTTAGCGTTAGCCATTGGTTCGACTGTTGAGTTATTGGTAATTACGTTGACAACAGAATTGTCATTCCAGCGCACCAACAATATTTCTTGTTCACTATCTAGCAACTGGTCAAATTCTCCGCGATTGCTTTTTTTTAGATTCTTTAACGGAGCTTTCGCCGTTCGATTTTCGCGTATAGTACCCGTAGCATAAAATTTGCGTTCACTCAATAGACACATGAGATGATAAGAAGAAAAGAAATTGTAAAAAAAAACTATGTGACAATCGGGATCAGGTACGTTTGCCAGTAAGTCCAAAACAGTTTGAGCCCCAAGAGCAATGTCCTTTTCGTGTGGCGTGGCTGAACCACGATATAAAATACTGTAGAATAAATATCCACTTTCGGAGCACATGCACCATGATTTAAATCCAAAACGGATTGGTTTACCCTTAGTGAACATTTTGCACGAGTGTCGCCCAAAATACGGAATCATCTGTTCATCAATTGATACAATATGGCTAAAAATTCCAAACTGCATAAAATTTTTATTGAGAGCATCAACTAGTGGGCGAACTTTGGCAAATCGATCTGTTTTGTCTAAGCGGCTATTATCTGATAGATGCAAATACCTTTTAATTGTTCTGAACCGATTGCGGCTCATGGCTTGCTTTACCATTGGAACTCCCACGTCGGGCTTCGTATACCAATAATGGTCTATATGTGGTAAGGTATGCTACCCCGATAAGTATAAAATTCCAATAAATCTACGTAGTTCAATAGGTGTAATACTGGCTGTAGCATTGTTCTGATTTGCATATGTATTTGAAAAATTTGTGATATCCAGTATTATGGAATTATCAAAATATAAAGAAAAAATTTCAAATGGAGATTTAGAGCCTATAAAAAATATATAAATGACTGAGTAAATACAAGACTCCAAAAGAAACAAAGCGGACCAATTACTCACCAATTTCTAAAAAAATTTCTTCCATTTTAATAGCTTCATTATTGGTTGGCTTTGTCGTGTAGCTAAAGTTTCTTGGCTTTCGCCACATAGGTATAGCAAAATCCGATTTTTTTGTAATGCTTCCCCTTTCCATACCTTTGTTACGTGAGTTGGATGTTGACGGCTCTTCAATTGTACTTTCAAACACATCACCCAATTTCTGTATATTGCCTTCATCTAGAGAATATTGTAATTCTGCACTACCAGCAATTTCTTTCATGAAGTGATCATTGTTGTCATTTATATTAATTTTATCGTCATCCAAATCTTCTTCATCAGTTAGAGATCCTATAGCTGCTGGTGGAATGTAAACGATATCTACATCTTTGGCTGCCGTTATAGCTTGGTCTTCCTCGTCATCTGAGTCTAGCTCATTTAAAATATTAATTATTTCAGACACATTTACTGCCTTATAAATCGGCATTGTAAAATATTGTAAAATTAGTTTTCAGCACAACTCTTTGCATTCACCTTCGTACACTTGCTGACATTTTAACACAAATATTTCTAATAACTAAAGTAAAACAAAATAATCTGGGGTTCCCCTGACTAAAATACGCGATATATTACTTAGCAAGAGAAAACTACAGGGCGACACACAGAAAAACTTCAAAGGAAGTATTGCCAGATTTATTATGAAAATAACAGTTTTGAAACTCAAAACAATTTTTAAATTCTACGGTAGGGCCTCCGGCCACTGGTCGATTTTTCGACCATGAAAGATTGTTTGCATTTAAGAATGAGAAAATGTCTCATATACAAATTGATTTTCGTCAATTCTTATAGTACAGGATTTAGGCTCTTAAAATAATGAAAAATAAGAAACAAAAATTACAACTATTAGATATAATTTTTAATTGGACAAAAGTGCTAAAAATATGGTTTTTAAAATCCTCTTACCAAAATTTTTGTCAAATACTTTAGAAAATCATTTTACTACAGATATTTTAAAAATTAGTTCAGATTATATTTTTGTGAAAACAGATCAAAAAAATTATAGTAGACTTTTGAGATAAGCGCTCAAAAAGTTACTGGTCGAAAAATCGACCAGTGGCATATATGTCGAAAAAAAAAATGCTTGCAAATGGCAAAACCAAAAACATGAAGGCAGCGAGATCGTTGTAGAGAAAAACATCAAATGATAAACATTGGTTATAAAAGAAAAAATCATAGATTGTCAATTGGGATCTTGTTGATTTCAAACGAATCAGTCAACACCACTAGAAAAGGTCCTTAAATGAACCAAATATGGACTGGTACATAACCACTCAAATGTTTTAAAAAAAAGACGCTCCAATAATATCTCTGGAAAAATGCTTTATGTCTACTTGAATAAAATGAAACACAATATCGCTGATGATAAAATTTGTATCTATATATTTACGACCCCCAAACAAACGATCAATTAGGCGAATTTTGTGAAAAAGTTGAAGTAAGACCAAAAATTTCACGCCAAGGTCATTATGAATTCCTTTCGGCAGCTAAAACCATTAACAGGGAATATTATTCAAGTATTTCGCTCCTGCATCATGTGACTTCCAGCAAAGTCACAAGACTACTCTGGGGCCACCGATTTGATTCGGTTGAGCAGATATACGCCGTATCGCTCTTTGAAGGCCGTTTCTAAATTTGGATGATTGCAAAAACTTTGACACAATGTAGTCAAACCATGACAATCGGAAACATTTGTTTTGACATCCTAGATTGGCCAAATGTTGTACTGTGCGATCCGGTAAACATTTTCGGAGATACCCCCATACTTGAGGATGCTTTAGAGAGTTAGGAAGACAGAAAAAACTTTAATCGCGTTTTTCTTAAAACAGTGTTTTCAAAATCTGTGGATCTGAAATTTTAAAAAAATTTTCTCAGTGATTCGTATGAGGAATAAGATTTCCGATAATTATTTCTAATTTATATACAATTTTTCGCAAAATATTGGAAGAAAATAAAATTTTTTTTACATAGTCACCATTATATCAAAAATTTAAATTTTTCCTATTCCTTCAGTCAATCTCAAGATTCAGCTATCTACTTAAGAATGCGAGATCATTTTTGTTTTTGATAATTTAAGCCAGAGGTATCACAATCACCAACAAATGCCTTTTTTTGGAGGACTTTCGGGAGAAGTATACATTTTTACATGTCACTGGAAACTTAGAAGTATACACTACGTGAATAAATATTATTTATAAAAAATTAATTTAAAAAACCGTCTTGTAGGGCCCTGCAACTGTATATAACCCCTTAAGATATATATATTTTTAAGACTCCGAATAATTATTTTCTCTACATTTAAAGCTAAATATTTAAATCTCCAAAAGTTAGCTATTATTTAAATACATTTTCTTTCCTTAAAGTTTGCTACGTTACTTCCTTTGCACAATCCCCGAAAACTATGCAATATTTTTTGAAAACAAGTCTTAAATTTCGTTAAGTTAAACTCGAGAAAACACCTGCTCACATTTTTATAGTTAATGGTTGCCACACAAACCAGAAAGACCATTAATGCATGAACAAAAATATGTTTATTTTTGCGTTCTGCATTAAAGGACAAAAAAAAAAGTCTTCTTCTACTTCAAATACGAAAATATTAATACGCCAAAATAGGATAATATTTTGCACAACATAAATATGTCTTGGGGTTTTATAAAGTGACACAAATTCCATGTTTAAGTTAAACACTCCAGTATTATAACGATTGTAGGTAGAGTCTATATGTTTGACCTGGCTTTTAAATAGCCAGATAAATACAATAACAATATGAAATTCAGGTTTTGATTCAGCCAGAGCCGTAAAAACTCACACATTGAATTGTATTGTACTTTAGTACACACACAAACTGACACACACACATTCAAGTTTGGAAATCGTTGCGAAGTTATATTTGTGCAACGAATAAAAACTTTAATACCAACCTGTAAGACAGCAAAAATGACTGCAAAAACGGTAACAATAAGTAGACAAGCAGCAACCGCAATTGCTGTTATTGTTGTCAAAGGTGAACCAACACGTGAAAATAATCCACCAACACCTGTTGTCGAGCTATCCGCATCATCTAGTAAATTCCCATAAAGACCACCATTGTTGCCGTAGGAGCTACCAAATTGTTGTTGTTCCGCTGCAGCCGCAATACGACGTTTACCAGCTGGTGAAGCATTTATGCAACCACCTAAAAATTTTAACGAAATAAACAAACAAACAAACAAAGACATAATAAATTTAGAATTTTATTAGAGAAAGCTTTCAATTGCAAAATCTACGCTAGCGTTAGCACTTACCGGTATCTTTGTCACAGTGACAACATGTTTGATCCTCCGGTGCTGCATCATTTGCACAACAGGGCACACATTGATTATTGAGACGATCCAGGTGTAGGGGAAAGGCACATGTTTGACATGAATACTGGCCGGGTCCGGTGCAAGAACGACAGGATTCGTGACAAGTTTTACATGTTTGTGTTGGTGAGTCATAAAACTGTGAACCTAAACATTCCATGCAGAGACCACCATCCAACATGAAGTGGGCGGGGCATGCTGTACATGCTAATGGGCCAGCACCTAAAAAATTTAATTGGTTTTTAGGTAAAATTATTTTTAATAGAAAAATATAATTTTTAGTTAAAAAAAAATATATTATTTTTAAAAAAAAGTTGTGTTTTTCAAACAAAAAGTACATTTAAAAAAGTTTATTTTTGTTTAAAAAAAAAAAATGGAAATCCTTTGAACCAACCAAAAAATTGATAGATTTGATCTCAATTATTTTCTAATATATTAAACCGAAATTAGTAATAAGTATAGGCCATTACGTCAGAATCAAACAATGATTACTAGCTTTTATTTTATTATTTTGATTAGCTCTGAACTGAAACGAAAAGAAAGTTTTTTGCATGACTACATATAAAATAAAATTCAATGAACGTTTGACTGTTGAACAAAAGTCCAGAAGGATCCATCAATTTCTTTCATTATGAAGGGTTGCTAGTGGAATTTGTGAAAAATGGATTAATAGATAGGTAGATAAATACATAGGATTCTTTTCAAATACCGTTACAAAAATTATTATTTCCATAACTTATTTATACAACAAAAATTATACAGCATTGTTTAAAATCGTCCGCTGGAAGATTGGTGTATACAATTTTTATTTATTTAGTTAGACTCAAAAACTAAATTCATTTACTAACATATTTAGTTCTATATTTTAAAGCATTTTTTACAAAGTTAGACAGGTTTTTCCAACAAGTATCATCACCACCATTTAAAACGTGAACTATATCAAGATCTGTTAACGTTATACGCTTATTAAGTTAAGTACTGGGCATTTACCAATAAAGTGATGTCTAGTTTCACACTCATTGAGATTACGCAATGAGCAAATTCGGACCTTTCGAGTGATCTAAGTGCATGAAAATTCTTTGCGAAGTTTTTTATTTACTTAATGGCGTTGATATATTCCTATCTTCATCGACTCTATTAAGTTTATATAAGCATCATTCCCATTTAGTATGTTGGTTCTATAATATTGTGCTCTATATTAAAATACTACAATTTACTTATAAAGGCTTTGTACCAATAACTAACTATAAGTAACTTCGATAGCACTGTGCTACAAGAAAAAGTTTCCTGAGTGGGACCAACGGGAAATTAAAGTAGACAATACATATGTCAAAACCTCCATTGGCTTTTTTCGACGATATTATTCCTTAGGGCTTAAATTAATATGTTAAAAGACCATTTTACCTATACAAAAGTTATGTTTTCGTATTAAATTTCATGTTAAAACGAAAAATATTTTTCTTTCTGTTAAGAGGGCAGATACATGGGGTCAAAATATAGAATTTCGAATTTTATTTTTAATTTTTTTAAATTTTTTTTTAAAATTTTGTGTAACGTATGCCAATTTTACATTTTAAAATGTTGTAGTAATATTTATTATACCCTATACCACTATGTGGTTTGGGTATAATGACTTTGTGCTGCTGTTTGTAACAACCAAAAATATTTGACCTAGACCCATCTTTAATTATACCGATCGAATCAGAATCACTTTCTGAGTTGATTTAACAATGTCCGTCCGTCCGTCCGTCCGTCCGTCTGTGTGTCCATGTAAAGCTTGTAATCAAACTGCAGGTCGCAAATATGAATATATTTTGATGAAATTTGGTATATAAGCTTTTATCGGCCATGGGATGAACGCTATTGAAATTGGTGAGAATCGGTCCATGTTCAGACCTAGCCCCCATACAAATTACCCATATGAAATCGACATAAATTGCCATATGATCCAAATTGTCATATAGATCTTACTCAAATTGGGTTTGTATACGTTCATTACATCCACTAATGAGTAGTCCAAAAATGATCCTTTGACCAAATATAGAGCTGCTTCCCGATCTTCACTTAAATCTATTAAAAAACAAAAATATTGCACTGATTCTTCTCAAATTTTGTTTGTACATATTTTTGCAAAATACAAGAGACTTTACCAAACCTGATCAGGATCGGTCCATTTTTGGACCTAGTCCCTTTACAGATATAGCATCCGATATGAACTTTTACATATCTGCAGCCAAAAAAATTAATAAAAATCCCACTCAAATTTGGTTTTTGCTTATTTTCAATGTCCAGTTAGTTGGGCCTAAGAGATAGGGTTTCTAAACGCATGGTATAGGGTATCGTATAGTCGGTCTAGACCGACTATAATTTTTCTACTTGTTTCTTTTTGTATTTAGTAAAAAAGGAAACAAAACAATTAAGATTAAATAAAGATTATTGAAAATACTTAAAAATAGTATAAAAGACTATAAAAACTATAACCTAATATGGGGTGTATATTGTTCCAATACCGATTCCATGTTTACTTAATTTCCTACTCATTCATGTATGGTTTACATACTAGTAGCCCTTATACCTGGAATCCCAATCACATAAAAAACACATGTATTTTATGTATCATGATTGCAACCCACGAAGAATTGCTATTGCTTTTAAGTCACAGCATATTTTCCATCGATGTTTATTGTAGTATACTTTTTCGAGAATAGTTTTTAATGATTCGTACGTCTCCTTCGTTTCTACACTGTAGGCAATTGGTACTGATGGTTTCAAATTGGTTTGATGGAGCAAAACTGCTTTCAAACTAGTTTTAGAGCTATCAATAAATAGTCTCCACTTTTCCGCATTGTAACTAATGTCCATTTTGCTCATTAGTTTGTCGACATCCTTGCAGTAAGCAGATGTTTGCTCATTGTTGACAATAAGGCATTCTTGCAGGCTTGCTTGGTGGTGTCGATATGATGTAACTTTTGTTCCACGGGCCAAGACATATTTTGAATTTAAAAGTGAAGCCAATTCTTAGAATTTGCGTTGTGAAAGTCCAAGTATTGCAACAGTGGAGTCCAGCTGATTTTGCGTAATCAAAATAGGTTTAGTTGACAGTATGGGCTAAGGAGCAAATAAGGAGAAAGCACGTCCTGGCTCGGAGGTTTTGGGACTGGACCATGTTCTGAGTGCTGTAATGTAATTTGAGAACTTGGAACACTTAACTAAACTTTACTCTTCATTTTTCTTTTGTTCATACCAGTTACGAAAAACAGATCATCGGCACTCCAAACGGCAACTTGGTAAGTCTTCTGTTCTTCCAGCTTTAACATAAGTGTAACACTCTTTTCAAACAATATTTGAAACCCATAGTACGTTGAAAATAACTGAATGATTAAAATATGTCTCGTGCACGCATATAAACTCTTCAGTGAAGGAACCATGTTTCGACGTATTTGTGGTGTAAATGGCCACAAACGTAAGAAAAATTGTTTATATTACAAACCATTTTATAAACGTTATTAAATTAAAACAAAATATTTTTTTTTCTAAATAAATTAAACAAATTTAAAATTTATTTTCACTTTATTTAAATATTATTAAATATTGATTTAATAAAACATGTAAATCCTTTGTTTTACAATGGTCCAAAAATTGGATGTAGAGTATTCACTAACGGGTATTCTTGGTGTCTCTTCAGTTATTGGGAGTGATGAAAACCTATTAGCCAGATTAATTAAAGAAACAATGATAAGTACCCTATTGGAAAAATTGTAAGAACTGGTAACGTGACCAGTCACTTTCAAATGGGTTTGGCTTAGGACGGGGTTAGGTGCCCCTCGTGACCTGTCATAGAACATTGCAACTGACCCATCCTAAATTATAACCTTCAGAAAATCAACTTTTTATTTGTGAATAAATCGAGTATGAAGTTAAAACATCGTCATAACGTACTGCATCATGACGTAACGAAACTCAAATGAACTCGACATAAATTATGTAACGTAATATAATGAAACGTTTCGTAAAGTAACGTAACGTTACTCGACACCCGAAAATAATATTGGAAACAAAAATTATTACAGTTAACGTAACTCTACCTAACATTACGTAATGAAAGATAACGGTAACTTGAAACAAAATACCAGTTGGTTTAAAAATATCAATGAATAAAAGCAAAACAATTAAAATAAATTAAAAAGTACCATTTTATATGGAAAATTGAGTGGTAGGTTCACATTTTCACTCATAACTTTTGAACTCCTCGACCGATTTGGCTAAAATTCAAACTCAGCCTGTATAGGAATATACCAAACCATTGATGTGAAATCGACATTGAGTATTGCGCTGAGTGAGTTTTCGCGCTGTGATCACATCATATATGATGCAGGGTAAAACAATTTTGCACAGAAAATGTATCAGAAAATGTGTTAAAAGTGTAATTAAGATCTCATTGAGAACAAAAATTAATAAATTTAATTCTTTTAGGCCTAAAATGTTCAATTCCAATTGTTTATTTTATACATTGATGCACTCTGTTGGATGAAATATAAAAAAAGATAGAAAAATTTGCCTCAAAATAGCCCAACTTCAAACCGTTATAAAAAAGCAATACGAGCTAACTTTTAAAAACCCTTTGGGGGTTTTTCTCTAACGATAGTCTGCTCTCATTTTCCGTTGGTCCCATTCGAGAAAGTTTCGATGACCCAAAATATGTTGCACAGTGTAATACATGAGGTAATCTTCAGTTTTCGTAATCAAAGATGTTTTCAAAATATACTGAAGATGTACACTACATGAGTAAAAGTGACCTTCTTCTTGTTCGGTTTTTAAAAATATTTCGTAGTATTATCAGGAAGTTTTAAAATACGTTTGGTGAAAAACCGCCGTAAATTATCGATTTCATAAAACCACAATTAACCTCATATTTGTGCATCGTAACCCTGAATTGATCTGCATACTGCATGCAACATTTTCCATTTTGAATTTAGTGAAACTCCATCCTAATTATAAACCCTTTCGACGTAGCGTTTATGCTGGCTTTAGCTTTGTCATTTTTGGGTTTTATATCGACAGCTCAATTCCAAAACATGCTAAGTCGAAAAATTGAATTTTGCAAGAGAAGCTCTTAAAGTTTATGGGCGATATCTCCAAAACTATATGATGTATAACTTTGAGTCTTTCAATGCTTTTATTAAAAATGTAAACAATTCTTTCCGAGCTCTAAACATTTTAAATCTGTAATATTTAAAAATGACATAGCATTCTTTAGCACGAACACAAATTTATGAATGTGTCGTGTAAGTCGACATAGCATCTTTTTGATATTTCTTCAACGGTTTCGTTGGTGGCGTTGTTTGGTTTGGAAAATATCTTAAGTATTAAGATGAATTTACCTACATACATAGACGAACGTATATTCTATATCATTGTTAATAACTAAAGTTTCTTGTTTATCAATGTCTTTTAACTCTTTAGATTTTGTTTGCAATATAAATGGTGATTTAATTTTATATCAATAATTTTCTTTTCATGCTCATTCGAGTTTTTAAGCTTTTCGCAAAAATCACATTTACCTTTTTTTTATATGAAATGATATGTTAGAAGCATTTTTAAAAGTGAGGCGATATTGTGGAAACCTTGCCTTTAAATTGCCATTTTCGATAAATCATTATTCATATAAACGATACATTTGTGCCACTGATGAAATCTCTCCATCTAAGTACATCTTCCACTAAAGGAAACTCCTTACCATATATTTAACAAAATTTTAAAGTTCCAGATCCATTTTTTGAAATTTTGTTTTTAAAAAATTTTTTAAAATTTAAAAAAGAGTTTTCAAAATTTGACCAAAAAAATTTTCCATTTTTGGCTTCATTGCGGTTTAGGATAAAAACGTGGTAATAAAACAATACTTCGTGTCTGAGTGCACATAGGTATAGAGACCAAAAAAAAAAAAATTCAGCTTTAATTATTTTGTTAAAGTTAAAAAACTTTCCGTCAAATTAAACCACCTAGTTTTTTTTGGCACAAAAGAGGTCTGGGGCATTTGTTATTTCTTGGCGACTTGTTCTTCGATTTCTAAGTTATATAGCTTTTTGAAAATACATTTTTGTACTTATATGGATTCATATAAGAACTTGTCGAAAAAATTAGACCACAGAACGAAATTTTCGTAATATCTGAAAAAGTCATATTTTCCCCAAATAAACACACTTAAAATTTTCGGTCGCGTTGAGGCACCCATACATTTTTTTTGATTGACCCAAAACTTTGTATTTGCTATTAGCATATTTCTAGGGGGTGAGACCGAGACCTAGTGCTCATGGCTCAACAAGTTTTGTGGTCTTAAAGCCACGAAATGTGATTCCGTATAGGTTCAGCTTTATACAAACTGGTTTTCATATAGACATGTAGATTAAGATAAGTTTGCTTCATATGATTTCTATAAAAGCTGTAAAAATTATGAAGTTGACAACAGTTTCAATTGCTGCATAGATACATATTATTTCAATTACAGTTATCTGGAACCCCTATATCTTACAACGTTTTTTTGTTAGAGCAAATATTTTTTTATATTCAGTATAAGATTATCGCAAAGTATATTTTATAAGTTTATACCGGAGATAAGATGTCAATCCAATGAGACATTTATTTGTTTCATTTTATGTCCTTATCCAGATATTTCGTAATTTCATAATTTTATGAATCGTCTTAAAAATGTACAACACATTTTCAATATTATCAATATTCAAAATTTTTCAAACTTTAAAACGTTCTACACTTTTGTAAATTCTAAAAGATCTCATGAATTTCCCCCTATTATGAAATTTCAGGTTATGATTGTATTGCTATTAGTACGATGTTTGCTGACTGTTTCGCCACAACTTATTCAGATGCTCAATATATATAACCGCAGTTGTCATCCTTTTGATCTGGCTTCAAATCAAATAATTCGTTTTATATTTATTGAACGCGCTGACGTTGCACATAAATTAAAGGGATTAAGAACTTCATTGGACCATGAAAACCTGAACCATGATCATATTTAACACATCTATCAAATATGGTTACTTTCCTTATTATCAATCCATTATTTAATTCCGGTTGTAAATCTGATGTAAGGAACTATGGAGGAATTGAAAAACCTAGTTTAATTCCCAAACTTTTTGAGGAATTCATCGCGGGCTTCTAAGCCATAATGTATCATCTGTAATATCACCGTTTCAGCATGGCTTTCGGAGGGGTTGCTCAACTCTAATACATTTTTAACAGTTAACTTCTTTTGTCAACCGAAGGCTTGTAAAGAAACTGATGCTACTTACACCGACTTTTGCCATAATCTTCTTTTAAAGATATTAAATTTGATGGGGATTACTTCCAATAGTCTTTAATGGATAAAATCTTACTAATGTGATAGACAGCAGAATGTTAAATATAAAAATAAAGCATATAAAATTATAAATGTCCTTTCAGGTGTTCCGCATGCCAGCCATGTGGGTGCATTTCCTTTTTTCCTGTTCATAGACAATCTCCAAAACATTATTAAATTTTGCATTACATTAATGTACGGTAATGATGTTAAAATCTTCCCGGCTTACAATGAAGAGTCTGATCATCTATATCTATAGAAGGACCTTGATCTTTACGTGGTGCAATATAAACTTAATGGAACTGAATGTGAGGAAATGTAAATACATATAAAAAATAAGTGTAAATTACTCCCTGGGTGGACAGCCGTTGGCAGCAGTTCCTACCTTTCTGGATCTGGAGATTTTGCTCATTGCAAAACTGAGTTTCATGTCACATATTAATATGATGGTCAATAAAGCTAAAGGCGTACTTGCTATAAGCGATGTACCAAGGAATTTACTGATTCCTATATCACTAAACAGCTATATACATCTTTCGTAACACCTATGAAGGTGGCTCAATTATATGGGATTCTTTATACAATATCCATATAGATCATACTGAGTCCATTTAAAGACAACTTCTTCTGTTCTGTTTGCGGAACTTTTCTTGGAACCCGGCAAAAAATATTTCTATCTTAAGCCAGCAGATTAGCGTTAATTAAATTGCCAACACTCGAAATCCGTACAACCATGCTGAATGTGCATTTTTGCTACATCTGATTAGTGATGATGTGTCCTCAAAATTCTGGTTACGCAATATTTCATTTAATGTTCCTCATCGACCTACACGCTACCTTCATCCACTTTCACTTCCAATTTTCCGTACCAACTATGCCAACGCCGCGGCACGCCGATCCGCTAGGAGTTTATGTACTAACATTTATAATTTGTAACAATTTGTTGATTATTGTCTAATTGCTAATATTGTAAAAAAATATATTCTGCACTTAAACCGTAAATACACAAATTATTTCTTATCGTAATGTCTGTAAGAATTTATTACATAGACTAAAGTAAATATATATAAATAAATTAATATTAAAGCAAATCATCTTTAAAAGTCTTAAAACAAAAACGTTAACAAACTTAAAACTTAATAAAAAAATAAAAAAAAAAAATTACTAAGAATTCTTTACGATTATTGGCATGTATTTCAACTTAAATTTACACCAACTCTTAGAGAAAGACAAATTGCTACACATATTCTGTTCTTAATAAAAAAATAACTTACCATTACAAGTTTTACAATAATGATGACACTTTTGACAACCAAACTCTGACTTGTAAAAACCCTCTGGGCATTCGGGATGACATTCACCACCAGCTAACTGCCAACCACTAGGGCATTGAACGCATTGATCACGCCGTGGTCCACTGCAGGTATTACAGCTAAGATAACACTTGGCACAAGTACCACGGTCGCTATAATAGCTGTGTACACCATTAAAAAGTGTGATGAACGTTTAAATATAAAAAGACACATAAAAAAAATTTGTTAAAAATGTCATAAAAAAGTTTTACTAAATGTTAAAATAAAGTTTTGAAAGGTGGACAAACTCAGCAAAGAACAAAAAAAAATAAGACGACTACTTGTCTAAAAGTTTATGTTTAAAAGCTTTAAGCTCTGAAGCTAAACTCTATAGAAATTAAGGTGGTAACTAAATCATATAATTTGGATTTATGAGAAATGTTGACCTATTGAAAGATAACACTGTGGAACAAATTCAGGTTAGCAAAAGTTAGGTCGATTCTGAGAGTGGGGGGGCGTTTGTTTATGTTAGTTAAAAATTTTTTTTAATCGACCTTCGAACTTTGCAGTCAAATGCCGATTTTCAGCATATTGTTTGTATGGTTTTTTGGCAATAACTCGTCGACTTATTGATACTTTTTCTTTGCTTTGCAGGTCTGAAAAAGTTCATACCGTATGGTATATCCACATACGGAGTAGGTAAACACTGGACCGATTCAGACCATATCTGGTAAAGTCACGTATTTTTTTTTTTTACAAAACATACATATACGTGCACAAACTAAATTTGAGAAAAATTTGTGCAATATTTTTGTTTTGTCGCCCTATAAGTTTATTTTTGGATAACTGATTAATGGATACAATAAACATTCGCAGACCAAATTTAACCGAGATCTATATGATAATTTGAAGCTCATAACAATATAAGTCGATCTCGTAGAGCTCGTTTGTATAGCGACTAGTTCTGAACATGTACCGACTTTCACAAATTTCAATATCTTTCGTCCTTTGGTAAATAAAAGCTTATATACCAAATTTTGACTACAAGGTTTACATGGACACACAGGCGTACAGACGTACAGACGGTTGGAGAGATATCCCTAAATCGACTCAAAAGTTTAGCTTTAATCGATCGGTATAATAAAAGATAGGTCTAGGTCAGTACAAAGTCATGATGTTTTATATACTTTGGCAAATAGACGCATACCAAAAACACAAGCCATATGACTTAGCAGACGCAATCTAGTACAAGTAGCGCCATCTCTTGTAAATCTATGGATTTAAAGTTATATATATAAAATAAAAACAAAAATGTATAAAAAGTAAAAATACATTTTTTAGGAGCAAAAATAATTTGTGGTGTCTGGTGAGCACAATTAAATTTACAGTTACTACATCCACTGGTTTGCGGCTGAGCTAGAGCTACGATATTTGCCTGAGATTGCTGATTGCTATTTTAATAGACAGACAAATGGCCTCTGAATGTTATGAGACCCTGGTCATTATCGAATGGAATATAAATAAAGTTAGGCATCTAAATGAAAAGTTGTTTAAAGAGCGTGTGAAATTGTGAAGGGTCCGCAAAACCCACATGCTTTTTCTGTAAATAAAATAGTGTTCCTCCACAAGGTTGAAATTCTTATTCAACATAAATTATTTTTTCCTTAAGTTTTTTACCTTAAAAAATATGTTTTTCTCTCAGTACACTAAATGTATAAAAATGGTTGGAACCCTAATATGCTAATAACGAAAACTAATTTAAAATTATTACACTTTTCTCCAGCCAGAACTACTTGTCATTTTTGTTTAAGGAAATTTTTAACGACTCCTTTTAAAATCTTTCAATTTGCATTAATTCATACTTGGTCTGAAATTCTGGTCTGTACGAATACTTAAAATGCTCTTCGTATTATTTTCATATTAATTCCGTTGTTTGTTTTCATTTCAGTTTTCGATAATTACCCATCAGCACAGGTGGTACGACATTCTCCACTTTGTAGTTGTAATCCTTTGGCACATGCTGTGCAATTCATACGTGATACACATTGAGTACATGTATGCAAACATTTAGCGCAAACACCAGCCTCCATGTAGAAACTATCGTCGCAAGAGCTTACGCAGTGATTGTTTTGCAACAGCAGACTTTGGGGACAACTCAAACAGTGTGATTCGGTGGGTCCATCACATGTCTCGCAAGTACTGTGGCATGGATGACAGTGGTTGTTATCAAAGTATTCAGCTGAAATAAGAACAAAGAAAAACAAGGAAATTAAGAGGATGAAAAAGAAATTGTTGCTATGTCTTTAATAATTGTTTGGAATTTATTTAAACCTTAAAAAATATTTGCAGATGACGGGGTTTTTCGCTTAATATGTACTACTTTATTTTATGACCCATTTAAATTTATTCCAGAATTGGCTAAACTTTTTAGTTTATTAATTTATAAATGTTTTTTAAGAAATATACAATGATACTTTTATTTGACTTTATACAGAAAAAAATTTTATACTACATTTAGGTTTCCAATTTAAATAAAAGCAATTTAATATCGGTTTTATGTTTTCGACATCTAATTTTTTGGTTTCTGAAAAATATCTTTAATAATCTCATTCATTTGTATCTTTTTTTGAAGCAACAAAAACATTTAATGATTGGAAAATTCAAAATTAGACCCGGTAAATTTTTCATTTCCATATCTAATTTGAAATCGCGGTGAAATAATATAAAACATGAGCGAATTATCCTTTAAAATTATTTATATTCACCGCCAACACCAACACCGGTAAAAAAGTAAAAAAGTATAAATTTTTTCCTCGGGGGTTAAACCCAAGGATGACACATGGGCTCCACACAAACGTCGTTAGACCTATTGTAACTTAAGCATCCGTTGTTAAGCATCCGTTGTACGTCGTTAGACCTATTGTAACTTAAGCATCCGTTGTTATATGAATGAAAAGGAAGTGCTACATTAAATCAGTGTAGAAGATATAGCGCCTCCACTGCATAGGAATCACTGGTGAAATACGCACTACTTCTACGAGGGCTTTAGAAACTATTCTATCTACACACTTAATTGAGTTTAGAATTAAGGATAACAGGGGAATATATAACCGACCATATGACCTCACACCAAACAATTTTGGACCAAGTACCGGTCTTTAATACAGTAAATATTAGCTGTGATAGATTCACGGAAGCGTCGACAAACACACTCTGCAGTATACGAATACCATACTGAAAAAGTTAAATAGATGGGAATATTCTGCATAAACTTCCAGGATCACACTGCTATATGGATGGATCTAGTCTGGATGGTAGAACTGGTGTAGGATTATGGAGGCCTCATCTATTGGTAAATACCTTCATCTGCCGGACTACAGCTCCGTGTTCCAGATTGAGTTGGTCGCGATAACGGATTGTATTACATTTATTGGCATACGGGAAATCCCAAATCCAGAAACATTAGAATATTTACACACAGCCTAGCTGACAGAAAGATTGCTGACGAACTGGCCAGGAAGGGTTCTTCCCTGGCTTTAGTCAACTTAGGAAATCCATTATTTTTTGAAATTCTCAAACTGAAACTTGCTGATGGGCAACCAGTTCGCATGTAACAATTTGGGAGATTACTGATGTGGGTGAGGTCACGAAAATATTATGGGGCACTCCCAACAATACAAATAGAGAAATCCTGCATCTTAGTAGAAAGAAAATAAGTAAGATAACTGGTATCCTCACTGACACTCTGAGAATTTAGGCATTAATAGAAAATCTGGACAAGAAAGTAGAAATTATATTCAAAATATCCAGTAGAAAAGCAGCAGGGCTCGGACTGAAAAAAAAAAGTTACAGAAAGGAATGCTGTAACAGATATTGAGTTTCTGAATCCAAATTTGTATTTTGCTAATTCTCGAGAAAATGTCGAAGATAAGTAGATGAAATTTCTGGTATGGTAAGCAAGTAATTTATTACACTGGAATTTATATTAAGAGGTGTTTGCAAAAAATACTCGTACCTTTCAAAAGCCAACACAATATGTCCACATATTTTTGGCCCGATTTTGCATCTTGCCATTACTGTAAAAATGTTATTGTGTGGTACAAGAACAATAACTTGGCTTTTGTAGATATGGAGGCAAATCGACCGAACTGACCACAGCTCAGGCCAGTACTGGGAGTTAAGGAGCACAAAAAAGGTATCCCGAGATGTGGAGGAGTTTAAACGGAGATGAAACCGCTATAAAATCCCAAATGAAAGTGTTACAGACAGAGATTCATAAGTATGTATATAATTGTTAGATATATAATAGAGCTTTCATTATATAAAAAATCAAAATCGAGTTAAATGATTTCCTTATTATTATGTTTTACTAGCAGATTCCAACCCTCAAAATTCGAGTGTAAATTCTAGGAAACTTTACTTTTTCATTAAATAAAGACCCTAAAGTTATGGTAATCAATTGTAGCCAATTCACAGATCAACACAAAAAACAAATTTATTTTTATTACAAACACATTAACAAATTTAGTAAACACATACATAGCATTGTATAATTTTATGTATGTGTTAGTAGCAACTTTAAATGCAACTTACTCAAAATAAAGGAACAAATTTAAAAATCTGTGAATCTGCAAAACGGCTGAAAAGAAATACCTTTCAAATAATATACATTTGGTCAAAATCGGGATAAAATAGTAGAACAAAACATCGGTCACAAGAAATCGCCTAGCCTATTAATATTATAGATTTATGTTAAAATTTTTTGATATAATAATATTTTTAGTAAAAACCAATCGCAACTTTTTCCATTCCAAAATTTGCTATGAAAAGAAATTATAATGCTCGTCAAGTACAATTCCAGGTACTAGAACTTGACTAAAACGAATCACTTTATCTATCATGTCAGTATGTCAATATTGAGTAACTTAAAAAAACAAGCACTTTCCATATCTACATATAATATAATAAAGAGGTAATGTGTGTTTGTTTGTAGATGGTAATCTTTTCAACTACTCATATGATTTTAAATATATTGGTTCCAATATTTGAAGTGGTCCTTAAGGATAGATATAGGCTTCAGATTTTTTTGTTGATATTTTTAGTGGGCGTGACTCCTCCCACATAAATTGTATTTTTAATATCACATATATTGAGTACTATGACAAAGAGACCTTTGCAAATTTGTGTGATGTCACCTATTATTTTTATTAGTAGCCATGTTAAAAATGTGCGGGATTGGATAAGTGGGCGTGGCACTTCACACGAGTACTATGATAGAGACAGCTTTGCAAATTTGTGTTAGTAGTCGGATACAAAATTGGTGGTATCTCCCAAAGTAAATATAACATGTCATATATCTGAAGTACTGTATTAGTGAGGTACTTTTCGTTAGCCTATAAGTTATTCGAGTTATTAGCCGAACAAGAAAATGGATGTGATCGGAGCATTGGGCGTGGTACTGCCCAAACAAAGTAAATATATATCATATAACTGGTGCACCATAAAAGCGAAAGCTTTGACACTTTGCACGAGTCCATCAGATAATTAGTGGGCATGGCACATCCTATACAAAATAATATGAAGTACTTCGAAAGCGACATTCTTGAAAATTTTGATAAGTACACTAATTATCAATGTAAGAAGTTGTGGAAAATATAAGCGGAATCGCCAATTCAAAAACCACCGCCAAAATCTCCAAAATCAAAAATCGCCAAACCGAAAATCCCAAAACCGAAATCTTTAGAATAAAAAATGGGCAAAATCGAAAATCGCTAAAATAAAAAATCGCCAAAAATCAAAAATCGCTAAAATGAGAAATTTTAAAATGATATTCTAAATTCAAGGCCTATGTTGTCAGATTTAATTTGCTCCACAGTGGGAACGCCAAAAATTTGATAATTGCTGGACCGAATGAATAAACAAATAATGTTGCGTATCAACATTGAAATTAAAAAAGATAAAATAAACTAAATGAAATGTTTTAATTGCACAATACAAACTTTGTAGAAAAAATTGATTATGAAACAAAACATTTCAATAAGTCTTGGTAGGTTGTAGCGAAGCGCGACGGCGCAAACTAGTGTGTGATATTTTAATTGAACTTGATTTTTTTCAATTCAGCTCTGACTACTTTTTGAATATAACATCAATTAAATGGCCGCCTTTTACTTTCCATCTCGGGCTGCTAGCGATGATTTCGGCATGATCTTATTAATGACCTGAGGCCTCTTGGCGTTCACATTGATTTTTAATTAACCCCCAAAAAGTTGTCGGGAGGGATCAGTGTGGCATGTTGCACCTTCTTGTTAAAACCAGTAATCATCCAAACCTTTCTACGCATTTGAGGGCAGAAGACATGAAGACATTGATATTGTTTTCCGTTGACAGTTTCGCCTTCTCTGAAGAAAAATAGGCCAATGAGCGTTTGTAGAAACCAGCCCAAACAGTCACCAGCCCAAACAGTCACTAGGAATTTTCATTCCCAAATGTGATAATTATGCTTTTTGACATGACCACAGACCGTAAAATTGGTGCATCGGAATTCCCTTCCAAAGTCAGGTTCATGGTCAGCCATTCGAGCGAGTGTTTGTCCGTATTGCAAGTGAGGCGGCTGGTCTGCCAGCAAAATTGTTGGAGAGAATTGCACTTTATACGGAAACAAACTTCCCCTAATTCTTCAAAATGAGCCAAAAAGTGGTTCCACTGATGCCAAAATGCTCTCTTTTATCACTTCAACTAGTTCATTGGAACGTCTTGGGCTTTGATGAACGGAATGCGGACCTTCTCCCACTGTCTCGAGCTCAACAATATTCTACAATAAACGACGAATACTGTTGTTAGACCGCGATATTTCCAACGATTTGCACGCTGAGCTAGCACAACGACTATTTCTAATGTTTTGGTGTAAAACTGTACTGAATAACGTTTAAAAAACGTGCATTATTAAGTCAATCGGATTTAAAATGCCAGAGGTCAAAATGTTATCGTATCGACATAAAATATGGTGAATCTGAGAAAAGTTTCTTAAGAAGACATTTTCAGCATAAAAATATCAGGTTTTTCTAACAAATAAAAACCTTCAGACGCAGAACGATTTTCTAAAAAATATTATCACAAATTATTTCTGCATAAGTTTAATTAAAATAAAACGATTTTAATCAATGTCATATTTTCCATTCGCAATTTTAAATAAAATTTATATAAATGGTAACACCAAAAGTAACTTGTATAATTGAAATTGCACACCCTTTTACTGTTAAATAGTTTTCTTTCTTTTCCGGAGCCCGTACAAATATCAACGAAACACATTTTGAAGGTAATACTTGTGGGTATTATTGCGTATATACGTTTATTAGGGTTGTATTTGCATGTAGGAATAGCGCAATATTTATATTTTTAAACTTCAACTTTTCCGGGAACTGAAAAACTAATTTTGTTATTTTTTACAATAAAATATGTTTTAAAAAACATAGCGCAATAGAATAAACATTTAAAAATATTTTTAAAGACTAGATATACTAATAAACTTATTGGAAAAAATTCAAAATTAATTTTATATCAAATAAACTCATTTATGTGGAAGTACATAAATAAGTTCCCTACTAGTTCCCTGGTAGCGGTGCATTCTAGCATAACCTTGGTAAAGGTTATTTTCATTGCCTACATTAAAAACAACAAAAACGAAATGCCAAAAAAAAAAAAAAAATAACGAGAAAGCGAAGTAACGATAGAATGGTGACCGTGGTTGCTAGTTATTAGCTTTTATGGTATTTTTAATGCCATCAGGTGCCTAAGGCATGTTTCAATAGCCAAATGTACATGCAACACAGAACATAAACAAGAACAACAAACAACTGGCATCAACAACAAGAACATAAACAACAACAGTACTAACAACAACAAAACATGAAATGTTTGCACTTACAATTACCATTATAACGACAAGCACAGAGGATGTCATAAACAAAGAGTTGAGTTTTTAGGCCAACAAATTTATGGTAAAAAAAAACATTGTAATTTTACTTTCCTATTTGGTTGATTTTGGATTTGGATGACTGATAAAAATCCAATTTAAATTATGCATTTTTATTATAAACATTTTTTTTATAGGTTTTTTATCATTTAAAATGTTTATTTTTATGTGTGGGTGATTTGTTAAATATGGTTTGCAAAAAAAAAAAAAAAAAACAACCAAAAAACGTTTTTAAAAGATTACGTTTTGTGTAATTAAAGCGCATATTTTAACGATATGATTTTTAAATAATGATTGCAATAAATAAATGGCAGTTGGAGTTGTAATTTTTTTTTTTGGCATATTTTTGGGATATAAAATAAAATCTTAATAAAGCATATTTTTGGGTGATTCAATTTTATATTCAAACAGGTAGGAAAATTATGCAAGGGTTACAATTTAGTTTTGGTGGCAAAACAAGTAAAAAAATAATTTTCATAAAAAAATGGCTTTATTTTTGAAAATACCCTGCAGGAGGATCAACCAATTTTTGAAACACTTTTTCCAATAAAAACGAGGTGACATTTTACATGGATCAACCCTTCTTCAGGCATCAGGAACCGTTGGCTTCCCAGTTTGTTATAAATGCGTAAATAAAAGTGAGTTAATCAGGTTTCTTCGGCAGATGACCCATTAATGCAATGTCTCGAAAAGCTATATGTTGTAGCTGACCTGTGACAGCCTTTTTTTAATGCTTTTCAAATTGTTTCAATGGGAAAAAATCATTGTGTCGGCCAAAAGTTCATGCAATGTTAAATATATGCTAGTGGTCCTATGACTAAGCATACCTAATTTACGTAAAACAAACCGCTTTGCTATTAAAAATGTAAAATTTAGCGATGTTATTAATTTAATATGGTTCAAGTCTCATCATGTGATGTACGCCACCATATAACTTATTCTTACCTAGTTTTCCTGTTAGTGTGAAGGCAATTAAATGGGGCCTGCAAAAAGGTTAGATATTTCTTGCATAGTTGTGTTTGGCTAAATTAGTTATAATGCAACAATTTAAGTATTCTGCAGGTCAGCTAGAGTATTGACAAAGATATGGGTCTACATCAGAAAATGAACTTAATTTGAGCTATTTTCAAAACAATCCATATAACAGAAAGTGGTTTATAAATAAATACTTCTCTTTTAAACCCTTTCACTACTATTGTGAACTACATTGCACATATTATTTTTATACGCGAACTTATAAAGGGTCCGCCATCTAACGTTTTTTTTCAACTAGTGCTTATTTCGTAAATGGTAACACTTAGCTCGTGTCTGATTTGACAGATAATTAGTTTTATCCTTCCGCTCAACGAACATGGTTGTGTACACGCTTGAACAACTTTGGGAAATATTGCGACATTACTTTGAAAATCATGGTAATGTTGCAGAATGTGTGCGAAAATTGCGTACGTATTTTGGAAGAAGAGAAGCACCGTCAGCTCCGTATGTTCGTTATCTTGTGAAAAAAGTGAAAGAAACTGGCATCCTCATTGATAAACCAAAGCGTGAAAAGCCAAAAACAGTGCGTACACCCGAGAATATTGCTGCTGTGGCAGAAATTGTACGTGAAGCGCCATCAACATCAATTCACCGTCGTTCTCAAGATGAACATTTCGGAGGCATCATTGAGACGAATTTTGCATAAAGACTATGGTATGACGCCATACAAATTCCAATTGGTTCAGGAGTTGAAGCCAACTGACCATCGAATGCGTTTTCGCTTCGCTAAGTGGGCCTTACAGAAGATGCCGATTTTGCCAAAAAAAAATCATATTTTCAGATGAAGCTCATTTTGATCTTGGCGGGTATGTAAACAAGCAAAATTGTCGCATTTGGGGCACAGAAAACCCCCACGCATACATTGAAAAGCCGATACACCCAAAACGAGTCACTGTTTGGTGGGGATTTTGGTCCAGAGGCATAATTGGGCCATTTTTATTCGAAAATGAGCAAGGAGTGGCCGTCAATGGCGATCGTTATCGGGCCATGTTGAACGAATTTTTGTTCACAAACGTTGAAGTGGAGGATATTGGCAACATTTGGTTTCAACTGGACGGCGCTACGTGCCACACAGACGAAGTTACGCTCGATGTTTTGCGCCCTGTTTTTTAAGATCGCATTATCAGCCGCAGAGCTGATGTCGTTTGGCCACCTCGGACCTGCGATTTGACACCGTTGGTCTATTATTTGTGGGGTGCCCTCAAAGATAACTGTTACGCCAACAAGCCAGAGACAATTGACGCATTAGGGGACAATATTCGTGAAGCCATTGGTGAAATACAGCTGCACACAATCGATAATGTGCTTAAAAATTGGACCGATCATGTAGGCTACTGCATGGCCAGCCGAAGCAGCCATTTAAATGAAATTATTTTCCATTATTAACGGGAAGGATTGTACTTTCAAATAAAAAAAGAAATTTGGGATAATATTCAGTAGTTTTTTTTTATAGCATTTTCAAAAAAAAAAGTTATTTGGCGGACCCTTTATATCGATGCCGTAGCTGCAATAAAGATGCATTTATAACTATTAATTTGGTTATCGCATTTGCCGTCTTTTTCATGTTTTATAAATTTTGATCTTCCAGCACAAAGACAAGCTGGTTTTGAAAATATCAAATTGTTATAATTATTTTTTTATATTGCCAGAGCTGAAAGGAACATAAGAGCAATAAGACATTAACCCTGAGGAACACTATAATGTTATCAGAATAGACGATTTATCTAATAGAAATGTGCAGGAATAACAAACTGTAGGAAGTATGCCACGGAGAATTTCTCGTCGACTTATGAAATCATCTAACGCAGTAACGACTGTTGAATCTGAACAACTTTCATCATCTCCTCTTGGCAATTACGTTTGCACTGATGGCAAAAAAAAAAAAAAATATAGAATGGAGAGATATTCAATATACATCGCCAGAACCGATTGCAAATAATGATCTATACAAAGACCGTAATAGAGTTCAAAATCCATACGAATATTATCAACAATATCTCGCCCTGAAGTTCTTATGAATTTACCGCTGTTAAAAAAGGAATGCGCTTTAGTCCGCATTTGCAACCAGACAATTATCTCTTAAACTTGAATTTGTTGAATGAATCAAAGAAAAAATTGAAAAAAAATAAATATCCATTTCTGCTTTAAAATGCGATTCCAACAAAAGCTGAGCATTCCAACTCCACACTTAGATTGTTACATTCGCCTTCCAACCAAACAGAGATTTTTAATATGTTAACCGCGTAATAATACAAACCTTAAGGATACATTTTTTAAGAAATACCACATATTAAAAAAAAAAAAAACTTTTTGAGTAGTAAACCAGCAAGAAAATAAGTAAGAAAATTATAGTCGGCCTTGACCGACTAAGAATTATCCTATAGGGCTTACTCACTCATTAATGTATGTAATAAACATACACAAACCCAATTTGACCGAGATCTATATGACAATTCGGATATTATGGGATGTTAAGTCGATCTAATAGCGGGCATTTGTATAGGGCCTAGGTCTGAACATGAACAGATTTTCACCAATTTCAATAACGTTCATCCTATGGTCGATAAAAGCTTGTTTTGCTTAAGTCCGTCAAAATATATTTATATCGGCGACCTGTTCCTTGACTACAAGGACGGACGGACAGACGGACGGCCGGGCATCGCTAAATCAACTCAGAAAGTGGTTCTGAGTCGATCGTTGTAATAAAAGATGGGTGTAGGTCAAATATTTTTGGTAGTTACAAACATCGGCACAAGGTCATTATACCCTGGCAAAAAATATTGATATCTGGTAGAAAAAACCGTGTTTTCCTGAAATTTATGTCCTTTTTTAATTTTTTTTAGCTTATAAGTCCCTTGCAGAAGATTACTGTTAAGTATGTATTAGTATTAATAATGTGTACTCGAATCTATAATATTAATAGGCTAGGAGATTTTTTGTGACCGATGTTTTGTTCTACCATTTTATACCGATTTTGACCAATCGTATATTATTTGGAAGGTATTTGTTTTTAGCTGTTTTGCAGATTTACAGATTTTTAAATTTTTTCCTTTGTTGTGAGTAAATTGCATTTAAATTTGCTACTAACACATACATAAAATTACACATGCTATGTGTGTTTTATTAAATTTGATGTGTTTGTTAATGAGTTTGTTAGCTTCATTCACAATAATAATAAACCATAAAAATGTTGGTTTGTGAATTGGCTAAGTAGAAAAATAAAGTTTAAAATCAACTTAAAACTTTTATTTTATTTTGAAATATTTGATAGATGGCATGAATTTTCTCAATGTATCTTATTATTGAATTTATAAGAACGATGTCAAAAGAGGGGACATGAAGACGCTTTCATCGATTTTTTTTTGAGTTGTTCCTTCTCCACAAGGCAAGTACCGTGACAGAGAGGATATGAAAAAAATCTTTTTTATTGATTTTCAAAAAAAATTATTTTGTTTCTAATTTGAAGAATTTCTATTCTAAAACTATAACAATTAAGTATAATAAAAACTTTGAAAAATAGTCAACAACTGTGGTGTCACTTTGTATTTCCAGTGAGCTGAAGAATTAAGAATGATTGATATACCTTTGCTACAATATATTTTCAAATGTCCATGTGAAACAAAAAATTCATTCACCATAAATGATAAACAATCATTCATATAAATCAAATAGAAAAACCTTTAATGTAGCAGGCTCTGACACTTTGGTTAAATTTAGAAGGCAGAAAAAAAGGAAATAGAAAAAATATATAAGCTAGCCACCCAGTAGGAAATGGAAACTAGTGAATAACGAAAACAGTTATTCGGATTTTAATGCTAAAGATAGTACCAATGGGGGAAATTTTCATATGCACTTTGTTAAGAAAATGTTTTCACATAACAAAATTTTAGATGCTTTGACATTTACGTTTAAAAGTATACTACTCCTTCTTTGCTGTAATTTATTTTTTTTTCTAATTTATTTATGTATTTACTAACAAACCGTAACAAAGATGGATAAAAGTTAAAACAGTGTGAAAAGATAGAATAATTTTTTTTTTTCTCCAAGATTTTGGTGTCAAGAAAATGTTTTACAATTTCAATTTGAATTATACATAATATAATATTCTCATCAAACATTAAAAAAATACAAATATGACAAGGTCACTTATTTTTTGTAAAACATGTACAAACCAAATTTGAGAAATCTTTTTTTTTCTATAGATTTAAGTGAAGATGCAGCTTTATGTGTGGCTATGACTAAAAACTGTCTTGTAAACTTTAATTTAGGACTACTAATTAGTGGATGAAATAAACATACACAAACCCAATTTGTTCGATATATATACGATAAATTGGATTTTATGGCAATATAATCTCATACGGGCCATATATATGGAGACTAGCTCTGAACATGCACCGATTTTCACCAATTTCAACAGCATTCGTTCTGTGGTCGATAGAAGCTAGTATATCAAATTTCGTCAATATGCATTCGTATTTGTGACCTGGTGTTGACTAAAAGTTTACAGACGGACGGAAAGACATCGCTAAATCGCCTGTCGCTCTGCATAAGCAAAGATGGGTATAGTTCAAATATTTTTTGTATTACAAACATCATCACAAATGTAAACATATTTGTTTTTCTAGAAACTGGAATGCCTTGGGAAGCTACTCTTTAGGTGGATCACAGCTGGAGTTGGTAAGAGAATTTCCGGATCTTGGAATTTTGTTCGATATATTTTGTACAACATATTGTGTTAACAGAAAATAAAACTCGTGTGGTGTCGGCTTTTATTAAGCGATGGGCAAAGGAGTTCAGAGATCCTTTTATTGCGAAACAGATATATGTAAGACCTGTTCTAGATACGGTGCATTAATCTGGGATCCTGATTATAGTGTTCATGGTAACCGTATCGAGTTTCTTTGAGTTCAGTTTCTTTTCTTACGCTTGCATAGTTCATATTTGAACCCAACTAATGACTTTTCATCTTATATAATTCTACTTGCTCAAATCAAACTGGCTACATTAAAAACTTAAAGGACTGTGTTGAATACTGCGTTCTTAAGAAATCCGATAAATGTGATGTTTGCTCTGATTTCTTGCTCAAAAATATTGAATTTAATGTTCCATAATGATCAACGCGCCCTTATTAAAAATTACAAGTTTTTGGTGAGAATGCTGACCCTTTTTTGAAAATATGTAAACGCGTTAATGAACTGTATGTCCTCATAATGTTTTTAATTTTTAACTATATAATTCCTTATTCTATGTATAAGGATTTATCTCCATAGGCTAAATCTATAATATTAATAGGCAAGGCGAATTCTTGTGACCGATAAGAAGATAGTAGTTACTAACCTATTTTGATCAAACATACCTCAATTGAAAAGTATTTCTTTTTTAACTTTCCACCAGATTTACAGATTTGCATGGTCGGGAACATCTATTTTGGAGCAATGCTCATTTAAAGTTGCTACTCACACAGCATATACTGTGTGTGTGTTTATTATAAATATCAAACGCCCTGTTTTGAATTATGACTTGGCTAAAATTGATTAGCATACCTTTAGGCTCTTACAAAAGTATTTATTTAAAACAAAAAAAAAAAAAAAATTTCCTTGAATTTGCATTCGAATTTCGAGGGCTGGGCTCTGCTAGTGAATAATTCGTATACAAAAAAAAAAAAATGAATAAATAAAAACTAAAGCAACAGAAGTTTTATTGTGTGCATGCAATAATGCCTGTGGGCGATATAGCACTTCTCATAGTGACATAACGCCCATGGGCATTAATGCACTCCCAAAAGTGCGATAACACCACTGAGAAAAATGCATTAACGCCCGCAAGCATTATGACATTATGAGAAGTGTGATAAAGCACTGCGCGATTTTTAGTTCCAAATTTTCCCCTGCGGCGCTCATTTTTTCGTCTTTATTTAAATTAAAATTTGGAATTAAAAATCGAGCGATTTTTCATTCCAAATTGTCGCCTGCGGCGCTTACTTTTTCGTCTTAATTTAAATGAAAATTTGGAATAAAAAATCGCGCGCAGGCGTTATAGCACTGGACGCTATTGCATTCACCCGCTTTCTTGACAGACTGGACATTTCAAATAATTCAGCCATTTGGGTGGAGCTAATGTGGATGCTTTAACATGCAACTGTTGAAAAACGAATAATTGTCATTGTAACACAACTCTATTATCATAGCAATAAATATTTTACCACAATAGAAAATAGCTAGTGGCAATTAAACTTCTGTTGATACAATTAAAAGTACAATTGCTTAAATTTGGAACAGTTCGGTTCGAGCACTTTAAGTCGTTAATTCGCAAAATAAAAACTTATATCCCTCCACTATTTTCTACAGGGTTGCTTGTATGTTCATACAAAAACTCTAGCCTTATCTAAGATATACAATACAAAACTCTGAAGCCGATGAAAACACACAATTTTCTTTGTGTGTGTGTGAAGGTATAAATACACACACACACACACAGACACGCACATTCGCCCTTGTCGCAAATCAAATATTCTCGTTGGTTTATATTCGCATTCATTCATATTTATACTTACATTCTTCACAATTTTCACTGCCGGTGATAATACATTTTCCTTTTTTGTTGCGTGTCCAGTTCAGTTGGCATGTTAGACAAAAACCATTGCTGCTACATGTGGCACAACCAGTTGGACAAGCTACACATTCTTGACGTTTTTTATCGGCATAGTAACCATCCAGGCAACTATTTAAACATTTACCATCGTGGGCAAAACGACCGGAACGACAAGTGATGCATTGTGATTCCGCGGAACCATTGCAAGTGGCACAAGATGAATGGCACGAAGCACAGCTGAAAAAAAAGAATACGAATGAATAACGTTTATACACATGAAAGCTTGTAGAAAACAGAAATTTTATTAAGTTTAAGTCTAAAACTACACAGACCATGTTCAAAGAAAACAAAAAAAAAAACCAGGAAAAAATATTTCAACACTCCTTTTGAGCAAAAAAATAATAATAAATAAATAAATAAAAAATCTCATGGTCATTTTTTATTTCTTTATTTCAGCATTTGAATTGAGTGAACTGGCCTTTTGATTGTCAAAATAAAATGAAAAAAAGCCTATGTTTGCAAATGTCCTTTAGAGATGTCTGAGTTTGTTTGGCAATACACTGCAAGTTGTTTGTATAATGGCTATTATGCCTCTAGTTTTCTGCAAAGTTTCAACAGCACAATTGACAATAGATGTAAGTTACCTCAAGACCCCTATAAAAATGTATATTATATTCATTTATCATGAGTTAAAAAAAACAATATTGGGTCATTTGACGAATCATGTGTTTAGTGCTTGGCGGTATTTTTTTGAAACTGCTGTCTAACAATGGCAATGTTCAACAAGTTTGGGGGGAAGGGGGCCAAAAATATTGACAGCAGATTAATATTTAGTCTTGGTATAGTAAAATTCCAAAAACGTTTGGTACTCTTTGATACAGTTACGGATTTTATGGATTTAAATATTGTTTGAAATAACTCGAAGCTAGTTCTTACATATGATGACTGACCTCTATGAAATTTTAAGATAAATTTAAACCATAAAAGAGAAGAAGATATTTCCTCAAATGATTTTAGTTGTCAATTTACCAAACATTCTTCAAGGACTTAGGTATAAAAACTTAACTATAGCTTATCGGTAGATTGCTGTTTTCATTTAATGCCTGAAATGCACATACTATTGGATTTTTTGATAAGAGTACTTAAATGAAATGGCAGATACAGCCTGATGCACAAAATTTAGCTCACATGGTTTCTTTAACTTATCCGTATAATTTTGGCCCAGGAATTAAGACTTTTAAGCTATAAACTAAGGCTTTGCATCCACAGCGACAAAATATTTACCCAATGTTTTGTTGTTTATATCTGTAAATATACCCCATACCACTATGCGGCAATTGAATTCGATATGCAATTTTTCATATCCGAAGAAAACAAAATAACTATGGCACTCAAATTTGGTTTACTTAAGAGATAGGGTCACTAAACGCAGGGTATAGAATATCGTGTTTTTTATGAATATTTATATTGACGTTCAAGATTTTTTCTATAAGTATTTGAAGATAATATCGGACAAATGGGCGCTGTCGTTCTTCATTACCATTTGGAATCTTTTTCCAGCATTTCCGATCATCGTGATGAAAATTTGGGGCCACAATTTCTCGCGTACTTCTCTTTAAAAGCTTCTAGGGTCTGCGAATTGTTCACGTAGACTTGTGACTTTAAAAAACGCACTAGAAAGAAGTCCAGATGGATTAAATCGGGCAACGTCCAGTTCCCAGCAAATCCAGGGACCATATATAATATAATTATATCATAATTATACAAATCTATTAATAAATAATAAATAATAATAATATAATATAGTTATATATGATCCTTGGTAAATCGTCAAAATGAGACATTAGGCGACCCAAACGTACATCCTTCAAAGTATCCAATCACAATATATTAATTTGCGGTAAAATAAACTCACTGGTGATGGTACTGTATCGCTCCCAATTAGAATTTAGTTAGCAACGGCGTTCTCGAACAATAAGGCTTGCAATATCTCCGGCGTTAGTGGTTAGTCGAAAAATTCATAAGAATTTCGCAGCACTCTTGGACCTAAGTCCACTACATAGAGTGGTGCAGAGGAAAGCGCTGGTAACGGCGATCAGAATCAAGGGGGATAAACTTATAACCAGGCTTTATGAAAGGCAATGGAAACGAACAAGTCAAGTTAATTATTCCTCCCTCCTAGATTGCCCCAAGGATAGGACCGAGAAGAAATATGATTTCAGGGAATACTTTGTTAGAGAACTTAGCAATAAGAGAAAATGGAGCAATTTAAGTACAGCATATTCTCTAAAGGAAGATACAATCAGATGGGCCAAAAATCGAAAGTGACACAGGACCGGGAGTCTTCGGGCCTAGAACCAAATACTTCAATTCAATGAGAATACACGCAAGTATTTTCCAAGCAGAAATTTATGCCATCGCTAGATGTGCACAAATCAACTTGAATAGGAAGTACAAAAGACGGGGCCATACTATCAGATAGTCAGGCTGCTATTCGAGCACTAAGCTGCTATAAAGTAGACTCTAAGTTAGTATGGGACTGTCTAGAGAAACTAAATGAGCTAGGTAAATACAACAAAATTAGCCTTTGTTGGGTCCCGGGACATATTGGTATTCAAGGTAATGAGCACGCTGATGAACTTGTCAGAAGGGGAGCATCCACAAAATTAATAGGGCCGGAACCGTTTTGTGGAATAGGAAATGGAGTATGGGAATGCGTACTCAGGAAACATGAGAATTATATTAGATGGGAACCTTTCTCGAGTCACTTAGGCTTAAGGCAATCCAAACTCTTGTTGGGTGGCTACAACAATAAGAGAATTGAGTGGTGCATTGGGTTGTCAAGGAACTGACTGAGAATACTAAACGGCATTTTAACAGGTCACTGTTGGCTGAGGGAACATCTGAGCAGGAGTTGTAGGAAACCCCATGTGCAGATTCTGTGATGAGGAATCCGAATCACCAGAGCACATATTTGGGGACTGTCTTTCCAAATACTAGGTAGCGATATAAAACTAATAGAAACAACCAACATCCTCGAATTCCTGAGAGCTTCAGGATTGGATAGGGACAACCTATTACCAGAGGGTTACAATAGATCATTCGGTCGCAGTATTTCAAACACCTCTCTACACAATACCATACAATACATGTCATGCCGACGCGCCTTCCTTGGCTGCTTTATTCACGAATATCAAAACAATATCAACCAAAATTTAAAAAGTTTTCGGACTAAGTGATACATTTTGGAGCAATATGTGTGACAATCTTGTTCAAATTTTAGCTTATTTTATGCAATTATTTGAAGATATCATCTGGTAAGTTTGGGTTTTAATTATTTATCGATGTAAGCAATTTTCTTAAAACACATGGCTTCTGCTATTGAAATTTTACATCCTTTTAACAAATCCTTATCGCAAATATTAATATTGCGATCATCAGAAGTCATTAGAAGTCATTTTATGACTCCTAACAAAATTATCCACACCTAGCCAATGTTTAACAAAAAGAGATATAAATGAACAGTCTAATTAATAAAATGAATAAATAAATGCTAATAAATACTCTCAAACAAAAACAATGTTTCATTATTAGGGTCAATATGCTCAAGTATATCAATAAAATGGGACACATAAATTTGAGTGTATATCACAAAAGTATTTCAAAATCAATATCTAAGACATCAGCTTTTTGTCACTGCCATATTAAAAAATTAAATATCACAAATCTGCAATATCAATACGCAAGGCAATTTCTTGTGACCTACGTAACTTTGTCAGTTTTACCCCGACTTCGACCAAACCTCATTTGAAAGGTATTTCTTTTTAGGTGTCCACCAGATTTACGGATTTATACATTTTAATATTTTTTTTGGAGTAAAATTCATTTAAAGTTGCTACTAACACATACATAAAATTATAGAATGCTGTGCGTGTTTTAATTAAGTTTGTTAATGTGTTTGCACAAAATGCATATGAAAAGCCCTGCGTTGAATTGAAAATTAAATTGGACATAAACCACTAACGACAAAATCGATATTCTAAAAATATTTGGATTGTGAATTGGCTAAAATTGGTTAGCGTATCTTTAGGGTCTTTTAAAATAATTTATTAAATGAAAAATAAAATTTCCTAAAATTTGCAGTCGAATTTCGAGGGCTGGCATATTTGTATTTCAAAGATAACTTGATTAAAAAAAAATCAAATAATGTTTGCGATAAAAGTTTAGAGATATATCGTGCGTTAAGATTTTTTCGATCTAACTTCTTACGTATATGAAAACTTGTTTTTTATAATATCGCTAAATGGGGTTAACCCGACAATAAAAATTTTAAATATCAAATTTGGAATAGAGACAACATTTTTTCAAAGAAAACTGAAAAATATGAATATTTTTTAACCCTGGTGTTAGGTTAGAAAAAACTTACGAATGTTAGGTTAATGGACCATTTGGTCCATACTTGAATATTCGTACAAAATAACTATTTAATCCTATATCTTATATTTGTGAATTTAGGCTCACGCTCATGCAAGAAATTTTATAATCTCTCATGAATCACTCACTCGAATTTTTCTTTACTCATGCACTACTCACGTCCAATCATGTAACCAGCGCAAATCTCTACTCAACACAGCTAATATAAAAATTTGTTGAGGGATTCCCCTTTTTGCATCTTTCTTTGCTCAGGATAGCTAGCGTAAAACACAATTGTGGGATTCCCCTTTTTTGCATTTTTCTTTATTCAACACAAACAGCTAATGTAAAAAATCAACATAGATTAAATATGTAAAAGACAATTGTGGGATCCACCTTTTTTGATTTTTGTTGTAAAGAAGCACATATATTTGTACTGCTTGGTTCATTTTGTGATTTGTTTTGAATAGTTCAGACGTGTTTAACTTACGACGTGACAAGCTTGGACGAAGATCAGATACGAGAACTGCTCAAAGCAGAAAGTGACTCCGATATTTCATATTCGGAATTTGATTATATTTCAGAAAATAGCGAAACAAGTTCTTCTGAGGCAGATACTGAACGGGAACCCGTCCTAGCTGCAGCTAGCTCTGTTGATCCGTTTTTTATTGCTAAAAAAAATTGGTTTGGAGTGCCACTCTATTACCTCAGCCTATTGGAGCTACGGCAGAGAATATTATCTCAACGCAACCAGAACCAACTCGATTTGCAGTGTCCAGATGCAATGACGTTCTGTTAGCTTTTTTGTTGTTTTTTCCGTCTCCAATAGAAAGAATTATCATCGAAAATACTAATAAATACGGCAGGGTCAAGTCTGGTGGCAAGTGGATAGATATTGGTGAAGACGTATTGCGCGCATATATTGCTGTGCTCATTCTTGCAGGCGTATGTCGGTATGTATAATCTTGTTTTTTTATTTCAGCAAAATAGTTGGCTAATATAAAATCTATTACTGAAAGTGGAAAAAATTAAGATGTTCATGGTTTATTTGATGCAAAATTTGGTCGCCCCATTTTCCGAGCAATTATGTCTGAAAATAGATTTCATATGATTAATGGTACCATCCGTTTCGATGATGTTTTGAGTCGACGACAAATGCGTAGTTGCGATGAATTTGCTCCAATTCGTGAACTGTGGGACCGTTTGGAACAACTTCTTCCAAAGTTTTACAATTGTCACGAAAATGTCACCATTGACGAGCAACTATTTGCATTCAGGGGGACGATGTATTTTTCGACAGTTTATGCCATCAAAACCTGCAAAATATGGTTTGAAATTTTAGTAATTGGTGTATTCTAAGTCTGGCTATGTGTGCAAAATATAACCATACCTTGGTAAGCCTAGAAATGCACAGCCTGAAAAGAACTAAAGGCAACGCGTTGTATTGGACTTAACAGAAGGCTTGAAAGGGCAAAATATAACAGGTGACAATTTTTTTCCACTTTTGAGTTGGTAAAAAACTTCGGGAAAGGAAACTTACATATGTGGGAATAGTACGCAAAAATAAAACATTCATTCCTCCGAAATGGCTGACTGTCAAAAAACTCCCTTTGTACCATTCTACGTTTGCATTCGATGGCATTGCGACATTAGTATCATACATCAGCCACAGGAACAAAGCAACAATATTGATTAGTTCAATGCACAAGACAGTTGCAGTTGATGACAGTGGATTGAAGAAAAAACCAGAGATTGTTTCGTATTACAATTTAACGAAAGGTATGTTAGTTTAATGTTCTCCTATAGGTTCATCTCTTTTAGGTGGCGTAGATACTGCTGATCATATGGTTGGTTCCTACAAAACGCAAAACAAATCGATTGCCAAACATTGTATTTGCAAACATACTTGATATATCTGCATTGAATGCGTACATAATATTTTCTGATATCGACGTTTTATGGGCTCCAGCTGATCGGAATCGCACTTTCTCTGGCTAACGCGTATATGATGAAACGGACTAGGTTACCTCAACAAGAGTTCTCAGCACAGTTATTGACTGAAATATGATCACCATGCATAGTTCCAGTGGCCTCTTCAAATAATACTTCAAATTGAGGGGCTCGAAAGCGAGGAATTTGTAGTTTCTGCAACTCTAAGTCTGATATCAAATGCTCCATTTGCAGCAAGTTTATTTGGAAAAATAACCGAAAAATATGTTGCTTATCATGCAATGACAATTACTATAAAACCAAGTAATAAATACTTATTTTTTTTAAATAACTGTAAAAAAAATCAAAGAAAATATACTATGGACCAAATGGTCCCTTAACCTAAGATTCGTAATTTTTTATTTTTCTCAGTCCTGTTTTAAGGCAGAACCTTGAATTTTTGTATATAACATGGTTTTATAAAAAGACCACGTGAGCTAAAAAATTAAGTCACTATATGTCACCGTTCAAAAATTACAAAGGAAACAATTCAAAAATTGGACCAAATGGGCTTAACCTAACAGCAGGGTTAAATGAATTGATAAAATAAAGTTAAAAAAAAAAAGTTTTAAGTTTAAATAAAATTATCGAAAATATAAAGATAAGAAATCGTTCCACACACATTAAGACAAATTCGCATTTTCCTTTGCAATCACTAAACTATAATAGTATATAAAAATTTTCATATTTTGCAAATGTCTTGAAAATAAAAATAAAGTTATTGTAAATTTGATATTATACGACTACGACTTTTCTTTATGTCAAGTAGAATAAATTCACTTACAAAATTAGCAAAAAAAAAAGCAAGTCTTTATTAAACTCCCTTTCTTTTTAAATTAAGTTTACCATCATAATTAAATTAGTTACTCAAATCAATAAATTAAATAATTTTTAGTGACCGTCGTCATTTTTATCGTCGCCACGTGTCTACCTGCAAACCTGCTCGATTGAATTACGCAAAAAGGGCTAAAAATTGATCCAAAATTTTTTTCGCCAGACAAGCAGACAAAACAAATACTAATGAAATTTAAGATTTTGTCAATTTATTTAAATTATGAGATTTTTCAAATGTTTAGTGAGTGATGAAGATGAATTTTTATTAGCATTTTTCTCCATATTTGATTCCGTACAAGTTAGAAAAATTTTAAATATTAAAAAATAAGAAATATTAATGAAAAAGTAAATATTTCTAAATCTTGTGGTAATGATAATGGAATCCTTAACACTAACATTATCTGTAGACTACGATGCGTATCTAAAACTTAGAAATAGAGTTAGAGTCTTAGAGTTATACAATATAGATTTTGTGTAAAAATATTTATAAAATTAAATATATTAAGTAATTTTTCTCATTGATAAATAATTTTAATTTTAAATACTCTGTAAAAAATTTGGAAAAAATTAATAGAGAAAATCTTATATTGGCCATTAGGAAATTGATTATGTGTAAAGGCTGTTGTTTTTGGACGCTCGCAAATTTTAGCTGGTAACGCTACTTTATTTAGCAACCGATTTCATAGCTGACAGGTGCTTAGATTGGTTTGCATTTCGTCATGGATAGACTAACACGAGAGCAGGGCTTTCAAGTTGTTAACTTTCTATCAACGCAATGGTTCTGCTCGTCAAACTTATCGTCCACTACCTTCGTTTCATAATAGTTCATCAGAGAGGCTAATTTGAATAAGTTTGGATCGTTTTCTCTTCACGCTTACTCTTAATGATGATTTACTTCCAGAAAGAGGATGTGCGCCCGAAACAACTGCAGATGCTGTATAGCAAAAAACACGACTCACATCAATCAATGCGGCGCCATTATTAGTAAATAGGGATGTATCCATCCACTTTATGGAAGATTTTATGAAAGATTTCGATATTTTAAGATACAAGAAGTAAAGCCAAACGACCGTCGTATGCGCGACCAATTCGGCCAAAAACACAAATTGATATTGGTATTGATTTTCCATAAAAAATTTTGCGATTAAGTTCATTTTTGGTACATGGCCACATAAATAAGTAAAATTGTCGCATTTGCAGTGAAGATAATCTACATTCTTTTGTCCAAATCCCATTTCATCTACAGAAAATTACTGTTTGATGCGCTTTATGGGCCGGCAGATTCATTGGTCCATATGTCTCCAAAAATGATGATGGGGGGAGGGGCGAATGTTACTGTCTAGGGCGAATGGTATAGAGAAATGATTATAAGTTTTTTCGTATCTCAATTATCCGGCATTAATCTTGCTGACATGTGGTTCCAACAGGACGCTACAATTAATTTACTCAAAGACAATTTTGATTAACACATAATTTCATGTAAAGGTCCAGTTAGTTGACCACCAAGATTGTGTGTCTTAAGCTCATTGACCTACAAAAAGGTAATAGGCCCAATTATTGGCATATTTCAAAGGTAAAACTTTCAAACCTTTAAACGAATGCATAAAGCATTGTTTAATTTTATTTAGAATGTATAAAAATATAAAATTTTTGAAAAAAGTGTAAATCAAATGCGCATTTTGTTGACATTAAAGAAAACGGCGTTAGTACTTGTATACACCACCAAGTTCTTTTAAACGAAATATACGTACAACTTTTTTACGTAAAACATATGTACGTACGTTTATTTATAAAATGAAGATTAATGGAGTCCTTGTCTTAATATACATAGTTATGCTCATGTACACGTATGATTAATTATCACGCATACGTCTAAGTATTAATTTTGAATTACTAATAATTGAAAACAAAGCGCCGCACAGTGGACCATATTTTGAGAAGGCGGCCAAAAATCTATTTTTTTTTTTGCTACCGATTTTAAAGTTATGTTATTCATTTGAAAGTAAATACTAGTAAACCTCGGGAGCCAAAAATTTGCGACTCTATCTCAACTATATCACAGCGAACACGGTCTTCGAAAATGGGCTTTCTCAGTATTTTGTTAAAATTAAAAATTTCTTTGTAAATTTTTATTTCTGAATGACTGTACCTTTTTTGATTTAAAAGATTTTGAAGTAAAATAAATTTTGTATAATTTTGTGGCTTCCATACTATTAATGTTTAAAATGTAAAATCACTGAGTCATTCCGATATTTAAAAAAAAAATTTTTTTTAAAAAAGGTCCAAATTTTCCGAAAATCTCCTACTTAATAGAGCATAACTCCTGCCAGTCAAAAGCAGTTAGAAAAAATCTTGCGCTCTTCAATCCGAACCTCCCTATACTACTATGCCCCACTAAACACCCGCCAGTTTCCAGAACAATTTTTCTGACCCAAGTTTAGATATTTTCTGCAAAATTTATGAATACAAAAGTTGTCCATTATGTGGTTAGGATATTATTAAGTTTGAGGTGATGTTTGTAACTGCCAAATATATTGGACCTTTATCCATCTTTTATTATACGGATCGACTCAAAAACACTTTCTGAGTCGATTAAACGATGTCCGTCCATCCGTCTGTGTGTTACGAATACAAAAGTTGGTCGTACCGGTGCACCGCGGTGTATTTTTTGTCAGGAGCTGTTATATACTTATAAAAAAGGGTTGAGATATAATGCGCTTAATTGTTACAGGTATCTTTCAAAAACATTAATAGTCTGAATTAGAGTTATATAGTTTAAATACCAGACAAAATGGAAACAATTTAAATAACACGTAAATGGTAAAAAAAAACTATTGCGACATGGCCCTTTAAGATATGTACAGGTATGCTTCACCTTTTAAAAGGGGTTAGGGTGTGGGTTTTTTATGCTTCTAAAAGTGGTAATAAAAGATAAAAATTTGTAAATGGTAAAAAAAAAACTATTGCGACATAGCAATTGAAGATATGAGCAGGTATGCTTCACCTTTTAAAAGGGGTTAGGGTGTGGGTTTTTTATGCTTCTAAAAGTGGTAATAAAAAATAAAAAATTTTATTTTACGTAATTGCAAGAATGAGTATTTATAATAATGTTTCCACAATTATTATTCGTTACAATTTGTGCAATGGATAAGTACCGTTACAGAGATCTGGCAGATCCAGCGAAAGCTGGAGAATATCAATGAAGAAATTTCTCAAAGAATTATTAATGATTCATTTTTGCAGCAAATTCAAACAACCCAAAATAAAAAAATAAAATTGAAATAATTGAAAAAATAGTAGAAGCGAGCCCAATGCGCACAAAAAGGATTTTGAAAAGCATTCCTACATCAATTGAAGATAAGAAATTTACGCCGGAAGAAGCGTTTGCCCTATTTTTGTATTTGAAATTGACCAAAAATCAATATAAGGAATTGCGGAAGCGAACCAATGAAAAGAATTGTGGGATTTTTCCAGAGTATCGAGATTTAGTTTCTGCCAAAAAAGAATGCTAACCTTGACAATCTGCTGTTAGTCACTTCAACATCAGCAGAAATAAAATTGCAAGATCTCCTTGAACATACTGCAGAACGATTGCTAAATACGCTTGATACTGATCATTTAAAAAAAATTGGTAATGGCAGCATTACTTTAATTTCTAAATGGGGATATGATGGACACTTTGGTCAGGATCAATACAAGCAATTTAATGCCAAAAATCCATAAGATGTTAAGTTATTTATGGTATCTTTCGTTGCATTGGGCTTAACAAAAAGGTATAGCGTCTTAGAGCCGTCAACTAGTAGAGCAACAGAAATTGATATATGAAAAAATGAAATTGCTTCTTCAACAAAGTATTGCCGACCAATAAAATTTGCATTCAAAAAGGAAACCAAAGATGTCATAACTGAAGAAGTTCAAAAAATAAAAGATCAAATTAAGGAACTTCAACCAGTAATATTTAAATTTGATTCTTGGTCATCATCATTGAAGTACATTTTAAAATGTGTCTGAAAATGATTGATGGAAAAGTTGCACAAGCTTTAACTGGAACAAAGTCAACGTCAAGCTGCATTATATGCCAAAAGATATCAAGTCAATTAAGCCAACCCCCACCAGAAGACAATAGTTTTAAGGAAGCCTACGAATTTGGAATATCCCCTCTTCATGCTAGAATACGTATGGAGCATATTCTTAAATTTCGTTATGATTTGGAATTTGGTCCGTTAGGCGAAACAGTAAGAAAAAACAAAGAAAATGAAGAAAAAATAAAGAAAAAAAAAACAAATTCAACAAAAATATCTACAGCTAGGCCTCGTAATCGACCAACCAAAACAAGGGGAAGGAAACACAAATGATGGAAATACTGCAAGAAGATTTTTTTCCGATCCGGAAACTTCAGCATCTATCACAGGTGTAGATCATGAATAAGACGATTCAAAATCATATTACAAGTTCTAGCATGCAGCAGAAAGGTAAATGCAAAAAAAATTGGAGAGTACGCCAATAAAACAGCTAGCTTTATAATGAAAAATACTCTTGGAGATATATGCCACCCACAGTTCATAAAATTTTGTACCATGGGGAACAAAGAATTCAAAAAAATATGCTACCAATAGGAGATCTATCTGAAGAAGCGTAAGAAAAAGGAACAAAGACTACAGATTCTTTGGCGAGAACAACACAAGGAAAATGTCCAGATGTTGTACTAATGAAGACCTTATCACTATTTTGTTGTGCACTTCAGATCCATATATGTTCAACATTCGTCAAAAATGGAAAACTACCTCTATTGAATTAGACGAAGAAGCTAAACAACTTCTAGAAGATGAAAATCAAGGCTATTTAGAAGAAATTTTTACTTTTTCATTACACTAACAATAAGTTACACCTTTTTTTATATATTTGATTAAAAATTTTCTTGATATAAAAATTTATATATTTTGTAAATTTACAATAAAAATTGCTATATATCATAAATTTACCATAAAAATTGATATAGAAATATTTAAAAAGGCAATAAAAAAAAATTTAACTAAAGTAAAAACATACGAGTTTTTCATTGAAACTTCTCTATCTTGAACCAATAAAAAACTTTTATGTTCGCTGCTTAATAAATTATATTTTAACTCGGGATCTTTCAAAAAAAAAAAAAAAACACAACCTTTGGCCCTTGTGCACTTTATGACTAAAAAGTTTATGGGGGCCAAAGTTTGGCATTTTCTGAGAAAATTAACTTAAAAATTTGTTAAAAAGTATTAGTTGTAAAATTAACTGAAAAAACAAGACATTATATTGAAAAAAAAACCTTTTTTTACCTTTTAACACTTCACTTTTGTACTAAAATTCAACTACAAATGAAAATGTATTTTAAACCCTCCGTAACTTTTTTTATTTTCGGTCGAGAATTACGTTTTGCAGCAAAACTGAACGGCTGAAGTCTCACCTACCAAACAAGAAAAACCGCATATCAAAATTCCAATCCAATCCAAAGTTACAGATTTTTGACCGCCTTCTCGTCAAATGGTCTACCGTGCGCCGCGCAGTGGGGCCTTTTGACTTTTTTCGTTGCAAAAATCATAACTTTTAAACTAATTAGGGTATATTAAAAATTATAAATGATTTTGAAAGATGAGTGCTGGCGGAGTGTGCTAGGTCCACAGTATGTCCCATCAAAGTTCAATATTGTTTTGGTGCTAATATTACACGTTTCAAATACAAAGATGTGCTGAAATTTGGAACTTAAAGTGTTTTTGACCCAAAGACGAACCCTGCTTAAATTTGTTGGAATCGACCCATGTTTGGACCTAGTCCCCATACAAATTTTCCTTCAAAATTGGTTTTAATGCCACTTAATGTAGCAAATGTTATTCTATTGCGATGAAATTTGAATCATAAGGGTTTATTATGTCAGTGAAGTGATCCATAAAAAATCTTTAAAATCGTTCCACGTTGGGATCTAGTCCCCGTACAAATTGTCTTAAAAATTTGGTAAAAATACCACAAAAGATGACAGTTTTGCTAATTTCTGTATTATATTTAAGAAATTTACAAAAATTGTGCAAAAAACAACACTGTAAAACTTTAATGAAATTGGACCACTTTTGAACCTATTTCCCTGATTTTTTTTATAATGAAAATCACCCAAAGTTCACAAAATACCAAATTTCACATTAAAATTTTGTTAATTAACCACTTAAAATACTTATAATTTTACAATACATATTGTTTAAATCCGAAAGTTTAGAAAAAAATACCACTCTAATATAACATGTTAAATTAATATTATTTTTTTTTTTATTAATATTACAGATACACATCTTTGAAATATTGTTATTATTAATACATTAAGTTAGTTAGTATATTTGTCTTTAACTAGTATAATTTTTTTACTAGTTAGTTTTCATTAAAAAAGTCATTAATATTGGGAGCCATATCCAATAGACTTAACATATCGGAGCTATAATTATGTTCTTCCAGATTCTTTCGAGATCTGACATGTCTTCGTGATGAAATTAGTGGGTCTGAAAAGGCCGCCAATATATTGAAAAGGTCCTCATTATTCGTTGTTTTAAATTTTGTTGTTTTAAATTCTTAAGTTCAAATTTTTTATTATTTTAAATTAATTTTTTGAGCTGGTATCAGGTCAACAGTTTATAATTGTTGCAAAATACATACATTGTTAATTTTCGACCTTTAAAACATAATCTAGGTAGCGCAAGCAAATTTTGTTTTATTTTATTTTTTTTTTAGTGTAAATTTTTTATTATATTGAATTCATTAACAAAATTTGATCACTGAAAGTTTTGTGCCGCTTAAAAATAGTTCAGGTAGCGCATGCGAGTTTTTTATTGTGCTGAATTCATTAATAAATTTGGAGTTTTTATTACTGACAATACATAAAAATCACAAAACATTAACAATCTTCTAAAAACACTTCCCCAAAATCAAAATAGAATATGAAAAAATTAAATTTTCTGTTTTCAAGCACCAAAAAAAATCGTGAAAAATTAGATAAAAATCTGCAAAAATTTGATAATATTTGCCATTTGATAGCCTTTAAAATATGCCACATAACTTTAAAATCGACTGATTTTTCACTGAGTTATGGCAAAAGACGTCTACCCATCTATCCAGTGTATGTCGAAATATTTTTACAACTTCATGGTTTTTGCGTGCAGATAGGCATGTATATGCAGCGAACTTTCACTAGTTAGAGTATTGTATTTGTAATCCAATTTAGATAATATCTAAGTAAACATATTTAGGGCCATTATTACAACTTGCCGTTAGTTAAAGGCAGGATTTTGTCTGCCCGATAAATAGCTTTGTATTGTTACAACTTTAATTTTTTATTGTTATTACTATTAATAATAATAATACTTAATGGATAAAAAAGTAATAAATAAAGGTTTTATAATGTAAAGCCATTTATCGGTCCGACAAAATCCTGCCTTTATCTAACGGCAAGTTGTTATAATGGCCCTTAAACATTTTTAGTTCTATTCTATCAAAGTAGAAAAAACTAAAAAAATATAGTATACTAGCAGTAACCCGATGCGCTTCGCTACACCCCTCGTAACGAAATAAAAAGCATGGAATACGTTTTGCAGAAAACTATTATTTTCTTGTATAGGAGGTGCCACACCCGTTAGTCTGATCCCGTCCATTTTTTGGGCAACTAATCACATTAATAACTTATGAACTCAAACAAAGTCGCGAGACTTTCACTGTTATAGTACTCCAGTTATGTTATATTAAATACTTACTTTGTATGGGGGGTACCACGCCCGGCTTTCACTATTGCAGTACTTCAAATATATGACATATATTTACTTTGTAAGGGAGGTACCACGCCCACTGATCAGATTCCGCCCATTTTTTCGAGTACTAATGTTAATAACTTATTAACTAACACAAAGTCTCAAAACTTTATCTGTTACAGTACTCTGTATATACATATGACATTTAATACTTAATTTGTATGGTGGGTACCACGCCCATTGGTCAAATCCCGCCCATTTTTTCCACAACTTTTTGAATTATTTTAATATATACATGTACATAGTTTCAGAACTCTTGCTGTCGTAGTACTCCAGATATTATATATTAAATTTAGATGTTATAAATTCACACTGTATGGGAGGTGCCACGCCCACTAGTTCGATCCCGCCCATTTTTTATGGGACTAGTCACATTAATAACTCATGAACTCAGACAAAGTTCCAAGGTTTTCACAGTACTTCAAATATATGACATATATTTACTTTGTATGGGAGGTACCAAGCCCACTAATCGGATTCCGCCCATTTTTTTTTCGAGTACTAATGTTAATAACTTTTGAACTCACACAAAGACTCAATACTTTATTTATTAGAGTACTCTAAATATAAGATATTTAATATTTACTTTGTATGGTGGGTGCCACGCCCAGTGGTCCGATCACACCCATTTTTCCGCAACTCTTCGAATTATTTAAATATGTACATATACATAGTTTTAGAACTCTTGCTGTTGTAGTACTCCAGATATTATATGTTAAATTTAGATGTTAAAAATTCACTTTGTATGGGAGGTGCCACGCCCACTTGAAAAATCCAAAAAAAATATAGCCTATTTTTCCTTCCGGATAGGCAGTTACCTACTGTAAAAATTTTAAGACGATCGGTCCAGTGGTGTAGTCTCCTATAAACCACAAACAAACAAACACACAAACATACACAACTCCATTTTTAAATATAAGATGTGAAAAACTTAGACTGTAGGAAATGCAAATGGCCAAATAACATTAAAAGCATTATAATCGGTTCACTAGTTTGCCTACAATCTGATTTGAAAGAGGATATTTTTCAAAAAATTTTGCGCCTTTTTTCGGAGCTCTATCATCCATAACTTTTATCTGATTTTATGACCGTTTATTGACTATTAATCTGTGAGAGATCCTCTATTCGATACATTCATTAATTTTGCTGAATGTTTCTATCAAATTTTTGATTTTTGCCACGCCATCTGGGGAAAGGCGGCACAGTGCGTCCTAAAGATTGATGCATGAAACACATAAACGACAGCGGCTACACGAATACAACCTGTCAAAATAAAATACACACGTTTGTATGAAAACGATTATTTTGACACAAACACAGCTGCCCGGCTACACGACTACATATGACGCTGTAGGCAACTTAGTCAACATATCAAAAATAAAAAAATAACAAAAATATCAGTCCTATACCTTTCGACTCGGAATCAATTTCTTAGAATCAATTTCTGAGTCGATTAAACAATGTCCGTCCATCCTTCCGCCCCAGTGTTGCCATTTTAGCATTTTTGTTGCTAGATTTAGCAACTTTTTTTTGTCATTTAGCATCCAAAATTTATGAAAAGATGCTAAATGCCAACTTAGCATCTTTTATTAATAAAAAGTTGCTTTTAGCATCTTTTTTTTATTTTTTTCATTATTTTTGAATATATAATTTTAATTTTAATGGTATTGATATGTTTTAATTTCTCAAAGTATAATACGAGAATTTTGTGTACTACTCTTTTTACCACTCTGCTCGTTTCTTTCAACAAATACATATAAAAAAACATTTTGAAATAGAAGGATGTAAACACCAATAACAGTTTTTAATGAATTAAAAAGTCGATTGCCAAAAAATATTGTATTAAAAAATGCCAAAATTTTCAATACAAAACACATTAAACCGGGTAAAAGAACCGATAACCAATATATTTAGAAGATATATTGGGATACTACACTGAATACAACCTCTTTATGGATTGAAGATAACAAAAATTCTATTGGCGAAATTCCATTTAAAGAGTTATCAATATTTGCATTGTATTTATTAGTTTTGTCTTTCTCAAAAGCCGAAGTTAAACTAAACAAACGTTTAATGGCTTTAGTTAAAAGCAAACTTTGAACAGAATAAAATCCGAGTTGTTATGTTCTGTAAAACGTATATAAATGAAGGTTTGAAATTGAAAATGGGTGCTGTTACACTTACAATATACCGAGCGATGTCGTTGATAAAAGTCGATCGTCAGAAAAATATCAGAGCCAAGAAGAACTTGAAAATGAAGACATTGCAGAAATATTAGATTCCATAAACAATTACGATAATCATATCTTTTGATAATGTAAATTCTGTTATATTTGAAATTAAAAAAAACCCTCCAAAATTAAAAATATTTAATTTAAAATTAAAAAAACTTAATATGATGTTAAAAAAAATTACAGATGAAATCCAAAATAATTTTAATTAAAATTTATAAAATACTAGCTGAGTCCGGTCCGCGTTGCTGGCCCGAAGAAAACATCTGGATTTTATACTGCATCTAAATTTTAATACCGAGTGTCGGGCAAAAGTAAAGCACGAACTCCCTCGAAAATCCTTAAATACATTGCATTTAATAATATTATGAATATGACTGAAAAAAAATATACGTTTTCTTGAATATTTTAACACCAGCGCCACCTACAGGTGAAAAACTTTGTCAGCAACTTTAGTTTTATGTACATAATATATGTTGCGAATTTGAGCTAAATTGGACCGTAAATAATTTTTTTGGGAAAATCTCGACCCCAGCGCCACCTATCGGGTACAAAAAAAAGTTGTGCAAATCGGAGAACCAAAGGAACATATGGTATGAATACGAAGTCGCTAGCATTATTGGTTCAACAGTTATTAGAGTACCAACATACGCACCAACGTTTTTATATATTAAGATAAATCGAAACTTATGTTTTATAATAATTTTTCGATTTAAAAACCAAAGAATTTATTAATATTTAATTTTTCAATATAAAGGTAATGAAATTTAAAAAAAAAAAATTAGCATCTTTTTTTTTGACTCCAGTACGTTTTAGCATCTATTTTTTGCAATTAAGCATCTTTACAATTTCAAATTATGGCAACACTGTTCCGCCCGCATATAAACCTTGTTATCAAACAACAGGTCACAAAATATGAAATTATTGTGATCAAATTTAGTATATAAATTCTTGTTGACCATAGAACGAATGCTATTAAATTTACCGCAAATCGGTAAAATTTCAAACATACAAATAATCCCTATTATACTGACTAAAATGGTCCCAAAATCCAGATTACCATACATATATCAAAAAGAGTTGATGTATGTGTTTCTATTACGCGATTTAATCAACAATCCAAAACTAAATTTTTAGAACCATTTTAGGTCATAGTTTGAATAAGAAGCTGATTCCCGATGTTTACTTAAATCTATCAAAAAACAAAAATAACGCATAGATTATTCTTCAAAATTGGTTCATATATATTTTCTTAGAAAAATAAATGACTTTACTAAATATGGTCATGCTCGGTAAATTTTTTAACCTAGTCTCCATATAAAAATAACATCACATATGAACTTTTCCATTTCTGTATGCTACAAATTAATAACTGTATTACTAACATTTGGTTTATGCTTATTCTCTCTAACAGTAAAATTGGGTCCAAGACCCCCTCTCGGAATAAATGGTATTGGATAATACATAGCCGGTCTAGACCTACCATGATTTTCTTAAATTTTTTTTTTATATATCTCTTAAAAAGACAACTTTTCAACATATAACCAGTGTTACTTTCACATTTTAGATTTATATAAAATCTCATTTAATTACTGGACCCAAATGTACCCTGAATTTCCGATAGCAGAATATGGAATATCTCATATAATCTATTCGTATTTCCCTTGTTTGTTGATTATTAGAGCATCTGCAGTCAGTTGTTTGTAGCTTCTAATAGAAAAGAAATTCTCAAGTTTTCAACTGAGTACGTATGTGTGTGGCTTTTGTAAACACATACATACTTCTACGGCAAAGAAATTTCAATTGCAACTCATTCAGTGAATTTAATTTGCATTGAATATGAAACCATAGAAATATGAAAAAAAAACTCGATGATGATGATGAGGATGATGATGGTTAAATTAAGGCTAAATCAAATTTCATTGAAATTTTACAAGTACCAGCTGCCTATGTCTATTAAAGAGAAGATGTAATTTGTGGTTGAAAATTAAATTCGAAATTACAAAGGCAATACTTTGTTAGCGAGAGCTATCAGTGCAATTTTGATAACCCAAAGAAAGTTTTTTAAATATTTATACCCTATACCACTATGTGGTTTGGGTATAATGACTTTGTGCTGCTGTTTGTAACAACCAAAAATATTTGACCTACACCCATCTTTAATTATACCGATCGAATCAGAATCATTATCTGATTCGATTTAACGATGTCCGTCCTTCCGTCCGTCCGTCCGTGTGTCCACGTAAAGCTTGTAATCAAACTGCAGGTCGCAAATATGAATACATTTTGCTGAAATTTGGTATGTGAGCTTTTATCGGCCATGGGATGAACGCTGTTGAAATTGGTGAGAATCGGTCGATGTTCAGACCTAGCCCACATACAAATGACCCCTATGAAATCAACATATACTGCCATAAGATCCAAATTATCATACAAATCTTAGTCAAATTGGGTTTGTATGTACATATTACATCCATTAACTAGTAGTCCAAAAATGATCCCTATTGGACAGCTCTTAGTCATAGGTCCCATATAGAGCTGCTTCCCGATCTTCACTTAAATCTATCAAAAAACAAAAATATTGCACTGATTCTTCTCAAATTTTGTTTGTATATATTTTTGCAAAATACAAGAGACTTTACCAAACATGGTCAGGCTCGGTCCATTTTTGGGCCTAGTCCCCATATAGATATAGCATCCGATATGAACTTTTTCATCTCTGCAGCCGAAAAAATTAATAAAAATCCCACTCAAATTTGGTTTATGCTTATTTTCTATATCCAGTTAGTTGGGTCTATGAGATAGGATCTCTAAACGCATGGTATAGGGTATCGTATAGTCGGTCTAGACCGACTATAATTTTTTTGCTTGTTTTTATTTAAGTATGATTTGAAAATTTGTAGTTAACATTGTTTCTTTGTTTTTTTTTCCTTTAGATATTTAGAAATTACTGAAAAAAGCTAAAATTTCTTTCAGTAGGCAACAAAATGCGTATCTTTATCATATGAAATTAATTTCGACGATATCAGTAGACAACATTGAAGAACATCAACTTGAACATTTAATTTCCTATTCAATTAATGAGATGCCATAGAAAACACATCAAACCTTTGCAATGGTCGTAAATTCTTCAAGTGTCAATTGTTAATAATACACACTCACAGCGGCATAGAGAAAAACAGATAATATTGCAAAAGGAGAGATGCCAAGGAGAAAAGAGAATAATACTTGTGTATACGCTAAATGCATTTATAAGTGGTAATTAATGAACATTATTTTAAAGAAGCTTCTAATTAAAATTTTCAAAAGGGAAATATTCAACATGAAATTCAATAATTAGGGATAACAATAATAATGTAAGTTTATTGAGAAATTGATTTAATATATACAGAAAATATTGCAGCTCCAGGAAATTTTTAAAACATCTGAATAAGAACATGATTTTTTTTGTATATGTCTCCTAATTCTGTTCCTTCCTTTTTTGTGATTTACAAAATAATCAAAAATACATCAATGCCGAATCATTTTTTTTGATCATTTTGATTACCTGAAGAATGCTTAACAAAAGTGTAATCAGCATAATAATCTTTGACTCAAGCATCTAATCATTACTGATAAGAATATTCTTTAAAAATTCATAATTTATGAATTTTCCATCCATTTTCTCAAAATTTTATATCATAAATTTAAACTGTTATGTTTTATGTTCATATTTTATGTCTTTAAATAATTTCTTGTTTTAGTTCCAAAGAAGCTCCGTCTTTTTGTTTTTCTGTTTCTATAGTTTCGTTTTAAGGCAAACTTTTTCTTTGATAATAAGTGTTTATGTGTGTTGTTAGACCGCATACAATATCCGGTTGTTAAGTGTGTATGCGAAACTTTTCCAACAACTACTAGTAATAATTTAATATTAAATAGATAAAGTTATTTCTGTAGTTGTTATTGATTTATGTCAAAAAAAAAAATAATAAACAAATATGAAAACTACTAGACCGTCTTTATGATAGCAAAAGTTTCAACCTCTGTAATAATAATTATACATACTCACTAGGGTGGCCCTTCATTACATGGAGGAAAAAAAGTGTTCGAATTTAAAGTCTCACCCCTGGAAATATGCGAATAGCAAAAAAAAAACTGAGAAATACAAAGTTTATGGTCAATCAAAAAAAAAAAAAAAAAATGGATAGGTGCTTCAACGCGATTTAAAATGTGTTTATATGGGGGAAAAAAATTCCTTAAACAAAATTCCACAAAATGGATATGGCACTTTAAAGTTTTATTAAATATATGTTAGAGATTAGCTGTGTGTACTTTGAAGTAAATTCTTGTGCCAGAATTTTTTTTAAAAGGATTTTTTTTTGCGGATTTCGAGAAAAATGAATTTTTGTGAAATATTCAGTAAATGAAATCTTTCTAAATAACTACTTTATATCAAAAATTTATCAGTTTTCTACTCTTACATGTTATAATTTATCTTAGTAGCCCCATTATTTCACATCACATCACATTATTCGATGTTACAGTTATATAGCTTCTTAAAGAGATAATTTAGTACTGAAATCGATTCGTGTTAGAACTTGTCGAAAAAATTAAACTATAGAACGAAAGTTTCGTAAAATCTGAAAAAAAGTCATATTTTCCCCATATAAACACACTTAAAATTTTCGGTTGCGTTAAGGCACCTCTAAATTTTTTTTGACTGAGATCGACGTAAACAGCGATAAGATCGAGATTATCATATAATCGAGATTATCAAAGTTGCTTTCGGCCATTTACTTGAAATTGTAAAAAAAAAAACACATATATATATATATATAGGGTTTTGAGTAAAATAAATGACTTTACTAAATATAATAATGATCGCCCCACGTTCCGACCTGGACCCCATATAAAATTTTTCATGTCTACATGGCATAAGTTCAAGGAAATTTTATGTTTTCATTTAATAAATTATTTCATAAGACTCAAAGGGTATGCTAACCAATTTTAGCCAATTCACAAGTCAACAAATCACAAGTCAGTTTTCAAATATCGTTATCCAAAGTTATTTTTCAATTCATCACAATTATTATTTTGAATGCCTTGTGTAAAAATTATTTTTAAATTCAATACAATTATTATTGTGAATGAAGAAAGCAAGCTCGCAAACACATTAAGAAATTTAATAAACACGCAAATAGTATTCTATAATTTTATGTGTTACTATTTATCTATTTTAGCATTTTCCTCCAAAAAAATTAAAAAATTTAAAAATTTGTAAATCTGGTGGACAGCTAAAAAGAAATATCTTTAAAATAAGATATGGTTGGTCACAATTGGGAAAAAACTGTAGAACAAATCATCGGTCACAAGAAATCGCCTTATCTATTAATATTATAGTTGTCGAAATGAAACTTGGTTTATTATTTTTTCATCCAATTATAACTTCAGCACAATTGTTTGTAAGACCATTTTCCGAAATTCAAAGAATAGAGTATTTTCGTACATGTTATTTCTGTGAATGTTGACTGGTGTTGAAAGATGTTACAAGAGTTTTAAATTCCAGAACTACATCGAAATAGAATTCCGTTCAACACCAACACTTAGGGGATAGGTTATGGGAAGGAGGAAAGAGTAGTGTTTGTGGATATTTGAATTAAATTTTATTAGATTATAACTGTCAGGAAAGATATCTGCGGGGAGTTAATTCCACATAGGCTGGTTCGACTGATAAACGAATTCTCTCTGTAATGCGCTGTGCCGTCAACTGGACAATATACTACAAACGGATGTGATCTGCTAGAGAAGCGGGTAGAGAGAACTGAAACTCGGGCACTTGGAATAAGTTCGCTAATCTCAGAAAAATATTTCCCATGGTAATATCTACAGAATAGTGCTACACAACCCACATTACGACGATGTTCCAATGAGTCAATAGAGTTGGATACCCTACTGTCATTGACGAGCATCAACGCCCTCCTTTACACATGGTCTAGTAGCTACAAAATAGACTTTGAAGCTCTTGCCCATATATGGGAATTGTATTACATTTTCGGTCGGATGTAAGTGGTATAGATTTTAAGGAGATAAGAGGGAGTGAAGTAATTTTTGTACCGTTTTAGAAAACCAAGATAATTGAATGCTTCTTTCGACACTTGAAAAACATGCTCGTTCCAGCGAACATCACATTGAATTCTCAGGCCTAGAACATCAAGAGTATTCGACTCCTCAATACCTATACCACCCATATATACAGATGACATTGTTGAATCCATGGCGCCTTATGGGTCAACATAGAGACTACAGCATATTAAAATCAACCCTATTCGCTTTACCCCACTCGGAGATTGTTAGCAGGTCTTGACTGAGTGTGTTATTCATTGTGCGCCTTTTGTCCCCAACCTCCAAGAGGCTTGGCCTACAATTACAGTAAAATGAATGACAAATGCTGCTGTCATATGCGCAAGAGTATATAGAGTTAAAAGTTTGACCAAGAAGGTCGTTCAGATATATAAGGAAAAGAGAAGGAGAAAGGGCGGAACCTTGGGGTACCCCTGAATTAAGCTGAACCTCATTAGATGAGACCCCATCAATAACAACACGTATTGTTTGGTCTCTGAGAAAACTCGATATAAATCGAGAGAAGTCATTACCGACCGCAAATGCAATAAGCTTTGATATCAGTGCACCGTGCCACACACGATCAAGTGTCTTGGAAATATCTAGAGCAACCACTTTACTTTCGCCCAAATTGCGAACAGATCGACTCGACATCAATCCCTATATGTCACAATTGCAGCGAAAATTGTCCAATAAGCTGATTTCAAGAAACTCCATATTGCGTTGGCCCGTAGCAACGAAATATGGTGTCGCTGGATTTTTTAATGGGTTATAACCAATAAATTTGAATGACTTAAAGCAGTATCTTCGAAAAATAATACGGCAATTCTCGCTAAAAGCCTGTAAGGAGTAATGAATAACTTTCTGATAATAAATTGCACATACTTCTCCGGCGTGGAGACAATTAAAAAGATACTTCAGTAATACATCTTTTACTTAAAAATGAAACTAAAAATAATAATTTGAATTGAAAAAAATTAAAATAAGATTATTAAAATTTGGAACAGTCATTATATATGCAGTAAAATTCGAAAAGGTGAAGAAGCTTTTGATATTAACTCCAAACATTTCTGGACACATATGTAGATGAAGGAATCTTTTTATATACCAATCTGAAGTAAAAGCCGGCTGAAAAACCTCAAAAATATAAAAAACTTTGCGATAGGAATGCCGTACGAAAAAGAGCGAAGCTTCTAAAGGCTAAGTATAATACGGATGAGTAATATCCTTGCTCTATTTTCACTACTTCGTAGACAGAAGTTTTATGTAAGTTCAAGTTATGGATATATTTCGAAAGAGCAGCGAACAACAAAAATCTAAATATTATTACTTCTTAAAGCTGCGGCAAAAGGATTTGACTTATTTTCAAATATTCATATATTTAGTACAGCAAGCAATATGCTGGCTCAACTACGTCTAGCCTGGATTTGGCGTCATGTCATTAAAAGAACAGCACAATAAAGTTATATGAAAAGAGAACATAAGTTTTGTTACCAAATGAAACCAAACCACCCACCTGACCAAAAGAGATTGGTCTTGAAAGATATTGGTAAAATTGCTAATGGCTGGCATTTCAAAGAAATAAAAGAAAAAAAATGATAGTAAACCCTTGGTTTATATACAACATAACATAGGGTAGAATAAAAATCTGTATAATATTTGCAACAATGAAATGTTATAATTTTCATTCTCACATAATCCAATCTTTTTTCATCAAATCCTTTGTGTTATAAAAACGATGCCTATAGAATTTTTATGGAGCATCTTTAGTCTACAAATCCACGGCGATTTTTAATAATTCAGGATGGGCTTATAACATATACATATTTTTGTGGTGTACAATCTTTTAAGTAACTATTTTCCCGAAAATCCATGTTTTGGGAGTCTTATTGTACCACCTAAACCCTTAAAAATAGATATTTAACAAAGAAGACATACAATAAATAACCAAATACAATGTAGTATTTTTTTTGCTGTTGCCATTATACATATATTGAAATTGATTAAATGTACGCCTAGAAATTGTGTCTATTAATAATAAACAAGAAAGAAAAAATTTTCATGAAATTGAAAGGAAATAAATTCATACGAAAAGTACAGTGAAAACCATATTCTATTAGAAGCCATATTATCTTCATTATTTGATAAAAGAAAAAAAATATGTAACAGAGAAACGATTTTTTTTTAATTAAAAAAGATGTAGAAAAATCCAGGGGAGGCTTAAAATTAATATGTTGATAATTTTTTTTTATACCCTCCACTCCAGTGTGCAGAGGGTATATATAAGTTTGTCATTCCGTTTGTAATAATTAGAAAAAAAAATTTGGACCCCATAAAATATATATATTTGTGATCCTTATAACAACCGGAGTTGATATAGCGATGTCCGTCTGTCCGTCTGTCCGTCTGTCCGTCGGTCCGTCTGTCCGTCTGTCCGTCTGTGGAAATCACGATGACGGCATCAATCGGGCAGCTAGGGTGCTCGTTGGCATAAAAAATGATTCATTAACATCCTGGAAAGTTTGCTATTTAAAATCGTCCAAATCGGTCAATTAGGGCCCGAGATTTGAATGAAGAACTAAAAAAAGTCTTGAAAAAATATAATTTTCTATGTTGTTCTTGTCACGATCACGCCCTCAATAGGATAGCTAGGGTGATAATTTTTAGTGAGAATGATTCACCAAATTCATGGGAAGATTTCTACTTCAAAAATCATTAAAATCGGTGGAACAGGTCCAGGTAAATGTATGAAAAATTAAAAAAAAAAATTAAAAACATGATGTTTCCATATTGTTCCTGTTGTTATTCTAAATGTTGCATTGTTGTCATAGCTGGACTTGTTGTTTTTGTGGTCGTTGTGGTAATAATATAATAAAAACAAACCCTTTGTACATTTTTTTGTGAACTCTGGTAGAAAATTTTAAAAGTTTCCATTGTTTTGGCATCACTAAAAAAATTTGTTAGATCATTTCTGTCATTGCCACGAGCCTGCATGCAAAATTTCAGATCGATTGGCTCACGGGAAAGGGGCTAAAAATCGATCCAAAATTTTGTCGACAAGCAGACACTACCAGTTAATATAAAGGCAGTAAATAAAGGAAGTAAAAGTTCACCAATAATTTAAAAAACAAATTTTTATGTATTAATTTATTTAAAGAAAAAAATAATTAAATGAAATAGTAATAATAATAAAAAAAATAATATACAATACAAAAAACAAGTAAGAGTGTTAAATTCGGCTGTGCCGAATCTTTGATACCCTCCACCTCGGTTTGTGGCAATACTATTAACATAGCTCATGGTAGTTGTGTTCTTGTTATTGTTAATATGTATGAATCACATTTTTTTTGTGGCTTTTTTTATGTTGTTGTATGTTCAACCACTAAACTATTACAAGAAAACACTAGGTTTCATGTTTTTTTAGAGGTATCTATAAACTTTTGTTCATTTCTCAGCGCAGAGGCTCCCGATTTACTCCGATTTCAATACCAACCTGGTGGGAATTATGGCAAATAATTTTTTCGTAACCTGACCTAAGTAAATGCTTTTTTTTTTGAATGAGCGTGATTTCAACAGACACACGGACAGACGGACAGACGGACAGACGGACAGACGGACAGACGGACATCGCTATATCGACTCGAGCTGTGATAAGGATCAAGAATATATATACTTTATTGGGTCGGAAATTAGTTTTTCGATGCGTTACAAACGGAATGACAAACCTATATATACCCTCTGCCACTGAGATGTGGAGGGTATAAAAAGAATATATAAATAAAATAAAATAAAGATAAATGCATTCATAGCATTATAATACATATAAAAGGTCAATGTTTTCTAACCGTAACCGTAACGAGTCAGTTGTTTTTTTTTTACATGAAAATCATTTAAAACAGTTACCGAACGTAACCGGAACGTCCCAATACTTTTCATGTGAAAAAAAGGCTGACACGTTACGTAACAGTTACATGTCGCTAACTTGTTCTTTACACAGGCTACTGCTTTTGCAGCCAACTTCAAGTCTATTTATATAGTTTCGTAAGCATAACTGATAAAATTGTTTCTATTATTTTTTGCTGTAAGTAATAAATTATAAATATACTGAATTTGCAAACTAAAATGGATACATATATTGGAGGTGCTTTAATACAAAAGAGTTAACGAAACAAAATCAAAAAAACAACAACTCTACAACATCAACAATGGCAGTCATATGTTCTTCAAATAGAAAAAAAACTGCAGGTGTGTTTTGTTGGCTACAAAACAAAAATAGTGTTGACAATATAACAAAATATGTAAAAGAAGTTAGTGCTATGAAATATTTTATTTTGTTTAAAAAAAAAATCGCAAAATGAAAGGCTATAATTCCATTAATAATCAAAAGGCGTTAAACTAATTTATTTATTTTTACGTTGTACTAATGCATTTTAAATAAGTAATAGTAATTGTATATTTAAATAAAAATGCATTTGTATTATATGTTGCTGTCGTATTCAGAAAAATCAAGTAGCTGACTATACGACTACAAATGCTGCTGCCAGCAGTCGTCTATGTGTTTCATTCATGATGTTGCATTTTTTTGCGAGCAATACTTACATATATTCTAAATAAAGAAATAATAGTTCTTTTCATACTGCGAAATCTATACAAATATATGTACAAATACTATATGTCAAATTTCAAATTTGCAATAATTGATACATTTTTGAAAGAAAATTGTATAATATGAAATGTCTTTAATTTATTTAATAGAAAACAATTTTTTGAGGTGCGTGGATTTTCCATATTTACTGTTTTACTATTTTCGTAATGAGGTTAAATGAGTTAAAAAGAATTTAAAATATTTGAAAATATTAGGTGAGGATCCTCAAGATGTAATATACGATCGGTCTAAAACTTTTCACTTAGAGCCACAGTTAAATTCGAAACAACAAAAACCCATATATTTTGTGCATAAAGTTTAACATTAAATGTGCTTTTCTAAAATGTCAATATATTTTTTTCTCATTCATTTCTGACCATCTTCAATGTAAATTTACCAAAGTTTTTTTTATTGCAATATGTATATAAAACTTAAAAATTTAATATTTTTTATTGTGTATTAACTTATTATTCTGCGATTTTCATTACATCACAAAATGTTACAAATTGGCACTACTGTTTCAAAAACAGAAAACTTCTAAATCAGTTGAAAACAGTTGATCTGTAAAACTGTGTGTAAAATTGTGTCAAATAAAATTACAAATATTAATAAATATAATAATACATATATATATATATTATTAATTTTGTTAAGAATTAGCACAAAATTGATTTTCCATTTTGCATTTCATTTATAAAGAATTCTGCCATATTTTGTTAAAGGGAAAATCCATTTTTGTTATATTAAAAAAAACAGACTTGCATTTAATTTTTCCGTGACTGCCTCAATAATTGCGTAGATGCCACCACAATATTTTTTCTAATTAAATATTAACCAACATCTAACTAGAATTATGATTTATTCTGACTAAAAAGTTCCAATTAAAAGTTATTCATCCCAATTATGAATATTCTCAAGGAATTTCTTTCTCACGGAAAATACATTTCTCGAGAAAAAAATTCCTCCAATTATAAATTCCGCGTGAACAAAAAATGATTAACTGGCATCATCGAATTTCGAAGCCACTTGCTTTGCTTATTGACAATTTATTTTCTATTTTTTGTGTGTGTGCAAACGACCCTACAATAAATGTCCCAATAAACATTTTTGTTTGCTATCAACTTGAGGTGCATTTGAGATCAAATACATTTTTCAAATCTCCAACGTTAATTCTCAAATGCCCTCAATAGTTCGAATATAGTCTTCTCAACTTAAAAGGCACATTTTTTATATGGCGATTTTCATAGTTATCAAATTGAGAAATTTGTGATTCTCAACTTGATAGCAAAGAAATATTTCCAATCGGTATCAAATGGAAGGTACGGAATTGCCATATTAAAAAATATTATACTAATTTTAGAAATGAAAACAATGTACTTTTTTTAATGTTTCAATTTAATTTCATTATATATTTAACATTACTATGTACATATTTAACATTAAATGTACATATTATGTACATTTTTTAAAATCTAGAATTAAAAATAAATGAATTAATTAGTTGTACATTTTTTGAAAAATTCGACAAAAAGCAGAAATAATTAAAAATATATCAATGATTTATTTGTACTTTTTTGGCATTTTTTAATTTAATTTATTATTTATGACATATTTAAATAATATCTCAGACTTAACACAAATCGTATTCAAGTTGAAAAAATGTTTGGTCTCAAGTGGAGAAAAGTGTTGGATATCCAATTGAGAGTAAAAATGTTTCTCAAAGATTGGAAAAAATGTTAAGTCTCAACTTGATGTCAAGTTGAAAGCAAACAAGGAGAAAAATTGTTCAACCCAAGTTGAGAATTACATTTGACATCAATTTAAGAACTTAACTTTTCTCCAACATTGGAGAAATAATATTTCAATGCATACTGGGGAATGACCGAAACTAACACATAAACAGTTTTTTCCTATTTGAAAAACATATGACTGTCATTGTTGCTGTTGTAGAGTTGTTATACCCTCCACTCCAGTGTGCAGAGGGTATATATAAGTTTGTCATTCCGTTTGTAATAATTAGAAAAAAAATTTTGGACCCCATAAAATTTATATATTTGTGATCCTTATAACAACCGGAGTTGATACAGCGATGTCCGTCTGTCCGTCTGTGGAAATCACGATGACGGCATCAATCCGGCAGCTAGGGTACTCGTTGATATAAAAATGATTCACTAACATCCTGAGAAGTTTGCTATTTAAAATCGTCCAAATCGGTCGATTAGGGCCCGAGATTTGAATGAAGAACTAAAAAAGTCTTGAAAAAAAAATAATTTTCTATGTTGTTCTTGTCACGATCACGCCCTCAATAGTGCAGCTACAGTGATCATTTTTAGTGAGAATGATTCACCAAATTCATGGAAAGATTTCTACTTCAAAAATCATTAAAATCGGTGGAACAGGTCCAGGGAAATCTCTGAAAAAGTAAAAAAAAAATGAAAAACATGATATTTCTATATTGTTCTTGTTGTTATTCTAAATGTTGCATTGTTTTCATAGCTGGACTTGTTGTTTTTGTGGTCGTTATGGTAATAATATAACAAAAACAAACCCTTTGTACATTTTTTTATCAACTCTGGTAGAAAAATTTAAAAGTTTCCATTGTTTTGGCATCACTAAAAAAATATGTTAGATCATTTCTGTCATTGCCACAAGCCTGCCTGCAAAATTTCAGATCGATTGGGTCACGGGAAAGTGGTTAAAATCGATCCAAAATTTTTTCGACAAGCAGACACTACGAGTTAATATAAAGAGAGTAAAAATTCACCAACATCTAAAGCAAATAATGCTAAAATACCTAGTTGTTAATAAAAAAAACAATTGGGCAATTCACAATGGTTAATGTATCGTTGTATCTCTTGTATCGTGTATCACTTTACAATAGTGTAAAATTGTTGTTGGTAATTTTCACTGAAAAATCTGATACACGATCCAACTTCATTTGCTATGTTTAGTAAATGTTGTATATTGTATCATAACATATAACTTCCAAGTGAATGCCAGTTTTTATGAAAAAGAAAAAACAAATACATAGAATATTATCAGCATAAATAATTATAAAATAAAATATGGCAAATAATGCAAATAACGCAAATACATCGATAAGTTTATTTATATAAAAATTAATGTTTATATTTTTAGTATGTATTTTCTCTTTCAGTACCAACCAAAACATTTAACATTTTTTTTTTCATTGTAAATTAAAATGCAAGAGGTACGTAACTAAAACTCCAGGGTATATCTCACGACCAAAAAGCAAACACTGACAAGTGTTTTCTCTTATACAAAATAGCAGAAGCGACGAAGCGATCTTTCCTCGTTGGATCGAAAATTACTAAAGAAAGCGTTTTACATTATGAAAATACAACTGAGTGTTCACAACAAATGATTGTATTGTGTATTTCAATACAACATACAATATACAACACCTGTTGTGAATTGCCCAAATGTAAATTTAGCAAAAAAATTTATGTATTAATTTATTTAAAGAGAAAAACACAAAAATAACGTTTGATGTTTTATTTTTTGTGTGTAATATTTAAATATACATACATACACATATTAAATAATACAAATAATGTACATATATTATATATATGTATGTATGTATATTCATAGTAACTGCATGTTAGAAATAAATCGGTTATTTTATTTACATAAAATTCTGCAGTATTTTGTTGTGGGGAAAATACATTTCTTTTGTATAACAGAGTGTCACTTCATTTTGCTCAGCGTGACTATGCCACAGTAGATGCCGCCATAATTTTTGTTTGTTCTAATTAGCTTTGCAATAGTTATTTCTATTTTAACATGAATGTTAATATTTTCAACTAGATATCATACAGAACAATGTTAAGAGTATACACGGGTTGGTCTTTTATTTCATACGTTTTTTCATTATTCTTTTACAAATATGAGCATAAGTTTGGCATATTACCCACCAATCTCACATCACACTGCAAGTTCGAAAAACTCAATACACTCACATTTTTTTTACTAATACACACACATTTTCCGCAGTGGTCACACTAATGGCACCAAATTTTTCGTGCGAATAGTGGCAGACACTAACGATGATTAATGTTACCCTGTTATAAATTTAATGCAAATTTACTGGATTCTGTAAAATTGTAATTAAAGTTTTAACTTGTTAAATCTATTATAATGATTTATTTTTTGAAATGCGCATACAAAAACGCAAGTTTGTTAATTATAGAGCATAAATATTATTAACTATTATTAAAATAATACTAATAATAATAAATGTAAACATTTTCCCTCAAACATGTGCCTGTATAATAAACTTGGTAACTCTACTTAAAATAAAATAAGAGAGAGAAGTATACAAATTTTTTCAAGTTTACGCTTCGACAACATTTTAAAAATGAGATTGCAGTCAGATGTTTGAGCATAAAATTTAATGGCGATGGATTCGACTAATTCGAACAATTTTTCGTTGATAATACGTACACAACGATTTTACAATTTCAGTGTGATGTGAGATTGGGGGGTTAACTTTTTGTTGTCTTTACAAAATAGAGTTACCGAGTTCGTCAATGAGTTTTTTGCTTACAAAACAGTTCTACATAGTTATATAGAATTATTATTCTGCTTTACCTATAAAATATCTGATTGCGATTACATCTAATTTTTAAAAATTGTTTATAATTAATAAAGCATTATTATTCACATAAATACAAAATTTCACTTTTTAAATTTTCCATTCAAATTTAAGAAAATATCAATTATAATAAAAACTGAAAATAAAATTTCCAATTATAAATTAGAAAATATTAATTGAGTTTCAGAAAATCATATCAAAACGTCGGAAATAATAATTTTAAATTTAGAAATATCTTTACATTTAAAAATGTTTACATTTAAAAAAAATATTGCCATTCAGGAGATATTAATAACTTTTCAGTACAGCGATTCAGTAACTTCTTTTAACGATAGTCGAATTGTAAAAAAAAAGAAAATTGCAAAATTATCAGTAAAATTTTGAAACGATATTCGCTATTGTTAAAGTCAGCTGTTGTTGTTATCTAAACGACAACCATTTTTGTGTTGTTTATCCAATCGATAAAAACTTAAATTTTTAGGTTGAAATGTCGTCATACATAAATAAAAATCATGAAATAGTGAAAATATTTTGCTTTAATTAAAAAACTTTTTTATATAAATAAAAAAATTAAATAGCATATTCAATTCATTATTTCATTTTCAAATAAATAAACAGAAATATTAGTAAAAAAAATAAAGATATTAAACATAAACATAAAATCATCCTGTCAAACACGAAGTAATTTGTTTTTTTCTATTCTTTGTGTTTTTCGCTTATTTCGACAGAGATGCCACTCCTTTACAATTTAAATAAATAGAAAAACAGATTTGTCGATATTAATTTAAATTCAATGAATTTAAGAAAACCTCAAATGATATTTAAGAATTGCTAACATAAAAATTGTTACATAAGTAAACGTAATTTTATGAGAATGTTATTTTTTATATATAAATTTTCACAATTTTTTTTGGATGAAAATTTGAAGTTTTTCAGAAAATAAAGATAACATTAAATTATTTTATTTAAAATGTTTGGGACTTTTCGTTTTTTGCGTTTTTCATCCCTAATTTGATTATTTATTATTATAAATTTATTCTCTATGTTTTCAAAATATGGCAATATTTTAAAAAAAAGTTGAGAGAGCTTTTTTTTTTGGTTATTATTTTGTTACTCCATCCGACCTATATGGTCACAATGAAGAAATATTTGGCCAGTTAAAAGAAACTATACAGCCATCTCCAATTAGCACGATTTAATGCATATAGCCACTCTACACAACCATTACCTTTGCAATGGAGGTTAGGGCGAGCTATTTAATTAGCAAAAACTAAATTAAACGAGAAGTTATGTCATATAACCGGAAACGCATGCATATAGGTATATAACCAAAATGCATGCCGATCAGCAACCACGATGACCAAAAAGCAAACACCGAAATAAATCCGAAATAATAGAAAAGAAGAAAACCAACCCAAAGAATTTGCTGAAATAATTTGGTATTAAGTTTAACAAATTGTTTACATTTTCATTTACATTTATTATCAAGACTCAAAGCGAGGTGGAGGGTATCAAAGATTCGGCACAGCCGAATTTAACACTCTTACTTGTTTTTAATTTCGTTTGCATGATGTTACTGTTAAGAAATTAAATTTGAAACGGCTTTTCGCAAGAATTTTTTTTTTTTTCTTAAAATATTTTGATTAATTAAAGTCTTTTGCTATTGATATGAAAAGAAGTTTCAAAAAAAAATTATAAATTGATAAAACAGGCTAAAATTCTAACCGTTTTTTTTTTGTCTAAATTAGTGGTGGACGAGTAGAAATTTAGTCTGGTTAGTTAAAAAAATTATTAAATTATTTCTATTTTTAAGAATTTTTAAGTATGCCACATAAGAGAATTTTAAGTCAATTTATATTTTATTAAATTGCTCAAATATATCTTACACTAAAAACATGTCTATATATTTGTCACAAGGAAATGTTTGTAGATTTTCCTGACGGCTTTAAAAAGTAAAAATATTACAAAATACTAAAATTATATTAGTAATATTTATTAAAAGAAGTTGAAATATGACATCGCGATTTATCAACTTCCCATTTTGGGGAGACCTAATTCGCAATATTGAATCTAGATGACTCTCAGTAAGTCTATTTCTTTCTGAAGAGTTCCTCAGTTTCATCGATTGTTTTTATGAAATTCTAATCTTTGCACATTTATAAAGATCTATTTTAACTAGATGTTATTTTGTAGGCCACTTAATTCGGTTTGATATTTAAGTTCGACTTCTTCAGCATTCAACATAAATGGGGCTGAAAAAAATTTATACCAGTTTCTATATGCTTTAAGACTTCGAAACGTATTTGAAATTCATCGTGAAATTTCGAAAGCTGTCCGCATATAGTTGTAAAATTATTATCAGTAAGATTTCCTATAAGTTTCGAGAAGTATGTCAAATCTTTCTTAAGCAACTGATTTTTGAAAAGTTCTAGTTGGACTTTAAAGGACTTTATATTATTACACAGCACATCAATAAATTGATTTTTCCCTTGAAGGTTTATAATTAGTTTATTTGGTTGAATAAGTATACAAAGTAGAAAACAAAAGTAGATATACAATCACTCATTATCTTCAAACATTAAAAAAAATCCTTCGGTGTTAAATTTTTCAACAAACGTAATAATTTTAATTTTTAAGTTCCAAGCCCTTTCGAATATCTTTCAACACACACAGGTTTGTCATTATGAAACAATATTTAAATTTTCGTTTTTATTAAAACTTCTCTATTCGGAATATTTATTTCTTTACCAGCCTTCATAGTAACTTTTTTAGACACAGTTATTTAATCTATATTTAAAAGTGAAAGTATGTACTTTTGTTTGTTTGTAGCTTTGAACCGATCTTCCTAAAATTGTTATAGAATCTTACTGTATGTATATATATTTATATGATATTTTATTGAGCATGCAAAGTGAGTTTTTAATGTATTACATATTGAGCTCTATGCCAGGGAGACATTTGCAAATCGGCAGATCGGACCGGAGTTTTCTTGCATATTCCAAACAATAAATATATTTTATTACTTTTAGAAAGATAAAAATGGTTGAAGTTATCAAAATTACTATTCAGATAGCAAATCTATTTCACATATATATCTGCACTATCTATGCTAACCCCGCAGGAAATATCAAGAGTAAAACTGTAGTGCTTAACTAGTGACATTGTCACCAGTACTACTGACCAGCTATACCCCAGCCAATGGTGTCTACTATTTAACACAGGCATGTTATTGGATATCAACCAGTAGACTTTGCCACTACTGACAAGGTAGTTCTTTATGAGGATATGTAGACATTGGAACCAAAGATTCACTAGTACATTTTAGTAACTCTAGTCTACAAAATTGGTGCTTCTCGAGCAATTTTTTTAAAGGGGTTGGGACTATATTATTTAACACATTTCTTTTTTGCCTAAAGGAGATTTTATATATTTTTTTTAAACTAGAACTACTTTTATTCGAGGTGGCTAAACCTTTTTATACATACTAGTATAGCCCAGCGCTCGAAATTCGAGTGCAAATTCTAAAATATTTTTTTTTCAGTCAATTTTTGTCCTCCAATGATTTTTTAATCTATATATATACATATATAAAATTTATCAATATTTAAATGAGCGTAAAGGTATGTTAAACAATTCACAATTCAGCACAGAGCGTCTGATATATAATTTAAATCATTCGCATTAACAGGGTGTAATGAATTATTATAAATATTTTATTATTATTTTTTTAATATATTTTTAAGACAGATTAAACATATATTTTACCATCCTCAGCTTCTCCATACGAGCTATAACTATGCCAATTTTCACACTCCTCCGTACCCGCATATTGTTTATAAAGGGAACTAAAAATTTACCCTCGCGTATTAATATAAATTAAAATATTATTTTAAATTATCCACAGCACAAAGTTTTAAATATTTTTTTTATCGAAATATTTTTTCTTAGCAAAACCTACATTTCTACAGCACATTTCCTCAAGGCTGTTTAATTTTTTTCTATATCATTTTGCAGACCTCTATTTTTGTATAATTTTTTTTTTTTTTGTCTTTTATAATTTCTTTTTTTATACCCTATACCACTATGTGGTTTGGGTATAATGACTTTGTGCTGCTGTTTGTAACAACCAAAAATATTTGACCTAGACCCATCTTTAATTATACCGATCGAATCAGAATCACTTTCTGAGTTGATTTAACAATGTCCGTCCGTCCGTCCGTCCGTCCGTCCGTCCGTCCGTCCGTCCGTCCGTCTGTGTGTCCATGTAAAGCTTGTAATCAAACTGCAGGTCGCAAATATGAATATATTTTGATGAAATTTGGTATGTAAGCTTTTATCGGCCATGGGATGAACGCTATTGAAATTGGTGAGAATCGGTCCATGTTCAGAACTAGCCCCCATACAAATTACCCATATGAAATCGACATAAATTGCCATAAGATCCAAATTGTCATATAGATCTTACTCAAATTGGGTTTGTATGCGTTCATTACATCCACTAATGAGTAGTCCAAAAATGATTCCTTTGACCCCATATAGAGCTGCTTCCCGATCTTCAGTTAAATCTATTAAAAAACAAAAATATTGCACTGATTCTTCTCAAATTTTGTTTGTACATATTTTTGCAAAATACAAGAGACTTTACCAAACATGATCACGATCGGTCCATTTTTGGACCTAGCCCCTTTATAGATATAGCATCCGATATGAACTTTTTTATATCTGCAGCCAAAAAAATTAATAAAAATCCCACTCAAATTTGGTTTTTGCTTATTTTCTATGTCCAGTTAGTTGGGCCTAAGAGATAGGGTTTCTAAACGCATGGTATAGGGTATCGTATAGTCGGTCTAGACCGACTATAATTTTCTTACTTGTTCATATTATGTTTTATTTACACATTATCAAAAAATAATTTTAATCATCTTTTTTTAAAACTTATTAATCAATTTCTTAAAAATAACTTATTTACACTGAGCACACGTATTTTTTCAACACAACTGTTGTGCAGTCAAAAAAAGCGCAGAACAAAAAACAAGTTGTTGACGCATTCGTTGACAGTGTCACCAGAAATATACTACATCTGTAGTCTCTAGCTAATTTCTACTCATGTGTAGAAGGAAAGTTCTCGACATTTTTACTAATGTACTTGTCGCTATAGAATATAATATTGACATAGAGACACTTGGTCCCAGGCTGACGGCAGGAAATTTAATAGATGTAATGTGTGTTTTTTGTTTGCTAGTTTGTAAGTGGTAATCTCCGAAACTACGCTAAATTTTTTAAATATTTTTTGTGGGCGTGGAAAGAAAGTTCTTAATATCATAAATATTAAGTACTGTGATAGGTAGAACTTTTCAAATTTGTGATGTCACCTATCATTAATGTTAGTAGCTATGCTGGAAATGGGATGGATCGGATAAGTGGGCATTGTATATTCCACAAAAAGTAATTATTCAATATTATTCGAGTGCTATGACAGAGATAGCTTTGCTAGCTGTCTTAGGTCATCTATTATTAACGTGAATAGTGAGACAAAAAATGCGCGGGATCGGAAAAAGGGGCGTGGCATCCATCATAAAAAGTAAATATTTAATGTCATATATCTGGAGTACTGAAATAGTGAGAGCCTTGGGACTTTGCATGAGCCCTTTCATTAAGATGCGGTGGGAGAGGGGTATCGGAATCAACGGGAAACATTTCGTTCAGTATAAAGTGAAATAAGGAACATGGTAGAATATTTGTTTGAAAAAAAAAAAAACACGTATCTATATAAATAAAACCGAACGTATTGATTTTTATTTGTAGCTGGAACTTTTCGAAGGTCGTACTGTGTATCTGGCAGGAACTATATTCTTAAAATTTTTTTTGATACTTTCAGTGGGTGTGGCACCACCCATGCAAGGAACATATTAGATGTCATAAATCTGGGCTAGCCCATAGGTTATTAATGTGATTAGTCGAACTAAAAATGGGCATGATCGGGACAGTGGGCGTGGACCCGTCCATATAAAGCAACTATATAATATCATATAACTGGGGAATCATAAAGTGGAAAGCCGAGTCTACCAGATATTAATGTGAGTAGTTAGAAAAAAATGGGTGAGATACGATTAGTGGGCTTGGCACCTCCTATAAAAAAAAATATGAGGTACTATGAAAGCGGCAGTCTTGAAACTTTTGAGAAGAACATGAATTACCAATGTCAGTAGTAGTGGAAAATCGCAAAAATCAAAAATATTCAAAATCAAAAATAGGCAAAATCAAAAGTCACCAATATCAAGAATAGCTTTAGCTAAAAATCGCTAAAATAAAAAATTGCCAAATGATAATCTAAATTGAAGGCCAATCGTTAAGTGTTGCTGAATTTTGTTATGAAAATTCATGTTTTTCTTCTAATTTTTGTAGCGAATGGGAAAACAAAAATTATTGTATATCATTGAAATATAAAAAAAAGTTTTTTAATTATAGAATACAAACTTCGTAGGTAGAATTGATTATGGAAAAATGCATATCAATAAGTATTGTTCAGTCGTAATGAAGCACGACAGCGCATACTACCTTAAAGTAAACATTTATTATCTTACTGAAAATTTTATTTCGAATGCCTAATTGTATAGCATTTGTGCCATAAAACATAGTTTCTTTCTAAAATGATATTAACCGAAATTTACTTATTAAGTGCGAAAAAAATTTAACTCAAATATTTCTTCTTAGTTTATTTTCATTTTGCTACGGTTGGACAAATTATTTTTAAGTGACCTAACATAGAGATGGTGTAGAGAGTGTCAACGTTTTCTGTTTATTCAACTTTTAGAGAAATTGTGTCAATAATTTCATGACATTTCATCTTATATATTAAAAAATTTACGAAACCTAAAGTCAGTCCATCTGGCCGTTCTATCCGGCCGATTTCCTTAATTTTTTTTTAATGAAAGACACAGATATGTCATCAATCATTGAAGTTTACTCAACTCCAACCTTACTCAAGTTATACTCAAACGCGATTCTGCCCTGCACATTTCTTATGGGGCACATTCACTCAAGCAATTCGAATTCTCATAGCTCCTCTTCTAATGAATGGATCTTGATCGTTTCACTCTCAGAACACTCAGTGGATCAAGCTCTTTCCTTTGAGCTATTAACTGCTTAAATTCGTTGAGTTTGAGGAAAGTCATACGTGCAAATAAACTTTACATTATGCAACACGAAAGTTAACGTACAGATATCATTACAATAATTGCATAACACAAAGCCTGTGTTGAATTGTGAATTGCAAAATATTTGAATACCCTTCTGTGTGTTCAACAAATATTTATAATGAAATAAACTTAATGAATTAAATAGATTAAAAACATTGGAAGAAATAAATTGAATGATAAAATAAAATTTCCTAGATATTGCACTCAAATATCGAGGGCTGGGCACTGCTAGTTAATCGTAAAAAAGTTACCATTATAAAAATGATGCTGCTTTTATAGTTTGAGAAAAAATTGATTGCAAAGACATTTGGTGAAACAATACTTTTTGATTAAAAATTAGTTTTTGATGGGAAAAAAATAGTATCCAAGAAAATGGACTAGTAAACATTATGGCGAATCTTTGCCATCATACTCAATGGTAAAAAGATGGTATTCCGAATTTAAACGTGGTCGTTCAAGCACAAATGATACAGATTGTCCTGGTCGTCCAAATGAGGCAGTTACCGAAGAAAACGTAACAAAAGTGCATCAGGTTGTATTGAATGGTAGAAATATAAAAGTGATTGAGATTGCTGATATCATAAAGTTATCAACAAAGCGAGTTCGGCTTATGTTAAATGATCATTTAAAGCTTTCTGCTCGGAGTCCAATATACAGTCTCCGGAGTGGTTACAAGCGCACGAAAGCCGACTAAATCAGCCCACAGACTCAAAAATTGGCTGGAAAGTTAATGGCCAGTGTTTTTTTTTGGGAAGCCAGTAAAAATACCTAAGGAGATTTAATGTAACAAAAATACTAAACTTAACATGTTGGAATGAAAAAAAAAATATAATTCTCATTATTAAAAAAATATATTGAAATTAAATTTGTATTAAAAATGTTACTGAATTATTTTTGTTTGTAATATATGCTGGATTAGTGGTGGGCCAAACTAAAAGCTGTGGGGGACTACTTATGGCCGGCGGACCACCGTTCTCGTATCAGTGGTCTAAGTTGAAGTTCCAATAAGGGGCAACCCAATTCGGCAGAAAGTGAGTTTTATTTTTAAGTGAACCGTTCGTCATGCCAGAGCTATTTGCTCCTATGGGTGTAACTTTATACGCGAGAAACTTTTTTATTGGAAACCTTATAGGAGACTAAAGCATACAAAGTTTAATGCATTTTTCAGATAGATTTTTTTTACTTAAAAAAAACCATCAATATTGTTACCAAATTATAGTACATAAGAAATTGTAGTAAATTCTGGCACAATTAACTTAATGTTTTAAGGGGATTCGTAGTTAAATTTTAATTACACAAAAATTAGACTAATTTTAAAGTCCTCTAAAAAGAAAACCAAATCATGAAATCACAAACAGGTAACGCGGTTACACTACATATGGTCTCCACTTTCACGAGAATGTAGTTTCGCTCATGGATTAAAACAAATAAATAAATAAATATGTATATTTTTGTTACAAGCCTTCACCAGAAATATTGGCTTTTTGTTTAAAGAATTAAAAGTGACTGTTATTTTTGATCCTTAAGCAAAAGTTAAAAAAACATAAACGACGAACATTCCTAAAGTCTTTTTGTGTTGTTTGTTGGAGTTTGTGCGTTTATAATGTCATAAAAAATGTGTTTTCTATGAAAACGCAAAAATTTTAGAATTCTTTAGAGTTTTTGGTGCATATTTTTCATTGTGAAATATAATAAATGTGACCTTGAGACTTGGCAAGACCGTGACGTGCCTACGCCTAAGGTCAAGTTTCTGGCATTACATTTTGTTTTGTTTCGTATTGTTGTTTCTTCTTCTATCCCTAGAATCAACGAAGGCCTCATGTATTGGCTTGTTTGCTGGTAATCAGATCAATAGCATAACAACATTTTGTTTGTAAATTGAATAAATTCCAAATTTTGATGTATGTTTTATTGAATTAATCTTTGAAAATTGGAGTATTAGATAAATAAAAGCATTTATTTGGTTATTGAACGAGAGGATAACATTATACATTTATTTATTTATTATTATTTTTTTTTTAAGAATACATGAAAAGCCATCAGACATATCAATTTGTTTGCGTATTTGGCTTGAGAATATTTACAGCCAGTTTTATTTGATAAATTACACGCGGCAATAAGATAAGAACGCAGATCGAAATAATTTCAACACACGTTTGAGAATAAAACAAGTAAGAAAATTATAGTCGGTCTAGACCGACTATACGATACCCTATACCATGCGTTTAGAAACCCTATCTCTCCAACTAACTGGACATAGAAAATAAGCAAAAACCAAATTTGAGTGGGATTTTTATTAATTTTTTTGGCTGCAGATATGAAAAAGTTCATATCGGATTATATATCTATAAGGGTACTAGGTCTAAAAATGGACCGATCTTGATCATGTTTTGTAAAGTCTTTCGTATTTTGAAAAAATATATATACAAACAAAATTTGAGAAGAATTAATGCAATATTTTTGTTTTTTAATAGATTTAAGTGAAGATCGGGAAGCAGCTCTATATGGGGCCAAAGGGATCGTTTTTGGACTACTCATTAGTGGATGTAATGAACGCATACAAACCCAATTTGAGTAAGATCTATATGACAATTTGGATCTTATGGCAATTTATGTCGATTTCATAGGGGTAATTTGTATGGGGGCTAGGTCTAAACATGGACCGATTCTCACCAATTTCAATAGCGTTCATCCCATGGCCGATGAAAGCTTACGTACCAAATTTCATCAAAATATATTCATATTTGCGACCTGCAGTTTGATTACAAGCTTTACATGGACACACAGACGGACGGACGGACGGACGGACGGACGGACGGACGGACATTGTTAAATCAAATCAAAAAGTGATTCTGATTCGATCGGTATAATTAAAGATGGGTCTAGGTCAAATATTTTTGGTTGTTACAAACAGCAGCACAAAGTCATTATACCCAAACCACATAGTGGTATAGGGTATAAATATTGCAATTAACATTTGTATTAAAAATTTTACTGGATAGGTTTTTAACCCTATACCACTATGTGGTTTGGGTATAATGACTTTGTGCTGCTGTTTGTAACTACCAAAAATATTTGTCCTAGACCCATCCTTTATTATACCGATCGACTCAGAATCACGTTCAGAGTCGATTTAGCGATGTCCGCCGTCTGTCCGTCTGTGTGTCCATGTAAATTTTGTAATCAAACTAAAGGTCGCAAATATCAATATGTTTTGATGGAATTTGGTATATAAGCCTTCATCGGCCAAATAATGAATGCTATTAAAATTGGTGAAATTCGGTCCATGTTCAGACATAGTCCCCATACAAATGACCCCTATGAAATGGACATAAATTGCCATTAGGTCCAAATTATCATATAGATATCATCAAATTGGCTTTATATATATTTATTATGTCCATTAATCAGTAGTCCAAAAATTATCCCTATAGGACAATTCTTACTCATAGGCCCTATATAGAGCTGCTTCACTATCTTCACTTAAATCTATCAAAAAACAAAAAAATATTGCACAGATTTTTCTCAAATTTGGTTTGTATATTTTTTTTCAAAATATAAGTGACCCGTTATGAAATTTTCATATCTGCATCCAAAAAAGTTAATAACAGTGCCACTCAAATTTTGTCTATGCTTAGTTGGTCTAGACAGACTATAATTTTCTTACTTGTTTTGTTTGTAATATATACTGGATCAGGGCATGGGCCAGACTGATAACACGCCAACAAGATAACGACTCAGATCGAAACAATTTCAACACACGTTTTACCCCTTTAAAATTTTTCGCAAGTATTATTTGAATTTGTTTTATTTATTACTATTATTATTTTTTATTATTTTTATTTATTTTTTTTTTTTTGATTAAGTTATCTTTAAAAAATATGTCAGATATTCTGTTTAATGACAACTCTCCTAATTTATTTTTAGTTTAATTAAAATAAGTGATGAAATTGATGTACGCACTTACAGTATTAAATATTGTCTAGAAAATCCAATTTGGTACTACAGAAAGTTGGCCAAAGGATCTGCCATCAAATTGTTTCCAACGTTATTAGAAAGTATTAAGAGAATTTAACTATTTGTTGAAAACTTGGTTGGGAAAGAAAAAAAAGTCCACATGGTCTTTATAATGACATGGAAATAGAAAGTCCAAGATGTTCCATGGAGAAACGCTGTAATACATTCATTTGAGGACGGAACATATATACTGGCAGATTTCTCGCAGTCTGGTTCAAAATTTTTATATTGCTAATGTTCGAGGATATGTTAGAGATAATTTTAGAACACAAAATTTCCTGGTATAGCACATAATATGCACTTGTGGCAAAATAAGTAAGCTATTTGTTAAGAAAAGCTTTAATAATGCCGAAATTTTTATTTAGAAGTGTTTCAAAAAAAGTCTTCTTCTTTTCTTAAGCCAACACAATTTCTCTACATATATTTGACCCTATTTGGCATTCTTTGACTACCGTACGAAAGCAAAAGAACAATAACTTTATTTTTGTACCAAGGCAAGTAAATCCTCCAACAGTTGCTTGAGTCAGTGGATGGGTATTACGCTCTTGTGAAAAGGAAGTTGAAGAGCACCAAAAAGTGTCCCAACATTTGGAAGTTTTTAAACGGAGATGAACGACCCTTTCATGAAAATGACAGAAACTATTATAAAGTACCTAATGGAAGAGCTTCCGGAAAAGGACTAGAACATCATAAGTAGTGATTAGAACTATGAAAGTGATCTTTTTTTGTAAGCTCTATTATAATTCCAATTAAACAAAATATATAAAAGCTATAGATTTAATGGCTTCTTATTATTACATTTTTGTGTGTTATGATTTTTTCGATCTCAATACTTATTGGTCTCTGAGATCTGAATGTTGTTGCTCAAGTTAATTTTTGCAATAAAATCGAATCTGGGTAAATTTTTCTATCACGGCAGAATTTTGATAACCCGTACCGTATGGTAATATTTTATACTTATATGTACATGAGCAGGGCATCCAGAAATATACTCTAAAAGAACTGTTTTATGACCATAAAATGTGCTATACAAATCGAAAAATATGCCTTAAAAATTTAAAAAATATGCTCTTAAAAACCCAAAAACCAGCCTTTTTTTAATTCAATAATTTATTACAAATAAAAAATAAATTAAAAAACATAACAAGATATTAGGCAATTAATTTAGAAAGCGTTTTTGATTTTTTTTTACAAAAAAAAATATTTTTTAAATTCATGTAATGCATTTAACTAAGAAATTACTCAATTGAATCTTTAGTCAAAGTTAATGCTTAATTCTCACTATAAAATTTGCACTAAAAATGTGTTTGATTTCCATTTAAAATTAATCAGTATTTTCTAGGATATGAACTCAATTCATTTACAATTTAGGTTATTGTTGCAATAGACTATAAAATTGTCAAATAAGAAATGCTTCTATTGCATCTTGAAGCAACTGAAGCAATGTTAGCAAATTTAAAAGCGAATATCTTAATGTTGATTTTGATGTAGATCCTCTCAACTCTTTGCAAGAATTTTCTATTACTTCCAATACTTTGTTTTTATCTAAAACTAGTTGATTGTGTGGCGCCTAGGCACCCGTTTAAAAATTATGAATTAAACAAACAGTTTAAATTTAAGTACACGAAAAATTTATGATAAATTAAATTCTTTTCATATAGGAGTAAATTGAAAATTATTTTGTTACATATGTACATATGAAAAAAGATTGTGTTTGTAGAAATTGTATACATAAGTATCAAAACAGATAAGAAATATTTGGCAAAAAAGTTTTTCAATTTAGAATCTCTTAAAAAAATATATTTCGTGTGAAATATCGTTGGTCATGTAATAGGTTTCCTTGCTGTGGGTTCGATTGAATACGTATCTTAACTTGGCTTGCAACTTTTGATCGTGACAAAGCGACATACAGTTGGCCGTGTGAAAATACCGCGGTCTCCAAATTAATCAAATGACTGGCCTTGAGCCTTGTCTATGGTAATTGCGTATGCAGGAATTACTGGAAACTGGCGGCGTTTTAAAATGAAAGGTAATGTGGTGTTGGTTGGGGCGAGATCAATCCTAGAAACTAGAACCATTTCATTTTGGTCAGCGTTACAGAATCAGTCAGTCTCTCAGTAAGTCAGTGAGTCAGGGATCAGCGTAAATATATTTAAGATATTACCCGGCCTTCACACGTTAAATTTTTGGCTTTCAGGTTGTAATGCAATCATACTTTTTTACTCTTTTTTACTAAACAATCATACGTTTCAATTCTCTCTTTTAATTTTTCAATGGGACAGTTGCTTAACAATTTTTTGACTATTGTATGTGTGATCAATTTGACTTGAACGTGGAAAGGCCGGGTAAAGTGAGGAGATTAGAGATTCCCAAAATTATTAAAATTTAATAAAATGGAGTGCGCTTATAACGAACCCTGGTTGTAATAAATTTTTGTTTATAGCGAAGAATTTCTTCGGTCCCAAGAGTTTTAATCACATTTTTCATACAAATTGCTTCTCTTATATCGAACAGTGGTTATATCAAACTTTTGACTTTAACAAACAATTTTTTTTTTTCGTTTCAGAATTTTCCTATATTATATATATTTAAAAAAAATTAATTTTAATTTAATTTAATTTTATTTTAATTTAATTTTAATACAAAACAAAACTTCGATTTTCAAATGAAGTTTTGTAAAAGGTCCTTTTATGTATATTTTCGGAAAAGTTTGCCAGTAGCCAACCTTTGCTTTGTACTTTCTGCTTCTATACATAAGGAGTTTTTAATATTATATGATTTTAAAAAATATTTTATTTTCATAGAAACTCGGTAATTTAAGTTTTATTAAGACAAACTATTAATATGTATCTTTTTAATAATTTAATTTATGTTTTATAACTTTTTAAAATGCATCAAAATAAATAAACTTATTCAACTAAAAAAGTTTTTAAATCTTTAAGAAAAAAAAATGCTACGGTTATAACGAACTTAGTGTAACTAATTTGGCCGGTGCCGCCGAGTGCGTTATAACCGAATTCCATTTAACTATAAAAAAAAAAAATAGGTTAGCAAAGAAATAAAACGTTTTAGAGCAAGGTTCCTAAAAGTTTCTTAAGGGGGCACAAGGTTTTAAAAGTTAAAAAAGGTCGTATTTTCATAATTATTTTTTGAAGATATGAATAATGTTGGATTATTTAGTTCATAGCATAACATTTGAACAATATTTGAAAAAATTTTCAATTAAAAATTTTACTAAATTAGTCCGTCACAGGGAATCTCCGGAGGCGTTGTTGGTTTGCGGTGAATATCACAACTCGTTACCGGATCATGTGAAATAAAAAATTCGAAATGCGTTTCAAAGGTGACAGGTTTCCTGAGGTAGTGACGAAGAGTTTTTTATTTTTATTTTTTTTTTTTTTTGCAGCATTTTGAAGTGAAAAACGGTTTTTGCTTTACAATTTCGGGAATTTGTTTTTAAAAAAATGGGGGAAGAAAATGGAATTAAAAAAACTCTTCGTGGTTACCTGATGATTTATGTGTAGATATAGTGTGTAATTTCAAAAGAATCGGACAAGTAGATTTTGAGTTATGATGTTCACGGACTTCGAACATTTATTTGCGAGAAAATCGGTTTAAAGTTTTCTAAAAACTGATTTATATACTATATACCGTATGAGGCCGGTCGCTGGAAACGCTGTATCTTCTTAAGTTTTGCTCTGACTTACTTAAAATTTTCACACAACACGCTCGACATGTTGTGCATTTAGAAAGAGGAATGCAAAAGAAGGTTTTATAACCTACCATCCCTTAAGGAAGTGAAAAAAGAGAACTACATTTTTTGCAAAGTTATGTATAAATCTAAAAAATAAAAAATAAGGGCGTATTAGTTTTACTTAAAAAAAAACTTATTATTCCAAGTCGCCTTTAATTCTTCCATGATAATTTCAATAAATTCTTCAAATTAAAATCTTTAATGTACCTATTTACGTAATTTATGTTTGTCAAAATTTTTTGAAAGCAAATTATGCAAAAATGAATATTATGAGTGAAAAAAAATTATTTTTCCATCTCTCTTCTGAAATTACAGTGTAATTTAATTATGCAAAGTTACAATAATTTAAATTTTAAACTTAATATTGCACTATTTTTTCAAGGGCTTTTCAATACAGAGCTATAAACGGAATCATACGTTGGACAACAACAAAATCCACATTGAAGATATCTTTTTTCTCAAATATTTATCAAAAAATCATACTCTTTGTTAAGTGCTGGCCATCAGAGAACCTGAGCGAAAGCACTCATAATAATACAAAACAATTTTGAGATGAAAAACAAGACAGACAAACGGAAAAGTTTAGTTCGATAAAAGAGGTATGTATGCATATCGGACGACGATAAATGAAAAAAATAAAAGTATTTAAATTTTTAATTGACCAACAAAGGGAATTTAAAGAAGAACTTGAATAGATATTAGCTTTTTTAATGCATTTTTTGCGTTCAAATTATTCCATATGTAACACGAAATCTGCATATGTAGTGCTATTGTCGTTAGCAGTGCTGCCAATTTTGGCAACTTATTGTAATTTCGACGATTTTTCAATTTGTTAAAATTATTTGTTAAATTTGTTAAAATGATGATTGAAGATTTAAAATTTTCAGTAGTATAAAAATTACGATTTCAAGGGTTAACAATAAATGGGTTGTTTATCGAAAATTGATAGTTTTTGTTCAGGGTAAATGTAAATTACAAAATATGTATAGATTTAATTCTGGGTCAAGTCGTTTCAAAACGGAAATACCTTGAATAGCATCTCCATTTAAGATTTAAGTTTTAATTACGGCGATACTTTAAACCTATATTATATATTTCTGCTATAGATACATATCAATAAAATTATTTAGTTGATTGCTGTGTTAAATTTTTTTCGTTGAAATTTCATCACTAATACATTTTTATATATAGAAGTAACCAATGCTGTAATAATATTCCTAATATGAATGATATAAATAAATTTTATTGTTTCCTTTTGTAAAATTTTTTGAATTTTATAAGCGGTAAAATTTTCTTGACAATTTCTTGTTTTAAAAATGAAGATTTTGGCGATATAGTTTCAAAAATTGTCGATTTTCAGAAGCTTTTATTAGCAGCACTGGTCGGTAACAAAGAAGAGAGAAAATTGTGTGTGGGTTGGTATAAAATGAGAAAGATTAAATTTTGTTTATGTATTTCGCATAGCTTTGTATGGAGTGCTACGTGTGTGTATTATTTCAGCGTTACAGGATCAGTCAGTCAGTCAGTGAGTCAGGGATCAGTGTAAAAATATTTAAGATGATTTTAATTTTTTTTATTTTTACAATAAACTTAGTATTACAATCCGGTACGTTGCTAATATTTTTAATCAGCTCTGTTACCACTTTCATTTGCTGAAGAAGTGTAAGGCCACATGTTTGTAATTTTGATACTAAATTTACAATAAGTCCGTAATTTGATGAAATAAAAATAAAATCTGACTTAGTTTTAGGATCTCGTAAGCTTTCTTGAATAATTTGTATTGAACTTGGAGCTTTCAAAACAACATCTTTTACGTTGGCAATTACTCTATTGACGTTATCATACGAATACCTTATCCATTCGTAAATGCGATAAAGACCGTGGATAATACACGGCTTTACAGCCTTTACCATATATGGTGCTGCATCTGTTACAAAAAGAAAAACTAAATCTCTGTTAAAATTGGAGTCAAATTTTTTTAACGAGTCACCAAATAGTCTGGCAATAGTCGAATGATTTGTCTCATACAATACAGCAGTGTTTTTGCTTTTCAGAATCTTCGTTAGAATCCAGTATGCCAACTGTGACGTTGGCTATATTTCTACCTGTAGCGTCTGTAGTCTCATCTATTGCAATTCGTAAATACTAGTTTTTTAATTTGTGTATGTTTTTTAAATAAATTTCGAGCATAAGAAGAAATAAGGTTAAGCTTATGGTAATGGGTAAACATCTATTTACACATCAAAAAAATCAAACAGTAAGCGCCATCTATGTATAGCAAGCAACTGCAATGGTTGTTATACTTGATGGTTGCAGTTGTTTGCTATACATTCATGGCGCTCTCTGTTAATTGTTGAATCAGCTAAACAAATTTAAATCATAATCTTTGCACCAATACACTTACATATACCTCACACCGATTTTCCCTTACGCTGTTTTTGTGATTGGGTTGTGAAATAAATTTTTGCCCCCCTGAGCGCATAGATGTTTACACATCAAAAAGTTGGCAAAGCCAAATGTACATATTATCAGCAGAGAAAAAAAAAACGAATAACAAAAAAGGAAGAAAAATATGCTCAAAACTATGCATTTATTCTAATATATGCTTTAAGCGCAAAATATGCAAAAATGTGCTTTTCTGACCAAATATGCAAAAATATGCTCTATGCCAGAATTCTTGAATTGTTCTGAAACTGATAAATATATTTCTTATTCGTTTGTTTATCGACACACAGGAAAAAACGTGATAGAGCATATATCTGGTTGGCCTGTATATCAATATAGCAAAAACCATATATGTGACCCTGCATATGAAAACCCACGTAGTGTGTCAAAACAAGTTTCTAAGTAAAACGCAATTAAAGTTTCCCTTTCTGTGTTGCATTTTCGCATCTTTGCATAATTGCATTTTTACATTACTTTCCGATGTTTTTGAGACTTGCGAGCGGTTTGATATGAAAATTTAAATTTTTTTTATATACAAATCCAAAAAAGCGAATTCATGAAATTTGACACATTAAGTGGTTTTTGTTAAGCAGACTAACATATAACATATCCACAGATGCGAGAAACTATGTGAGAGACCATTCGCATCACGTTTATCCTAGAAGAAGACCCACATCAATCAATTCGGCGCCGTTCTTAGTAAATAGGGATTTGTCCATTCACTTTTTGGAAGATTTTACGAAAGGATTTTGATTTACAGGCCTTTAGGATTCAACTTGTGTAAGAATTAATGCCAAACGGCTATCGTATAAGCCGCCAATTCGGCCAATGACCCAAAGCACGAATTGATATTGATTTTGATTTTCTATACAAAATTTTGTTCAGCGATGAAGTTCCTTTTTGTTTCAATGGATACGTAAATTGGCAAAAATGTCTTATTTGGACTGCAGATAATCTATCAAACATGCACAGAAAATTATTGAAGGCTGAAATAGTCCTTATTAGTACACATGCCTTTGAAAACGGTGCTTAGAGACTTTAAGGATTTTAAATATGTTTCCTATTAAATATGTTTAATGGATATATTGCCAACAGTTTTGAAGATCCGTACTCGACATTGGTTATAATATTATCTTTAAGGCGCAGGTGGATAAAAATAGTTAGACTTTTTTAAAGACATTTTACTGAAATAGCACATAATTTTTAAACTCTCAAAACATTATAAAATTGAAACCTTACTTTGACTTTGGATATTCTCTTCGGGATCTTGTGAAAGGATCTTAATAGAAAAATAATAAAAATTTTCAAATAGAAGTTAAATATTTCTACAGAAACCATCTTTATACAAGAAAACAGTATATAATAAATACTAAAAAAAATTTTTAAATTAATTTTGAATTTTAAAATTAATTTTGAAATTAAGTGTTGATAGAACTTAAGGGTAAAGTTTCCGCAACTGCACACATAAACAAGTAAGAAAATTATAGTCGGTCTAGACCGACTATACGATACCCTATACCATGCGTTTAGAAACCCTATCTCTTAGGCCCAACTAACTGGACATAGAAAATAAGCAAAAACCAAATTTGAAAAAATTTTGAAAAAGTTCATATCGGACGCTATATCTATATGGGGACTAGGTCCAAAAATGGACCGATCCTGACCATGGTTGGTAACGTCTCTTGTATTTTGCAAAAACATATACAAACAAAATTTGAGATGAATCAGTGCAATATTTTTGTTTTTTAATAGATTTAAGTGAATATCGGGAAGCAGCTCTATATGGGGCCAAAGGAAGTATTTTTGGACTACTCATTAGTGGATGTAATGAACGCATACAAACCCAATTTGAGTAAGATCTATATGACAATTTGGATCCTGTGGCAATTTATGTCGATTTCATAAGGGTAATTTGTATGGGGTCTAGGTCTGAACATGGACCGATTCTCACCAATTTCAATAGCGTTCATCTCATGGCCGATAGAAGCTCATATACCAAATTTCATCAAAACATATTCATATTTGCGACCGCAGTTTGATTACAAGGTTTACATGGACACACAGACGGACGGACGGACGGACATTGTTAAATCAACTCAAAAAGTGATTCTGATTCGATCGGTATAATTAAAGATGGGTCTGGGTCAAATATTTTTGGTTGTTACAAACAGCAGCACAAAGTCATTATACCCAAACCACATAGTGGTATAGGGTATAATAAAACAGATTTGTTGTGACTACCAAATTTATTGCCAACCAAGTTGCGATGAAGACAATAGCAGAATTTTGAGGTGATTTCCATTGAAATTCTATTATATTAACAGTAAATATTTTATCACAATTGAAAATGGTTATTTGTTATAAGATATCTGTTGATACAATCGAAAATTTAGTTGTTAAACTTTAGAACAATTCGGTTGGCGAATTTTTCTTCTGTGTGTGTATTAAAATGGTGACCGTATCTAACAGTGAATATAATATACAACCCAATTCTAAATAAGAATTCCGCTAGAATTGTTTTCCAATTTACTTATTTGCATTTAACTCACAAAACTAAACGAAATTCGAAAATTCGTAATTCTCTCTCCCCTATTTTTGATTTCCCCGGCTGTTTAGAAGAGGAGGATTTTTTCTCGGGAGAAAAATCCGCGGGAATATTCAGAATCGAGCTGATTATGTTTAGTACATAGATGGAGGTTGTCGAAAATTTGGCATAGCTGCTCTTAACACTATCACTTGTTTTTGTTTCATTTTTTATTACAATGTACGTGAATGTCCTTCTCACAGCACTGCTTTTTTTTCAAGAATTAAAGAGCACAACACATAAATTGATAAACATTTACATAAATTTAAGCTTAATTTTAAAGTTAGGCAAAAATGGGGTATAAGTTCGATTTAAATACATGTTATTAAAATGTTATGGACATAAATTTAAGAAAAAAAAATGATTAAATTTGAGATTTTATAAGTAGATGACAACAACTTAAAAATGAATTTGAATAATTTATAAAAATTATTTTATTTTTATACAGAATATACCATATTTTTTTAGATTAAGATTTAAATTATTATGACAGTTTTGCCAAATTGCATGTCAAATATAAAATACAAAAAAAAAAAAAAAAATAACAACAAATATGTATGTATGTGGGCATAAAATATATATCAAAAATGCCAGCCAAATGCAGAAATCCCATGAGGATGAATGAGTTTTGCATGTACTCGGTTGTCATGTGAGATGGATGAATGAAAGTTAAATATATGCACGTATACGAATACATAAATATGTTTGTAAGTATATACATATATACAAAATCTAGATATGTATAAGATTTATATAAAAAAAAAACTAGTTCGTTTATGTACTGCTACTTAAATAAGTCTTAACCCCTTATTTTTAAAGGCATACAGCTCTTTCAGTTACTAATATTTATTTTGCATGAAAAGTAAATTTAGGAGAATTTACTATAGTTTATCGATAACTACTTCTCAGAGCTCAATAATTGTTATTATTATTATTATTTATTTTTTTTTTTTTTTGTTGTTATCATTTTACCAGAAATTTTCTTTAGAAAGCTAAAGTTTTACTGTAAATTCTATGTTTTACTTAGATAATGGTTATACCTTCAAAATGATTAAGACAATATATATTTAACATCTTAATTTGTTCGTTCCATGTATTTATACAAATTTAAGTAAATATCGAGAGAGTGCTTTATAGGGGCTCTGTACTCAAAATGGTCCTAATTGTTATTCTTCAATGATTAATGCATTAAAGTTTAGTATACGCTCCAACTTTTGTGATCTTTATAACAAGCTGACCATATTGAATTATTTTTTTAAGCGGTCACACACGGTTAGCTTTACAAAGGATACAAAACTTGTATATAAATTTTTAATCATCAGAATTTGGTACATTCAACTTGCATAAACCTATACACATGAATGTAACAGTAAAAATAGTGAATCAGTATTATAACTATGACACCATCACTTACATTTATTTATCTGTACATTAAAAAATTGTATATTTTTTTTACTGAAGAACACAAGAGACAGCGACAAGTGATAGGTATTACTTTGGGTAGCTGTTCAAGTACATCTGTCTATATTTATCAATAGCACAGGAAAATTTTCTTTATAGCTGCCTTTCGTCCTACGGACAGTTATCAAAAATCACATGTCAATCACATCGACAGCACTAACAAGATATGTTCAGATGTTTACCTTAAACATACGAACACTTTTAGCATTTAATTGGTTCAAGTCTGTTCTTGATGTTGTTTTTATTTTTTTGAATAAAACAAATTAAATGCTAATTGGTTGTCATTTGCATAAAGTCACATAAAGGATATTGAATTTATGTCTTGTTATCACAAAGCAAGTAATCTTAAATCCGTTATAGCATAATGAAACAAAATTTTCGTTTTATAAAAATTATAAAATGTTTAAACATTTACTTAGAAATATGTTAAAAATCCTTTAATTTAAATCATTCAAATTGATTTAAATTTATGAACATTTTTAGCTTTCCTAAAAATTATCAGACAAACTTTGTCTCTTAATTAGTTGTCATATAATAATCTTAAACAGAACATTTCCTAACTCAAAATTACTTGTTTTATCCTTTAATTATCCTTTTAGTCAACTTCCTGCTGGCTTTGTAACATTTTTTTTTTTAGCAAGTATCTTAACAATATAACATCTTCTTAGTCAAACCAGAATTGTGTTTCTTGTTAGTTGTTTGTATTTAGCGTATGTAGTTACTCGTAAGGCGTTGGGAAGTAACATCCCAGCGAAAATATATTGAGGAACAATATTGTTTTTGCTTTCATACATTTAATTATATTCAACAAACTCTATGGTCAAGTCTATCTGTGATGATGTTTGTATTTACTAAAATTTTGACCTAGTCCAGCATTTTTTATACCGAACGACCTGATGACATCCGTCTGACTTGCCTGTCCGCTTAAACTTTGCAAATAAACTACAGGTCAGAAACGGATCCAGTCCCCATATAATAGTAACATCTGATATAAGCCTAAGAGGGTTATTCGCTATTAGACTATTAGATTCTGTATTGGACAATTTTTTTATGTGTAGACATCTATACGCTCAAGGGGGGGGGGGGGGGGGGTAAAAATCTATTTCACAATACAATTACAAAAACAGAGTAAGACAAAAACGATGTGAGGTACGATTGTATTGGTGAAAATATTATGAAGTGTTTGGAGGTAAAATGAAGGTACGATTTCATTAGGAAGTGTTTGGAGATAAAATGAGGGAAAAATGTAAATGAAAAATGATAAATGAAAGATGATAAATAAAAAATTAGATATAAGAAATAAAAAATAAAAACTGAAGAATGAAAAATGAAAATTGAAAAATAAAAAAGAAAATCGAAAACTTAAAAATTAAAAATTAACCATTTGAAATAATAAAAATAAATATTTTTCTAACAGAAGAGCCTCTACAGTTGATTGCTATAAGTGATACATAGATGACGCTTTCTGTTTGATTTTAAAAAAGTGCCATAAAAAAAATCTTTTATTACTGTTTAATGTTTTTCATACATAATTTGTTGATAAAGTCAAAGTTAATTTTTATGAATTCGGCTGTAGTGGTTTACACATCTCTCCTGTGATCGGATTCACATGATTTTTTACAGAGTAATGCACAGGGGAAATCTGCAAATGGGTAAGATCCGACCAGTAATGCTATTTTCATTGGATTCATTTGCGATCATCTTTGTGGCGACAAGAGTGTAAAAATTACAAGTACAAAGGCGATATGTAGTTTAAAATGTATGCGCAGGTAGATGTAAGTCACTAAATCGGCTTAAAAGTGTTTCTAGGTAGATCCTTCAAGTTTCAGGGTGGTAAAAAACATAAGCACGAATTAATTATACCCTGGACGTTAAGTAATTTGGAGTATAAAAAATAGTAAATATATCGCAGTGAACAACAATTTTGTGGCTTATATGTTTTTGAAGAAAAACATATTTAAGAACAAAGAAATTAAGGGAGTTAATTTCAGCTTTCATAAAATCTTAAAATCTAATGAGTGAGATCGAAAATATCTTAACATATATTTGTCCTCCAAACTTCTTTCGCAAACATCATTTAATTTATTTCGTATCAAGTCATCTTTCAAAAATATGCCAGTTAATATGCTTAATGATAATCCTGTCCATTTGCAGGTAGTATATTTAAAACGAGTGCTAAATTTATTAAATCCAATTTGCTCCTATAAGAAGTTGGCCAAAAAATCAAAGGTCTGCCATCAAATTGTTTCCGATATTACTAGAGAATTTGTCCATTGAAAGGAAACCTAGTTCGGGAAGAAAGAAATGACCACCTGATATATGTAAGGTCAAGAAAGCGGAACGCATTTTGAAAAGAGCTCCCAACACATCCGGCAGAAAAGCAGCCTGGTTAGCTAAGTGCTCGGACTATTTGGTGCGAATAGCTACATAAATGCTATTCAGGTTTGAAAACATACCAAGGCCAAAATTATTCAGACAGGAATTATGTACAAAACTTAGATGCGAAAAATAGAGCACGAAAATTAACATAATGTTAAAAAAAAATACTTCTGCTGCATAATTGATTAAAAAAAGTATGAACAGGCAGATTTTTTGCGGCTTCCGGAAAAAAACTGAATGTTGCCAGCTAATGCTCGATCAAATATTGAAAATAAGTTTAAGACTCAAAAGCGGTCGAAATTTCCAAAAGAAATCATTTGGTAATACTGGCTCTATAAATAGCAAAATTTATATTAAAAATTGTTTGAAAAAAAAGACTCGTTCATTTCATTAGCTAACACAATATGTCTTCATAGTTTTGGCCCAATTTTGGCACCCTTTCATGACGGTAAGAAATCTGTTGAGTTTTTTTGGGAAGAATAACTTGGTTCTGGTTTATAGGTTAGCAAATCCTTCAAACTGTGTCGAGCTTTGTTCAGTGGCCAGATATTAAACTTTTGTGAAAAAAGGTTTGAAGGGCACAAAAAATGTGTTCCAAAATGTGGAAGATCTTTAACCGAGACGGACAAATTGTTCCAAAAAAGTGACAGAATCCAGTGTAAAATCCCTAATAGAAATGCTTCCGGAAAAGGTCCATAAGCAGACATTGAAACTAAAAAATTAATTTTTTTTTAAGCTGCAATACAATTGCAGTTAAATGAAAAAATAAAACAGGTAAGAAAATTATAGTCGGTCTAGACCGACTATACGATACCCTATACCATGCGTTTAGAGACCCTATCTCTTAGGCCCAACTAACTGGACATAGAAAATAAGCAAAAACCAAATTTGAGTGGGATTTTTATTAATTTTTTTGGCTGCAGATATGAAAAAGTTCATATCGAATGCTATATCTATATAGGGACTTGGTCCAAAAATGGCCCGATCCTGATCATGTTTGGTAAAGCCTCTTGTATTTTGCAAAAATATATACAAACAAAATTTGAGAAGAATCAGTGCAATATTTTTGTTTTTTAATAGATTTAAGTGAAGATCGTGAAGCAGCTCTATATAGGATCAAAGGTATCATTTTTGGACTACTCATTAATGGATGTAATGAACGCATACAAACCCAATTTGAGTAAGATCTATATGACAATTTGGATCTTATGGCAATTTATGTCGATTTCATAAGGGTAATTTGTATGGGGGCTAGGTCTGAACATGGACCGATTCTCACCAATTTCAATAGCGTTCATCCCATGGCCGATAAAAGGTTATATACCAAATATCATCAACATATATTCATATTTGCGACCTGCAGTTTGATTACAAGGTTTACATGGACACACAGACGGACGGACGGACGGACATTGTTAAATCAACTCAGAAAGTGATTCTGATTCGATCGGTATAATTAAAGATGGGTCTAGGTCAAATATTTTTGGTTGTTACAAACAGCAGCACAAAGTCATTATACCCAAACCACATAGTGGTATAGGGTATAATAATGCTTATTCAAAAGAAGTAATTTTTGAAAAAAGAACTCGTTAAAAAAAAATGGTTTTGTTTAAGAAAATATACTTTTTTAAGAAAAGGTACTTTTTTAAGAAAATGTACTCTCTAAAATAAATTTACTTTTTTAAGAAAATGTATTTCTTTAAGAAAACCAACAATTTTAAGAAATTCTGTTCTTTTATAAGAAAGTAAATTCTTAATGAAAAGGTATTTTTAAGAAAAGCTATTTCTTTAGTAAAACGGACTCTTTTAGGAAAAGTGAAGTTTTTAATAAAAAGATATTTTTTTGAGAAAATATAAGTTTCAAAGAAATTGTACTTTTTAAAAAACGTAAAAGGTAGTTTTTGAAAAAGACACTTTTTGAAAAGTCTAGGGGTTTATATTTTCATTGGAGTTAAAAGAGTAAGTTTGTTTAAGGATGGGGTAAAAAAGCGTATTTTCATGATTTTTTTATGAAGCTACGAATAACTTTATGTACAGAGTTAGAACTTTCATATACATGTTACAGCATAACATTTGAGGAATCGTTAAAAAAATTTTCAAATAAAATGTTAAAAAATCAAGTCCATGACAGCAAATCTCCGGAAGCACATCGAAAAAAGTTGTTATGTGGTGAATATCGTAACTCATTACCGGCTCATGTGAAACACAGCGGAGATGTGTAAGCATCTAGTAATTAAAGCTTTTTTTATGGCACTTTTTTAAAATCAAACAGAAAGCGTCATCTCTGTATCACTTATAGCAAACAAGTGTAGGGGCTCTGCTAATATAAAAATATTTAATATTATTTATTATTTCAACTGGTCAATTTTTAATATTTTATTTTTCATTTTTCATTTTTCATTTTACATTTTTAATATTTTATTTTTATTTTTTCATATTAAATTTCTTATTTTTCACTTTTCATTTTCCATTTTTTATTTTTCGTTTTTTTATTTTACGTTTTTTATTTTTCGTTTATCATTTTTCATTTTTGCATTTTTTGTTTTTCATATTCCATTTCTAATTTTTCACTGCTCATTTTTTATTTTTCATTTTACATTTTTTCTTTTTCATTTTTTATTTTTATTTTTAATTTTTATATTAATTTTTTATTTTTTATTTTTTATTTTTCATTATTCATTATTAATTTTTCATTTTTCATTATTCATTTTTCATTTGTTAAAACGTTTTTATAACGCTACTCGTTCCCTCATTTTATCTCCAAATACTTCCTAATGAAATCGTGCCTTCACTTTGTCTCCAAACACTTCCTTATCTTTTCACCAATACAGTCGTACGTCACACCATTTTTGTCTTACTCTGTTTTTGTGATTGTATTGTGAAATATATTTTTACTCCCCTGAGCGTATCGATGTGTACACATCATAAAATCGAAATGCGTTTAAAACGGTGATATATTTCCCGAGGTAATCACTTAGAGTTTTTTAAATATACTTTTTGCTATAAAATTTCGGTGAATTTGTTGTTATAAAATAGAAAAATATAGTAAAAAGAAACTATCCCTGATTAGCTGTTGATCCATGTGTGGAAATAGTGTATAAAATTTCAAAAGTATCGCTCAAGCAGATTTTAACTTTTGATTTAAAGCGCTTAACATATGCGATATACCGCATGAGGGCCGATTTACTTGAAGATTTGACACAACACTCTCGACATGTTGAGCATTAAAAAAATAAATAATAAAAAATTCCTTTTTAAGAAAATTAATTTTTTTAAGAAAATATACTTTTTTTAAGATATTATACTTTTTAAACAAAAGATACTTTAAAAAAAATTCTTTTTTAAGAAAAGGTTATTTTTTAACAGAAAATACTTTCTTAAAAAGTGCACTTCTATAAAAAGGTAAATAAACGTTTTAGTCAATCCTTTAAAAAAAAAATACGTCTTTAAGGTATAAAACGATAAAAAATCTGTTGATAACAGCTTTATAAAAAAAAAACAAATATTTAGGATGTAATGCAATAAGCAGAAATTAAAGTTTGGGTCAAATCTGGTATATTAATATAAAATTAGTCTGAGACAAAAAAGCAACAACTACGGTGTACTCAGACCTGACTTTAGTTTTGTGGCTTTTCTATACCCAAATAATGGTTATGTTTTGTAATAACTTGGATTTACATTTTCGTACCAAATGAGGATTTTTTTAAATCCAATTTATGTAGAACTGGATTTTATGCCATACAGCAATTTTTTTAATGTTCAAGAAAGCTTGAAGGGTACTATAGACTTGTCAAATTCACATAAAGCATTATGGTGGTATTAGTGAAAATTTTTTTGTATGTCTGACACCGACAAAATCTAAATTTTTTGATGTTCCATCAAGCATCATCGGTGTCATATATCCAAGCAAATTTTCACTAATACCACCAAAATGCTTGATGGTTAATTTGACAAGTGTACAGTGCCATTTAATGTTGTTTCGAAGTTTCTAGGTAAGTTCTTATTTACTTAAAATATTTTATGTCTCGATATTAATTTTTTTTAACTTTTTGTTACTTGATATGTTTAAAATTGGATTTAAATACTACAAGTATATATAATTGAGAAGATATATATCCGTGAAAAATTATTTATAACTGGTTCCATCAAATTTTTTTATATTGCTTTTTGCACATTTTTTTTTTATATATATTTAATTTTTTTATTTGCCAGCCAAATTATTCACATTTCTACATTTATTTAGAATATTTCTCTAAAATTTAAATACCACGTAAACTTAAGCATGCTCTAATTAAGCTAAACCCTACTGCTGTTTCTTATCTAACACTTTGTGTAATCAACTTAACCTCCAGCTATACTTAATGATTGTTTTTGTGTGATTTAAAATGTGTTTGTACAACAACTCATAAAAGTGTCATGTAATTTTCACTAGTGATAGGATAGTGCTACGAGTATTTCTAGTAATATGTACATATGCACGAAGATACTTTTACATAAACGCATGGTTGAATGGATGGTGATGTGAAAATCTTAGTAATTATAATGTTTTAACATCCACTGTTGTTTCCACGAAATGGGTATAATTTTATAGTTATTTCTTTTTTTTCTTGGTATGATAGTATAGTATGTATTTGTCGTAATAGTAAGTAGAGTAAGTATAGTGACTTGAAACTTACAGCATGTTTTTTGAAGAACTAAATACATTTTTTTTCAAACACTAATGAGACACTTGTTGTATTCATGTTACATGGAAAATAATAGGTAAACTTTTACGCCCTCTTAACCATAACAAGGGAAACAGTTTTTATGGGAAAAGTTAATATTCTGTCCTTAATAATGTCAGTATTTAATTTGTCGTAAAACCCATAACTACTCTGAGTAAAGAAGCGATTGATTGGTTATGGTTACTAATTTTGTATTATCTAGCAACTTGGTTACCAGAATGCTAGATATTCTATATGAGCACAAATCAGTCAAGAATAATATCAGCGCAATCAAAAGTTCTATTATATGAAAGCCAAACAAACGGGGGAGTTTCTTAAAAAAATTACTAATGCTATAACGGCCACCCTAATTTTAAGTTGTATGTAGTGAATGCTATTTGTAAAGGTGTCAAGGTGCATGGTAAATATTTCTTTATGTGCTTATATAAAAATGTACTTCCATATTCTGGTATAAAGTTGAAAACTGTGTTAAGCTTAAATATTTACTAAAGAAAACTTAACATGTTTGTAATTGCTAAGTTACACAATAAAATATTTAAATCTTGAACACTAAATAAACCTACTCAAAAAACAACTTCTGAGGTTACATTTTTAATAAATTGGTTTACATACTAACATCAAATAAGGTGTCACATAAACATGATATCAAAACTTCGTATAGAAATTTAAATAGAGAAAAAAAAACATCAAACTTACTTGTATTCTTCCGTTTCATAGGTGTGTAAAGGACATGATGAGAAACATTTATGTTCATGCATAACCAAATGATGTTCGCATGACGTACAATAATCGGGTCGATCTTGACACGAACCGCAATTGGCTTCACAGGGCACACAAGTTTTGTTATCGTAATCTGCAAAAAGGAAATAAAACACGAAATACGAAAAAGTTGTCAAAAAAAAATGTGTTTAATTAATGGCATTTTTGTTGCTGTTTTATTTTTCTCAGCATACGAACTTACTTTCGTAATATCCTTCTGGACAAACTTGGAGGCAAACAGCCAAATCGGTAACGTGTAAATGAGCCGGAGCACATGTTAAGCAGCTATCTTGCCCGGCACCAGCACATGTCTCGCAAGATTCATGACAAGGCCAACAGACACCACCTTGGTTGGGGAACGATCGAGGAGGACAGCGGCTAACGCAAGTACTGGCATAAGAAGTAGATAAAAACGTTTTCAATAATTAGCAGAGCGAAAAAAAAATTTATTTTTCTAATTGTTTTTATTTAAAATTTTTGAATTCTCACTTTTTTATGTTCGTTTTCTTTGATTCAAAGCAAAAAAATTGTTTAGTGTTTCATTGACCAAAAACTGTTGATTGTATTTATTGCTCTTTTATGTATAAAAAACGTTTTACGTTTGAAAAACTTTAAGAGATGTAATCGACATAAATGCCAAACTCAAAATTTTCTACGAAAAGTTTTTTTTAAATAAAATTTTCTGTTTCTTTAGTATTTAAACATAAAAATGTAATTTCGTAATATCGTATTAATATATACTAGTATAGCCCAGCACTCGAAATGAGAGTGCAAATTCTAGGAAATATTATTTTTTCATTCAATTTTTGTCTTCCAATATTTTTTTAATCTATATATATTAGGGCGGGTCGATTTAAAAATCGCCCATTGCTCAGTGAAAATCGTATTCTAGGGATCAAAATAAGAAACTTTGCGGAAGGAACCATACCTCCAAAACGAATTCTGATGTCCCAACTTTTGACCTGTCTGTCTGTCTGTCTCACTTTGACCCATTTAGAGTGCCCCAATCGAGTCCAAATGTATGATTGACCCCCCTAACTTTGGAGGGCCGACTCACCCATACCAGTGGCACACCCCTGGAACTCCCCTGTGGGGTTCCCCATATAAACATTTAAAAAAATCACCAATTTTGGCATTTTACATGAAAAAATCAGCGAAATGTCTATGTTTTTTTCTTTATTTTTATTTATTTATTTATAACTAGATGTAACCCGGTGTGCTTCGCTACACCCTCCCCCTCCCCCCTTCCGAATCGTTATGAAAGGGCTCACGCAAAGTCCCAAGGCTCTCACTAATACAGTAATTCAGATATATCACATTTAATATTAAGTTTGTGTGGGAGTACCACGCGCATTTGTCTAATCCCTCCCATTTGTTTGTCTGACTACTCACGTTAATAATAGATGACCTGAGACAAATTTGCAAAGCTTTCTCTATCATAGTACTTAATATATGTGATATTAAAAATTTACTTTGTATGGGAGGTGTCACGCCCACCAAAAATATATTAAAAAAATTAAAGCCTGTAGCACTCCCATATCAGCAGTAAGACTATGTGAAAATTTCAGGAAGATCAGATGAGTATTTACAGAGATTATCTACTACAAACAAACAAACAAACAAACAAATATTACCTCTTTATTGTGTTAGTATAGATTATTAGTATAGATTTTTTTATTTCAATGCTTGCTGATGCTGATATACAATATTTTTTGTTTTTTCATTCGGTACAACAATTATCAGATTTTTCGGCGTTCCTACCCAAGAGCAAGGTACATGTAGCTGCCCATGAGAAGAAGATGGATTATCAAAATTAGATCTAGCAACACTTAACTATTGGCCTTGAACTTAGAATATCATTTGGCAATTTTTCTTTTTAGCGATTTTTGATTTTGCCCATTTTTGATTTTGAAGATTTTTGTTTTTGGGCGATTTTAATTTTTCGCGATTTTTGGGTTTGGCGATTTTTGATTTTGGCGATATATTTTCCACGACAAATCACATTGATAACTAATGAACTTGTCAAAAGACTGTCGCTTTCGTAGTGCTTCAAATTTTTTTCATAGGAGGTGCCACGCCCACTAATCCCATTCCGCCCAATTTTTATTGTACTACTCACATTAATATCTGTTGGACTCGTGCAAAATGTCGAGTCTTTCCCTTTTATAGTACACCAGTTATATGATATTAGATATCTTCTTTGTATGGGCGGTGCTACGCGCACTGCTTCGATCATGCCCATTTTGTTGTTCGTCTAATCACACAAAGAACCTATGGGCTCACGTAAAGCCACAAAGCTCTCTCTTTTATATATGATGACATTAAATGGTTACTTTGCATGGGGAGTGCCACGCCCATTGGTTTGAACCTGCCAATTTTTTGTTCGACTACTCATACTAAGATCTGATAGGCTCGTGCAAAGTGTCAAAGCTTCCTTTTTAGCACACCAGTTATATGATATCATAAATTTATTTTGTATGGGCGGTGCCAAGCCCACTGCTCCGATCACGTCCATTTTTTATCTAACTAATCAAATAATAACTTACGGGCTCACACAAAGTCCCAAGACTGTCACTATTACAGTACTCCAGATATATGGCATTTTATATTTACTTTGTATGGCAGGTGCCACGCCGATGCTGCCCATTTTGCATCCGACTACTCACATTAATGATTGGTGACATCAGAAAAATTTGAAAAGCTCTCTCTATCACATTACTCGGGATATATAATATTGAAATATTACTTGTATGGGAGGTACCACGCCCACTTATCCAATCCCGCCCATTTCCGGCGTAGCTTTTAATATTAACAATAGGTGACATCACACATATTTGCAAAGCTCTCCCTATCATAGTACTCAATATATATGATATTAAAAATTTAATTTGTATGGGCGGTGCCACGCCCACTGCTCCGATCACGCCCATTTTTTTAACTAATCAAATGAATAACTTATGGGCTCACACAAAGTCCCAAGACTTTCACTATTACAGTACTCCAGATATATGGCATTTTATATTTACTTTGTATGGCAGGTGCCACGCCTATTGGTCCGATACTGCCCATTTTGCATCCGACTACTCACATTAATAATAGGTGACATCAGAAAAATTTGAAAAACTCTCTCTATCACAGCACTCGAGATATTTAATATTGAATTATTACTTGTGTGGGAGGTACCACGCCCACTTATCCGATCCCGCCCATTTCCGGCGTAGCTACTAATATTAACAATAGGTGACCTGACACAAATTTACAAAGCTCTCCCTATCATAGTACTCAATATATATGATATTAAAAATTTACTTTGTGTGGGAGGCGCCACGCCCACCAAAAATATTTAAAAAATTAAAGCCTATAGCACTTCCCATACCCGCAGTAAGACTCTGTGAAATTTTCAGGAAGATCAGATGGGTAGTTACGGAGATTACCTCCTACAAACAAACAAACAAACAAACAAACACACATTACCTCTTTATTATATTAGTAGAGATAAAATTTATTATTTATTTATAATATCTATTTTTTCTCTTAAGAAATTTATTTAGTCAGAACATATATATTTAAATATTTAAAATGGCTAAAAAGAAATACCTTTCATTAATAGGGTAGGCGATTTCCTGTGACCGATGTTTTGTTCTACCATTTTATCCCGATTTAGACCAAAAGTAAATTATTTGAAAGGTATTTTTTTAGCCGATTTGCAGATTTACTGATTTTAAAATTTTTTCCTTTATTTTGAGTAAATTGCATTTAAAATTGCTACTAACACATACATAAAATTATACAATGCTATGTGTGTGTTTATTTAATTTGTTAATGTGTTTGTAATAAAAATGAGTTTGTTTCTTTGTGTTGATTTGTGAAGTGGCTATAATTGATTAGCGCACCTTTAGGGTCTTTATTAAATGAAAAAATAAAATTTCCTAGAATTTGCACTTGAATTTCGAGGGCTGGAATCTGCTAGTATATATAAATGTACATATCTGTAGTCACAAGCGATAACAGCCTAAGTCGACTTAAAAACAATTTGTGTTACGTATGCCAGGGTACGCTTTCAAAAAACAAAAGTAAAGTATTGCATAGATCCTTCTCAAATTTGGTTTTTGTAATTTTCGAGTAAAGCAAGTGACTTTAATAAACATTATCATGAACGATAAATTGTTGCACCTGCTTTCTCATTGACAAATAGAATCCGATATGAACTTTTTTCTAACTGCAAGCATAAATTAATAACAATGCCACTAAAATTCTGTTTAATCTTATTTTCTGTATCCATTCATTACCTAAGAGATATTGGATCTGCAACTCTTTCTTAAAATGCATGGTGTAGGGTATCAACAAAAGCTAAACTGACTCTTTTTGAGAGGAAAGTCACATATAGTAAAAGTTAATGTCCGAAAAAGTAAGGAATGGTAATATAATGAAAAAATTCCATATTTTCTAAAACTGCTAATAATCCATTTACATCTAGGGAAAATCTAGCAGATTTTAGTTGAAATCTATTTTCAAGATATATACCGTTTACATCTAACTTTTTTGACATATTGTGAGATTTTATTTCCATAATAACAAACAGCTGATTAAAATGAAACATATAAACTAGAAATACCAAAAATAAACAAAAGAATAGGGAAATGGAAAATTCTAATAAGGAACATTTTTTTTTATATTATGCATCAAGAATGAAAAAGGCACAAGCTGAAATAGAAATTTTGCAAAAAAAAAAATTATTATTTGAACAACAAAACCAAATGCATTTTGCACAATTATTATACTTATATCAGATGGGAATGTGTACATATAAGTATAAAAAATTATAACTTTTCAATTACTAAATATTAGTTTTTGTTAATAATTTATTTCCTTTTTATTTAACTTGTTTGTTTTTTTTTTGTTTTTAAATGTTAATTTTTCAGTCACTGCGTTGTAATTTTCTACTACAATATATTAAAAAAACACAGTACTATCATTTGGTAGTGCCCAAGTTTGACAAGATTTTGTGAAATTTTGCTAAAATCTAGTAACGAGCTAGATTTTGTTTTGTATGGGAAATCTAGGAAAAATGTGCTAAATTTTGCTCGATATCTCGTACATACTAAATTTTGCTTAGATGTAAACGCACTATAAGCAGCAAAAAAAATGGGAGGAGGTGTACTGAACAGAAAATGCATTTAAAGAGTTAAGTAGAAGAAAAGTGCAATTTAAAATACTTCTTACATTTTTTCTGGATAATCCAGATTGCTACCGATATATGAAGAATAAATGCTACAATTACACCAAATTTTCTACTAAATAATATAAATCATAAAGAAATTCGTCTCTCCAAAAATATAAGATATCCGCTCAAAAAAAGTTTCTCAAAAAGTTTGACTTCTACAAAACCACGAAAGCCATGAATGTAAAATTTGATTACTTTTCCATACTATAAACATAAACTCCATGACCTGCTATTATTTAATTTTTGATCTTTCAAAAATAACCTGGGTTTGTTAAATTTTTGCCAGTCTTCTTATTACCTTCAATCAACTCAAAAATTATTTGTATTTTTTAAGTCGAAATAAATTTAATTAAAACACGTAAGAGTGTTGTATTAGGCTACGCCGAATCCTTGATACCCTGCACCTGGGTCTTACTTTTGCAATAATATTGCACTACTTATAAAAAATGTAAGCAAAATATTTGACAAAAGTAAACAATTTCATATGCTTCGTACTAAATTGTTACAACGAACAAACTGGGCATTTTATCGAGGTCTTCATATTTTAGATTATATCTTCGCACAATTATGCCCGAGTTACCCCATTTTGAATACCAACTTGCTCAAAATATTGGCAAACAACATTTCCTAAGTTTACCCAGGTCGATGGTTTATTTTGGAATGATCGGGATTTCAACAGACCGATGGACATCGCTATATCGAATAGAGTTGTTTTAAGGATAAATAATATATCTGTGGTCACAAGCGATAACCGCTTAGTCGACTTAAGACCGATTTGAGTTATGTATTCTTTCATATTCCACTAAAAACGTGAAATCCCCATTTCTCTAAAAAAAACTAATTCATAAGGATCAATATTGTTTTCAGGTTTTCGACTGTGACTGCTAGATATAGTTTTGTCAAAAAAAAATTTAAAAATTATCATAATTTTGTTACCCGTAGAAATATCTTTTATAAGTTATAGACTTGCTAAGCATACCTTAAATTTATAAAACCTTAACCTTAAACCAACCTATATTTATACTTACTTATCCAATCTATAATGTTTACAAGCCACACACTGGGTAGGTCCTCGGCCATAACAACCCTGTGAATCACATTCAGGATCACAATCATGCAACACTAATTTATTATTGGAATCAGCCATTACATTCTGTCTTTGTGGTGTTGGAATATTATGACCATCTACGGTAGTAACAGCCTGTTCTGGATTAGATCCAGCTCCGGTGTAAAGATTTTGAAAATTTAAAAAACTACTAAATTGATCCGTATTAATGGGTTGACCCAAATCCGATTCCGTGGGATAAGTGTAAACAGGTTGAGAAACTAAATCACTTTTTAGGCGCATAGGCTGGATGGCTGTGCCATAGAATATCAATTGCCATTTAGATAAAATACCAGGTTGATTAACACGTCGGCGGCCACCATTGATAATTTGCAAAGTCCAACGGCCCTCGGCCTTTTCACCCCAAAAGTGTACACTTAAGAAAGGCCAATCATCGAAATTAGATTTAACTATATCTCGCGGCCTTTCGAACAGCAACGTGCTGGTGGTACCCATGGGAGAGGTCAGCAGTATTCTCAGATTGCCCCTGGGGAAAAATCTTAAAGTAATGCGACATTGTACATGCTCCAAATAACGAACTTCATTAATGGTACCGGCACAACCATTAACATCCATGTGAGTGGCCAAAGTATAACCGTATGTGCCTTCAATCTTGCGATCTTCATTATTTTCCCTTGACTTGCAAATATGCTGAGGAGGCACCGTTGACCATTGTTCGGCTAGAGAAACCATACCACCAGCATCCATGAGACCATAACCAAATTTATGACTGTATTTACGCTTAACACCATTCAACATCCAACCAGCTTCCTTTTCTAAGGGTGATGGCCGAGAAGTATACACCACCAAGTATTGCATATCACGCCAAGTTAAATTGGGATTAGCTTCCAGGGCCAAAGCAGATATACCAGCAGCTAGAGGTGCCGAAGCTGAGGTGCCCGTATGCTCCACTGTACAAATATGGTCAGGTCTCAAACGGCCATCCATATCAACGGTAGCAACGCTCTTATCATGACCCGGTGTACCTGAACTGTACGTTGTTGCCAGCGTGGATGAACATTCTTCCAAATACCATGGTTTATAGCTAAAAAGTAAAAATGCAATCAAAAGTTATAAAACGTTACACGTATTAATAATAATCGCGGATTAATAATATTTTTATTTGCACTTTAATTGCCATTTAATAATATGAAAATCCTCTTTAAATCTTATTGTGTGTATCAAAAAGCAATTACTTTTATTAAAACCTTGTTTGGTTTTTTATTTTAATTTTAATGTTTAATATGTATTTATTGGTTTCCAGAAATTAAAGTGGATTATAAATGCTAATTGGGATCGGCGTTGACGTTGTAGGCGTTAATGCACTATGGTTCATTAGTTCTAAAAGTGTTACAAAAACATTTCAACAAGCTAAGTAGAACTAGCTTTACCCTAGATCGTAATTAAATTATGTGTGATAAAGACTTCATTGTGGATATTCTCCAAAAGTTATTATATGTTTCTGAGTAAAAAATGTATTGGAATAAATTTTTTAAGAAAAATTTTCATAGAACACTCCACGGTTTAATTCTTTCGTTCGTGATTCCAGTTCTAAATTCATTCATAAGAAATCTAATATATTTTTGTATCGTCATGTGTCCGATGCATCGAGTCAAACAACATTCTTGATTGTAATCGTTGCACTCTAATTCCAGCAATTTCAGTATCTTTTAAATAGAGCCATTAACAGCCAACGGGAGAATAGAGGGCATATAATGAATGTCCTCTTTCACATTTAGCTTTAAAAAAATCTAATAACACTGTCTAACACCATTTTTGGAACAGAATAGCGACCCTATAATTCTGAAAGGATATGCTGAGTAGATCATTTTTGTAGAACAAACTTATGGTCCAGCACGTCTGAGTATTTTTTTACAGTGGGTCAAAGTTTTCATTTTTTGGTCGAAGGGAGCATTATACTTTATGAAAAAAATGCTGTAAGTTAATGTCTGAGAGAATTCTTATGGTCAGATTTGTATTGTGGAATTGTATGAGGATTATTTTTGTGGAAGATCTTAACCCTCTAACTGGTCTCTTTATGGGTCAATTTGACCCTTTTTTCGAGAAAATCAAAAAATATCCTTTAAAAAAGGACATTTAAGGATTAAAATATTCTACGAAAATGTTTGCCGAAAAATTTCAGTGGGGTCACCAAAGACACCATTGTTGTAAATAAAGCTCTTTATGCTTAATTAGTAAAATTATACACCAACTTCTATAAAACAGGTAAAAACGGCGTCAAGTTCGGCCGGGCCAAACACTGAGTTCTCGCGTCTAGTCAGCTGTGACTTACAAATCGGGTGTGATATTAATTAAAATTAATAATAAAAAATAAAAGAAAAAATTCAAGCATAATTGAGCTACTAAGCAGTACATATCGGGTGTTATTTTTACTAAAATTAATATAAAAAAAGAAAAATTAAAGCTTAAATAAGCATGGCGGATTCTGTTTGCAAATTAAGAGATTGGTTTTGTTTTATTTGTGGACATTTTACGCACCATCAATGCAGAAGAAAGATGTTGCCTACAATTGAAGAACCATATTTTCTTTTCTTTGTAATACGATTTTTATCTGAAGCTTGGATACCAAAAAACCGTATGTACTACTTGCGAAAGTGGTCTTTTGACCTGGTACAAAGGCGGTACTAAGGCGCTGCCATTTTCTGCGCCTATTACATGGATTGAACCTGAAGATCACAAATCAGATACATGCTATTTCTGCGTAAATTACAAATTTGGTAGAAGCCAAAGGCACTACGCGACAATGACATACGAAGCAACAAATAATGTCATTTTACCAGAAGTGAGCTGTGAAGGTGTTCCGGTGCCTCAACCGCCTACACATACATTTTCGGGCAATATGACAGTCGCAAATACAGAAATAACATCGGCGGTTGAAAACATATTAGATATAAGTTACTTGCCTCTTGATGGTTTAAGCATATGTCCTAATTTGGTAGACCAAGCTTTTTTTGAAGATCTTGGAAGAGATTTAGCACTAACAAAAGAGAAAGCTGAAATATTATGTTCCAGATTGAAAAACAGGAATTTGATAAAAGCCAATGTAAAAGTTACATTTCCAAGAAAAAAACACGCCGGTCTGGAAAGTTATTTTAAAAAATCAGAAGAACTTGTATACTGTTGCAGTATTGAAGAGGTTCTAAAATATCTAAAGCTTCCACTGGACTCTTCCGCTTGGCGACTATTTATAGATAGTTCAAAACACAGCTTAAAAGCAGTTTTACTGCACAATGGAAATCAGCATCCATCAATACCGGTTGCGTATTCCACAAAAGAGGAGGAAACATACGCAAATATTTCAAATCTCTTAAATAAAATTGAATACTATAAATATAAATGGGAAGTATGCGCAGACTTCAAAATGATTGCAATATTGACTGGAATGCAAACAGGATACACAAAATATATCTGGATTCACGTGCTACCAGCAGCCATTATCATATTAAATATTTCGAAGAACGTAAAGAAAATATTATTGGTGACTTAAATGTAATCCATGAATCCCTTGTCCCAAAAGATAAGGTCATACTTCCACCGCTGCATATTAAGTTGGGCGTGGTGAAAAATTTTATTAAAAGCTTAAATACACAAGGAAATGCTTTCAGACGCATGCAAACTATTTTCCCCAGATTATCTGCAGCAAAATTAAAAGAAGGTAACATACGGTTTTAAGAAATAATTTATTTCATTCAATGTAAATTACCTTTTCTAGGAATGCTCGTTGGACCCAATATAAGAAAATTATTACAAGATGAAGAATTTTATGGTCATCTGTCGGATATGCAAAAGACAGCATTTGACTTTATGCAGCTGGTTATATCAGAATTCCTTGGAAACTCAAAAGCACAAAACTATGCAGAAAATATTGAAAGCATGCTAATCGGTTTTAACAATATTGGCGTTAAGATGTCACTAAAGCTGCATTTTCTGCACTCTCATCTCAATTTTTTTAAAGAAGACCTTGAAGCGGTTTCAAATGAACACGGTGAAAGGTTTCATCAGGATATAAAGGTATTGGAAGAAAGATTCAAAGGGAAATCCCAAATTGTAATGCTTGCTGAATACGTATGGGGCTTGTACAGAAACCTTGACCCATCGCAACATTCACGTCAAGCTAAATACAGGAAAGCGTATTAAGTTTAATCTTTAATCCATTGTCATACTACTGCTATTTCCCAATTCCCTTTTACTCGAAAATTTGAAGCAAAAAAATAAATATGTACATACTATAATAAACCAGTCTTAAAACAAAATTATAATTTTTTTATAGAAGTTGGCGTGTAATTTTGCCAATTAATCGTAAAGAGCTTTATTTACAACAGTGGTGTCTTTGGTGACCCTCACTGAAATTTTTCGGCAAACATTTTCGTAAAATATTTTAATCCTTAAATGTCCTTTTTTAAAGGATATTTTTTGGTTTTCTCGAAAAGAAAGGGTCAAATTGACCCATAAAGAGACCAGTTAGAGGGTTAAGATCTTCCACAAAAATAATCCTCATACAATTCCACAATACAACTCTAACCATAAGAATTCTCTCAGACATTAACTTACAGCATTTTTTTCATAAAGTATAATGCTCCCTTCGACCAAAAAATGAAAATTTTGACCCACTGTAAAAAAAATACTCAGACGTGCTGGACCATAAGTTTGTTCTACAAAAAAGATCTACTCAACATAGCCTTTCAGAATTATGGGGTCGCTATTCTGTTCCATTCAAAAAGTCTTAATTTGTTGGACAGTGTAATTTGTACTTTCATAAAAAAATAATGAAAAAATTTTAAGCATTTAAAATCAATCGGTTCAAGTTTTCCCATCCCGTATTATAGAAAATATTTTCAATAAATCTAATAAATACCTTTCAAAAGCCCTTCAAACTTCTAATATAAAATGTTTAAAAAATATATATATTCTAACATTTATACTCGTTCTACAATATAAATTCAACATATCAATATCAATAATGTCATTCTTTATTTTAATTTTTAATCTTGCTTTATACGTGCAAAAGCTTATCTATAATATTAATAGGCTATGCGATTTCTTGTGACCAATGTTCTGTTCCACCGTTTTATCCCGATTTTGGCCCAGCGTATATTATTTGAAACGTATTTCTTTTTAGCCATTTTGCAGATTTACAGAATTAAAAATTTTTTTTCCTTTAATTTGAGTAAATTGCATTTAAAGTTTCTACTAACACATACATAAAATTATACATATGATATGTGTGTTTTATTAAATCTTCATTCACAATAATAATAAACCATAAAAGTGTTGGTTTGTGAATTGGCTAAGTTGAAAAATAAAGCTGCGTGGAAATTGTACTCGAATTTCGAGAGCTGGAATCTGCTAGTAAAGAACTAATGTTTGTTAAATTATTGAAAGTTTCACACTTTCCTTGAATCCTTCTGATGTTTTCGTTTGTTTGAAGACTTATTAAAAGTTGATTTCGAATTTGACTCATATACCGTGACTAGGTGCAAAAAAATGCCAATCATGACTAATATCTAACGAGGAGTCTTACATAAAATTTCAATTGGGTAAAATATATATTACTTAAACGTCTTTAGACAGAGTTAAACGAATACTGGGATATCGCTTTTTAAGGGAAATATTACTAAAATGGTTGCCATTGTTAGAACAAAACCAATATCTCTGATTATCCTGGCCTCATACAATATACAACTTAATCGTTCTTAAAAAGTCCAAACTTCTAGTAATAAACTTCATTCAGATATATTTATAATAAAAACCTGCATTCTGTACATAAAGTTTAAATTTTCGGGTATACAGACATGTAAAATCGAATCAGAAATTAATGCCTATGCAAAAAGTTGAGAGTCACGGTCTTGGGGGTGGATATTTCTTGTGCGCGATGAATGCATGTGGAAGTCTGGCACTCTATGGGTATAATCTTATTAAAGTAGTTTTTTGTCCAATACCGTAAATAAAAATATGTTTGTTTACAATGAAATGTCTTCTATAAAGGCGAAATATATTCAATATCTAGCTTCACTATGGGTCAGAAAATTCTATGTTAACGCGGGAATAAAACCATAGCTTTAAGGTGCGTTCAGACTACGCAAATATTTGACCAAATAAACGTAACCCCTAAATAATGTATAATTTTCCTTGTATAATTTTCATTAAGTTATACAATATATGATATAGAATGTAGTTAAATATATTAAATATTACTAATGTAATAAAACATAACTTAATTTTGTTTTTTATATATCATGTAAGATTGAATAAAACTTTCATAAAATTAGGGGTTACGTTTATTTGGTCAAATATTTGCGTAGTCTGAACGCACCTTTAGTAATGTTAAACGTATTTTATATTCAAGTTTAATGTGCTGCAACCGAAACTAGATCACAAAAGCGGAGAAATAATATTGGGAAAGTGGACACAACTTGCAATTTACCACTATTTATCGTCTCTCAGTTTTAGCAGGTGTAGTACTCGTCGTGTGTGGATATATTTTGTGCGAGCTCCTACCATGGGCCATGTTACCAGCTTTTAATTTATGTTCAACTTACAGTTCCTGTAATCGAAATTTCCTTCCGAAATTATATATTATTCTCCACAAATTTGTCCTATTAATAAATTATTAATAAATAAATGATTATTACATCACATGTCCTTGAAATGGGAAAAACTGTCGTTTTAATATCACTATGGAACATTTTCGTAGTCTTTGTCTGGGGGGTTGAGAAATTCCAAGTCAGGGCGATACTACTAAGCCTCCTAAGGGTTTGGCGTTGTCAGGTCAATATTACTTTTATGGATATATTAATTTCTGTTAATTAGACTGATCGCAGCTTGTATGGAATTTTTTTTAAATTCTTAATATCTGTGGTCACAAGCATTAACTGCCTAAGACGAAAATCATTGTTTTGAGAAAATTAACTTTTTATATAAATGTAACGGGTCTTCATTACTACTTAGGCCGGTATATAGGAATGGAGATTTCTCGTAAATATAAAGCCTAGTTGAACATGATAGCAAAGATAACCCAAATCGTCGAATATCATGCTTTCGAGAAAAATTACTTTTTATATATATGTAAGGGGGCTTCATTACGACTTAGGTCAGTATGTTTTCTGCAATAACTTTTTATTAAACAATGTTAGAGAAATGGGGATTTCACGTAGATACACAGCACTTTTAATAGAATGTGATAGCATACATAACTCAAATTGTTCTTAAATCGACTTAGGCGGTTATCGCTTGTTACCACAGATATATGCGTTGCCTAAAATATAAGTTGCCTAATATAATATATGCGGTCTTCATTTTTTAGCTGGATACGACGGTGCCTTCTGGTGCATAAAGTGACCCATATTACCCGAAGTGTGAGGAAAATATGACTTTTTTCAGATTTTACGAAAATTTAGTTCTACAGTTGAATTTTTTCGACAAGCAAGAATTACAGAAATACTAAAGTTTTTACTTTTCTGAGAACCAAAATCGCTTAAATCAATATTTAACAAATTTTTTGGGTGAATGATTTTTCTAGCTGCACATAAGGGTAAGATTTCGCAAAATATAACAAAATGTTATTTCACAACCAATAATAAAAGTTTCGTCTCGTTTACTAAAATAATATATTATTTTTAGGCATTAACTTTTTTAAATATGCCAAGATTCAAAGTTTGGCTTCGGCAAGGAATAGGTTAACGTTGTTCGATATATTCCAAATTTTTTAGCATAAACTAGTACATCACATTTAAAACTTCAACACCACTTACAGAATATTTGATTTTTTTTTTTCAATTAATTGTCTTTTATTAGCATGGGGACACATATGACCCCAATTCCAAAAGGGCTAATGGGGTCATATTATTTTTTTCCGAAACACTAGGCTATTAAGATAAAGTGTAACATCCAAAAGTAGAAAACTCATTAATGTTTGATATGAAGTATTTAGAAAAATTACATTTGCAAAATATTTCAAAAAAATCTAATTTATCTCGAAAACAACAAAAATTAAATCATTGAAAAAAAGTAAGCAAATTATAATCGGTCTAGACCGACTATACGATACCCTCTACTATGGTTTAGGACCCTATCTCTTAGGTCCAACTAAGTGGATAAAGAAAATAAGCATAAACCAAATTTGAGTGGCATTGTTATTTATTTTTTGGCGGCAGATATGAAATAGTTCATATTGGATGCGATATCTATATGGGGCTACGTCGAAAAATTGACCGATCCTGATCGTATGCGCTAAAGTCAGTTATATTTTGAAAAAATTTATACAAACCAAATTTGAGAGAAATCTGTGCAATATTTTTGTTTTTTGATAGAATTAAGTGAACATCGGGAAGCAGCTTTATATGGGGACTATGGCAAAGAATTGCTACATTGGATTTATTTTTTAGTAACTGATAAATGGGAGTAATAAACACACACAAACCCCATTTGACCGAGATCTATATGATAATTTGGATCTTATGGCGATTTAAGACGAGATCATAGGGGTCACGAACGGATACTAGGTCTAAACATAGACCGAATTTCACCAATTACAACAGCGTTTATCCTATCGTCGCTAAAATCTCATTTACCAAATTTCATTAAAATATATTCACATTTGCGACCTGTAGTTTGATTACAAGGTTTACATGGACACACAGGCAGACAGTCGGACGGACGGACAGACAGACGGACGGACATCGCTAAATCGACTCAGAAAGTGATTCTGATTCTCAGAAAGTGAATCTGAGTCGATCGGTATAATAAAAGATGGGTCTAGCACAAATATTTTTGGTAGTTATAAACACCAGCACAAAGTCATTGTACCTAAACCATGTGGTGGTATAGACTATAAAAATCCGAGAATAGGGATTTACCTAAAAATTCACACAGTTAAACTCCAACATGCACTTAACAAAACCTTAAAGTGCCAGATCCATTTTTTTAAATTTTGTTTAAGAAAATATTTGAAAACTTTTAAAATTAGTTTTCTAAACTTTTTCGAAAAAATTACCCATTTTCGGTTTCATTGTGCAATAGGTTAACAACGTGGTAATAAAACTACTTAACATCTGAGTGCTTATAGATACAGAGACCAAAAAAAAAAACTTTAATCAATTTTTCAAAGTTGAAAAAGTTCCATCAGATTTCATGGCCTAGTGGTTTTTGGCGCAAAAGTTGTCTGGGGCATTTGCAAGATTTTATTAGATTTTGTAGCTTTATAGCTTTTTGAAAAGACAATTTAATACTGAAATCGATTCATTTTACAACTTTTTGAAGAAATTCAAGTGTAGAACGAAATTTTCGTAAAAAAAGTCATATTTTCCCCACTTCGGATATTTTGGGCCCCACTAGGTACCAGAAAGCACCATTGGATCGAGCTAAAAAAAGGAGATCGCATTTACGACAGCAAACCTCATAGTTTAGACATCGCATATGTATCAATTAAAGAAAAAAAATTTTACCACCAGTCTAATATCCATGTAAAAAACTAAATTTTTTTTAATGTTAAAAATAGAGCTCATACTTAAGCATTCTTTTTATATTCTACTAATAAATAATAATCGTGCGGCCAGAAAATGTTATTTTATTAAAAAAAAATTATTAAAGGGAATAACGAAAATTATTGAAAATTTAGTCCAACTTGATTTGCTGAAGAACGATTATTCCTGCTAAAAACTGAGAACGCTAAACGAAAACAATTCCTTACAGACTATGATTAACTTTTCTGACCATTTTCGTTGTCTGTAAGACCGACGAAACACTTTCTTCTTAATTACAATAATTACATGATGAAATATAAACTGATGAGTTATAAGAGTTTGATGTTGTTTTTTTGCTTTAGTTACTTCAGTTTAGTCTGTTAATTATGGCCCCTTCGCAATTTTTGAATATCTTAAGAATCGTACTCCCCAGAACTAAAAATTTGAAATCGGTCCGAGATACCGAATAACGTAAACGTGTCTCTCAAAAACGGAAATAGTTAGGAAGGATAAAGATATACACAACGTAACATTGGAGTTTAAATTTGCCATCCATCGAGCAAAGATTGCCTCGCGGCTTCTATTATATCGCATAAGGGAAAACGCGTTTCAGTTTTTTACTTTGTGGTCATGGCGTTGCTACTCCATGTGCAATTAGGTTAAATGTACTTTTCGCACGTGTTTTTTTTTTTTGTTTACATATTAAACAGCTCACCCTAACCTCCCTTCTGAAGGCAATGGCTGTATGGAGGAGCTGTATCAACCACATAAAAATTTGTACCCCCACAAAATGACAACATAGACCTAGTGTCTCAAGTCAGTATTTATACATTCCACATTGTGGAATAGATATATCATTGCATTAGTCAGTTGAAGAAGAAGAAGAAGAAAAAGAAGCAGAAGAAGAAAAAGAAGCAGAAGAAGAAGAAGAAGTAGAAGAAGTAGAAGAAGTAGAAGAAGTAGAAGAAGAAGAAGAATGTAATACATGTACGCTGGCGAAAACGAATAATCGGACAGTGTTTTTTTATATATATTTTAAATTTTTCACTGCTACAGACGACAAAATAATTCTTTTTGTCAAAATAAAAGTAAGCAATTTTATTCAATATGTAATTATTAACAATAAATAAATAAAAACAACAAAAAACAATAACTTCTTCTTAAAATTAACAACAACAAAAATGTACTTAATTTTTAACGGACAACGAATAATCGGACACAACTCAAATAATTATATATGTCCCGTTATATGTACAAACAAAATAGCAAATTAATATATTGTGGCATAGCCTTTGGTGTTAACCATAGCCTGAAGACGGTTGTGCATGGACTGTACCAAATTCGCACAGACTTCGGGAGGAATTTCATTCCACTCCTGGAGCAATGCTTATTTGAGCTGGCCAATGTTTGCAAAGTTTCTTTTATACACTCTACATGCTAACTCATCCCACAAATGTTCAACAACATTTAAGTCTGGTGATTGTGGAGGAGGCTGTTAAAGTTTGGGGCAATTTTGTATCAGCCAGAGCTTTGCAACAGCGGATGTATGATTCGGATCATTGTCCTGGTAAAATGCAAAATTATATTTAATTCCCAGTTTTTCTGCACTTTGCTTGACATTTTCCTTTAAAATGTTGAGACAGAAAAATCCATCCATTTTACCATCTATAAAATGGAGGTTGCCTACCCCAGCACTGGACATACAGCCCCATACCATCACAGATCCTCCTCCATATTTCACGGTTGCACGCGTGTTTTTTGGTTCATCTGAATCGTGCAGGTTAAATTTGCTCTCATCTGTATATAAAACCTTAAAAAAAAATAAAAAATTTAGTATTAAGCAGTTTAGAGTAATGAAATACATCGTTACCGTCTTCAAGAATTCAACTGGTTTCATTAAATATTCTCCTGAAAATTGTATTCTTTTTTTTTGATGTGTAAACATCTATACGCGCAGGGGGGTAAATTTCTATTTCACAATACAATCGCAAAAACAGCGTAACACATCGGTGTGAGCTGAAGTGTAAATCGGTGTGACTTTATTTGATTGTATTTGTGAAAAAATTATGATATGTTCTTTTCTAAACATTTTCCAATTGTCTTTCAAAAAACAACAATTGTATTTCAGAAAACATCAAGTGTATTTCAGAAACCATCAATATAATTTCAGAAAGCATCATTTGAATTTCAGAAAACATAAATAGAATTTCAGAAAACATCAATATAATTTCAGAAAACATCAATTGTATTTCAGAAAACATAAATAGAATTTCAGAAAACATCAATATAATTTCAGAAAACATCATTCGAGTTTCAGAAAACATCAATTGAATTTCAGAAAGCATCAATAGAATTTCAGAAAACATCAATATAATTTCAGAAAAAATCATTCGAGTTTCAGAAAACATCAATTGTATTTCAGAAAACATCAACTGTATTTCAGAAACCATCAATATAATTTCAGAAAACATCATTCGAGTTTCAGAAAACATCAATTGAATTTCAGAAAGCATCAATAGAATTTCAGAAAACATCAATATAATTTCAGAAAAAATCATTCGAGTTTCAGAAAACATCAATTGTATTTCAGAAACCATCAATATAATTTCAGAAAACATCATTTGAATTTCAGAAAACTTAAATAGAATTTCAGAAAACATCAATATAATTTCAGAAACATCAATTGTATTTCAGAAACCATCAATATAATTTCAGAGAACATCATTTGAATTTCAGAAAACATAAATAGAATTTCAGAAAACATCTATATAATTTCAGAAAACATCAATTGTATTTCAGAAAACATAAATAGAATTTCAGAAAACATCAATATAATTTCAGAAAACATCATTCGAGTTTCAGAAAACATCAATTGTATTTCAGAAACCATCAATATAATTTCAGAGAACATCATTTGAATTTCAGAAAACATAAATAGAATTTCAGAAAACATCAATATAATTTCAGAAAACATCATTCGAGTTTCAGAAAACATCAAGTGTATTTCAGAAACCATCAATATAATTTCAGAAAGCATCATTTGAATTTCAGAAAACATAAATAGAATTTCAGAAAACATCAATATAATTTCAGAAAACATCAATTGTATTTCAGAAAACATAAATAGAATTTCAGAAAACATCAATATAATTTCAGAAAACATCATTCGAGTTTCAGAAAACATCAATTGAATTTCAGAAAGCATCAATAGAATTTCAGAAAACATCAATATAATTTCAGAAAAAATCATTCGAGTTTCAGAAAACATCAATTGTATTTCAGAAAACATCAACTGTATTTCAGAAACCATCAATATAATTTCAGAAAACATCATTCGAGTTTCAGAAAACATCAATTGAATTTCAGAAAGCATCAATAGAATTTCAGAAAACATCAATATAATTTCAGAAAAAATCATTCGAGTTTCAGAAAACATCAATTGTATTTCAGAAACCATCAATATAATTTCAGAGAACATCATTTGAATTTCAGAAAACATAAATAGAATTTCAGAAAACATCTATATAATTTCAGAAAACATCAATTGTATTTCAGAAAACATAAATAGAATTTCAGAAAACATCAATATAATTTCAGAAAACATCATTCGAGTTTCAGAAAACATCAATTGTATTTCAGAAACCATCAATATAATTTCAGAAAACATCATTTGAATTTCAGAAAACATAAATAGAATTTCAGAAAACATCAATATAATTTCAGAAAACATCAATTGTATTACAGAAACCATCAATATAATTTCAGAGAACATCATTAGAATTTCAGAAAACATCAATATAATTTCAGAGAACATCATTTGAATTTCAGAAAACATCAATAGAATTTCAGAAAACATCAATTGTATTTCAGAAAACATCAATTATATTTCAGAAAACATCATTTGAGTTTCAGAAAACATAAGTAGAATTTCAGAAAACATCAATTGAATTTCAAAAAGCATTATTTGAATTGCTGAGAACATTAATTGTATTTCAGAAAACATCAATAGAATTTCAAAAAGCATCATTTGAATTGCTGAAAACATTAATTGTATTTCAGAAAACATCAATTGAATTTCAGAAAACATCAATTGCATTTTCAGAAAACATCAATTGAATTTCAGAAAACAGCATAATCGACTTATTTTTTATGCACTGGAATATATGTATGATGTTGATGTTTTCTTTAATTATTAGATGTTTACACATCTCCCTTGTGATCGGACTCACATGAATGGCTTTTTTCTGGCTTTCCTGCAATTGAAGTTGTTGTTGTAGAGCGTATATTTTATGGTGCTCGCACTGACCATTTTTCGGGTCCTCTGCTCCAGCGTGTTCTTCAGCTGCCGTGCAGATTGGAATGGATTTTCTCTGATGTCATTTAAAATGCCCCTTTCCTCTCTGCTCGTGAGCAACTTCCCTTGGCCTTTACGTGTTTTGTATGTCAATCGAAACTCTGTATGGTATCTGGTAATGATATCATGTACGGTTGATTTGCTCATACCAGCCAAATCAGCAATTTTTCGAACAGATTTGCCTTATCCACTCCATTTAATGATAGCTTGCCTTTTTTCAAAAGAAACTTGCTTCTTGCATTCACTCATATCAAAATTTGTGCACTAATATTATCCTAATCAATAACTAAACAATATACCAATAAATCAAACCAAGCAAAACAATTCAAAAATAACGGGATTTTTATCATTATTTGAGTTGTGCCTCATTATTCGTTGTCCATTAGAAATTAAGTACATTTTTGTTGTTGTTAATTTTAAGAAGAATTTATTGTTTTTTGTTGTTTTTTTTTTTTGTTATTTATTGTTAAGAATTACATATTGAATAAAACTGCTTACTTTTATTTTGACAAAAAGCATTATTTTGTCCGTCTAGGGAAAAATTGAAAATATGTATAAAAAAATACTGTCCGATTATTCGTTGTCGCCAGTGTATATATAACAAATAGTAAAGAATAAATATTTACATTAAATAATTTTATTTTATTACAGTAAAAAGAAAAAGCTTACAATTATTTCTTGTTGCGCTCAATTCAATAAAGGGGTTAGATGGTTTTGGCAGATCCAGATCAATATTATTTGAATTAATAAAGGTGCGAGTTAACACACCACTGAAATCATAATTCGTGCGATGAATTGGGAAATTTAAAGTATCCACATATCTAAGAATTCTTGGTGGTACAAAAAATGGGATTAATGCTGGTAAATTCGGGCAATAAAAATTGCCATTTACTATATAAAACACAAGTAAACATGACTGAAATATTCGGCGATATTTTTTCATCTTGACTTGGCATTTCTCGTCCTCCAGAATTGCTTATTGTGTATTTATTGTACTAATTTTACTTTATTTATAACCAAAAAAATTTGGCTGGTACTGTCTAGAATTGGTTTTAAGAATTAGTTTGAAAATTTATGAAAATTTAATAAAAAAAATTTAAATTGTTTAGTGTTTGTAGTATTTTCAATACTATTTTATCTGAAAAGCAACAATTATGTACTTCAGATATGTGTAAAAAAAAAATAACCACTCGTTTGTATTTCTGGCCTATAGTGCTACATATGTGCCATTAAATTTGAAAGTGACATAAATCACTTTATTTTAAAATCAAGATAATTAACAGTTTAAACTCGAAAAAGTTTCAAAATAGTGGTGCTAACTTTTGAGAAGCGTTTATTACCTCAGGAAACCTACATTTTTGGCGGTAAATATAATTTCATACAGTCACTGACAATTTTTTTTTTATAAGAGTTAAGTGACATGACTTTTTAAAAGTAAATCGTTTAGAACAATTGCTGACTTGTATTTATTTTGTCGGGTGTATTTACCAGAAATGAAAGGGGAAAATATTTAAGGAAATTGATGTTTATGGTGAATGACATCAATTTAAATAAAATTTTATGCCATATATTTCAGTTGAAGGTTAATTCAGAAATTTGGAACAATTTGGAAGTTAGCTCTAACACATTTTTACTATTGCTATTATACTTATTAAAGAGTTTCCTTTGTTTTTAAGCAAAAGTTAGTTCGAACAAAATGCCATTAGTTCACGAGATATTGATAGCAAATTTCCTAAAAATTAAGGGACTAAATTGAATTGCTATTGATGTATTTATTTCTTTTTAAAGTGATTTATGTCATTTTCAATAAAAACTGCTTATACTCGTACATGTACTATGCATATGCATTTGCACAAACATTGTTCGCATGTCTGCATATTCTCTCATTTAAATCAAAATGCAAAAATACTTTTTACTTTAAAAATCATATTACGTATAATGTGTTGCTTTTGTTGGCTGCAATGAGAATGACGTGGAGTTGATGTTGAGTTGAACAAAAAAAAAAAATTAAATTGGTCATTTAAATGTTAAATACAATTTTTACAAAATTGTTGATTATGGCTTGTTAATCACTAATTAAAAACTGCTTTAATATGTAGGTTGAATTTAACATTATACCAAAGTTAATATTTAGCATTACGAATTTAATTGCAGCTTATGATTTAATAAATTGTTCATAACTGAAATTTACATTGAATTTGTGTCACAAAAATTAAAGGGGATTTTTGCTTTAACATAATAAGATCGTAAAACTTGCATGACGAGGTTGATAACACTACCAGTAGTAAGCCGCATAAGTTGTTGAAAATTGTACAAAATTTATTAAGAAAAGGTACTTTTCTAAAAAGAAAATTTCCTTTTTTAAAATGGTACTTTTTGGAAAGGTACTTTTTTAAGAAAACTCGCTTTTTTAAAAAATTTTTATCATTTTAAGAACATTTACTTTTTAGAAGAAAATTTACTCTTTAGAAGAAAATTTGCTCTTTAAAAAATTATTTTTTTAAGAAAAATCATTTTTTAGGAAAGGATGGTTTTTAAAAAAATTTTTCTTATTCAAGAAAGTATATTATTTTATGAAAAGGTACTTTTTTAAGAAATGACACATTTTTAAAGGATACTTTTTTATGAAAAAGTACTTCTCCAAAAAAATGTACTTTTCTAAGAAAATTAATTTTTTTAAGAAAAGGTGGTTTTTAAGAAAAGGTATTTTTCTAAGAAAAGGTACCTATTAAAAAAAGAACTTTTTTAATTAATTAAGATATTATACTATGTAAGAAAACGGAACTTTTTAAGAAAATTTAATTTTTAATTAAATGTACTATTTTAAAAAGACGCCCTTTCTAAGAGAGGTCGTTTTTTAAAAGCTCCTTTTCAAGAATAGGTAAATTATTTAAGAAAATTTGTCTTTTAAGGAAAGTTTACTTAAAAAAAGATTTTTGAAGAAATCTTACTTAAAAAAATTCTCTTTTAGAAAAGAAACTTTTAGGAAAAGGTGCCTTTTTAAAAAGCAAGTTTTTATTTTTAAAGAATATCTACTTTCTCCTTGAGATATGGAACTTTATAAAAAAATCTATCTCTTTAAAAAAAGATACTTTTTAAGAACATACTTTTTAAGAAAGTGTACTGTTTAGGAGCTCGTTCTTATTTAACAAAAGGCACTGTTACGTTTTTAACAAAAGGTCCTCTTTAAGAAAGCATATTTCAGGAAACTTGCACTTTTTAAGAAAATATACTATTTTAGGAATATTTAGCTTTTTAAAAAAGGAATTTTTTACGACACGTACTTTGTAAGAAAAGGCCTTTTATCTGAAAAGGCTGTTTTATAAGAAATATTACTTCTTTAAGAAAACGTTCCTTTTTAAGAAAATATATCTTTTTAAGAAAATATACTTTTTAGAACATATACTTAAAAAGAAAATCATGTGAACCCGATCACATGGTAGATGTGTAAACATTTAGAATTAAAGATTTTTTATGGCACTTTTTGAAAATGAAACAGAAAGCGTCATCTATGTATCGCTTATAGCAATCAACTACAGGAGCTCTGCTAATATAAAAAAATTTATTATTATTTGTTATCTCAACCGGTTAATTTTTAATTTTTGTTTTTTTACTTATCATTTTTCGTTTTTTATTTTTCATTTTAATTTTTCTCTTTTCATTCTCTTTTTTTCATTTTTTATTTTATATTTTTAATTTTCATTTTTTATTTTTATTTATAGTTTTTTATTTTTAATTTTTTATTTTTAATTTTTTATTTTTAATTTTTTATTTTTCATTTTTAATTTATCATTTTCATTTTTTATTTTTCATTTTTATTTTTCATTTTTCATTTTTTTTTTATTTTTCATTTTTTGTTTTTCATTTTTATTGTTTGTTTTTCATTTTCAAACAGGTTATTATTACATATAATAATTTTTTCACCAATACAATCATAACCCATACCGATTTTGTCTTACAGCTCACATGTTACGCTGTTTTTGTGATTGTATTGTGAAATATAAATTTACCCCCCTGCGCGTATAGATGTTTGCACATCAAAAAGCTTCGTTTTAAAGAAAATGTAAATTAGTTTTATTATTTTCTACAAAAATAAAAAATTTCATTTTCATTTGCTTATTTTCAGCCAATATATATGAATTTAAGGTTTTACCAAACAAACTATCTACTGCTTTTCGTTACTGATGAGGGTTGATGACTCTTTCCGAAACAGCTGTACAGCATACCGAATATACATGCATGGACAGTAAATTAGCACAAAACTTTGTCATAAAAATAATCATATTTTTTATTATATATTAGTTCTAGGTACAAAAAACTTTAAACATAAAAACTTAAAATACATATTCTTCTTAAAAAAAAAACCAAACTTTGACGAAATTTCCAATCAGCTGCTCCTGAAAGCCAGCAACATTTTATACATCATATTTTAGCTGGACAGTACAATAGCACAAACTAAAATTTTTGGAATAAAAAGGATATATTTTAACAAATAATAAAATTATTAATGCTTTTAGTTTAGCTGGTAAATATCTGGTAGTGTAGCCTTTATTATCAAGTACCGCTTGGCATCTACGGGACATGCTTTTAATCAAATTCTGGCAAAGCTCTTTGGGAATCGAGTACCACGCATCCTGTATTCCAGTCCAAATTTCATCCAAGTTTTTGTACTTATGTTGAGCAATCGTACATTTCACATCGTTACAGAGGGTTTCTATAGGGTTCAAGTCGGGACTTTGAACCGGCCAGTCTAAAACCGGGATGTTTTCTTTAGAAAACCACTCCTTTACCAACTTCGACGTGTGTTTGGGGTCATTGTCATGCATGAAAATTAATGACACTGGCATGTGTCCAAAAGCATAAAGTTCCATTTGGTTCTTAAGAATATCCAAATACTGATAACGGTCCATTATTCCATTAGTTTTTACAATGGGACTCACACCGTCCCACGAAAATGATCCCCACACCATGATGCTTCCTCCACCATGGTTCACGGTCTTCTGAGTGTAGCGTGGATTCAGCGCCTGGCATTTTATCCGATGACCGAACACTCTACCATCCGGTCCCATATGACTTACCTTAGTTTCATCACTCCAAAGTATTTTTTTCCAGAATGAGAGGTCTTTAGACTTGTGGGTGCGAGCAAATAATAAACGCTTTACAATATTTTTTGATAGAAATGGCTTCTTTCCGCTTGCGCGTCCAAACATGTGCCTCATTCAGTCGTCTTTGGATGAGCCTGTCTGATAAATTTAATCCAAATTGAAAGTTTATTTCATTCGCAATATCGCGTGATGACATGAAAGGGTTCTTCGTCGACTTCCGGACAATAGCACGGTCCACTAATTGTGTGTTTTTTTTTTGGCAAGTGGCTTCTGTTTTTTGTTTCCTGTTGCATTAAATGTGTTTGTTTTCATTGAAAAAAGCACATTATAAACCACTTTTCGCGAATGATGCAAAGTTTCGCCAATTTAAGGCTGCTTTTTTCCATCATTCCACATGTTACTTATTTGCCTCTCCTTTGGCATGCAATCTTTCCCGCGTCCCACATTTTTCCCACAATTAAGTGAAGCAACAGCAAATAAAAAAAAAAATTAACGTAAGAGAAAAATTAAGCGAAAAAACTTTTATAACACTTCAACGCACGTTGTGCTAATTTGCTGTCCAAGCCAAAATCAGCTAATGACACAAGTAAGCAATCAAAACAAAAAGAAATCAAAATAACGGCTATAATTTTTGTTAAACAGAAGTCAGATGTTCTTGTGCAACAGTGCAGACCAAAACAGTTGGTCTAATTATGCAAAAAATTAGAAAAAAAACGTAATCAAAATTTACAGTGATTTTGTGCTAATTTACTGTCCATGGCTGTAGATCAATTTTTTTAAAGAAATGTGCCAATGTTTTTGGTTTATCTAAAGTAAAAACATTTAATCTTGAGCCTGAATAATTTCAAACTCAATCACGAAACTGTAAATTTTTAAGAAATGGTACATTTTTAGAAACCATGATTTTTTAAGAAAAGACACTTAATTAAGAAAATGTTCTTCTCTTAAGAAAATGCACTTTTTTAAGAAAATGTAATTATTAAAGAAAAGGTACAATTTTAGCAAAAGTTAATTTCTTAATAAAATGTATTATTTTGAGAAAAGTACTTTTTCAAGAAATGTTTAATTTTTAGAAGACCTGTATTTGGTACTTTTTTATGAAAATTGATTTTTTTAAGAAAAGGAATTTTTAAAAAGACGTACTCTTAAAAAAAAGACACTTTTTTAAGAAAAAGTACCTTTTTAATAAATGTATTTTTTATTAATTTCAGAAAAGGTGCTTTATTAAGAAAAGAGACTTTTTTTTTTAAATGAGGTACTTTTCTAAGAAATTTAATTTTTTTTTTCAAAAAAAGGTACTTTTCTAAGAAAAAGTGATTTTTAGAAAAACAACTTATTAGTAAAAAGTACTTTATAAGAAAGGGTATTTTTATAATAGTTGGTTAGATTTTGACGTAATTTTTCAGAAATATTGCATTCAATACTGTAATTAATATGCAATTTTTGATTTTCTTTTTAATGGTGCGTGGTAGAACGGAAGAAACCATATACTTCTAATATTCACAACTACACTATTCTTAACCGGACCGGTTTCTGGCATTTCAGCCTTCATCAGCGATTTATTGAGCATTGTGATAAATTGTTATGTTTTAATTGAATAGATTGTCTCTCTTAGGGCGGCCGTGATTGTTTGAAGCTGCGTCTGTCTATTTTTTATTTATTTTTTAAGATTGGATAAATTACACATTTAAAAAAAATATACCTTTTAATGAAAAAGTAAAAAAGATGTTTTTTCAGAAGAAGTATTTTGTAAGAAAAAGTACTTCTTAAGGGAGTTTTTTTTTAGTTAATAGACCATTTTTAAGAAAATGTACATTTTTGTGAAGAGGTAAGACCAGAGCTTGTTAAAAAAAAAAAAGGTACTTAAAGGTACTTACTTTAGATAGTTTTTTTTTTTGGGTCTACGTATTGAAAATCATATTTCTCTTTATGATATCGGGAAAAAAAAATGATGCCATTTCCCCCTAAGCATTCGAATTTCCAAAAATGTATTTTGGCTGATCTTTGCTAGTTTTTGTTGGCTCTACATATTTAGTTTTATACGGCTACATTAATATACTACAAGGTATACCTTTTTGCCATTTTGAGCCGTTTTTAAAAAATTCTTCCTTAGCCGATGGTTCTTTCTGAGTCAATATCTTCGTATTATATTTCATAGCCCCTGATTTATATGTGAACAAACAGTAAAAAAACACTAAAAACGATTTTTAGAAATCTTAGTGTTAAGAGGGTAAGTAACGGTCGAAATTATCTATTTTTAAAGGTACTAAATAAATTTAAATTATATAGCATTACAGAAGTAATCAGCGAATCAGTAAGTCATTGATGAGATTAATTGTTTTATTAATGTTAATTACGGCCTACTTGGCATTTAAAAGGCAAACACTTTTATAAATGATTTTAATATTTTATTTTAGAAATTCAAACTCACCCTCCTTGTGTAGCCGATGATATAGATAAAGTAAAGATCGAGTTTGTATAACCATCACAATTGCAGGAGTCGGTATAACGGCCACCATTGCCAGAAGCCCAAACAAAAATGGAGCCTTTGCCTTGGCGACCACTGGTCACACCGTAGATAAAAGCACGTCTTGCCAAGGGACCAGGACCATCCACCGTTGAGCCGTCATCCTCAGGACCCCAAGAAGCGCTGTATATATCAATATGTGAGGGATTCAAACTCAAGGCCTGAGCTTCAACTACATCATTAACTTTGCCATCCAACATACGGACTCCTAAAAAAACAACAACAAAATAAAATCTTTTTAGAAAACTTTAAATATAAGTACAAACATTTTTATATCATTATTCTCCTCAAAGTTTCACATTTGCAACGACTTTCTTGGTATACCTCTCTCGATTGATTGAGTCCACTTCAAGGACTTAAGTTACGCAGAAAATGAATTGACATTCATTGCAATATGTTTATAGAAATTAAAACGAATTAACCCTTTAACCAAAAAAAAAAAAAAAAAACGACCATACATCAATGAATAGTTTTTTTTGTAGAGTTCAACTTTTATAAAGGCTACGTATAAATTTTGTATCTTTACAATTTTAGCATTTACAAATGATGTTGTTGTTAAAATACTTTTAAATCTTACACACTTTATTTATCTTCTTTACTTTTGAAGGATTCCGTATTTTGTTTAATTTATTTGTATTTGTGTGGACAAGAAGGACATAACTTTAAACAATTTTCTTCGAATATCAAAAACTACATAGCATTGCCATATATAAAACCGGTTGTTTGTTTATAGCTTTTAGGACGCTAAACCATTGGACCGATCTTCCCGAAGTTTTTACATGAGCGGGATCAGATTGGATATGTGTATCGAGTAGTCGGACAAAAATGTGTGGGATCGGACCAATGGGCATGGTACCCTCCATGAAAAGTATATATTAAATGTTATGTAGCTGGAGTACTGTAATTTGGGAATTTTTGTGAGCCCATATTTATTCATGTGATTAGTAGAACTAAAAATAGATCGCAACAGTAGATGTGCCACAGCCCATACAAAATATATATATATAATATCATATACATAACTGGAGTACTGAAAAAGTACATCAGATATTAATGGGAGCAGTCAGATAAAAAAATGGGTTGGATATGGCTAGTGGGCGTGGTGCCTCTTATACAAAAAATAATATAGTACTATGACAGTCTTGAAATTTTAACAATTGCCTAAACTACCAATGTCAGTAGTCGTGGAAAATATGGCGGAATCGGCAAATTCAAAAATGGCCAAACCGGAAATCGGAACAACAAAACATCTAAAAAAAAACTTCGAAATCAAAAGTCGCCAAATCAAAATTCAATAATTTTTAATTTCTCGTTTTTAATATTTAATTTTTAATGGTACTTTTTCGAAAAAGTATAACTTAAAAAAGGGTACTTTTTTAAAACAGCGATCTTCTTAAAAAAGTATACTTTTTTCAAAAGTGTACTTTTTTCAAAACAGGGTATTTTTTTTTAAGTGTACTTTTTAGTTTCCTTTTTTGCGATTATTTTTTTATTTTCATATTGGTAATGATCTTTATCAATCGTGATAAAGATTAAAAAATATGTGGCAATACCTGCTTATGCTAATGTGACAAGTGCAGAGTAAATATACACACAACTACAAATGCAATAATAAGAAGCATAACAACATATAAAACAACAAACACGCCGATAATTTTTATTTCGTTTTTAAATTCATTCATATCTCGTGACGCTTTGCACCGATTTTGATGATTTTAAATAGCAACTCCTTTGGGATATTAATAAACACCTAGCAGATTCCAGCACTTGAAATACGGGTGCAATTTCTAGGCAGCTTTATTTTTCAACTTAGCAAATTCACAAACCGACACTTTTATGGTTCATAATCATTGTGAATGAAGATAACAAACTCATTAATAAACACATTAATAAATTTAATAAAACGTGCATAGCGTAATTTTAAATGCAATTTACTCAAACTAAAGGAAAAAATTTAAAAATCTGTATGTCTGCAAATGGCTAAAAAGGAATACCATTCACATAATATACGATGGGGCAAAATCGGGATAAAACGGTAGAACAAAACATCGGTTACAAGAAATCGCCTAGTCTTTTAATATTCAGATTTTTTGTAACAACGAAAAGTCTAGCTTAATTTCCATAGACAATGGACAGATAGTCATCGATAAATTAACTTCCCTTGTTATAAGGATCAAGAACATATGGGGATTTGGGGCCTCCATTATTTATTTCGATGTGTTATAAACGGACTGACAAACCTATATATACCCTTTGCACAGTGGTGTGGAAGGTATACCCCTACTGTGCAAGTATTTATTTTTCTTTGCGTGCGTATACAAATCGTAAAGCAAATGAATTTTTCACAATAGGAAAGTATGTCTTGTTGATTTTCGTATTTTACTTAAAATTGTTCAATTAATTTTTTTTTTTTATTTATTTTGGATTTCCTATATTCACTCCCCGGTGTTTTTCTTTTTTTTTTTTTTTTTTTGGCAAAGATTTGTTGCTGTGAATGCTGCAGTCGTATGTTATTGAGTTTTAAACAAAACAAAAAGAACAGAATCCTGTGTTTTGTTTTGATTTTGTTCTTTGTTTTGTTACCAAAAATTGTGAAAGAAATTTATTTTTTTGTGTCGCAATGCAGATTATTAAAATTGGTACTGTTTCAAATTAAAACACACGAAAAAAAAAATGAAAATTCTTTCTTAATGTAAAGTTGTTTTAAAACATAAACTATTTTAAATAAATTTTTATAAAATTGTATACCAATTCCTTCTCTAATTTGCATTATATCCTAGTGGAACTTAACAAAACCTTACTGTATGCTAAAATTGGCAGCTACTTAACAAATCTTAAAGTAGGCAATAATATTAGTTTATTTGATATGACAATAATCTTAAAATTAAGTTCTGAATTTTCAAAAATTCACAAAAAATATCATTCTAGTTTGGTTCCTGCTTATTTTCTAAATCCAATTGAATCGAAAACCCTCTTCGAAACTCCTGGTTACGACATTATATAGTCAATTTACACCAACATAACTTTCTTAATTTTATGGAATGGAGATAAAAGCGTAAAATCGTGTTCTTAAGGACAATTGTTTAATCAAATAGTTGTATTGTTGCCCATACAAAACTAGCTAACAATTGAAATAAATTTTATTTTATTTTTATTGCAGAATCTTTAATATTATAATATAGTATACAAAATTACCGCAGTGAATAGAAATTTTGTATATAAAAAGCATTTGACTTTGATGCTTATGGAATTTATTGAAAATAAAATATATTAATTCAGAAATAAAATGCACGTTTAATTTGAAGCTTATACGTAATTTTTCACTGACATCAAAGAGATATTTATATAAATATTAAAGAATTTTATTATATGCTTTTATATACATGAGAATACAATATGTATTTTATAGTTTTTTCTATGATTCGTTCATAATATCTTGCCGTTAACCTGGAATAGTATAAACGGAAGTTATATTTCTTACCAGTTTTACTCTTGAAATCTCTTTGGAAAAAATCAATTAAAGCTAAAGTTTTGTAAATAAAAATCATATAATATTCATGGTGTTAGTTATAGTTATATATCTGTTTCCTGAGTTTTTTGAATACGTTAGTCATTGTGAAATTTTTGCGTTATTTGAAACACATGTAGTTGAAGAACGGACGGATCAATGGAAAAAATACTTTAAAGATTTCCATTTACACTGGAAACCAGCAATGCGTTTAGGCAGATTTGGAGGAGCTAGTGGTGGTTGTGTATATGACATAAAAAAGTTTAAGAGAAATCTGTTTAAAACGTATCTTCCAAAACTTAAATGGTTTAGAAACTATCATAATACAAACAGAGAAAAATAAGTTTATTATAATACCGGTGTATGTAAATTTCAAGTAGTGAGAGAATACTTTAGAGAAACATCTGAACCAAATATTACAATGGTAGGTGATATCAACGTTAGAGTTGGGAATTTACAACAATACTTAAATCCAACATAATGCAATTTCACTAATGGTTTGGATACTAGAAATTCAAAAGAGGTCGTTAATGTAAAAGGGAGGAGTTTTATGGAATTTTGTGATGATTATGGTCTAGTGGTGCTGCATGGACAAACGACAGGAGACGAAGATGGTTAGTATCCGTTTATCAGCACAGTAGGTAATTTGGTCAATGACATTTGTGTCACATCACTTGAAACTTTGGATATAATTTAAAAGTTTGAAGTGCAATCAAAGGTTTGGTCTGATCATATGCGATTGAAAATTAAAATATATATTACTTACGATAAGAGAGAAAGTGATGTCTTGAACTTATTGCCAAAGATTAACTGGAAAGACTCCGACAAGATCAGGTACGCCCAAAAACTTAATTACAATCTTAGTTGTGCAAAAAATCAAAAATATATAAGAAACTTATATGATTTAACAAATGTTATAAAAATGTCAACAAACAAACAAATGGAAAATAATAGCAACGAAATTATTTCAAAAAACCCTTGGTTTAATAGTGAATGTGCGAGAGCTAGAGAAAAAAACATTTGAAATGTATGAACACACTTAGAAGAACCAATTGCACCGAAGACAAAAACCTACTACTTAAAAGCGAAAAATAGTTATAGATTTTTATATGAGAGGATGAAGACAAACTATCAATTACAAATGGAGCAAAAATTAAACATAATGCAAAAGATTGGTGGAAAGTGGAAAAACAAATAAAAGGGCACAATTTTCAAATTGGTGTTCAAATAGGAGCAAGTGAATTCAAAAACTATTTTAACACACTTTTAAACCCCCCACAAGTATCGAATGATATTCATTATGCAGCAATGCTAAAGATTGATAGTGATCTGGATAGAGATATTAGTATTGATAAAATATACAAAATCTTAAATAAAACAAAATCAAATAAGGCTCCAGGTATTGGTAGAGTCCCATACGAATTTCTGAGGAACGCATCGCCAGATTTATACATAGAGTTAAAACCCATTTAAAACAATATTTATGAAACTGGAAGAATAGATGAAACATTCGAGGAAGCTGTCATTTTCCAAATATTTGAAAAGGGCAATGCTGAACTGCCATGCAATTATAGGGGCATTTCATTTATGAACTCGGTGGCTAAAGTATTCATGGGCATACTTAATGAAAGAATACAACAACATGTAGAAAGGCATAACATTCTCACAGAATTCCAAGCTGGATTTAGACCAAACTACTCAACCATAGATGACATTTATAATCTAGCTTCGATTGTTCATTTAAAATTTGAAGAAAAGAAGAAGGGGTATGAATTTTTGGTGGATTTTAAAGCAGCGTTTGACGAAGTCCCAAGGAAATTACTGATTTACAAATTGCATATGTTGGGTTTGTCTACAAAACTGGTAAATTTATTTGAAAATAGTTACAATGACACTAAGGTAACACTATGGACAAGGTTGTATTTTATGCCCTCTACTCTTTACGGTGTATCTAAATGATTTGCACAGTATTTTGGATGGAGGTTTAATGGTTGGTGGGCTAAATGTGTGCCTACTGCTTCATGCTGGTGATATAGAGCTGCTATCGGATAATGTAATTAACATGCAAAATATTATATATAATTTGGAAAGTTATTGCAACTAATGGAACATGGAGGTCAAATTAGAAAAATCTGAAATTTTGGTGTTTAGTAGAGGAGGTCGGTTATCAAGGCAAGAAAATTGGATGTATAAAGAGCAACAGGTGAGTATTGTAAAAGAATATTGTTACCTGGGCGTTATTCTCACATCAAAAATGTCGTTTGTGAAACAACTTGCAAAACGCAATGCACAATCAAAAACGAGCATTAATTCTACTTGGCAGCATTTCCTTAATAAGACATCAATAACATTATCATCTAAGTGGCGACTATTCCAAGCTGCACATATGTGGGGATTTGGTTTATTAGCTGAAGTTGACAAGTAACAAAGATATTTTATAAAAAAAAATTTAAAGCTTCCGGATTTTACACCAAATTATTTCATATCTTTAGAAACAAACGCCGAAGATAATCACTTCTATACACTGAATCTACACTTGAGTTACAAATTTAACACGATATTCAAGTATAATGCGTCGAGATTACCGCATAAGCTTTTATTATTGGTATTAAATAAAAATATTTTTTGGGCAAAAAAACTTAATCAACTTGGTACAGATTTTAATATAAAGTTCGATGATGAAAACATGATGATACAAGACTGGATAAGAAAAGGTACCGTATTCCTACAAGAACTAAAGAACCAAAGCATTCATGAAAATAAAGAGAAAGCATTGGCTAATAATACGCGTTTCTACACATATATAAAACATGGAATTGTTGAAGCATATATCAGAGATAATTGGAGCCAAAACAAAATTTCATTCATCTTTAAAAGCAGATGCGATGTGTTACCTCTGAATGCAAATTGTTTCGAAAATATCGAAAATGGAAAATATAGTTTATGTAATCTGAGAGAAGAGGAAACACTACATTATTTTATGGCAAAATGTCCAGTATTAAGGGCGTTTAGACTCAGATATTTTGAACGACTTTATAACTATGTTACTAGTGCTTTAAAATATAGGAAAATAATAATAGATGAATTCATTTAAAGAATTAAACAAATTTGTATACAAAAATTTACATATACTCGTATATGACTGACGACTTATATACTCGTTGTCATTTAACTTTGTTTTTTATGGTTTATTTTGTATTATATAATTAAGTTTTTTGGATTATACATAAACTTAAGAAAAAATCAAAATAAAACAAGTAAGAATATTATAGTCGATCTAGACCGACTGTACGATACCCTATACCATGCGTTTAGGGACCCTATCTCTTAGGTCCGACTAATTGGATATAGAAAATAAGCATAAACCAAATTTGAGTAGCATTTTTATTAATTTTTATTTCTGCAGATATGAAAAAGTTCATATCGGATGCTAAATTTATATTAGGACTAGGTCGACAAATGGACCGATCCTGACCATATTTGATAAAGTCATTTATATTTGCAGAAAATACATACAAACCAAATTTGAGAAAAGTCCGTGCAATATTTTTTTGTTTTTTTGATAGTCGGGGCCTATGACTAAGAATTGTCGTGTAGGGATTAATTTTGGGCTACTGATTCATGGATGTAATAACCACATATAGACCCAATTTGACTGAGATCTATATGATAATTTGGATCTTATGGCAATTTATGTCGATTTAATAGGGGTCATTTGTATGGGGACTAGGTCTGAACATGGACCGATTCTCGCCAATTTCAACAGCTTTCATTCTATGGCCAATAAAGGCTTATGCACCAAATTTCATCAAAATACATTCGTATTTGCGAACTGTAGTTTGATTAAAAAGTTTACATGGACACACAGACGGACAGACAGTCGGACGGACATCGCTAAATCGACTTAGAAAGTGATTCTAAGTTGATCGATATAAAAAAAGATGGGTCTAGGTCAAATGTTTTTGGTAGTTACAAACAGCAGCACAAAGTCATTATATCCAAACCACATAGTGGTAGAGGAGATAAAAAACTACTATACTACATACTCAATTTCCTACGACAAATAAATTGATCTGCCAAATAAAAAAAAAAAAAGTATTGCTAACCGATGCTGCATACTAAAGGTATGGCTTAGCTCATAAATTTTTGTTAGATAAAATTTATCACAAACTTATTATATCTTGACCAAAGAATATCAGCCAACAATTCAACTAATAGAATTTCATTGATTTTTTTCTTTTTATTATCTTAAATGTTTGTATATATTATATAATAGGCTTTTAAATACATCCATCCCTTTTCGGTCTTTTTAATAATAAACCCTTTTTCTGTTATAAATAACCATTAACTTTAAACTATCGCTTTTATCTGTTCAAAAGAAAATTAATCTCTTAGCATCTTCCTGCGAAAATACTTTCCATCAAGTTCATGACAGTTTAAGTACATCGTGGTGTATTCTTTGTATTTTATTAAGTTTCCCCTTATTTAAACATCAATATTAAATTTTCAATAATAAATGTTCTTAATGCATATATATATATATATAAATAAACATATATACATACTTATTATACTCGTATATTCTGAAGTAGTGTTGTGCTTAAGAGGGTTGCAAAGAAAATTGTAACAAATTGTAACAAAGTATGAATGAGTTTATAAATCATACTATGTTAAATAACTGTCAAATATGTAAAAGAAAATGAAGCCAACTTTTTAACAAGGGTTTAAATGTTTCCTGTAATAATATTTAGAAAACAACATATCCTATATGAACATTAGATTTACACACTCATACTTAAACCAAAATATTTAAAAAATTGTTGTTAAAAAAAAAAACACAGCCTAACTGTTGAACCGTTAAAAACACGAAGAAAAGAGAAACCACATCATGAATTACTTTACACAAAATAAAAAAAAAAAAATGAGGAAAACACTTAACACCCATATTATATACTACATACATATACTTACATATGAGTAATTCCAAGACAAACCTTATGATTTTAGGTACAAATTGACTTTGCTGGTACTGATTTTTTCTATTTTACTGAAGCTTCTACGTTTGAAATTATTAAGCAGGGTAAAATTGAATTTTCTTTTAAAGTTAGTGGCAAATGAAAAATTTTAGAAAATATGAAAATTTTATTACTTTAAATCTATAATATTAATAGGCTATGCGATTTCTTGTGACCGATGTTTTGTTCTACCGTTTAATTCGGATTTTGACCAAACGTATATTATTTGAAATGTATTTCTTTTTAGTCTTTTGCAGATTTACAGATTTTGAAATTTTTTCCTTTATTTTGAGTAAATGGCATTTAAAGTTAAGTTACGTAAAATTATACAATGCTATGTGTGTGTTTATTAAATTTGTTAATGTGTTTGTAATAAAAATGAGTTTTGTTTTGTTTTGGCTATAATTGATTAGCATACCTTTATTAAATGAAAAACTAAAATTTCCTAGAAATTGCACTCGGATTTCGAGGGGTGGGAACTGCTAGTTTTAATAAATGGATTATTTATTTATTTAATTCTTATTAAATAAAATAAGTTATATAATAACTAGCTAACAAGGCAAAGGTTGTTCTGCTTAAAATAATCACTTTATTCTAGGATTGCTTTTGATATGTATGCATTTCAATTTCGGTATGATTTTTTATATCCTCATCACCACTGTGCAAAGGATATACATATGCAGGTTTGTATTCCCTTTGAAACGCATCGACATAAAATCCAGAGACCCCTTATAAAAGGGAAGTTGAATTAGCGATGACTGTCTGTCCGTCTGCGAGTGGAAATAACGATCACCAACTCAGTAACTAAGCTAGGTTCTTCGGTTTTGCATAAAATCGTTTACTAAACGGTTAAAAGGGTCACGAGATATGAATAGTTTGCTGTAATTTTATGGTCCTTGGTGCAGCCTACATACAATTGACCATTAGCGAAGTATGCATCTTCCACATCGAAGCCCCACACTTCCGTTGACTAGCCTTCATATTTATTTTTTGCTATTACATAAGCCAGTCGAATTGGCCATTGTAAGCGTTTATATGAAATTGCAAAAATTTACTGAAATCATCCGGGCAATAAACAATGCTCTCCTTAAAATTTGCCATTAATAGTTGTTGACTCAGTTATGTTACTAAATATTTTTTCGAGAACGAATTGCGTTCCCTAACATAGTTTTTGTGCATTTAGTTTTGCAAGCAGTATAATTGTTGAATCGACTTTCAAAAATAAAATATCTGGTAGAAGATCTGGCAAATGAATTGAATTTACAAAATCAGCTGGAAAATTCTCTCCTTTATCTTCTTCTACCACAATGTCAATTCACTTGAAAGAAATATACGGAGATTTCAATATTTTTTTATTTCTGAGATTGCCCTTTCGATCATCCATCGAAAATAGTCGTATAAGACAGCTAACGCCATCTGTTGGAAGTTTTTGTGATAGTACCCCAAAAAATTATAACATTTAAATTTAGTATTGTCGTTATGAAAATTATAATCGCCGGAAAAATCTCCACCCCAGCACCACCTATATGGTAAACATTTTTCCAAAACTAAAAAAAAACAAATCGGATATTGTCGCGAACATAGGGTTTGAATATACGGTGGATAGCTTCAGTAGTTCAGCCGAGATGGTCAGAAATATATACCTACGAACGATTTTCTTTATTACAGTTTACGAAATCTGATGCCACCCAATCACCCTATCATATTATACGGAATATATCGAGAGTTTATAATCAAAAAGTGCTATCTGCAAGTTAAAATATATAATTTATGTTTGGTTTCAAATTCTGCCATCAAAAATAATGATTTTAATTTTAAAAATCAATAGTACGACTTATTCGTAATATACTAAATATACTAAACCGCTGATGAATGCTTTTGGATTTATAGAATAATTTGCTTTTCCTCTCACTACACAAAAAATTTTGATAATGCAGATAGCACTTTTTGCATATTGACCCGCGGCATTATATTCATTAATTATTTTGTATGATAGTTGCCACGCCTACTGATCGGTACGTAATAGTACGTAATACGCACTAAACACTTAAAATGATAACCACTATGTGGTTTCGGTATAATGACTTTGTGCTGCTGTTTGTAACTACCAAAATTTATTTGAGGTAGACCCATCTTTTATTATACCGATCGACTCAGAATCACTGCCTGAGTCTGTCCGTCCGTCCGTCTGTGCCTTTGTGTGTCCACGTAAACCTTGTAATCCAACTACAGGTCGCAAATATGCATATATTTTAATGAAATTTGTTATGTGAGCTTTTATCGGCCACAGGATAAACGCTGTTGAAGTTAGTGAAATTCGGTCCATGTTCAGACATAGTCCCTATACAAATAACCCCTATGAAATCGACTTAAATTGCAATAAGTTCCACATTATCATATAGATCTCGGTCAAATTGGGTTTGTGTATGTTTATTACATCTATTTATCATTTGTCCAAAAATAAACTCCATATGGCAATTCTTTGTCATAGCCCCATAGCTGCTTTCCGGTTTTCACTAAAATCTTGGTGAAATATATATATTTTTTCAAAATATAAGTTACTTTACAAAATATGGTTAGAATCGGTCCATTTTTCGACCTAGTCCGCATATTAATACAGCTTCCGATAAGAACATTTACATATCTGCAGCCAAAAAAATTAAAATCAATGCCACTCAAATTTGGTTTATGCTTATTTTCTATATCCAATTAGTTGGATCGAAGAGATAGGTCAGAGTATTTGTATTAATATATTTTTAAATAAAGTGTTAGAAAAATGGGGATTTCACGTAAGTATAAAGAATTGTTAGTAGAATAAGATAGCATACATAACTAAAATCGTTCTTAAGTCGTCTTAGGCCATTATCGCTTGTGATCACAGATTTAATTGAATATGCAGATTTTTTGCTAACATTTTTAGATTTTATTTAAGATGGCATTAAAAATGGCTTTCAATGATCAAAATTGATGCTTTTTTTTTACATTACAGTATGTATCTTATGTACAGTATGTATGTATCTTCTAGTTGGGCCCAAATATGCAGCCAATTTTTATACAGTATTTTATTTAGCTTTAAAATTATATATGTCTGTGCGTAGGTGAGCGTAGCTACTAATTTAAATCCCTACCGAATCTTCCACATGTAGCAAAAAAAAAAAAAAAAACACTTTACACAACTCAGATGCTTAAATTTCAGAAGATTTTACAACCAACTCGACAGATAATTCTAAAATAGGAATCTGCAAGAAATTATGTTTCCAATAAGGTATGTAGGTCCTAAAGTATAATGTGAATTATATTTAAAATATCCTCTGAAATACGAAAAAATTTTTTTTTGCTGTAGGTCATTTTCGTACAGAGATGCGAATTCGGTCGAAATATCCGCATTTTGCTATTGACCAAATGTCTAATATTTTTGCCAAATTATTAAGTTTGCCATCTTAGCTTTCGATAAAAAAATTTTTATTGAAAAATTTCAACCTTTGTAAAACCAATTATGAGGTGGTCTTACACTACTATATTCCACTGTGCGCCGTGCCGCCGATTTTCGGTATGGCTACTCAAACTAGTAACAAGTGACCTTACATGGTTTTACTCGAGATACATTATATTGAATAATTTGTTTGGTTGGGAGGTGCCACGCCTACTCCTTCGGTTAAATCAAACTGTACATCTACACCATTTTAGAACAAAGGAATTCAGCTCACGGGCAGAAGAAATATATATTTAAAGATTTTTTACTATTTCTTTTGTTCTTTTTAATTTTATTTCTATACTGATACCTATATAAAATCTTAAATAAATCGAACCGATAGATTCTATTTTCACGATTTTTACACAGCCGGAACATACAAAAATTTTCTACGGTTTCACGTACATACATAATAATAGAGTGTTAAAATAAAACAAGTAATAATAGTTGGTCTATATACCATGGTTAAGAGACCCTATCTCTTCGGTCGAACTAAGTGGATATAGAAAATAAGCATAAACCAAATTTGAGTGACATTAATATTCATGCTATATTTATATGGGGATTAGGTCGAAAAATGGACCACTGCTGACCGTATTTGGTAAAGTTACTTATATTTTGGAAAAAATATATACAAACCAAATTTGAGAAAATTCTGTTCAATATTTTTGTTTTTAATAGATTTAAGTGAAAAGCGGAAAGCAGCTTTGTATGGGGGATATGAAAAAGAATTTTCATATGGGGTTTATTTTTAGTTTGACCGAGATCTATATGACAAATTGGACCTTATGGCAATTTAAGTGGATTTCATAGGGGTCATTTGTATGGGGACAAGGTCTGAACATGGACCGAATTTCACCAATTTCAACAGCGTTCATCCTATGGCCGATAGCAGCTTATATGCCAAATTTCAGATAGACAGACGGACGAACGGACAGACGGACGGACTGACATCTCCAAATCGACTCAGAAAGTGATTCTGGGTCGATCGGTGTAATAGAAGATGGGTTTTGGTCAAATATTTTTGGTAGTTACAATTAGGAGCACAGAGTCATTATACCTAAACCACATAGTGGTATAGGGTATAAACACTGTTTGGAAGCAGTATTTATAAACATTTTTATAAACATTTTTTATAAACATTGTGAGTCAATAAGTCATCAAAAACCATTAAAGGGGGCCGGGGGGGGAAGGTTTTAAAACATTTTTTTTTGCATTTCTCTTTCTGAACGTACATGTCGAGAGTGTTGTATCAAAATCTCAAGTAAATCTGAGCAAAACTTAAGAAGATACAGCGTTTCCAGCGACTGGCCTCATACGGTATATCGTATATAAATCAGTTTTTAAAAAATTTTTAAATCGATTTTCACGCAAATAACATGTTTGAAGTCCGTGAACATCATAACTCAAAATCTACCACACAGATCCTTTTGAAATTTTACACACTACATCTACACATAAATCACCAGGTAACCACAAAGCATTTTTTTTTTTATTTTCCATTCTCTTCTCCATTTTTTAACAGCAAATTCCCGAAATTCTATAGCAAAAATCGTGTTTTTCTCTTCAAAATGCTGAAAAAAAAAATCTTCGCCAATACTTCACGCCACGCATTTAGATTGTTTTATTTCACATGATCCGATAACGAGTTATGATGTTCAACGCAAAACAACAACGCCTCCGCAGATTCGCTGTTATGGCCTTATTTATGAAAATTTTTAATTTAAATTTTTTCAAAGATTCTTCAAATATTATGCTATAACGTGTATATGAAATAAGTAATCCAACACTATTCATATCTTCAAAAAAGAAGAATTATGAATACACGACTTTTTTAAATTATAAAACCTTACCCGCCCTTAAGACGTAAAAAGAATTTAAAACAAAAGTGGTTTCTGAAAAATCTCAAGTAAGCGAAAATCCATCATTCAGTTTTTGTTTTTTTTTAACAACCGGTTTATTGAGACCACTTTTTCTTTTTTTTGCAAAATCGAACAACTAAATTTCGTGCTCTGGTTAAACGAAAATACTCAGCGACATCAAAAGTGAGTCCAAGGCTCATCGGCACCAGCATTTAAGATTATATACAATTAAATAATTGTACTAACCTCATTCTGGATAAAAAGCGCAGGCATATCATATAGTAATTACAATTTTGCAGGACATATTGGTTATGATAAAGCAATCGGCAAGGTGGTTGTCGGGTTCTCTCAAAATCCAGAGTGAACCCAATCGTGTACTGATCTTATAGCAAGTTTACAAAGTTTCGCCAATACATAACTGTAGATGGCTTCATGAATCTTACAAGGTGAATCTACCCCAAAGAAAGCGAAGGCAGTGAAATCGGCTGGTAAGGTCATGACCATGGATGGAACTATCTATAGTTTAAATGGACAATATTTTTCATTTTGCAAAAAAAAGTTAACTTGAGTCAATATAATGCTCGGGTAAAAACTTGTGCATTTTCGATGGCAAAATTGCACAAGTTGATGGTCGAAGTATAGCCACGTCCTCTCCAACTGAAGCCTATTTCGAGATGCTTTCGAAATCTTACTTTGTGAATGGCTTGAAAAAGTTAAAGAATCGCTACATGAAGTATAACGATAAAAAAGGAGACTGTATTAAAAAAAAATTAATCCAAATGATGTGTTTCTCTAAGTTTTGTAAATACTTGTAAATACAATACTCCCCCTCCTATATAAATTTTAATGTTCAATATTTTCAAAAGAAAAATACAATAGTCAGATTTTGAAATAAATGATACGGAGTTACACATATGTCATCCTTCCAGGAAAATATATAAAAATTTAGAGATTCTATACAAAAAAAAAATAAAATAAACCAATATAACTGTGTGCGTGTTTGTTCATTGTTCATTACGTCAATGTTTATAAAAGGGTTTCAATTTCACCAAGATGCCATAAGTTGGTCGTTTTGATTACACAAGTGCCTAAGGGAACAAAGCAAATTTATACATAAACACTGACACATTCTTTTCACAAGACATATGTTTACAATCAGCCAGGCAACATAGAAACTCTTTAACAGCGTCAGTGTACAATTTATTTATTTTTTTATGAATAATGATTTTTTTAAATTTTAAAATGCACATGAAAGTAAGTAACAAGTTATTTTTTTAATGTGAGCAAGCACAAGTATAATGTTCAGAATTAAAGTCTAGATAGAGCAACCAATTCTTATTATACCGCTTAAGAAGATATTAGCAGATTTTCGTTTTGATTTTTAAGAACATATTACTTATTTTCTGCGACACAAAATGAAATCAAAAAACAAGTAGGAGTGTAAAATTAGGCAATGCCGAATTTATGTTTACATTAATATCTGGACTTATTGCACTATTTATGAGAGATGTAAACAAAGCATCAGAAGAAGTAAACAATTTCATAAACTTAATACTGAAATTTTAAGAGAAATACACTGAATTTTTGACATTTTTTAGATGTGTTTCCATATCTTATATCTCGACACAATGTCCGATTTACCGCATTTTAAATATCAACCTGCTTTAAATAACCATAAATAATTATGTCCTAAGCTAATCCAATTAAATGGTTTATTTTTGAATTAGAGTGATTTCCACAGACAGAAAGACAAATAGATAGACAGAAAGACAGACAGACGAACAGATGAACAGAAGGACATCTCTATATCAACTTAATTTATTAATATATATTAATTTTTGATTCATTATAAACGGAATGAAAAACTGATATATACCTCCTGAACAGTAGCGTGGTCCTACGTTATATGGGAATTTTTTAAATGGAGATTTTGGGGAGTGTTAGGGTCCAGTTTATTTCCACTCAATATACAACTAATAAGACTGAAGTTTTTGGACAACCGAGTAAAGAAAAGTCGTGCCAGAAATCGATTGAGAACTTCAAGTGTGTTTATATAGACTTTTTTTCAGATTGTAAGTAAATTTCGATCTATAGTTTAATTTCTTCGACAAGTTGTTATATGAATCGATAGCAGTGTTAAATTATCTTATCTTATCAAAAAGCTATATAACTTCAAAATCGAATAAAAACTCGCCAAGATTTCCTAATATCCCAGACTACTTTTGTGCCAAAAAAAAAACACTAGATCATGAAATTGAACGGAAATTTTTTCAACTTTTTGAAATTGATTAAAGCCATAATTTTTTTTTTTTTTGGTCTCTATACATTAATATGCATATTGATGTAAATGTCCTGAACTGGAGTTTTGTTGTAATTTGTGTAGATAAACCCAACCAGAATCCCCATGAGAGTATATCCACTGTGTACATCGAAAATCGATGTGTTGATCAGTATGAGGTAGTGAAAAGTTTTTCGGCCATTAAGTCAAACGCTGTTGGTGTAGACGAAGTATATATATATATTGGATGATTTAATTCCTATAAGGAGCATAGGGCCTGAACAAAGATTCTCCAATCGTTTCTATTTGATGCTAGGTTCTTGATTTCACTCCAACTTTTGCCTGCTCTAGAAGCCTCTAGGTATGGTTGCCTACGTCAAGTGTGTGCAGGCCGACCACTTCTTTTACTGCCTTGAGGGTTCCATTCTATTGAGCTGCGGGTGACATCACCAGGTAGTCTACGTAAAGCGTGGCCAATCCAACGCCATTTCCTCTTCAGTATTTCCATTTGGATTCGGTTTTGATGGGTGAGTGCCAAGAGCTGTGTATTTGATATCCTGTTGGGCCAGAAAATGCTCAATATTCTTCTTCTGCATTTGTTGATGAAGACTTGTAATGCGTTAATATCCTTGGTAGCCATAGTCCACGCTTCGCACCCATTAAGGAACACAGATTTCACACACGCGTTGAATATGTTGATTTTTGTGCGGATGGAGATTGACGGTGATTTCCGCACTATGCTGAGTTGACCGGATGCCTGACGGGCTTTCATGATACGATTTGAGACGTCCTCAGACGAGCCTCCGTTCGATATTGCGATGCTACCCAGGTAGCAAAAGGGGTGCACATCTTGGAGTTGGATGTCTTGGAGAAAGAATGGTCTGCTGCATGTGGCGTTTATTCTTATTACTTTGTTCTTATATTTATTTTCTGATCTACCTTTGCGGCTTCAGTCTCTACCCCTTTTAAGGTTTCCAACATGTCTGAGTAACTACGCGTGAGAAGGCATATGTCGTCAGCATAGTCTAGGTCAACCAATCGTCCTCCTAGTCCCCACGTTATGCCTTTGTTGTTGAGCGTTGCATTTCCGATAACAATGTCTAGCACTAAGTTAAAGAGTAGCGGAGATAAGATGCAGCCCTGTCGCATGCCAGTTTTAACAGAAACCTTATCGCTTATAGAATTTTGATGGAGTATACGGCAGTTTGCGTTCCTGTATAATTCCTGCATGATCTCAATAATTTTCCTCGGCACGCCTTTACAGGTGAGTGCTTTCCAAATGGCAGTATGGGCAAGTGTGTCGAAGGCTTTCTCAAAACCGATAAAGACCAGATAAAGAGGGGATCTCCATTCCACTGTTTGCTCAATTATAATGCGAATGCTATTTAGATGGTCTATACAGGAACGAAGCAACGAAGCTCTTTATCGAGGAAGTTTATAAAAATTGTTCTTCCTAAATTATTACCTATTTTTACACAAATATTCAACACAGCTCTTATAAAATCTACCTTTCAAGATATGTGGAAATAACGAATTTTGTCCTATTGCAATTCTCTCTTTCCTTTCCAAAGTCCTAGAAAACGTCATGCACAGGCAAATGGATGATTACATCAAACGTCTTGGTCTCCTATTCGAAAGACAGTCGGGTTCTAGGCAGGGTAGAAGTTGTATTACTGCATTGGTCGACGTGGTTGAACATCTGAGAAGCAAACTTGATTGTAACATGATCTCTTTTCTTGTGCTTTTGGATCATAGCAAAGCATTCGATACCGTCGACCATACGATACTTATTTCTAAGCTCGATAAACTTTTAAATTTCTTTATATCTACCTGTAGACTTATCCAGCCAAACCTCTCTAATAGATATCAATCTGCTTCTATCAATGGAAAAACCTCTGAAACACTAAATGTTAAAAGAGGAGAATCACAAGGTTTAGTACTTGGGCCGTTACTTTTCTGCATGTACATAAATGATATATCAAATGTTCCCCAACACTGAAAATATCCATATGTACGCAGACGATGTTCAACTATATGCTAGTGTTAAATGTACAAATGTCAACAACTGAATCTATTAACAACGAATTAATGAATATTTATAATTGGGCTAGGTTTAATGGATTGTGTCTAAATCCAACTAAGTCAAAATGTATACTCATATCGGGAAATAACGTGACACTAGAATTTGACGAGAATATAAAAGTTGGCGATACAAATATTGTTTTCGTTCAAAGCACAACATATCTAGGAATAATTTTCAATACTATGCTTTCATGGACAAACCACATAAACTCTGTTGTTGGAAAGGTACTTGCGATGTTAAGGAATCTTTGGGCTGTCCAATTGTCAATGCCATTTGAGATAAGAATACATTTAGCAAAAACTTATCTTATACCTGTCCGTCTTTATGGCTGTGAAATATTTGCAAACTGTAGTAGTGTTGATACTAGAAAGCTTAATGTGGCATACAATAATATAGCTAGATATGTTTTGAGAAAGAAAGGAACCGATAGTATATCGTTATATTCATACAAACTGTATAATGTGCCCTTTGATGACTTTCTAAAAACCCGATGTCTTACTCTGATGCATAAGATTATTCATTTGGCTGAGCCAGATTATTTATTTAATTTAATAAATTTTGCAAGATCACCTCGTGAAAAGAATCTTGTTAATCCATTCTTTAATTATCACGTCTCAAAGAGACAATTCTTTATTTATACAATTCGCAAAAAAAACAATTGTAACCCTCTTGTGTTATAAGAGCAGCTTCTTAAGAATCCACTAAAAAGACATATTTTGAGTTGACCCAAAAAACTTGTTATTTTTGATGATCACTTAAAAAATCGCAAAAACAACTACTGTTGTACACTTCTTATTCGCAATTTTTTACAATGAGACAACTATTTTAAAATTTTATAGTAAATATTAAAAAAAAAACCTTTTTTTGCCTCTACTGAAAAATTGTAAATTTTGAGGTGACTCACTTTAGAGTTACAGGTGCGACTTTGTATTTGGAACAAACTACCTAATACAACACAGACAATTAGCACCATACATCGTTTTAAAAAGGAATTATTATAATTATGCGCCTAAAGTAGTATATTTGTTTAAAGTTTCAGTTTTAAAGTTTAATATTGCAATGTTTCTTGTTAAATTTGTTTTCCTTTTTTCTACTTCCTTTTATTTTTGGAAATTTAAATTATAAACTATTAAAAATAAATCGAAATTGTACCCTTTTGTAATAATTGTAACTTAAATCCTACTATCGTCTAACACTGTAACTTATAAGAATTTATTCTTGTTGTGTTAGAATTACAAAATTAAATTAATAAATACAAAAATACCTATAATAACTCAGATATGAAATATTATTTTATTACCACGTTGTTAACCCTTTTTTTTTGTAAAGTCCTTTTTCAAGTTTTAAAACATTTTTTTAAACAAAATTTTTAAAAACGGTTCTGGCACTTTAAGGTTTTGTTAACAACATGTGTGAATTTTTAAGAAAACTCATCTGCCAGAATATTTTTTACAAGGATATTTTTGCGGATTTCGAGAAAAATTAGATTTTTCTAACTACTTTTTTCAAAAATAAATCACTTTCCTACTTTTAAATATTATATTTTATCTTAATATCCTAGGGTATTGGATAAAACAATATGACCTCGTTAGCTCTTTTGACTTGGGGTCACATACGACCCCAAACGAATAAAAGGCAGTTTATTAAAAAATTCAAATTTTTCAGCAACATATGCAAGTATCTTTGCAAGTTTAAAAGAAATAAATGTTTTAAGCTTTCTATGAAATTAAAGTTTTCAGCAAATATCCTTATATACTTTGCAAATATTGACATATTATTTGAACACTTTCTATATTCAATGTTATATTAATATTTATAAAATTAAAGTATTATAACTTTAATATTTTGTTTTCCCTTCAAGTTAAAAAAAAGTTCTTATTCTATTTGCAAATCCTTGGCGTTACAAATGACAGTCATCTGTCAAAAGTAATTTTTAAATCTTAGCAGATTCATTTATTCTGAAACTCCCTTAAGTATTTATTTATTTTTCCCTTTACTTGGTTATGTTGTCTTGCCAACATATAGTGTTTTGGTGATGGCTGTGGCTTGAGATTTGTTAATACTGAAAGAAGTTTTTTCATATTTGTCATTCTACAATACAGTTTGTTATGAGTGAGGTGAACGTGAAATAATAAGTAAGAAAGTTAGGGTCGGCATAATACGATTATACGATAGGCTATATCAAGAGCAACGGAAAATGGTCTTAGGTACTCTGCCGTCCTAAGACTAAGCATAAACCAAATTTTTAATAGATTTTCGGATATTTTTATCAGAAAATATTTTATAATTCCATCGTATGTGACCCTATTTAGTGTTGTTACTTATGTGCACCAAAAACATGCAGAAACGAAAAGGCATATTTTATAGATTTAAGTAAATATCGGGTGGGTGCTTTATATGTTGACCATGACTAAAATTGACTTTAGATTTTTTGAGTGTATTTTATTTTAGATTTTTAAATATAATAAGTGATGTAGATAAAATTTTACCCCAAATATAAACTGCAATCGGTATTTTACGGCGCTTCAAGTTCATTGCATTGGACATATTTATATGCAGGCTAGTTCTTAACATGTACCGATTTTCAAAATTTTGAACAATGTTCGTCATATGGCCGTTACAAGCTTACGCTCCAAATTTCATTAAAACCAGTTGACATTTCACACTGATGACATTGATAACTCGCACAAACTTTCAATTCTATCGCTACCATTTACGACCTGTATTTTGCTTACAAGGTTACATGGACAACACACACGGATAGACAGACATCATTAAGTCGACTCAAAAAGTGATTTTTGGTCGTTTAATTATATAAAAAAATATTTTTTTGTAGTTACCAAAAATATCACAAACTCATTATGGCAAGGCTGTAACGTAGCGGTATTGCCTATAATTAAGTTAACTCAAAGAGTAAAAAAAATATATATATAACGATTTGTAAAGCCAATACACAGGTCAACTTAACGATGGTGGTGAAGAGAATTGTATTTAAATGAACAATCTTGATTGGAATATTAATATTGTGTCCAAAATAAATCTTGTTTTAGTGGAGAATTTTCTAAAGGTACCAAAAGTAACAGTTCAAATCCCTGCTTTTATAGGCTATCACATATAATATATAATATTTTGTCGTATAAGGGCAGTCACAGAATAACCCGACCTACCAAAAAAGCCCAACGAATTCGGGAAAAAAATTTCTTTATTTCTCAACATAATTCCTTTAAGCTCGATACATTTCCCCAGCGTTATTCAACAACTCCGATACCAATTTTATGGTAAGAACTCTCTAGATCAACTACAGACTCTACCTTTTTTTTTATTAGCAAGTCTTTAACCACCGAGCGACTCTTTGGAAATAGAAAATAATCTGAGGGAGCTAAATATGGCGAAAAAGCTGCGCGATTCGAATTTTAATTCATGGAATTTAGTTGCCGCTATAGTGACAGTGTGAGCTGATGCATTGTCTTGATGAAACGTTCAGCATATACGGCCTTTTTTTTTGCTTGCAGATGGAACTGTTTTCGCCTTTTTGGGGCACGATTCTCCCATTTCAGTCAACTGTTTTTACTGTTGTTTTGTGAAACGGAGGCCCCGCGTCTCATCCTTACTCACGAATCGACTGAAAAACGCGGCATTATTGCGATGAAACATCGCTAAACACTGGCGGCACCCATCTTTCAAACAACTTTTTCCTCTCCAAGTTTTCCCTCAGTATGTGATATATAGCTCCTTTTGAATTGCTTTTCGTTTTAGTTCATGCTCCTTCAGCCGACGATTTGTGGATTTTCTTAACCGTTTCTGGAGTTGCCACCTCAATTGTTCGATCACTATGGTGTTTTTCTTGGCAGCTCGTCCAGACACAAGCTGTCACCCAAAATTTCATAGTCATAATTGATGGAGCGGATTCCCCCAGAGTGGGATCTAACTCGGCTTTAATATTATTTGGACCGAGACCTTTCAAATGAAATTATGGAACTATTTACGGTGACCATTTTTTTTCAAATTTATTGAGTTCGTTGATATTTAAAGGCTCAAAAAAATAATATACAACGTTGTATCTTGAAGCTTAACACATATGTTTGATAGAGCTGCCACTTTTCAACAAAGTAATTTTTTTCAAACTACTGCTACTATGCCATCATACAAGCTATAAGTATGTTCGTTTTAATTCTACTTTGACCAAGCATCCCTCATTTGAAAGGCATTTCCCTTTAGCTGTCCACCAGATTTACAGCTTTTTACATTCTTTGTAGTCGGCCTAGATGGACTATACGATACTCTATACCATGGTTTAGAGACACTATCGCTTCGGTCCAACTAATTCGATATAGAATAAGCATAAACCAAATTTGAGTGGAACTGTTATTAATTTTTTTTGGCTGTAGATATGAAAAAGTTCATATCGGATGTTATATTTATATGGGGACTATGTCGAAAAATGGACCGATCCCGACCATATTTGGTAAAGTCACTTATACATATTTTGAAAAAAATATATACAAACCAAATTTGAGAAAAATCTGTGCAACATTTTTGTTTGTTGATAGATTTAAGTGAAGACTGGAAAGAAGCTCTACATGGGGCGTATGACTAAGAATTGCCCTACAGAGATTATTTTTGGACAACTGATTAATAAATATAATAAACATATACAAACCCGATTTGACTGAGATATATATGATAATTTGGATCTTATGACAATTTATGTCGATTTCATAGGGGTCATTTGTATGGGGACTAGGTGTGAACATGGACCGAATTTCACCAACTTCAATAGCCTTCATTCTATGGCAGGTAAAAGCTTATATATCAAATTTCATTCATATTTGCGACTTGTATTGTGATTACCAGGTTAACGTGGACACACAGACGGACAGACGGACATCGCTAAATCGACTTAGAAAGTGATTTTGAATCGATCGGTATAATAAAAGATGGGTCTAGATCAGATATTTTTGATAGTTACAAACAGCAGCACAAAGTCATTATACCCAAACTACATAGTGGTATAGGGTATAATTATATTTACAATGCTGAATTGGAAAATAATTTTAAACATAAAAAAAATATTTTTGGACAGAAACTAATAACCACAATAACGACAATAAAACGTGTTGAATTGTGAATTGGCTAAAATAGATTAGCATACCTTTAGGCTCTTATAAAATAATCTATTAAATGAAAAAAATATAATTTATAGAAATTGCACTTGAATTTCGGGGGCTGGTCTCTGCTAGTATATATACCTTTTTAAGTATAATCTTGTGGACAATTGATTTAGTTTTATTCTTTTGTTAAGCTCAATGAAAAAAAAAGAAGAAAAAAGAAGAATTATATATTACAGATAAACTTCCTCTTTTTTATATTTGACGACCAATGTGACACATATATCACATTTTATATCAATGTCCTGTAGGAAAGTGAAAAAACTTTATGCAGCACTGAGAATACACTGATCCAATTGATTGGCATAATCTAAAAGATACGATTGTGCTAAGTATCGCAAGTCAGGGCAGAAATGGACTCGACTATGTGACAATTTTAACGAAAATATTTCTTTCTCTTTGATTCTAAAATGTAATCTCCATCTTTAATGTAACTTTAAAGACCTTGTAATAAATTTTCATTTAATTTCATTTTCAATAACCAAGTCCTTCAAAATACATACGTGCTACATATGAAACATGCAACAAAAATAACAAATCTCATTACTCGTACCCATTATGGTCTCTAAGTATGGTGGTCTTATGGTAATTATTCTTATGAAAAAAATGCCCCTAAGCACAGTGAGAGCAAAAGCTGCCATGCCGGAATTATTGAAAAAAAAAAAACATCAGCCAACAATTGTGCATTGAATGAACATACTGACAATAACTTTTGATTACAATGTGCAATGCGGAAAGTTGAAGCCATCATCAGTATCTTATTTTCATGCGTGTTTTCCAGTACGTACACGCACTCAGGCATTATTGATATGCATACGATCCCACACATTGTACTAGTTTTTTTTTTTTTTTTTTTTGTATATTGAAAGCATTCATGTATTTAGCAACATTACGATGTAGCATCCTTAACTGTGAAACAATTCTTTAGAAATATCCATTACTTTTTGAAAATATTAATTTTTCCAAAGAGAACGAAATGTGATAGTAAATGATACGTCGAATTTTTGTTTTTACTATTTCACCAATATCGGTACCATTTCTTCATGTTATATAAATTAGTTAACTTAAACATCAAGTATAATTAAATGGCGACAATTTAAATTTATGTTAGGGTCTATATTTTCCTGCTTTGACATGGTTGATAAAACAGATGTTACGAAACTTTTTTATAGCACTATCTTAACAAATCTGTCAAAATCTAAGGAAAAACTTCAAAATCATTAAAAGTTTCTGGAATAAAAGCATAAAAAACAACACACACTAAAAATGCTAGCATTTAACAAATCTTACGTTACATATTTTCATATTTTGTAATTAAAGGAAGAACAAACAAATATAGAAACAGAAGAAATATTTTTTAGAAAATAGCTTAAAGAAATTATTGTAAAGAAAAAATCCTTTCATATTCACATGCAGCTGATTATATTCTACATTATTTTATGGTCAAGTTAAAATGAATTTGAGCTCATGTTTGTAACTAAGAAAAATAACACTACCCTACAAGGTTTTGGACTGGAGCAGTCAAATATCTTTCCTAGGGTAATTTGATGGGCAGAGTTCGAATCTGTAACTGGGTTTTCTCTATCACGTCAGGTTTTCGAGATATAAATAAATGTTTTTATTCGTTTTTTACATAAAAAATCTTTAGTTTATTTAAAAATCAATGAATTTTCAAAGTGAATGACGTTATTTGAACGACGTTTGTATTTTGTTGGTTCAGTTTCACGTATTAGAGTCCAGCAATAGTCTCCCAGCATGCTTTTGTCCCAAAATTCTTGATAATTTCTTTCAATTTTCATTAAATCTTGGTGAGCATGCTCCCTTTGTTCGTCGTTCACCGCACCTAAGTTTTGTGGAAAAAAATCTAAATGCACCTAATTCGTGATAATTTTTCAATAATTCAGCAACAGTTTGTCTGTAGCTTTCACTCTTATTGTTTGCAAGAAAACTGTCCACGATGCTCTTGAAAGATTTATAGGCTGCATATTCTTTCTCCAATGAACATTGTGAAATGTTTTTTCCTGCTGAATACTCAGTTCTTTTTGGCCACTCTGTTCTGGCGTAATGCTGACATGTAGCGCGACTATCCCATAGACAGAGGAAACAAAAATATTCCGTGAAACCTCCTTGCATACCAGTCAACAAACCAATGACCTGAAACAGATTAATTTACAGTTATCTACGATGGTCTATACTATATATACAAAGAAATTTAAATCACACTCCTTAAGGTCACCACAGATCTTCTATTTATGATCGCTGTATTTGAGTAATGTCAAAACATCAGTCACCGATTCGAAATTTTCTTTTGTATTAATGGCATGAGCAATTGGTAGCGATAGTTTTTCAGTCCAATTATGTAAAAGAGGAGGCTTTAAACTTACTTAGAGCCATCAATATATAATCTCTATTCAGCTTTCTCATATGGCTGGTTCATTTTTTGGAATAGAACACTAACATAAGTACAGTAGAGGATTGAGTGTTTCTGTCCCAACTGCAAGATGTTTCCACTGCGTCTTACTGCGTTAAACGTAAATCCCGAATTAGATCATTCAGCTCAGCTTGAGTCACTAAATGGCGTTCATCATTAGCCTCATACAAACTACCACCGCTGGTGGAAGATGTTTCGAATGACTCGTAATGGATCATTTGGTGGACGTTGAACTGACTTGGAAGCCGATGGGACATTCGCGTTAGTAATATTTTCAGATTTTTCATATTGAATCAAGGAAATTTGTTAAACAGAAATAACCATCGGTTTGGTGGTTACTTGACTCTCTCCAAAGTAATGGAATTGACATACCGAAATAGATCTTCTTGCCATTTGACCACTTGTATAAAACAATTCTGCAGCTATTGCAATACATTGTCGGTGCCCACGGTTTGCCCATGTTTGTGACAGCAAACCCAAAATAATGCAAATATGTATATTATAATGATTCTGATATTGCACATCCTTTTCTTCCACCCAAACATTCACCACATATAAAGCAGAAATAGCTTCAACGCTACTATTATGAAGATTTAGAATGAATGAGGGCTTATATCATATTAATAGTTGTGAAATTTTAGTGTCAGTATTGACTGTTTTACAATATTGCTGCATGCGATAAAAAAATTTTTGTGCGAAATTCGAATTCAGCGCACCCAGATTAGTTAAAAAACATGTTTCATTTCTGCAGTCAAAAATTTTTTTTTTTAATTTGTAGACCAGTGTAATTATTTCCTGAATCAATTCAATAATGTCCGTCCATCCATCCGGCTCTCTGTCTGTGTAAACCTTATAGATAAACTACAGATCGCAGGTATGCATACATTTTGCTTAAATTTTATAAGTAAGCTTTTGTCAGATTTAGTTGGGCCCCATACAAATGACCCGTATGAGTTATATATTAATTGCCCTTCGATCGAAATTATCGACCAGATTTTAGTTAAATTTAGTTTATGTGTGTTTATTAAACCCATTAATTAGTTCTCCAAAATAAACCATGCAATACTACTGCTAGTCATAGTCCCCATATATAGCTACTTCCCGATCCTCTACCAATCTATCAATAAATAAAGGGTGTCAAAAATACGCCCAATATTGGCAACCAAAAGAAAGAACCGCTTGATAGATGAAAGGTTAAGCATTATTAAGAATATAGTAACACCTTACAGAACAACGCATTTTTATTGTTCGAAAGTTTCGTAACAAATATGGCTGGAATATCGATCTAACTTCGTCAGGTAATTGAAAACAGTAATTGAGAAATTCAGGAAGACTGTACGAACTGGTAATGCTAAACACACTGGCCACCCAAAAGCAAGCCGTTCAAGTGTCTATATCAAAGTGGTGTGGCGTTTTGGTGGAAGTCCAGGAACATAACTTCGGTGTCGTGGACAAGTATTTACAAATTTTAAGAGGCTTTCTACAACGTATTCACACTGAAAATTTGAGTCTCCATGTTTATAAAGTTCAAACGATACAAAAACTGAAACCCAATAACCAAACAGAGTGAAGAGAGTTCATTAAATGGACTATTGAACATCAGAAAATGGATGCTGATTTTTCGGACAAAATCATCCAAAGCGAAGAAGGACATTATCATCTTGATGGCTTCGTGAATCATCAAAATTGCAATATGTATTTGTCGAAATATAGACATTTCCTAGTCGAGTAAATTCTCGCTTCGGCGATCAGAATATATCTTACACCATTGGATTTAATTATGTGGGATTATTTTAAGTCAAAATATTAATGGCAACAAGCCCGCAATATTGAAAGAGCAAAATCAACGATGCATCAACAAAATTTAGCTACTTTAATGCAAAATCGTCATCTAAAATTTCTACAATAATATGTGTTTCCATACATACTCTACCTTGTGAACTAACTCTATAACATGCAGTAGTCTCAAATTCCACTATGGCGAATTTTTGATACCCTCCATCAGGGTTTAAAGTTACATTAACATCTGGACTTATTTCACTATATATAACAAATCGCACCTGTACTTCTAAAGTGAGTCAACTCAAAATTTAAAAATTTTCAGTAGAGGCAAAGAACGGTTTTTTTTTATATTTACTATAAAATATAAAAACAGTTGTAAAGAATTGCGAATAATAAGTATACAGTAGTAGTTGTTTTTGCGATTTTTTCAGTGATCATCAAAAATAAAAACTTTTTTGGGTGCAATTCAAAATATGTCTTTTAGTGGATTCTAAAGAAGCTACTCTTATAACACAAATAGGGTTACAATTGTATTTTTTTTTTTTTTTTGCGAAAGACTGGAAAAATCGATGTAAGATTTTTACAGTGGATAGATATGACCACTGTGTATCGTTTTCTTGCAAAAAGAGAAAATTGAAATATTTTGAGTTGACTCACTTTAGAAGTACAGGTACGAAATGTAAAAAAAAAAATTATGAAAAAGTAAACAATTTGATAAACTTAATAAAACAGAACAAACACTCTGAATTTGTCGCATCTTTTAGAGGTGTCTCCTTATTTTAGCTTATCTCTTGACATAGTGGTTTCCGATTTTACCCATTTTAAATAGCAGCCTTATCGAAATAATGAAAATCAATATTATCCTAAGTCTACACAGGTAAATTCTTTATTTTGTGAATGCGCGTGACTTCAATAGACAGATGATGGATGGACAGACAGATGTCGCTATATCGATTCGTGGTATTATAAGGTTCAAAAATACATATTTATACATATACGTTACATAAATGACCAGAAATTTTACAAAAAAAAAAGAAAGCTAAAAATAACAGTTTATATTGAGAGGAGCATAGTAAGAAAATGTAGGATAAATCTTTCATGTTTTCTCATAAGATAAGAAAAAACGAAATTCAAGAAAAATTAATGTTAAATTGTTGCATAACTCCATTTAAAGACGAATGAATGAAGCAAACTTATTTGGAAACCGAAAGATATTGCTCCTTTAAAAAAAGAAAATATTTAAATGCGCCTTAACTTTTTTAAAACCACACAACAAAAAAAATGTATCCTTTTGGAAAAACGGTTTGTGGAGTGATGAAACCAAGGTATCGTAAAAACAGAGGGCAAATTTTATTATTTTAGAATCCTTAAAACTCATGGAAACATTGTTAATGGAAAATATTAAAGTACTTGATTGACCAGCGCAAAGCCAAACAACAAAATTTTAAAAATACCTAAAAACTTTGGATGCAAATTCAAGAAGCATAAGGTTCTGTAAAGAGAAACGATCTGTTGATCGTTGCCAAAAGTAAGAGTATACCTCGTAATTGAAAAGCAGATTTTTAGCAATATTTTCTGTGAGCCACAATTCTAAGACATTAAAAAATTAAGTTATTATGTTTACGATTTATAATATATTTCTCTAGTCTTTTACATTAGCTCTGGAGATTTGTTGTTTTCATTATAAATTAAATAATTAAACACGGATATAACTCTTCCGATAAATATAGCGCAGTTTACTTTCGCATAAACGTGTGTCTGACTTTCATGTCCAAGGCTTTATAAAATATATATTTCAAGATTTTCGTAAACAAGTTTATATGTTTTTCAACATCATCTACTTTTAGCTCTATACACATAATTCACTATTCTTATTAATAGATTATCGACAATGCTTTAAATGGATTATTTCTTTCAGTAAGCCGTTCATAATTTGGGCTATTTATTTTACCAGCGAGCCCATTTTTTTTTAGAAACATGAAGCACTCTTTACAGTCCAAATCTAAACAATACGGGGGTTGAGTAAGCAATCCTTATCCAAATTTTTTAAATTTAGACATGGTAATGACACATGTTATGGCCGAGTATTATACCGAATTATGAATAATCGAGATACTCATCTAGCGGAAACTTTTCAAATAATATATAGTTTTTTAAAATTTTAATTACCCGTTCAATTGAGATGACCCCACTCCCAACAATTATATGCATTTGTTGTCTCCGATAACTCGTTACCATATTACGGATTTCGTTTAACAATTTTTTTGAAATCACGTGTTTAATACTTCATTATTAACAATAAGCCAGAATCCACAAAATATTCTTTGAATTCCGATTCAATTTCAACAATTCTTTTCTATTTAAAAAAAAAAAACAATTATTTTATCGCTTCTCCATATTCAAGATAAAAAAAAAAATAAAAAAATAAATAAATAAAAATACATTGCTTCAGTTATTGCAGCGCCACTCCTATTCAAGTCAGTTTATTTTCCATAAAACCCACATAACTAAACCGTGAAATTAAATGACTTTTTATCACATACATAATTCAAACAGCCTTGTCATATGTAATGAATTAATTTGTTTGGATTTTATCTTCATCACTTACCACCAATACTGGCATTATATGCTACACCCACACCACAATAATTATTAAATGCCACACCAGCCACTTCACCGGCACATCTGGTACCATGCTTATTATCTCCATTATCCTGTGGCGTTGGGTCTGAATCGTTGCCGTTAATATCAAATGATGCGTCGGGATCCTGTTGAGTAAGCAAGCAAATAAGTATTTAAAAATTAATATTGAAACAAAAAATATGTTTTTTACAGTAGTTTCAACGTAAATTTCAATTCATAATGTCCATATTATGTCTTCCAATTTGCATATGCTAATGAGCAATTGCAGTAACAAACAACAATATGCAGGTACTTAAATATTATTATTACTATTAAAAATTATTCGTAAAGAGAAAAACTTTAAAAATTGATTTTTATAAAACATTTACTTAAGTCGAAATTTTAATTAGTTAGAGAATATTACACATTACAGATATAAAAACATTTGCAATTGCCATTAAAGAGATGGCTCTTCATAAAGGTTCAAATGAAGTTTTTATTGGCTATCAGCCTATATAAGCCTTTTAATTATCAAAATAACTACAAAGAGAAAAAAGTTTCGTTATTGTTTCTGAAGCACAACTTAAAAAATGGAATTAATCAAATCATAATATTTGAGTGCCATATGTTTCACATACTTTCTGCAAGATTCGATAACTATTTTTGCATCAGTTTCATTTATTTATTTATATTTTGTTTATAGAAAACTGTATTTAAAACATGAGTAATGATGCAGACTGTTTATGTACATGTTTAGCTAAAAAAACCCAAAAAACTTTGCCGGTACAACGCAAGTAGAAGCTGAACTGCTTTAAGGGCAGGGTAAGGTTTTAAAGGCGAAAAAATGGCGTATTTTCATGATTTTTTTTTAGAAGATATGGTTAATGTTAGATTACTTATTTTACACAAGTTATAGCAAAACGTTTGAAGTATCTATGAAAAATTTTCAACTAACAAGTAAGAAAATTATAGTCGGTCTAGACCGACTATACGATACCTTTACCATGCGTTTAGAGACCCTATCTCTCTGGCCCAACAAACTGCGTATAAAAAATAAGCATAAACCAAATTTGAGTGAGATTTTTATTAATTTTTTTGGCCGCAGATATGAAAAAGTTCATATCGGATGCTATATCTATATGGGTACTAGGCCCAAAAATGGACTGATCCTGACCATGTTTGGTAAGGTCTCTTGTATTTTGCAAAATATACACAAACAAAATTTGAGAAGAATCAGTGCAATATTTTTGTGTTTTGATAGATTTAAGTGAAGATCGGGAAGCAGCTCTATATGGGGCCTATGACTAAGAATTGTCCCATAGGGGTCATTTTGGTCTACTGATTAATGGATGTAATAAACACATACAAACCCAATTTGACTAAGATTTATATGATAATTTGGATCTTATGGCAATTAAAGTCGATTTCATAGGGGTCATTTGTATGGGGGCTAGGTCTGAACATGGACCGATTCTCACCAATTTCAATAGAGTTCATCCTATCGCCAATAAAAGCTTATATACCAAATTTCATCAAAATGTATTCATATTTGCGACCTGCAGTTTGATTACACGCTTTACATGGACACACAAACGGACGGACGGACGGACGGACGGACGGACGGACATCGTTAAATCGAATCAGATAGTGATTATGATCGATCGGTATAATTAAAGATGGGTCTAGGTCAAATATTTTTGGTAGTTACAAACAGCAGCACAAAGTCATTATACCCAAACCACGTAGTGGTATAGGGTATAAAAATGTCAATAAATAAGTCCGTGATAGCGAATATCCGGATACACCTCGAAAAAAAGTTGCATTTTGATGTGCAAAACAGATTTTTCCTATAAAATTTCGGTGAATTTGTTACTAAAAATGGAAAAAAAAAATTGCAAAAAAAGTCCCACCGATTACCCGTAGATTTATGTATAGAAATAGTGTATAAGATTTCAAAAAGATCGGTCACGTAGATTTTGGGTTCTAATGTTCACGGTCTTCAAAAATGTTCTTTGCGAGAAAATCGATTTAAAGTTTTCAACATATACGTTATACCGTATGAGGGCCGGTCATTGAAACGCTGTTTCGTCATAACTTATGCTCCGATTTAGTTGAAATTTTGATACAACATCGTGCATTCAGAAACAATAAGCAAACAGGATGAAATAAAAAGAATTTTGATGACACTAAATTGTATAACTGTTTTAAATCACCAACTATTCGAATACATTCATATTAATTAGATAATTTTCAGTTGTTGTTGGATAACTAGTGATGAATTTGATTTTTCAAACAAAAAGCGCAAAATGATTCCCCCAAAAACGCTAAAAGTCGCCACTTGGAATGCAACAAAAAGCAGTAAAAAGCTCTACTTATTGTTAAAACAAAATAAAGATATTTTTATTAATTTTCAGTAATCGTGTATAATATTTGTACATTGGACATAATATAGAATTTAATGAAACATTTGGAGTGTATACCAATAACAAAAATTAATATGAATCAGCAACTTTTCCTAAACCTGTTCATTTTGATATATAAACATAGATTTGCTGGCTTATTTTCAACGCATAGCTTGTTTTAATATAAAATTTTGTTTCTTTTTACAGGTTTGAAGAGAATTAATTTTAATAGAAATATTTGATGGATTTTTTTAAATAATAAAATAGTCATTTTTAATCATTAGCCCAAAATTTACTTTGTATTAAAGAATTTCCAGTGTTTAAAAATATTATATTCTGTAACGAGTTTTTATACCCTATACCACTATGTGGTTTGGGTATAATGACTTTGTGCTGCTGTTTGTAACAACCAAAAATATTTGACCTAGACCCATCTTTAATTATACCGATCGAATCAGAATCACTTTCTGAGTTGATTTAACAATGTCCGTCCGTCCGTCCGTCCGTCTGTGTGTCCATGTAAAGCTTGTAATCAAACTGAAGGTCGCAAATATGAATATATTTTGATGAAATTTGGTATACAAGCTTTTATCGGCCATGGGATGAACGCTATTGAAATTGGTGAGAATCGGTCCATGTTCAGACCTAGCCCCCATACAAATTACCCATATGAAATCGACATAAATTGCCATAAGATCCAAATTGTCATATAGATCTTACTCAAATTGGGTTTGTATGCGTTCATTACATCCACTAATGAGTAATTCAAAAATGATCCCTTTGACCCCATATAGAGCTGCTTCCCGATCTTCACTTAAATCTATTAAAAAACAAAAATATTGCACTGATTCTTCTCAAATTTTGTTTGTACATATTTTTGCAAAATACAAGAGACTTTACCAAACATGATCAGGATCGGTCCATTTTTGGACCTAGTCCCTTTATAGATATAGCATCCGATATGAACTTTTTCATATCTGCAGCCAAAAAAATTAATAAAAATCCCACTCAAATTTGGTTTTTGCTTATTTTCAATGTCCAGTTAGTTGGGCCTAAGAGATAGGGTTTCTAAACGCATGGTATAGGGTATCGTATAGTCGGTCTAGACCGACTATAATTTTCTTACTTGTTTGTCTTGCGGCTGGGGTAGCCAGTCGCGTCCAGGGTCTATTCAAGGACCCTCAAAACCTTAAATAATAAGACAGTTACTTCCTTCACCTAGGATTGAGTATTAAACAGAATTTTATTGTTTAATTGATAGATATATATATATTGTAAATAATGACACACTGGCGAATGGCTTTTCGTGTCTTACTCGGACCTTCTATGCTTCTTATTGGTGGTCGAAATGGTTCGTTCATCCGTAGGTCGGTAATATCGGCTATAGTTGATTGAGTCTGTACTCCGGCTGCGTAAATGGGTGGCCGTGGGTTGTATCGGTAGACCAACTACTTAATCGGCAGCAGTCGGTTGTATTGGTAAGTTGGCTGCTTAATCGGTAGCAGTCGGTTGTGTTGGTAAATCGGTTACTTAATCGACAGCCGTCGGTTGTATCGGTAGATCGGCTGCTTAGCCGGTAGCAATCTGTTGAAAAATGGTTATTTAATCGGTAGCCATCGGTTGTATCTGTAGATCGGCTGCTTAGTCGATAGCAAACGGTTGTATTGTTAGGTGGACTGCTTAATCGGTAGCAGTCAGTTGTATTGGTAAATCGGTTACTTAATCGGCAGCCGTCGGTAATATCGGTAGATCGGCTGTTTAATCGGTAGTAATCGGTTATAGCGTTAGGTCGACTGCTTCGTTTCGTAGTCGGCTGGCTCGGTTGCTCGGTAACGGCCGGTTGTGATGGTAGCTCGGTTGCTCCGTTTAGCTGCCGGCTTGCTTGGCTACTCGGTAACGGTCGCTTGGGATGGTAGCTCGGTTGTTTCGCTTAGTTGTCAGCTGGCTTGACCGCTCGGTTGCCTCGCTTAGTTGTAGGCTGGCTTGGCTGCTCGGTAAAGATCGGTTGTGATGGAAGCTCGGTTGCTGCGCTTAGTTGTCGGCTGCCTTGTCTGCATGGTTATGGTAATGTAGGTTGGTGGCAATCGCCGACCTGGAAGTAGAAGAGCAGAATTAGCGAGAGCAGTCAACCGAGGGTTGCTGGAGTAGCAAAAACAGACAACGGAAGTTGCTGGAGTAGCGAAAGCAGTCAACAGAAGTTGCTCGAGTAGCGGAAGCAGTCAACCGAAGGTTGCTGGAGTAGCGAAAGCAGTCAACCGAAGGTTGCTGGAGTAGCGAAAGAAGTCAGCAGAAGTTGCTGGAGAAGTGAGAGCAGTCAACAAAAGTTGCTTGAGTAAAATCTATTGTTGACGATCGAGATCGAAACATGTCTTTGGATATATCTACGTGGTGGCAGATTGTTCCGATACAAGGTTTTGTCATTAACTAGACTTAACCTGGAGTCTTGTCATTAACTCGACTTGACTGCCTTTGCCTATACCAACCTTGCTTACTTATCTAAATTAATATATTGTCTGAATGAGAATCAATAATTATTATTAAAAATTGTACTTGAATGTAGTCTGGTTGGTGTAGGATCAGCCAGTGTTCGTGTTATTAATGTGTAATGTGATGTCATGTACGAGTATGGGTGGTCGTAGTCATTAAGTGTCCTGTATATTATTATGCTATTGAGTTGTTGTTGTTTGTAGTTTGGTTAATTATGTACGTTGCATTGAGCAACGTTACAATTCCTTATTTTCAGTTTAAAAACTACATTGCACTGAACAATATTTCGACGTCAACGTTTGAGTACTGAGAAGTCCACATATGTACAAAGTCCATATCTATAATATTAATAGGTAAGGCGATTTCTTGTGACCGATGATTTGTTAAACAGTTTTCTCCCGATTTTGGCCAAGCGCATCTTATTTGAAAGGTATTTCTTTTCAGCTGTCCACCAGACTTACAGATTTTTAAATTTTTACATTGTTTTGGGATTATGTCCATTTGAACATAATGTGTTTGCAAAAAAAATTAGTTTGTTTTTCATTCACAATACTAATTGTGTTGAATTGAAAAATTATTTTAGACATAAACCAAAAAGTTGTTGAATTGTGAACTGTGATTTGTCAAAAATTTATTAGCATACCTTTAGGGTCAATAATTTATTAAATTATAAAATAAAATTTCCTAGAATTTGCACTCGAATTGGGCTGCAATCTGCTAGTATCATTAAATACAGAATCGATAGCATCCTCCAAAGATTCAAATCGGTTAAACTTCATTTTAATCGATGTAAGTCATCACAAAGATCTGTGTGGTCCGATTTTTTGCTTCCAGTTCCAGATTTACTCTTTGCACTTCTGATAAAATGCACCCAAGTACGTTATATCAATACAGTATTTGGGATTATTGTACATAGTTTTCCATAAACAACATTAAAATGATTTTTGAACTCAAGCCTCAATAGGCAAGGCGATTTCTTGTGACCGACGTAAGTTTCAAAGTTTTACCCCGATTTTGACAAAAAATTTACCATTTGAAAGGTATTTCTTTTTAGCTGTTACCCAGATTTACAGATTTTCATCGTCTGAAATATTTATTTGGAGTTATGATCGTTTAAAGTTGCTGCTAATACATACATAAAATTATACAATGCTATGTGTGTGTTCATTAAATTTGTTAATGTGTTTGTGTTATTGTGCTGAGTTCGTTTTCTTCATTTAAAATGAGTTGAATTGTGAAGCATACCTTTAGCGTCTTTATTAAATGAAAAAAAAAAATTAAATTTCCTAGAGCTAGCACTCGAATTTCGAGTGCTGGAATCTGCTAGTATGTATAATTTCTTTAATGCTCTTTTATCTTATGTTATCTATAGCTAAAACGCAGTGCAAAAATGGATTAAGCCAATTAACAGAATAAAATTTATGCTTAAATTGCATGAACAACTTACCAGGCCATGGCAAGAGCAACGATAAGCACTACTATCAACTTGCCATCAAAACTAAAACAAAAAATAAAAAAAAATTTTCAGACCAACTCGATTTGCGAAGAACCAGGAAAAGGTAAAGAGAACATATGTGAAAACGCGGCACTATGTGGAGAGCATCAGATAAAAATATGCAAAGACGTTATTAACCAGGACTGATGATATATAAGCATTTACTCTATTAAATCTATGATTTGATCTTAAAGATTAAGTATATTTATCTTTAAAAATTGTTTTTGTTTACTGAATTTAATATGAATTTAATATGAGTTTGCCTTAATATGAGTTATTTAATAAATAAAGAGCAAGAAAGATATAAATGTTCCCACATTAATTGAAGCGCATTAGTAAAAATTCCATAGTACTAAAAATTTACGTGGTCTTAGTTTTAACGTATAATTAAATCATGTTAGTCTTCTCTATGCTTCCTCTACTCCTAGATAACTATTTATTCGGTTATTATTTCGCAGATTTTTATTTTATTTGATTTGATCTTGAGCCTGAACAATTTCAAACTCAATCATTAAATTGATAAAGATCGAAAATAAGATTTTTTATTTTTATAAAAAATAATAAAATTAAAAATACGGAGGGCACGCCGGTAACGCTAAATGTAAGTTTAGCAAAAACAAATTGTTTTTCTTGTTTTTTTCAAGACAAAAACAAACATGTATATTGTAGTATGCAATGTGTACTCGTATACAATCATATTTGTTTCAAAGTTGTTCTATTTTTAGTTAGTTATATTGGAAGAGGCTTAAATAGTATAACTTTTGCTTGAATTCTCATTTGGTTGTTTTCAGCAAATATATATGAATTTAACTTTTTTACCAAACAAACTATCTACTGCTTTTGGTTACTGATGAGGGTTGGTGACTCTTCCCGAAACAGCTGTATAACCTGTCATGCAGAATATACATAGATCAATTTTTGAAACAAATGTGCTAATGCTTTTGCTTTATTTAAAGTAAAAACATCCTGAACAATTTCAAACTCAATCATTAAATTGATAAAGATCGAAAATAAGATTTTTTATTTATATAAAAATTAATAAAATTTTAAAAATATTTTAATGCAAAAAAAGTAAGAAATTTGAAGTCGGTCGAGGCCGATTATACAATACCCTATATCATGAGATGAGTGTCTTTCGTCCAACAATGATCAGACCCTGACCAAATTGGGTGAGCTCGCTAACGGACATAGAAAATAATTAAAAAAATATATTTTAGTGAGATTGACATGTATTTGTGACCTAGAGATATGTTAACATTCAAATCGAAGTCATGAAGTCAATCTAAAAGCATAATTTATGCATTGTTTCTAAAGTAGCAGTAAGTGATATTTTTTTGTATCATTGCAAAGTGATTTCCTCAATAACAAATTGTAGTATTCGTTTACTATTTCCAGTTACTCTTTTCTCAATACTTAAAATATTTTGGATATTATTTTCTTAAAAAAATATGCCTACACCCTCAACCCCGATATTTTTTAAATTCATACTATCGATTTCTTGTAGTGAGTTAAACAAAATATTTTTTTAATCTACTTTCGATTCTGAGTTAAGGGTTCCTTCAAATTCCAGAGATTGATTTTCGGTATACCTTTTGGTGTAGATGAGAAAAATAACATCAATAATATACACAAGAACTATTTAGAATGAACTTTCCAGGATCCATAAAATACAATGTCCAGTTTTAAATTCATTGTAGTTGTACCAATATATCATCTCGTCCAGACCACAATTCTAGGATCACATTCACTTCTTTGGAAGTTCCTTCTGGGTGTGAAATAAATAACTGTCTTGTAAATTTAGCTGAATCTGAAATTTTTTATGCTTGTAACTGTAACCTTAAACACGGTTGGAGCACAAATATATTACAGTCATAACAAAAATTGTTATTTGTAATATACATAGAAACCTACCTAAATGTTAAATAGAGATGGACAAGCGACACACAAGAGTGTAAGTTTACTAAACTCCTTCTTTACATTTTAAAACTTTAATTATTCTCTAATATTAAATTTATCCCATATTAATATTCCCTAACTTAAGTAACATTTGTGACGAAACAATGTTTCACTTACAAATTGTGTTATTTATATTAATGTGCTGGAAATAATTCACGCACCCATCACTACTTGTAAACTTAACTACCGATAATACGCCAACATATTACAGTTATACAAAATTGTTATTTGTACTTATGTGGCAAGGCAGCAAAGAAAGTGCAATAATGTGTTTTTATACAAAAATATTTCATTGTACACAAAACCTCCGCACATAAATTGATTGTTTATGTGGTTTGCCAAAATCTGTACTAACAATAAAAGTAGAAATTGTTTTGAAAGCTTTCAATTTTTTTATATTATGGTCATAAATAAAAGGTCGTTTTGTAGCCAAAGCCAAATAAATTGTATTAAGGGTAATCACGTAATTTGTGAAATGCTATGGTGTAAATAAGCAGAAGTTAGCTGTTTCGGTTTTGACTTTTGACAAATTCAACATCAATTAATTTTCAGAAATTATCAATTGAATTTCAAAAAACATCACTTGATTTGATTTTCACAAACTATCAATTGATATTCAGAAGATATCAATAGCATTCCAAAAGTATCAAATGTGTTTTAGAAATGAGCAATAGAATTTCAGAAATTATCAAATGTATTTCACAAAATATCAACTCAATTTTAGAAAAGTTATGTGAAACCTATAAGGTACTAATTTTTTAAATAATACACTGCGTTTGTAATATTTTTTGTAAACTATTTTCGCAATCTTTTATTCAAAATGCGGTGTCACGATGCAGCTAAAACAGCCCGGACTTTTATATTGTAGCTGGTTAAAAATTATGTTCTCTTCGTTTTTTTTGTGAAGAGTCCGTGCTTCTACAATTATTTTCCAGTGTATAAAAAATAAGTCCAAATATTGCAAATCACTGAACAACTTTTCGATATTTTTGATTCAAAATTCAATTGATAATTTATGAAGGTCAATTGATATTTTCTGATATACATTTGAAAATTTCTGAAGTACATTTGATAAATTCTCAAATACATTTGATAATTTCTGAAATACTACTGATACTTTCGGAATGTGAATTGATGTTTTTTGAAATACATTTGATAATTTGTGATACTCAATAGACTTTTTCTGAAGATCGATTGATAATTCCTGAAAATCGGTTAATATTCTCTGATATGCAATTGGAAAAAGTTTAGAGTATACCCTTTGTCTTGGAATGGAGTATTAGTATCCGTAAGCGGCTACGAAATATTTTTGTACTCTAAATCAGGATATAATGCGTTTTTGGTGATGTTTGTAACCATAAAAAATACTGATCAAGGCCAGTCGACTCAGAATCATTTTCTGAATCTTTTCTGAGTCGATTTAGCGGTGTCTGGTCATCCGTCTGTACCTTCATATGAACATTTTAGTCAATCTAGAGTTCGCAAATATGAATATGTTTTCATGAAATTTTATATCAAAGTTTTTGTCGTCCAAATCATGAATGCTGCATAAACTGGTGAAAATCGCTGAATGGTCAGAACTAGTCGGCATTAAAATGATCGCTATAAGATAAAGTTGTATTGGCCTAATATCTACAATATCATATAGGTCTGCTCTTCGTTTGCTTTTATACCCATTAATTATTACTCTAAAAATAAACTCTGTAGATCCATTTTTAGTCATAGTCCCATCCATATACATAAAAATGGATGAACGTTTGTGTTTATGTATATTCCGCATGGCCTCCAAAATGGCTGTGTCGATCTTAATGAAATTTTCTGTGGATTTTCATAATAGCATGGCGGCTGTAACAATGGAGTATGATATTTGATTTTTGGTCTGTCGGTGGAGGGGAGTGGCAAACTCAAATTTTTATATCTTATCACTAATGGTATCTATATTTATATAAATTGATGAACCGATTTTAATGAAATTTTCACTTTGTTCGAAAGCAACTACTTCAGCTAGCGCAGTCTTCAATATTTTCCATATTTCACTTACATTGCATGAAGTATTATCTTTTTTTCTATTATTAAAAAAAGGATGCGTGATCCCGAACCGAACAATAAAGAACTAATTATTTTCAGGGAATCTTTAGAATAGTATGGCGGTTAAACTGTGAAATGTGATATTTGATTTTTGGTCTGTGGGCGGAAGGGCGTCGCATTGCACCTATAGATATCTGTTAAAACCAGATTTTTTCTTACCGCCAGCAACGTGGATTAGGTCGAGCTAGTTCTTCAATATAATTTTTGTCAAAAAATAAAAATACTGCATAGATTTTTCCCAAATTCAGTTTGCATATGTTTTTGGGAAAAACAATTGATTTTGTGGCATATGATCAAGATCGGTCCTTTATCGACAAAGATCCTATATAAAACCTGAAGCTGAATTGAACTTTTTAAAAGCGGCAAAACATTTTAATAGTCCCACTCAAAGTTGATGGACCCAGGACCTAATGTTATAGGGTCTGAAGAGTCGGGCTAGATGCACTTTGATCTCCTTATTTGTTTTCTTTTTTTTTTTACTATAATTGTACAAATTAAAGATGTACAAATGTACAATTGTACAAATTAAAGATGGTATCACTGCTTTATTTGATAACCGATTTAAAAACTGACAGTTTCTTATTGTTTAGTTTATTTAGTTTACGATGCCATCGTGTCATAGTCTCGTAAGCGCCGTCAATTCGGCCAATGGGTTGAAGCACAAATTGATATTGATTTTGATTTTCTATCTATAATTTTGTGCAGCTTAATTTTTAATTTTAATTTTTAATTTTTGTTGAATGGGTACGCAAGGAAGCAAAATTGTTGCATTGTGTGTGATGATAATCCATAACCTTTCGTCCGAATACCATTATATCCACAGAAAATTACTGTTTGATGAGCTTTATTGGCCGCCGGATTCATTGTTCCACATGTCTTCGAAACCAGTGATGGACAAAATATTAATGTTCTAAGCTAGCTCGCATTAATCTTGCTGATATGTGGTTCTAACAGGATGGAGACACATCCCACATAGCGCACGCTACAACTAATTTACTCAAAGAAACTTTTTATGAACGAATAATTTCACCTAATGGTCTTGTTAACTGGCCAACGTGATCGTGTGATTTAATCCAATTGAATTATTTTCGTTGGGGTTGTGCAAAGTCATTGCTCTCCGCCGATAAACCAGAGATAATTGAACACTTGGAAAGCAACATTCAATGAGTTACTGGCGAAAGACGGTCGCCAGTGGAGCGAAAAGTGTGTTAAAATTGGAGTTCTAGATTGAATCATGTATACGCTAGCCGTGCCCTCCACTTGATCCAAGTACTACTTAAGATTTAAGGCCATATCTATCCCATAAAACATGCTTAGTTGGTATTCAAAAGATTCTTCTGGGGAGTGGTTACAAGCATGCGGAAGCCGAACAAAGCGGCCAAAAACTGTCGGCTGGAAAGGTAGTCACCAGCGTTTTCAAGGATGCACGTGGTATAATATTTCTTGAGTACTTGGAGAAAGGAAAACCAATAACTGCCAAGTACTATGTTGAGCTGTTGGACAGATTGGATGAAGAAATTAAGAAAAAATTACCCCACTTATATAGGGATACATTACGAATTGCTTTCGTACCCCTGTATTTTTCAGGTCTGGATACCAGCGATTATTATTTGTTCCCAAACTTGAAAAGATGGCTCAGGGAAAGACATTTTTCACAAATGAAGAAGTCATATCAGAGGCGGAGGCCTATTTTGAAGAGTTTAAAAAATTGTATTTTTTTCAGGGGTATTAAGATGTTAAAGGATTGTTGGAAGAAGTGCATTCCACTTAACAAAGATTACGTTGAAGAATAAAATTGATTTCAAATCCTAATATTTGGTTTTTCATTGTTAGGTGACGGAGTTTTCACTCCATGTATTATATCTGATTGGTATATATTGTAACAGATGGAAATGAATTTCAGAGAATAACTTTACAAGGGTACTTGGACTAATATTGGTCTTTCGTTGTCTGTTTCTGAATCGAATAAAATGTATCTTGTTATAATTGAAACCAACTTCAACTTCAAAAATATTGTAATTATCTCTACATATGCTTGCAATCATTATTTGCGATTGAAAAATCAGGAAGTTATTCGAATCACGTTCTGAGTCGATTTAACTATGTCGGTTCATCCACCCGTCTGGCTGCCTATCCGAATTTTGGTATGGACTATTTTGTCGCCCATAGCACGAACCATATTGAAATTGGTGAAAATAAGTTCATGGTCAGACCTTGTCCTCATAAAAATTATCCCCATTAGACGCCTTATATTGCCTTAAGATTCAGATTATCATATTAATCATGGTCAAATATTGTTCATGTGTGTTTATTACACCCATTAATCAGTACAAGCACTATTTTTTGTCAAACTCCGACCTTTACTTAAATTTATATAAAGTATTCCATAGATTTTTCTAAAATGTTGTTAATACCTGTTTTTGGGGAAATATAGTCGTTCCCATATTGTCCCCCTAGTCCCTATAGCATCCGATAAGAACTTTTCATATCTATTGGCCGCATATTATATTAGTATCATATAAATTTAGTTTATACTTATCTTCTAAAATCAAAAATGACCAACGTAAAGTTGGACAGAGGACGCTTTCTTGAAACTCCTGGTATAGGGTACCACATAGTCGTTCTAGACCTAGCATAACTATATTAAGTTATAAACATCAACACAGATTTATAAATTAATTATAGTCTGATCATAGAGTCTTACAGGCTACAACAATATTTAAGCCAAAATTTAAAAATTGATTTAAATTTAAACTGCTGGTAATTACGGCAATTGTTTCCATTAATTGTTTATCTGCAACACATGCTACATATTGCGAGCTTGGCTGTGTGCAAGTAAGTGCATGTACATTAATGTGTGTTGTTTATTTGGACAAATACTAACGTAATTAGATTTCTTAAATATTTAAAGCAGATATTTTCCGGCCACCATTTTATTTGAATAGATGTTTGGGCTGTTTTTGGCCATTTTTCCCATTTTTTGAAAGAAAGAAACTCCCGGTTCGTAAAGTCAACTTTATTTGAATATAAAAAAATTAGATTACATTACACTCTTTTAAATGGATCCAGGCAACACGTTCCTTGAAAAACTGCGTAACATTTAGAACATATTTCTTCTGTGACCTTTGAAGCCAACATCCTTTGTTTTAAATGTTTATTTTTACAACTTTGTCACATACGAATACATATGGATTCCAAATAATTGGCTCATTGGGGGGAAATATTAATAATTAAATTTTTTTTTTAGCTGTATTTAAAGAAGAAAAAAATTTTTTTTTATCGTTACTCGTATAATAAAAAAAAAAAAAACTACCCATATAAAAAAAAAATAATTTTAAAATATGAGCTTACAAGTTTTTTCTTTTTGTATATAAATTTGATATTGTTTCAATTACATAGAACTTTTTAATGGAAAATAAATTGAAAATTGTGGAAATTGCCATTAACTTTATTCTAATGAAAAGTTGAAAAGACAATGAAACTATGTACTACACAATTCTTATTAAAGGCCACTAACAAAAGAGAGTTTAATTGAAATATTTTTTTAAATACTTTTTATGACCAGAAGGTTAATTGAAATAAATTGATATCAAAAATCTCTAAATTTCAAATTTTAATATACAAACAAAACAGATTATTGAATGTGTTGCAAAACTTGCGTATTAATAATATTGCTAAAAAATTTAAACACCGAAAAATGTTGCAAAATTGAATCTACATTTACTTTACTCAAACGCCAAAAAATTGCTCTCTTGAAACATACTCGCATACGGTAAATAAGAAATGTGTCTATGATATTTCTGAAACATTTAGTGGATTTGTTCTTTCCGTGCATTTTATTGTATATGAAGTTCTTTAAACATGTTGCAGGTTCTTTTTCCATTTATATATAAGTAAGAACTTATACAAACATTGTTAACCATATAAACATATATTGTATACAATCTAACATCTTTCTTATTATGTAGTCTGTGCGAAATTAAAGTGAACGAAACAAACTTCATAACTAAAGCTGTCCGCGTGGACGCAAACATAATAAATTGCCTTAAAATACCAATTTTCAGAAACAGGCTGGATTACAGATGGCCGAGGAAAGTGACATGTCAGCTAAAAAATAATATATCTTGAAATTACACCAAAGATATATCACAATGGGTTATTTTGATCCCAGGAGCACAAATTATTTTTATTAAATTCTAAATAGTGGTTTCATCGATTTTAATAGAAAAACTCCTTTTCGGTAATTTCATTTAAAAATATCTTAAAATCCAAAGCTGGCCTTGGCAACTAATGGGTTAGCGTTCTCGGATTTATCTCAATTTTTAGAAACGGAAGTTCTACACATCTAGTTATTATATTTTAAGCGTCGCATTTAAAAATTCAATAGTAATTTAAAAATATTTGCATTTTTTGAATAAATTGTTTTTTATTAGCTTGGGGTAATATGTGACCCCAATTCCAAAAGGGTTAATGGGTCATAATATCCTTTCCCGAAACCCTAGACTATTAAGATAAAACAAAACATTTAAAAATAGAAAAGTGACGAATTTTTGATACAAACTATTTAGAAAGAGTACATTTACAAAATATTTTACAAAAATCCCAATTTTCTCGAAATCCACAAAAATTAAATACTTGTAAAAAAAATTCTGGCACCTAAAAATTTACACAGTTAATCTCTAACATATACTTAACAAGAATTTAAAGAGCTTAATCAATTTTTTTTAATTTTTTTTAAGAAAGTTTTTCAAAACTTGAAAAAGGAGTTTTCAAAATTTTATCAAAAAAATTTCCATTTTCGGTCTCAATGCTTAACATCTTAACAAGGTGGTAATAAAACAATACTTCATATCTGAGTACTTATAGGTATAGAAACTAAAACAAAAAATATTGGCTTTAATTAATTTCTTAAAGTTGAAAAAAATGTAATCAAATTTCATGACATAGTTTTTTTTTGGCACAAAAGTGGTCTGGGGCATTTGCTGTTTCTTGGCGAATTTTTATTTTTATTTTGAAGCTTTATAGCTTTTTGGAAAGATAATTTAATGCTGATCCCGAATTATATAACAGTTTGTCGCAACAGTTAAAGAAAAAACAAAATTTTCGTAAAATCTGAAAAAAAAAACATATTTTCCCATATATAAACACACTTGATATTTTCAATCGCGTTGAGCCACCTCTAAATGGCCCAAAGCTTTGTATTTCTCATTTTTTTTTTTTTTGCTATTCACATATTTCTAGGTAGAGCGTTACACTCACTAGAAGACATTATAATCTGTCTCCTCTCCGCCAGGTGCTTTGCAGGTGCGGGAGTAACCTTTGCATTGAATTTCTGGTCTTCCCAATAATGATATACATATATTTAAGACCATATTGATGGACCGCAAGCCGCTATATATCCCATCTACACTGACTGATGAAAGACTTAATTCATCCTAAGTTATCATCAGGCAACGTCTGCCTTCATCTATTTCCGTTGCTCGTAGAAACTGCACGAAAATTCCCAGTGGAGTTGCGACTGACATCGTGGAATAAAAATCTAGCACATGTCGGCTGCCTATTCAATATCGTAAAAGTTTCCATGGTGGCCCCCACACTAGAATAACAACGAAAAGGAGAGAATTCCACCGTGCACTATAGTATATTACCAGAACGGAAATTAGCGTGAGAGATTTTGAGAAAAAATAACGCCTGACTGTTGGCAAAAATCTCAACAATTCTATGAACCCATTATGCATATAAAATCTTACAAGCTTTTCTGATCATCAGAATCTCCGGCTACAAAACACTAGTATCTTCCGGAAGTCCGTAAGAAAGTTGTATGTCAAAATTGCAGGAGTAGATGGCGGCATTGACTAAGCAAATCAGTGAAGAAGTTGGATCACCCATATCCCCATACTTTCTGGAAGGTATATTCCCCTGAAATGATCTCTCGATATACAGTCCTTATAGCCAACATAAATAATTTATCAATGGGTTTCTATAAATTTTTAACATTGTTAAAAGACCCTCTTACAACACACGAAAAGATGGCCATGTGCCATCTTTACTTTATGTGACATTTATTGGCAATTCCGTTATGTTTTTTATTTATATTTAACAAAAATATGACCGTAGACTGATAGTCTTTCCCTATATATGTTTGGCAGCAAACGCTTATACGCGATAGTGTGACAACTCTTATGGGAACCGCGATTGCTCATGTTAGAGTAAAAATGCGCAATCAGAACTCCACGACTCTTTCGTTTGCCTTGCTTTATTAGACAAAAAATAAAAAATAGTGCAACAGTTAATCCGTACTTATTTATCTAACAGTTGAACAGTTCATTGTATATGTAGTGAATATCTAAAGTACAATGTTGTAATATTTAGTACGTGATCGAATTGGTAATATGTATAATTAATTCAACAAACTCTGCCTCAATTCGACCACTCATTTAAAATTTACATTTATAATCTAGTAATAATTTTACATTTCAAATCAATTCAAATTTCATAAAAAGAAAATCGCAACATCTGATGTGTTTATCCTTGGTCAATGGCTTCGTCAGTATGTCGGCTGCATTTTCGTATGAGGGCACGAATCTGATAACAACTTCTCCATTCAAGCACTTGTCACGTATATAATGATACCTGATATCAATATGCTTGCTGCGTTTGTGTGTCGTAGGGTTGTTTACCAAAAATTGTGCTCCCTGATTGTCGCAAAATATTGTTGTTGCCTTGGAAATTAAGCAATCATAGCCCAATTCAGATATCAGGCTGCGATGGAAAGAGATTTCTTTCGTCCCTTGGCAAAGAGCGATATACTCAGCCTCCATAGAACTAAGCGCCACAACGTGCTGTTTTTTCGACTCCCAGGCAACAGCACCGCCTGCAAATAGCAAAACAGAACCACTGTATGATTTGCGGTCTGTTTCTTCTGAGCCCCAATCAGCGTCTGTAAAACATAAGAAGTTTTCATTATCCGAAGAAAATGTTATAATACCTTTTGGTGTTCCCTTTAGGTATCGGAGAACATGTTTTGCTGCTAAAAAATGCTCCTTATGTGCATGAGCATTAAATTGCGAAAGCTTGGCGACTATATGTGCAATGTCCGGTCTCGAAATAACTGCCAGATACATGAGTTCACCAACTAGTGATTGGTATTCACTGCATACCAATTTCGAACAGTCACCGCCACATTTGTTCAGGACAACACCGCTGACCATTGGTGTTGATGCTGATTTACAGGCAGTCATGTTCCATTTATTGAGCAAATTTTCAACATATTTAGATTGATGAATGGAAATCGATCCACACTCACTCTTCCTCTCGATTTGCATTCCTAAATAGAAGCTTATAGGTCCTCGGTCCACAGCTGTGACATGTTGGTTTAAGTAATGCACAATATCCTTTACGTTCTGTTTTGATGAACATGCTACGAGCATATCGTCCACGTACAAGCCAATTAAATTTGTTGCATCAACCGAACGTTTAATATAGACACAACTATCAGTTTTGCAACGTGTGAATCCCATTTGAACTAAAATTTCGGTAACTTTTTTATTCCATTCTCTGCCTGCTTGTTTGAGGCCATATAATGGTTTCTTAAGCTTGCAAACCTTTTCACTATTTTGGTGATCTTCAAACATATGAGGCTGCTTCATAAAAATTTCATCATCTAAATCGCCATTTAAGTACGCCGCAGCAATGTCGATATGACTTACATGTAACTTATACTTTGCTGCCAAAGCGAACAATAAACGGACAGTAGAATGCCTTACAACAGGGGCATATGTTTGAAAATAATCAACATTAAATTTTTGAGCGCAGCCATTAGCGACTAATCTTGCTTTATATCTTTCAACATCACCATTGGCAGAACGCTTGATAGCAAAGACCCACTTGCAACCAATGATGTTTTTATTATGCGGCCTGTCAACAAGATCCCAAGTATCGTTTTTAATCAAAGTGTTGTACTCTTGATTCATTGCTTCTTGCCAGTGCTCTTTTTCGTTCGAGTTCAGCGCTTCACTTACCGATTTCGGATTCTCAATAATAGCATTTAACATTTCAGCATTGTCGCTTACCTTGCCCTTTGTGGCATCAATTGGTTTCGATAATATATTACGGCTGCGTAATTGTCTTAATATTCCTATATCACTGTCAGGTTGCTCACCATCAGAGGATTGGTTCACTTTCATTGGTTCACTTTCATTGCCATCAGACAAAGATTCCTCCGGTTCATTCCTTTCAGTATCATTTTCTGAAGTTACCATATCCGATTGTGAAAATACTTGTGTAACCGCTTGTGGAACCCCAATTTCAAACATCGAACGTTCTCTGTCATTTTCAGGTCTTATTTCTGGTTTTTCAGCTTCAAACTCATCTTCGAAAAAAATAACATCCCTTGCAATTGTAATTTGCTTTGTTTGTGGGTTGTAAAAACGATACCCTTTTGTGTTATCTGCATATCCAACAAATGTATGCTTTACTCCCTTTGGAGAAAACTTCCCATGCCTTGGGCCCTTTTGTAAAACAACTGCATCGCAGCCAAACGTACGAAAATGTGCTACACTGGGCTTTCTTCCGACCCATTTTTCGAAAGGAGTGACATCATTCAACATTTTTGTAGGAGATCGGTTTCTGATGTACACCGCAGTGTTTACAGCTTCTGTCCAGACATTTTTGGGCAAATGCGAGTCATTTAACAAACATCGCGCCATCTCAACCAATGTTCTGTTAGCGCGTTCAGAAACTCCGTTTTGTTGTGGAGAATAGGTCACAGTTGTTTGGTGAATTATTCCATGATTCTTTAAAAAATCTTTAAATTGTACGTTAATGTACTCGCGCCCATTATCGCTGCGTAAAACTTTGATATTTCTACCAGTCTGCTTTTCAACACGAGCCACGTACTCTGTGAAAGCTTCAAACGCATCAGATTTGTTTCTTAAAAATTTTATTTCAATATACCTCGAAAAATCATCGATGAAAGTTATAAAGTATCTGCTTCCACTTTGTGATGATACGTTAATGGGACCACAAATGTCTGTATGAACAATATCAAGCAAGTCCTTTGAAACGATTTCAGAGTTTGACTTATACGGTGTACCTTTTATTTTATACAACGCACAAGTAGCACAAGTAAAATCAGGCATCTTATTTAATTGTAAGCCACGAACCATGTCTTTTTTCGATAACTTGTATAAATCGTTTATATTTAAATGACCGAACCTATTATGCCAGTTAATAAAAATTTTGTCCGATTTTGTTAACGCGTTTACACTTTCTTTATTTTTAGTGTCAGACACTGAGACATAAAATGTTCCTTTATTCTCCTTTGCCGTTAAAATTATTTTCTTTTGTTTTGTCATAATATCCGCGTATTTTTCGTAAAAATTTATTTTATACCCGTTTTTCAATATTTTTGACACCGAAATAAAATTGGAATGTAAGCATGGCACAAATAAAGCATCTTTGAGAATTATTTCCCAATTATTTACGAATATTTTAATATCGCCAATGCCTTGTGCACGCACCGTTTCACCAGAAGCTAACATAATTGTTTCATTGCACTCTCGCATTGTTATAAAAAATTTATTAGCATTGCAGATATGTGACGTCGCTCCACTATCAAGAATCCAACAGTCTGTTAAGTTTAACATGTTTAATTCAGTTATGTTAAATACGGCTTGAGACATGTTGCGGCCTGTTTCTGCTTTCTCATTTTTGCATTGCGCACGAACATGTCCACGTTTACCACATGTATAACACTTGATGTGACTTTTATTGTTCGTTTTCGGTTTTCTATGATCAATATCGTATTTTTTATCACGCGAAGTAACAGCGAGAACAGTTTCATTAACATGTTTTTGCTTTTCGTTTTGTCGTCTCTCTTCATCCAAAATTTTCGAAACTAATTGTTTAACATTTGGCAAAGAATCGTGTGATTCCATTGCAACAACAAAGTTCTCCATCTCAGCAGGTAAACTGCACAAAAGAATTATTGAAAGCAAATCGTCGGATAAATTGACTTCAACTTCTTTCAACTCCTCGACAATTGTGCAAAAATTGTTTAACTGAGCTGAGAATTTTTCGCACATATCGAACTCAAACTTGACAAGCTTTTTAAACAAACCTATTTTTCTAGCAGGGCTGCGTACGTTGTACAGCTCTTTTAAAATATTCCATGCTGCTTGCGCTGTCGCACAGTTTTTAATATGCACCAACTCTGACGATTTAACACTTAGCAGAATTGTAGCCAAAGCTTTTTGATCAGCAGCAAGCCAACAAGTTTTGGCTGGTTCTTCACTTGGACATTTTTCACATATTGGTCTCCAATAGTCCAATGTAATTAATAGACTTCTTATTTGGACGGCCCAAATATCGAAGTTGTCGCCATTTAACTTGTCGATCTGACTCACATTTACCGACATTTTAATTTTAAATGTTTATTAACTTTAATGTATTTAAAAAACTTTTTTAACTTTCAGTCCTTAGCAACGAAAACCACGTGATTGTCAAAGGCCCATAACCTTTGTTAGAGTAAAAATGCGCAATCAGAACTCCACGACTCTTTCGTTTGCCTTGCTTTATTAGACAAAAAATAAAAAATAGTGCAACAGTTAATCCGTACTTATTTATCTAACAGTTGAACAGTTCATTGTATATGTAGTGAATATCTAAAGTACAATGTTGTAATATTTAGTACGTGATCGAATTGGTAATATGTATAATTAATTCAACAGCTCACACTCGACCATAAGCGCAGCCAAGTGACTACTTCAAAGGAGCCTTCGGTGATGCTCAACCGAATGCCAAAGAGTGTTTGACTCATTTCGTCACTACAGACATACCAAAAATAAAGAAATCAATAAAGCAGTGGACCAAATATAGACCAATATAAATAATGTCGGTCTGTCGGCCAACAAGGCCATGCTGAAAGTTTTATTGGGATACATGCGCTTTCATTCACATTGATTACCTTGAAAGGGCAAAAACTTTTACCGGCAAATGTTATTCACAGCATTAGCACAGATTCAAAATTGATTTAAACGAAAAGCGAATGCATTTCGGGACAAAACAAAAGGTCTTCTACCATGATAACGCACCATGGCCAGTAAGCAGTTGTTTATCAACTAAGGATTCGGGTTATTTTTCATTCTTGCAAAAAGTATATATGGAAAAAAAATTTTAACTTCAATTTTATTTTTGTTCAATACCGGAATGTTGCCAATGCATTTCTTACATAAAATAAATAAAAAGTTATAAATGGATTCAGTCAAAATTACACATACAATATTAATTTAATAAAAAATTCATATCAATATATTAAAAAAATTTTGAAATGTGATAATAACAATAATAAATTTTATGGAGTTGTTTTTAAGGAGATTGCCGTTTCAAAGCAAGGATGCCCATAAGCTTCTTAAAGAAAACAATTTTTTCATATTTTTATTCCCTACATGTGCAACGAAAAAAAATTTTTTATCTGAAATGAAATGTCTTAAAATGCTTTTCAATATGATATTTAAAACAGTAGTTTATATTTGATTACTTATAAGTACAGAGACAAAAAAAAAATATGTCTTTCATCAATTTCTCAAAGTTGAATAAAATGCTATCAAATTTCATGACCTAGTTTTTTTTGGCACAAAAGTGGTCTGGGGCATTTGCTATTTCGTGGCGAATTTTTAATCGATGTTGAATTTTTAAATTTAAAAATTAAACTATAAAATGAAATTTTCGTAAAATCTCAAAAAAGTCGTATTTTCCTCATATAAACACACTTGAAATTTTCAATAGATATCCGGCGCGACTTTTCTATATCAGATTGTCCTCGAACTTCAATTTATTAGTTTTGTATTGAAAGGTAACAAACTGGAGCGTGCCTGTCCCCAAAATAACATTTTCATTTTTAAGGACCACTCCAATGCAGAGCTATTAACCATTTCAAAAAATTCAGGTGCACGGGTACATTGGTGCGCTGTTAAGGGTGTTAAAAGTAAATTGGTATCTCACGCAAATTACAAAAAATATTTTAGCTGTATGGCTCAAAAATACTAAATTGTGTAAAAGTTAGTAGTTCTCAAGAAGTTTCAGACATTAACAATTTCAATGAAAAAATACCTGATGCGCACAAAAGGGTTAAATAAAGACAAAATCACTACATAAGAAATCTAATAGGACGAAATTCTCTTTAGAAAAGTTTTTTTTTCTAACATTTATTTTTTCATTAAAACTACCTTAATTACTTAAACCTCTGCATGCATCAAAACATTGTTCTTTGATACAAATTTTATACAGAAAATTTTTACATGCTCCAATGTTTTTTTCTGTTTTTAAGAATAACAAATCATAGATTTATAAAATGAAACCGATTTTCTCAATGACGTGGTCGGAGAATCCCTAGTACTGCCATTTCAAACATTAAATCACGCTTAGCTTAAAATTGAGAGACAATTGAAAATTAAGAAAAATATTTGTTTTTTCGCAGGAAAAAAATTATAAATAAATCAATAAAAAAAAACTAAAATGACACATTGCAGTAATTAGGCATGAACAACGCAAGTGGAAACACTTGGCTAACAAACGTCAACTTCTGTTGCTCAATAATGTTTGTTTTAATTTTTGGGGACAACATTACTGATGTTTTAATAAACATGTTTCAAGATTTCCGTGGACAAGAAAACATACGCGGAAATACGGAATGAATACTACAGAAAACTAGCTGACATGACAGACTTTTCATATAACTAGTAAGCTGCTACTAAGTAGTGTAGCCATTTAACCCGAAAAATATAATAAAAATAATCCTTTTTTTGACGATTTATTCAAAAATCAAATTCCCTATAATCACATACTCATACGTTCGAGTATAAACAATTTTTTATTAAAATATTCGATTTAAACACAAATTATTTATGACCAACAACTCTGGTGTATATTTTTATGGCTTTTAGATAACATACAAAATAAATAACTCATACGAGAATAAATATACAACTTGTAAAAACACTTGACAATTTAAAAAGTAAACACATATCTCAATATATTAACATGGTCAAGATTTCAACAAAAGAAGAGAACTTCAAAAAGAAAAAATTTTCGAATAACTTGAACAATAACTAAAGTGTACTCAAAAATAAAGTATATGTGAACCAACAGTAAACCCTCTCAACTACGTCTAACCTAAAATCGTAAAATTTCCACAAAAAAAAAAAAAAAAATGAAGAATTTCCAACAAACAATTTCTGTTTTGTACAGATTTTAATGTTGATGTTTATGTCGATAATGTACAACATTATTCCCTAGATATCATTATAAGTTCTTCTTTTCTTTCAGTCACAACTTTTGTATGATATTTGAATCGGTTTTTAAATATTGTATTGGTAACATCTGAAAAAAATGGTTGTCCTTTTTTAGTGGTAGGAGAGAGAAGAATAAGACTTATAGACAATTTACCGAAATATTATTGAGCCAAATCACAACTTAACATAAGACTAAGAAGATTTTTAACAATTGCTTGAGATTTAGAGGAATGTTCATAATAATATCAACATGCTTGGACATTCACGTAAAAAATTCTAGACTTTATGAAAAAAAATGGCACGTGCGGGAATTGTAAGTCTTTGGTATGTTGTATTAGTTTTTTTTTATTTATTTTTTTTTTTAAGAGGATATATATTATACTTTTGCTTTGTTTAAGTTACAAAAAATTGACAGTAAAATGCTTTTTAGAGTTTATTCTTTTTGTAAATTTTCTTACATACCTAAAATGGGCGTGTGATGCTTTTTACTTTTGGAAATAAAGTTTGAGTCTAGTACCATGTGATACTTGATATACTGACACAAATTTATATGCGAGTATTTATTATGAAAAAACTAATAAAAAAAATCTATATAAAAGTTTTTTATTTGGAATATGGATATATGGATGGTAAAACATTTAACATTTAAAATGCCTTTAAGATTAGGAACTCTTTACAAAAGTGATTTAGTTTTCATCCAAAAATGAAGATGGAACTAGTTTTTAACAAAAATTGATTGATGTTGGATGTTGATGACACATACGAGCTGAAGACTTCACTAAAGCAAATGTCCCTGTTATTATAATAAAAATTACATGTTTCTTTGTTTGTTTACTTCTAACACCAAAACTACTGAACAGAATCACATGAAATTTGGCACACATGTAGTGCTCTCCCTGGAAGTATCTAGAGGCTATATTAGATGCTGCTTGGATGCCACCCCTTTTTTTACGCCCACTTTGTGTTACATTATTAAACCAATTTTTTACGCAACCACACCTAAATTATTGGACCAATTACCTTGAAATTTCATAAACAGGTGCTGCATTTGAAAAAAATACTCTACAATAGAAGGTCTTGTCACACCCACCTAAAATCCATTTTTTGAAATCCGTCTTTTTGCGGAGGTATTATTTTGCTATCACTGCTAATATAATAAGGTCTATTGCTTGCACACAGGCATTTCACCATTTAAGTTTTTGGCAACCAGAGTTTACTTGGTTTACATGATCTCAGGGCTTCCGTAAATGCATTTATTTAATTTTTTTAATTTTTTGTATGCATTGATATTTAACTTTGTCTACCATATTTAACACATTTAATTCAATGATAATTTAAATGCTGTAAAAGGACCAACGTGTTTTACAGATTTTCAGACCATTAATAGGCGGGAATTGGAAACGCACTTTGTGACCTGGCCATAGAAGAAATCATGCCACGTTCTTTACCATTGAAGCTGATGGAGCTTTTTATACCCTATACCACTGTCTGGTCTGGGTATAACGACTCTGTGCTGATGTCTGTAACTACTAAAAATATTTGACGTAGACCCATCTCTTATTATACCGATCGACTAGGAATCACTTTCTGAGGTCGCAAAGACGAATATATTTTGCCGAAATTTGGCATATATATGGGGCATAGGGTGAACGCTGTTAAAATTGGTGAAAATCGATACAAACGACCCTTATGAATACTTAAATTGTCACAAAATACAAATTATGTTATAGATCTTGGTCATATTAGGTTTGTGTATGTTCATTACATCCATTTATCAGTAGTCCAAAAATAAACCCTATAGGATAATTCTTATTCATAGCCCCCATATAAAGCAAAAATATTGCAGAGATTTTTCTCAAATTTGGTTTGTATATGCCTGTGCAAAATGTTAGTAACTTTACAAATATGGTCAGGTCCATTTTTCAACCTAGTCCCCATACAAATATAACGTCCGATAGGATCTTTTTTCTGCAGCCAAAAAAAATTAATAACAATCTATATATCCATATAGTTGGACCTATGAGAGAGGGTTTCTAAGGGAATGGTATAGGGTATCGTATGGTAGGTCTAGACTGACTATAATTTTCTTACTTGTTTAAGTTTTATTTGGTAAGTTTGGGTTACCTATACCTTTGGAACTTTGGCAGGATTACGGGAATGATTTGTCTGAAGACATTCTTTGGAGCTCTTTTCTTCTTGGATGCTCCTCGTGGCACAAGGAAAACATGCCTACTGTATATTTTACTATTATACCGCCAAAATTGCTATTGCAGTAGCTTCCTCAGGAAAAACTCTTCGATGCGGTGGTTGGACTGCACACTCTGTTTTCAAATTACCCCAGAGCGAGGCCTCCACCACTTGCAACATTCGAAAAAATTGCAGCTTGGGAGTTTTACTAAGAATTTGGAAATTACTGGAATGGGACAAGTGCCCCATATTTCACCAGCGTGCAATTGAGGCCTTAGCTCGAAGTTTTCAGGACATCCGCAGTCACGATGCTCTCACGAGCAGCTTATTGGTGTTTCTTGTAGAAGATTTCTACCAAAAACTGCCTATCGTTCAAAGAGCGGCTGATGAAATTAATTTGGAACCTTCTAGATTGGAATATGCGAGTACAGCCGTGTAATGATTCTACATGCAGCACAATTACTAAAAATTAGAAATGTTAAAGTAGTTAGAGATATCAATGCTTAAATAGCATTAAAACAATCATTCTGCAATTTTGTGTACTCTTAAGAACAACTTCTAAGCGCAGTCTATCCGAAAATTAACCGAAAAATGTCCGACAAATTCTGGTTATGCGAAGGGCATGTTAGCATCAAAAAACATATTATGGATCACGTTATGTCTGAATAGCAATGCGCTACATACCCCCTGAGTTTCTCAATTCCATTGAGTTGTCGAGAGTTTCACGCAACAAATTAGAACTTAAGGTTGGAGTCGCAATTATTCTTATGCAGAATCCCAATGGGCAGATTTTATCAGAGCGACTACACTAACAAGCTTAGCAAAAGTTGATGATGTTTTCATTCCACGAATGCTCCTCATACTAGCAGATTTACCATTTCAACTCGAACACCTGCAACTCCCAGTCAAGTTAGCTTTTGCCATTATAGTAAATTGGATACAAGGACAAGCATTAAAAACCACCGGTTTGCATTTGGAGATACTTATTTAAGCAAAACGGAAAAACTATGAAATCAGTGGGCATTAAAACAATATTCCATTAAATTATTTCTTAATTTTTCCCAAATAAAATATTTAATTGGTGTTTTAAGAAAAAATGCCTTAAGTGATTCCAATGTGTTTATTTTCGGAAAATCCGAGCTATGCCGAGTCAAAACAGTAGTAAATAAATAAATAAATAATACCATAAATACTTATCATATCATATCTTATATATTAAAAAAATTTATGAAAACTGTCCGTTCTATCCGGCCGATTTCCTTCATTTTTTTAATGACAGGTATGTAGACACAGATATGTCATCAATCATTGGAATTTACTCAACCCCCATCTTACTCAAGTTATACTAAAACGTAATTCTTCCCTGTACATTTCTTGTGGGACAGATTCACTCAAGCAATTCGAATTCTCATAGATCCTCTTCTGATAAATGGATCTTGATTTGTTCACTTTCAGAACATTCAGCTCTTTCTTTTGAGCTACTAACTGCTTAAATTAATTGAGTTTGAGGAAAGTTATGCGTGCACAATCAACTTTACATTCAATTTTTTCAAGATTTTGTCAATATTTTTCTTCACTGTATAATTAGAGTTCTAATTAAAGTAGACTGTTGACTCAGGTCTAAGAACACTCAGTGGATCAAGCTCTTTCTTTTGAGCTATTAACTGTTTAAATTCGTTGAGTTTGAGGAAATTTATGCGTGCGCAATCAACTTTACATTATAAAACACGAAAGTTGACGTACAGATTTTATTACAATAATTGCATAACACATACCCTGTGTTGAATTGTGAATTGGCAAAAGTTTGAATACCATTAGGTAGCATACAAGGTGGCCTTTATTTCTGTGTGTTCAACAAATATTTATAATGAAATAAACTTAATGAATTAAATAGATTAAAAAACATTGAAAGAAATAAACTGAATGATGAAATAAAACTTCCTAGAATTTGCACTCGAATTTCGAGGGCTGGGCTCTGCTAGTTTAATTATTAATAAAGAAAGTGTTTTGAATGCTACGGTCAATAACCAGTTGTCCAGGTACCCTTTTTGATGTTTAAACATCTGTACGCTCAGGGGTAAATATCTACTTCATAATACAATCACAAAAACAGCGTAAGAAGTAAGACAAAACCAGAGTGACGTATGGGTGTATTGGTGAAAAGATTACGACATAAAATTGTTTCAGCTAATTCAACAACCCTTTGCTGTAAAACGTTAAAAATTTCATAATATAAACGTATAATAAATATATACATAATTCAAGAACCCCACAAGTAAAAGCAGAGCCCCTGCAGTTGTTAGCTATAAGTTATACATAGATGGCACTTGTTGTTGAATTTTACACAATTGCAATTGGAATGGTTTGTTGTTCCATTAATTTTGTGAATTAAACTATAAAAATTATAGTATTAACGTGCAAATGTAATAAATTACATAAATTGTAAATATTGAAGCTTCAATTTTGAGAGCTGGTAGTTTTTTTTTTTTTTATAAAATAAACTAAAAATAAAATAATAAAATAAATAAATGTGAGGCCGATCACAGGAGAGATGTGTAAACATCTAGTAATTATATATTTTTAATTATTTCATTATTATTAAGTAATTCACTAATTAATTATTTAATTATTATTAATTAATTAATTAATTACACATTTCCTCTGCGATCGAACTCACATTGATTTTTTTAAATATAAATGCTCTCGTTACTTTAACAATAAAGATATTGATTTCAAGTTTCTGATCGTCGCGATTTAGAAAAAAATTTAATAATAGGTATTAACAATATCTTTATTTAGAACATGTTTAAAGTTGATACCTACGGGATTCAATGACCACGTACCCCGGTACCCATACAATTTTAGATTATTTATGATACAAAAACACAGGGTATAATGACGTTATGCTGATGCTTGTAGCTACCCACTTCTAATATTATACCGATAGACTCAGAATCATTTTCCGAGTCGATTTAGTGATGCCTGTCCGTCCGTCTGTCTGTGTATCGATGTAAACCTTGTAATCAAACTACAGGTCGAAAATATGAATATAGTGTATAAGCTTCTTCGGCATTGAATGACTACTGTTGAAATTGGTAAAAATCGGTTCACGTTCAGATCTAGTCTCCCCGTACAAATGAACCCTATTAGATAGACTTAAATTGGCATAATATCCAAATTGTTATATAGATCTCGGTCAAATTAAGTTTGTGTATGTTCATTACATCCATTTATCCAAAAACAAACCCTTTTGGGACAATCCCAATCAGAACCACCATATGAAGCTGATTCACTTCAATCTATCAAAAAACAAATTTAGTTTGTATGTGTTTTTGCAACAAATAAGTGACCTTACCAAATATTGTCACGATCGGTCCAATTTTCAGCTTAGTCCGAATAAAAATATGGCATCCAATATGAATTATTTCATATCCGAAGACAAAAATGTTAATAAAAACTAGTATAGCCTAGCAACCGAAATTCGAGTGCAAATTCTAGAAAATATTATTTTTCCATTTAATTTTTGTCTTCCAGTTTTCTTTGATCTGTATATATATATATATAAAATATATGCATATTTAAATGAGCCTAAAGGCATGTTATTCAATTTTAGCAAATCACAATTCAACACAGAGCGTCTAATATATAATTTAAATCATTTGTATTAATAGGGTTTACCAAATTATTTAAATATTTTATTCAATTTAATCTATTTTTAAGACAGAATAAACATATACGTATGAACTATAACTAAGCCAATTTTCAGACTTGTTTTGGTTTCTAATTAAAGAAAACTTAAAAACAGCACACGTTTTTTCACTTTCACTCTTAATTGGAGGCCATAATTCGTTGGCTGTGATATAGTCAAATTATTCTAAGGACAATTATTATAACTTGCATTTAAGTTAATGTTAGTAAAAAGTGTTTTTAGCTAAAGTGAGCAATAAAGTGACCTTAAAATGGTTTTCGTTATTACAACTTCCCAGTAAAATAAAATCAATATTTTTTATAATGTGGCAACACCAGAGGAAAAATCATTTACTTTTGACCAAATAAATTGGTTTATTTATATGTTTACTGACAAAATAACAATTCAAATTTGTGAAATTTGTTTTTTTTTTTTTTTGCTAATTTTATGGGACGAGGGGCGCCTTTGCCTTTCAATACCATCACTGGAAATATACTTCTTCGTTTGTATAACTGGTACTTAGTGGTTCATCAATCATCATTAGTCTTGCCCATAGCTACATCACAAGCAATACTTTCAATACTTTCACACCTCCGACGAATAACATTTCCTCTCTTTCAGATAAGTATTCATCATCCACAAATTCATTGAAAATCGAAGCAACGTAATTTAATTTGTCCTCCTCGGACAAACTTAAATAGTTTCTTTTTGATATATTTTAATGACTTTGCTGTTTTTTCTGCCTAAAGAAAACAAAGTATGTTAGGGTATCCCCATATTTATTTGGTAATTGACCACAATATGCTGCTTATGGAATAATTGAAAACTTTTTTCGTATGGCTTTATGAGTATTTTTCGTTTTTTTTTTCTTTTTTTTTTTGGCTTTGGGTTAAGTTATGTAAATCTGTTCACCATTTTACATTTTTGAATAAAATAATACATTAAGTTATCATGCTGTCTGTTGAATTAAAACAAAAACAAAATATTCAATAGAAAATATATTTCGTTTATATTTTCATCATTTGTGAAAAGATGTGACAAGCACAGAAGGATAGCAAACAAATTTAAAGTTTGCAAAAAAAAAAAATAATAAAATTGAAAAATTGGGTCCCAGGAGCGCAACGAATGCTATTATCAGAAAAAGAAGGAAGGGTACAGTAAAAGCACTGAATCAATTTCAAAAATATAAAATTTCTTAACAAAAACTGTGTTTGTAATATGTATGTAACCATGCATTTAAAATATGATATTTTCGCCACTAATGCTGGAGAGTTTTATGACAATTTGTATTTGTATGTTTGCATTACTTTTCACTATGATATAACTACCTAGGTAAATGTTATGAGTCGTTTTTCTGATTAACCTGTGTATTTTAATTTAAGTCAAGACGAATGATAAACATCAGCCTACCACCTCGAGAAGTCTGAGTTCAGACAGCCACAGTTCGTTTAAATTGGCAAGCATTTGAAAGTTCCGATCACCATTAAAATTATTTACCGGTTTTAAAGCATGACGAGTAAAATTTGGAGAGTGTTTGCTAGTGGTAGTATGACACAGTCCGTGAATTCATTAATAATATGTATGTCCGATCTATCAGACGGTGGAACCTTCAAGCTCCTACATTCATCTAGCCCAATCCCGACCAGCTATGTAACATCAGGGTATTACTTGAGGCCCGAGTAGCAGGTAAGCTACTACGGTTTATAAGTCACCACCCTCAGCCAGACTAATATTAATATGCTTTCCAACAGTGACAATTATTATTTACTATCGGGCACAGATGAGTTCCTCCTATATTAAACAGATGAAGATGAAGTATCATGCGACTCGATGGGTAACATCAAGAGTGTTGTGTATGTATAAGGGATCTCGGATGGCTCGCAAGAAGCTAAAAATTTAAGGTCCACATGGAGAATAACGACAAACAGAAGAAGGCTACCAGCGCTCGCTCAGGTTTTAAAGGCTGCTAAATCTTCGCGATAGTCTTTGCATCAGTAAAATGAGTTTCGTGTATTTCAATATTAATTGAGTATGAATACTATGGTAGTGAAGACCAGGCAACCCAAATTTGCACTAGATCAAAGCAAAGCTGGCCGAAGCACAAGTAAAACTGAGCCGCTGGGCCGCTTAGCAAAATCACCCGTTCCCGGTGGTTCTATTTAGAATGACCAGTCCTTCGCGAAACATACGAAGTATGTCCTCGAATTGATTGAAGTTGATTCAACCCTCGTCTGCCTTTTGATGAATACAAGTAGCCTTAACTAATCGGAGTCCTCCTGAAGGTTGGTAGCTATTGCTGTAGGAAGGGATCCTAAGGGCACTAGTTGATACCATAAAACACTCAAGGAGTTACTCTTTCACTTACTTTGACAAGTTTATAAGATGCGGAAATGAAAGAAATGAAAACTTCTCCAAAACCGTTATAGCAGTCAATAGAGTATTTCGTTCCAGTATGAACAGTGAGATAGAGTCTATTGATCAATTGCTTTGTCACACATGAATATGTGGGTTACTTTTCCCATTATAACGCATGAAGTCATACAAATCAAACTTCCAAATAAGGGCATTATTACAGATAGTTTAATTGGAGATTCTCAAGGGACGGATGAGGCACAAGGAAGAATATAAAGATCTCTGGCTAAAGATCATCTCTGAACCTCTACGTGTTTAAAAAGAAGAGGTGAAGTTTGAATAGAATCATCTTAAGATGACGCTTAATGAATAGTGGACGGCATCTTAGCGGCATGACACTAGTATAAATTAATTTGCATCATTACGAGGAATTATGATTTCTTATGGACATAGACTGGCCTACCTGAGATAATGCTGGATAACATAGAGTATACCACCAAAAGTGCTACTCTATTTAAGAGGGTCACATAATATGAAACAATGAAATTCGGAGCACAGCTCTATCCTGTGGACAGCGAAAGATACACACATATATATAGAAAATTAACTTTAAAGGCAATCTCCTCACTGGAATACCAACTAAGTAAGACTGCGCTATACTCTGTCATTAAAAATACTGATATCTCAGTGTAAAAAGATACAGATGCTGTATTTTGGACTCTTACCCCCTCTAGATCGATTCTTATGCACTTCAAACTAAATTCAATTACAATTCAACTAAAATAATTTTTGAATGAGATATGGATCCAACAACGTGTAACATCTCATCAACAGTTTGGTTGATCTCAAAACTTTAAGATCGAAACCATCATTTCGAAGAGTGTAAGAGAATTTATTATATCTCTTAAGCAAATACGATAATACGGTGTTAGGATAGTGTGGCTTCCACACCATAGTTGAGTTGCGGGGAGTGGGTTGGCTGACGAGTGTCCTGGTGCATCTGAATCGCTGGGGGAGACAGTTGATGCTGTTTGAACCTTTTTATCGGACTTATCGAATATTATGACTATGTGTCCAGTACTACATTAAGAACGAGGTTGACGAAACTGATTTCGTTTAGGATACGACGCATCCTACGTTCCTCACTTGATACAGCAGCAAAAGTATCTCCTACGTTTTGATAAAGGAATGATCAGTACGCTTTTGCATTATGCTATTGCAAATAAGGCTGAAGGCATGGATGTCTCGTGGTCGGCTTTCTCTCGGAACTATATGGAGCAAAACTAGTTGGTAATGCACTTATAATATAAAAGGTAGGGCGAGTCGATTTAAAAAATCGCCCAAGTAACAAGGAAAATCGTAATCTAGGGATCAAAACAAGAAACTTTGCCGAGGAACCATACATCTAAAACGAATTCTGATGTCCCAACTTTTGAACTGTCTGTCTGTCTGACTATGTTATGTTATTCAAAAAGATCGATCGGATGAGAGTAAATAACTTTTAGATCACTCCGTGAATATGCGTGACTTCCCCAAAGTTAATCTGTAGTCACAACACGACTATGGGCCAAGTTTCAGATCAACTGCATGAGGTGGGACATCAATATTCATTTTAGAGGTATGGTTCCTTGAGCAAAGTTTCTTATTTTGATCCCTAGAATATGATTTTATTTGTCACTTGAGCGTTTTTTTTGTCTCCCTACAAATCGACCCAACCTAGTATTAGGCCGCCATTAAATAAAGGTATCTAGAATAAAGAATGTGCCATCATTTGGGTTTCGAATTATATGTCCTACTGAGAAACCTGTCAGATTGTTAAAGGAATCCGTATGGTTTAGGGCAGGTTCATAATGCTTAACTTCCTCAATCATTGTTTTCGTATTATTACTTCCCTTTATCAAACCTAGGGATATAATAATTATTATACTAGCCAACAAGGTTGTGGACTGGAGCAACCAATTACCATTCCTAGGGTAATTTGGCGGGTTGAATTCGAATCTGTAATTGGTGTTTTTCTATCACGTTAGGTTTTCAAGATACAAAAAATGTTTATATTCGTTTTTTACATAAAAAAAATCAAAAGTTTATTTAAAAATCAATGAATTTTCAAAAGCGAATGGCGTTATCTGAACATCGTTTGTGGTTCGGTTTCATGTATTAGAGTCCACTAATAGGCTCCCAGCTTGCTCTTGTCCCAAAATCCTTGATAATTCCTATCAAATTTCATTAAATCTTGGTAAGCACGCTCCCCTTGTTCGTCGCTCATCGTACCTAGGTTTTGTGGAAAAAAATCTAAGTGCAAAGGAAGAAAATACATTTTGAGTTGCATTCGTGCCCCTAATTCGTGACAATTTTTTAATTTTTTTCTTGTTATTTCCAAGAAAACTGTCCATAGTGCTCTTGAAAGATTTCCAGGCTGCATATTCCTTCTCCAAAAAACATTGTGAAAAATTGTCATCATTCAATAGCTTTCTGATCTGAGAGCCTTCTTTGATTTTAGCATATGCAATTTTAGGAAAAACCGCTAACAAATATTTAAATGCTGCACCATCTTTGTCCAGAGCCTTTGACAAATTTCTTAAAAAGGCCCAATTTTATGTGCAGCGGCGGAAGATCAATTAATGGTTTATTTGAAATTTTTTGTTTTCCAGGTGAATACTCAGTTCTTTTTGGCCACTCTGTTCTAACGTAATGAAGACATGTAGCGCGAATATCCCATAGACAAAGGACACAACAATATTTTGTGAAACCTCCTGGCATACCAGTCAACAAACCAATGACCTGAAACACATTAATTTACAGTTGCCTACGATGGTCTATATTATATATACAAAGAAATTCAAATCACACACCTTAAGGGCACCACAGATCTCCCATTTATGATCGTATTTGAGTAATGTCAAAATGTCAGTAATTGATTCGTAATTATACCCTATACCACTATGTGGTTTGGGTATAATGACTTTGTGCTGCTGTTTGTAACTACCAAAAATATATATGACCTAGGCCCATATTTTGTTATAGCGATCGACTCAGAATCACTTTCTGAGTAAATGTAGCGATGTCCGTCCGTCCGTCTGTGTGTCCATGTAAACTTTGTAATCATACTACAGGTCGCAAATATGAATATGTTTTGATGCAATTTGGTATGTAAGCTTTTATCGGCCATGGGATGAAAGGTGTTGAAATTTCTGAAATTCGGTAAATGTTCAGACCTAGTCCCCATACAAATGACCCCTATGAAATCGACATAAATTGTCATCAGATTCAAATTATCATATAGATCTCAGTCAGATTGGGTTTGAACATGTTTATTATATCCATTAATCACTGCTGCAAAAATAATCCCTGCAGGACAACTCTTAGTCATAGGCCCCATATAGAACTGCTTCCCGATCTTCACTTAAATCTATCAAAAAACAAAAATATTGCAGAGATTTTTTCCAAATTTGGTTTGTGTAAATTTTTTCAAAATGGAAGTGACCTTACCAAATATGGTCAGGATCGGTCCATTTTTCGACCTAGTCCGCATATAAATATAGCACCCGATATGAACTTTTTCATATCTGCAGCCAAAAAAAAATTAATAACAATGCCATTCAAATTTGGTTTGTGCATATTTTCTATATCCAGTTAATTGGACCGAAGAGAGGGGTCTCTAAACCATGGTATGGGGTATCCTATAGTCGGTCTAGACCGACTATAATTATCTTGCTTGATAACCTTTGTATTAATGCCATGAGCAATTGTATGGATGGTTTTTCATTCCCATTATGCAAAATAAACTGTACTTAAAGCCTTAAATAAATAATCTCCATTCAGTTTTGTCATATGGCTGGTTAATTTTTTTTGAAGAAACTATCAACATCAGTACAATATAGAATAGAGTGTTTCTTTTAAAAATATGCAACCAATTCCAAGCTTCTATCTCTATAGGTCGGTACTTTTGTCCCAACTGCAAGATGTTTCCACTGCTGCATGCGTGAAGCTAGTAATTCTGCGTCTTTCATCGTTAAATGTAAATCCCGAATTAGATCGTTCAGTTCAGCTTGAGTCACTAAATGGCGTTCATCAGCAGCCTCATACAAACTACCTCTGCTGGTGAAAGATGTTTCAGACTCACTGCTCGTAGCACTGGGAATGACTGGTAATGGATCGTTTGTTGGACTATGTACTGGTTTGGAAACCGATGAGACATTTGCGTAAGTAATATTTTCGGTTTTTCGTATTAAATCCAGCAACTTAAACAGAAATAACAATCGGATTGTTGGTTACTTGACTCTCGCCAAAGTACTGGAATTGCAAAATCTAAATAGATCTTCTTGTAATTTGACCACTTGTATTAAACAGTTCTGCAACTATTGCAAAACATTGGTGGTGGCCACGGTTTGTCCAAGTCTCCGACATGCTTCGACGCTACTATTATGAAGTTTTAGAATGAATGTATGCTTCTGTCAAATTAATAATTGTGAAATTGTAGTGTCAGTATTGACTGTTTTACAGTATTGCCAGCATGCGATAAAAAATTAACAAGACGTGGCAGCCCAATTTTTATGCCATGATTCGAATTCATCCCACCCAGATTAGTTAAAAAACATATTTCGTTTCTGCATTCAATTTTTTTTTTTGAATTTGTAGACCAGTGAAATAGGCCATATTTCCTTCAAGTTTACTCGCTCTTTAACAGTCTACACAGGTAGTCTACTCAAGCCTAATTATAACTAATTACTTGTGCAGCAAGTCTAGAGTTATATACAGATATATATATATATATTTTAAAACTATTCAAAAATAGACTAAAAACACAGTTATATTTTTAGCTTTTAAGTTGCAGAGTAAAAATTTATTATTAATATTTATTGTTAATGTCGAAAAATTAAGGTACCAAAAACAGCATTTTTTATATATGAGCTGTTATTTTTGAAAGTGGTATAAGCCCTCTTTGAAAAGATTAGTTAACGATAATTTTAGTAAGACACCTTCTCTCCATATTTGTAATCATACATTGAATGGTGCATGATATTTTTTATAAAGTAAACAAAAGAACTTTGGCTATAAAATGTTATCGCAAAAGTCTTCCTTTTTTTTGTGAAAGTAGAATAAGGCAAGTTTTAAAACAAACATCTTTCTTATGGCAATTATTATTGACGATTATGACTTCAGTGTGGACTGTGCTTTAGCAGTGTCAACAAGAACCATATTGTCAACAACGGTATTATTGATCTGATGAAATTGTTTGATTTTGTTTAGTTTGCTTTCGTAAGTCCTAATGTTTGGCTTATGTTGCTTATACTAATAGATTGCAGTGTGAGTATTATTTAATATAATTGTTATTAAAGCAGAAAAGCATAGCTTTAGATAAAGAATATTTCGTACAGGTGTAGCAATAAAAAAACGATATGTCAACTAGGTCTGATAATGATGCTGGCTACTAAGAGTAACAAATTTGTTTGCAGGAATATTGGAAAAATTTTAATTATAAAAACAAGTAAGAAAATTATAGTCGGTCTAGACCGACTATACGATACCCTATACCATGCGTTTAGAAACCCTATCTCTTACGTCCAACTAACTGGATATAGAAAATAAGCAAAAACCAAATTTGAGTGAGATTTTTATTAATTTTTTTGGCTGCAGATATGAAAAAGTTCATATCGGATGATATATCTATATGGGGACTAGGTCCAAAAATGGACCAATCCTGATCATGTTTGGTACAGTCTCTTGTATTTTGCAAAAATATATACAAACAAAATTTGAGAAGAATCAGTGCATTATTTTTGTTTTTAATAGATTTAAGTGAAGATCGGGAAGCAGTTTATATGGGGCCAAAGGTATCATTTTTTGACTACTCATTATTGGATGTAATGAACGCATACAAACCCAATTTGGGTAAGATCTATATGACAATTTGGATCTTATGGCAATTTATGTCGATTTCATAGGGGTAATTTGTATGGGGGCTAGGTCTGAACATAGACCGATTCTCACGAATTTCAATAGCTTTCATCCCATGGCCGATAAAAGCTTATATACCAAATTTCGTCAAAATATATTTATATTTGCGACCTGCAGTTTGATTAAAATGTTTACATGGACACACAGACGGATGGACGGACGGACGGACATTGTTAAATCAACTCAAAAAGTGATTCTGATTCGATCGGTATAATTAAAGATGGGTCTAGGTCAAATATTTTTGGTTGTTACAAACAGCAGCACAAAGTCATTATACCCAAACCACATAGTGGTATAGGGTATAATAAAACCCACGAATATTGGAAGCCAAATTCATGAATAGGATCGTGAAAGCAGTTTGGGCAATCTTGGTTCAAGATTGACGAAGTAGATAATAGAGGATAAATATTTTTTGAATTAACTCAGTGGTGTAGGGTAAAAAAATAAAAAAGTTATTCCACTAATTGAAGTTTTCCGTTAAACTAAACTATTCTCGCTAACTGTAAAATATTTGATCAGTTGAACTTTATTAATTTTATGATTTTATGTTTTTTGTTAAGGACTTCAGCCCGTCCTGGATTTAAAATTTAAATATATTTCCAAAGGAAACAAGTTTAAATTTCTGTAACAAATTTAACTACTTTCTACATAGTTTTGTTTTCTGGCAAAAATAAATACGTAAAACTAAATTTATTGGTAAAATATATTTGTAAGTGTAGTTGGAATTTATACTTACATAGTTTTGGGCAAGGTCGGGATGATTTGTTTGTATACCATCGTCTAATATTGAGACAACTACACCCTTGCCTGTGTAACCTTTTTGCCAAGCTGGTCCAATATTCATATCCAAACCATCTTTGGCGCCGCCATTCTGTTATTTTTTATTCATATTGTTTTTTTTTTTTTAGTTATTTCGCATGACCGTGTAAATCCACACACATAGTTGAAAGCCAAATAAAACGAAAGAATCCATTTTAATCCAGCAACAATGTTGTAAGAGCAAAAACAGCAGTCGTTGTTGTACATTAATAAATTAAATTGATTGTAAAAAGGAGAAGAGCAAAAAAGAAAAAGAAAAATATAAATTAAAAACTAATTTATTTGTAAACGTAAGTTCTACGTTTTATTATTATTATTTTTTTCTATTTTATTTATTTACTTAATACTGTAATGTTAGAATAAAATTTTTTTTGTTATATGTAGTAGTTGTTGTTTTTTTTTTTTTTGGGTAATATGTTTTTAATTACTTGACACCAGTATAAACAACAAAAGGAGAGGGAAACAACCCAGAATCCGTTGAACCAAGTTCTATTTTAGTAGTTACGTTAAGTTTAGTAATATTTAAAATGTCTTTTCTTGCTTTGGTTTGCTTTTTTATTTTTATTTGTTTTATATATTTTTTTTCTGAAAAAAGCTTAATTAGCTGAGAAATTCTGTTTAATATATAATATTTTTTTTTTGTTTTAATAAGCTAACAACTTAAAAAATAATCTTTAACTCTTGTATTCCCGTGTTGCGAAAATCATGTTGAAACAAGATATTGCCTGATGTAAAAATAACTTCTTGAGAGATATGTATATAGGAAATTCGAAACTTGCCCGAGTTTTCCGCAACATTTATTATTTTTTGTTTTCTTTTCATTTTTTATTAACATCTTGCAACATTAATTTTTATTCTAATCTTCAGTCATGTTGAAAACCATTTTCCTATAAAAATTGATAACAAAAAATTAATACCACCATTGTTTAATAACACAATATGCAAAGAGTATTTTGTTTTCCTTTCAAGCAAAAAGAGCAAACAGTACCTCCAAAAAGCGGCAATTAGCGCAAAATTGAATGTAACGAAACACTATTGCTAAAAAGCGCCTGTGCAAATCAATATATATATATATATATTAGGGCGGGTCGATTTGTAGGGAGGCAAAAAATCGCTCAATTGACAGGGAAAATCATATTCTAGGGATCAAAATAAGAAACTTTGCCCAAGGAACCATACCTCTAAAACGAATTCTGATGTCCCAACTTTGACCTGTGTGTCCGCCTGTCTGTCTGCCATGGTGCAACCCCATTCCCCCTCATGCAATTGATCTGAAACTTGGCCCACAGTCTTGTTGTGACTACAGATTAATTTTGAGATAATCACGCAAAGTCACGCATAGTCACGGAGTGATCTAAAAGTTATTGACCCTCATGCGATCGATCTTTTTGAATAACATAACATAGTCGAGGCGTATGAGTATTATTTATTAGCAGAGTAGAAAATACGTATACGTATGAGTGTTAATTTTAATATTAAATCAAACATAGTCAGCCCAATTCTAAACAACAAATGGTGATTTTTTGAAATGTTTGTACGGGCAACCCCCCAGAGGGTTCCAGGGGTATGCCATGGTCGATAGAAACTTATATACTAAATTTCATCAAAATGTATTCATATTTGCAACTTGTAGTTTGATTCAAGTTTTACATGGACACAGACAGGCGGACGGACGGACGGACATCACTAAATCGACTCAGAAAGTCATTTTGAGTCGATCGGTATAATATAATGGGTCTACGTCAAATATTTTTTGTAGTTACAAACATTTGCACAAGGTTATTATACCCTGACCACAAAGTGGTATACGGTATAAAAAAATATAGAAACGAAAAAAAGTAATTTATAGTGATGCCAAAGCAACAGAATCTTTTAAGCCTCTGCATCATTGTTGACTAAAACAATAAAAAATAGAAGATGGTGTTAAAGAACATGTATAAAATCGTGACCTTTATTGAAATATTTATGGTTTCTGACATTTCCTTTCAATTGCTGTTTTCAATGTTTTAATCTTATAATTAATTATTATAAAATAATGAAAAGAATAAAGATTTGTGAAGAGTTTTGAATAATGGATGATTTTACTGCTGGTCAGAAGCAAAAGAAAATATGTTAGAAATATTCTACGAAAAATCCACAATTTCAAAAACTAGCACAAAATATCGTGACGACTTAACATTTGGGCGGCAGGCCCCTTAAAACGAGCCACAGACAGGATAATAAAGGGTCCGCCATCTAACTTTTTTTATTCAACTAGCGCTTATTTCGTGAATGGTAACACTTAGCTCATGTCTGATTTGACAGATAATTAGTTTTATCCTTCCGCTGAGCGAATATGGTTGTGTATACGCTTGAACAACGCTGGGAAATATTGCGACATTACTTTGAAAATCATGGTAATGTTGCAGAATGTGTGCGAAAATTGCGTACGGATTTTGGAAGAAGAGAAGCACCGTCAGCTCCGTATGTTCGTTATCTTGTGAAAAAAGTGAAAGATACTGGCATCCTCATCGATAAGCCAAAGCGTGAAAAGCCAAAAATAGTGCGTACACCCGAGAATATTGCTGCTGTGGCAGAAAGTGTGCGTGAAGCGCCATCAACATCAATTCACCGTCGTTCTCAAGAATTGAACATTTCGGAGGCATCATTGGGACGAATTTTGCATAAAGACCTTGGTATGACGCCATACAAAGTCTAAATGGTTCAGGAGTTGAAGCAAACTGACCATCCAAAGCGTTTTCGCTTCGCTAAGTGGGCCTGCGATCGACTTACAGAAGATGCCGATTTTGCCAAAAAATCATTTTTCAGATGAAGCTCATTTTGATCTTGGCGGGTATGTAAACAAGCAAAATTGTCGCATTTGGGGCACAGAAAACCCGCACGCATACATTGAAAAGCCGATACACCCAAAACGAGTCACTGTTTGGTGCGGATTTTGGTCCAGAAGCATAATTGGGCCATTTTTCTTCGAAAATGAGCAAGGAGTGGCCGTTACAGTCAATGGCGATCGTTATCGGGCCATGTTGAACGAATTTTTGTTCACAAAAATTGAAGAGGAGGATATTGGCAACACTTGGTTTCAACAGGACGGTGCTACGTGCCACACAGCCGAAGCTACACTCGATGATTTGCGCCCTGTTTTTGAAGATCGCATTATCAGCCGCAGAGCTGATGTCGTTGGGCCACCTCGGAGCTGCGATTTGACACCGTTGGACTATTATTTGTGGGGTGCCCACAAAGATAAGTGTTACGCCAACAAGCCAGAGACAAATGACGCTTTAAAGGACAATATTCGTGAAGCCATTGGTGAAATATAGCTGCACTCAATTGACAATGTGCTTAAAAATTGGACCGATCGTGTAGGCTACTGCGTGGCCAGCCGAGGCAGCCATTTGAATGAAGTTATTATCCATTATTAACCGGAAGGATTGTACTTTCAAATAAAAAAAGAAATTTGAGATAATATTCAGTAGTTTTTTTTTTTATAGCATTTTCAAAAAAAAAAAAAAGTTATTTGGCGGACCCTTTATAATAGCAAGAGAGTTTAAAAAATGCAAAAAATGGTAAGAAAGGGTTCATTGACAATCTGAAGCTAAAAATTAAGCGAAAGAACACACGAACTAGTCAAGACGGTATTGAAATAATATTCTCTTTGCAGATGAGTCCAAAGTGGAAAAGACTAGACCCAAAATATAAAAATAAAACTGTTAAGTTTGGCTGCGGAAATATAATGATATGAGGTTCCTTCTCTTGCCAAGGAATGGATCTAATTGATCTACCTGAAATTGGATACATGCAAACTAAAAATTCATGTATCGTCTGGAAGGTTCAAAATGACAGTGCATTGCAATGACCCAAACACAATTCCAAAGTTGTAACCAAATTGCTACAACCTAAGCAGTTAGTGTATTGGAATAGCCAGCCCAATCAGCAGATTTCAGTCTAATAGAAAATCTATAGGAAATTATGGATCGGAGGCAGTTAATTCAGACTTTCAAAAAATTTCAATTGATATCATAAACAGTTTAATAGACTCCATCGGAGCTGTGAAAAACTGCAATCAATTGGCACTGAAATCAAAGTGATTTCGACCAAACTGATTTCGTTCTTTGATTTCAAAATGATTTCAGATTTCAAAATGAAATCTTGTCAAAATTGCAATATTTTGTGATTGCAATCATTTTGAAATCATTTTTTTTTAGAAATCATTGATTGCAATTAATTTAATTGCAATCAATTCGATTGCAATCAAATTTTAATTTTAATTGCAATCAATTCGATTGCAATCAAATTTTTGTGGAAATCATGCGATTTCAATGAATTGCACTGAAATCACAACTAAAGGGAAAGTTCTACGAAATAATATACACTTGGAATCTAGAATCTAGCGGTTTCCACTAGAATATGGTGGAAACCTCAAATTTTTGATGGAAACCACCAGATTTTAGTGAAAACCACTAAGTTATAGTATAAAACAACAGATTCTAGAAAAAACATCCACTTATATTTAACTCATTACTTTCAGCATTTTTTACATTAGTTAGCTCTCTATTGGCTTTTAATAGAAGTAACTTTTCAAAGTTACCATCTGAAAGCGATCCACGACGCGGATTATTTAGCAAAGTTGCAAAAGAAAATAACCTTTCTACTGCAGCTGATGACGGTAAAGGTGCGTTGAATTTCATAGATGTGGATTTCAGAATCGGATAACGATCAAGCATTTCAAACGATGTGTCTGTATCTGCTAGATAGGAACAAACTTTGCGTGACGTCATACGAGTAAGACGTAAAAAAAACAGAAAAGGGATGGGGGCTGGGATGGCGTAACCTTGTATACATAAACCTTGATATGAACAATTAATTTATTAGCAATTTGACACAAAACTGATTGCAATTAATAATTATGTTTACCAATTTTACAAAACTTTAAACTTCAAACAAAAATTTACATTGTTGGTAATTCAAAATTATCAGAGTCATCTTTGTTTCTAGAAGAAGGAGTTTTATTTGAAGCGAACGAAGATTTTGATTTTGATTATGATTTAATTTTGATTGCATTTGCTGGATTTGATTGCAATTAAAGTAATCAATTAATATATGAATTAATTTCAAAATATTGATTCAATCATTTCTGTCATATTGATTTCATGATTTCAAATTGAATGCAATCAAAAAATTAGCAATCATTAACGAGAAATCATGTGATTGCAATTAAATCGATTGCAATCGTTTACAGCTCTGGACTCCATGCATGTAAAGCAGTAGTAACAAATGATGGATACCCAAAAAACTAAAACCAAAAATAGAGGGAAAGTTTTCGATAATTATATAGTAAAGGTTTTCAACGTTTTGACAACAGCACAAAAATGAATACTTTTATATTTTTGTTTATATTTTTGCCAAAGTTAAGCTATTTTATGTTAATAGTTTTTCTTTTAATTTAGCTCGTAGTGTGTGTTTGTCTGCTTGTCTGCCGAGAAAAATTTGGATCGATTTTTAAAATTTAATTTTTTTTAACAAAGTACGCTTTTTTAAAAAAGGATTTGTTTAAGTAAATTTTTTAAAGTAAACTTTTTTTAAAAAAAAGTATCCTTTATGTAAAAAAATATATTTCTTTGAAAATTATCTGTCTTACAAAAGCACCTTTTTTAAAAAAGTACCATTTTATAAAAAGTAGCTTTTCTTAAAAAATATTTTTTTTAAATGTCTTTTTTTAGAGAATTACCCTCTTTTAAAGTGCCCTTCTTTAAAAATGAACCTCTTTTTTTTAAAAATTGTTTATCCTACAAAAGTACCAATTAAAAGAAAAAATACTTATCTCAAAAAGTACCTTTATTGAAAAATTAACTTTACCAAAAAATATCTTTTTTAAAAAAAAGTACCTTTCTTAAAAAGTTGCCTAAAAAATTAACTTTATCAAAAAGAAACTTTTTTAAAAAAGTACCTTTTCTTGGAAAAGTTCTCCTTCATAAAAAGTGTTTTAATTAACAAAATACTGTTTCTTAATAATGTACCTTTTTTAAAAAAACGCCTCTTTAAAAAAGTACTTTTTCTTAGAATTATGTTTTCTTCGCAAAATTTCTTTTTTTTAAGAAACCTGTCTTTTTTAAATAAGTATATTTTTTTAAGAAGAAGCTTTTATTAAAAATTACTTTTTTGTAATGTTTGATTTTGAAAATAATCGAACGACCGGTTTGATTTAATTTTATATAAATCATTATTTTCTTTCAACTGTTTTGATATTTTTTAATAGCAAATTTTCTTTTTTTATAATAAAAATGAGTTAGAAAGGTCTTTTAAATATATATTCATCTTAGCATGTTTAGAAGAAAATTTTTTATGAAATAAAATTAATAAGTTTTGTGCAGATGTTTTTAACTATCACAGGCACACTACTTTTACCGATCGAGTCTAAATCACCTTTTAGACGATTTAGTGGCATTTGACCGGTCGGCGTCTGTCAGTCTATGCTAACTAAAGGTCGCAATTATAAAATATATATTAAGATGAAATTTGGTTTTGAAGGGGGGGGGGGGGGTAAGATTTTAGAACTTTTTTTGCATTTCTCTTTCTAAATGTACAACATGTTGAGAGTGATGTGTCAAAATTTCAAGTAAATTGTAGCAAAGCTTAAGAAGATACAGTATTTCCAGCGGCCGGCCTCATACGGAATATCATATAAATCAGTTTTTAAAAAACTTTAATTCGATTTTCTCGCAAATAAATGTTCAAAGTCCGTGAAGATCATAACTCAAAATCTACTTGACCGATTCTTTTGAAATTTTGCACAATATATCTACACATAAATCATCAGGTAACCACGAAGAGTTTTTTTATTTTCCATTTTCTTCCATATTTTTAACAACAATTTCGCGAAATTGTATAGCAAAATTCGTGTTTTTCACTTCAAAATGCTGCAAAAAGAATTGAAAAAAAATCTTCGTCAATTCTTCAGGAAACATGTCGCCTTTTAAACGCATTTCGATTTTTTTTATTTCACATGATCTGGTAACGGGTTATAATGTTCACCGCAAAAATTGAAAATTTTCTCAAAGATTCTTTACATGTTATGCTATAACGTGTATATGAAATAAATAATCCAACATTATTCATGTCTTCAAAAAGGAATTATGAATATATGTGACGGTGATCTGTTTTGCTCTGCACTGTAGCAAAAGAATTTCTGTTACAAGCAGAATAAGAAAGAAGAAAAAAAAAATAATAACCTTGATCTTGAAATTATTTTCAAGTTCAAGTATGTACATATAAACAACACCTTATATGGTAATATGTTGATGGCATTTTTTTTGGCAAACTGATTTATCGCGTGTTTTTTTCTCTTCATTGTGTTGTATTAAACCATGAACACATTCATATGCAATCATGCTGGTCAAACCACGTATTTTCTTGTATTGATCTCACTTGCTCTCATAGTCATATACGAATGCATATGAATGTTCTCAACGAATTGGTGGTGATTTTGTTTTTAATAAACAGGTTTTTATCTGCAGATGAATGAATGAATATGAGAAGGTTTAATGTAATAAATTTAAATCGAGGAGTTGAAATGTGACCATGAAAGAATTAGGTTGAGGAAAAACCTCCGAAAGTTTAAAGTTTAAGAAAAAATTAAGTTTAAGAAAAAAATTAAGTTAAGAAAATTTAAGCAAACTGAGTGTTACTTATAATTAAAGTGAAAGTTTAAAGACAAAAAAAAAAATAAGATAAAAAAAAAAAAATATTTTAAGACAAGAAATTAAAATTAAGTAAAGAAATTTAAAATCTAAAGACAAAATTAAGTAAAAATGTAAAAGTTAAGACATTAAACAAAAAATTTAAAAAAACATACAGCTCAAGTGCCTGCACGTTTAAAAAAATAAAATAAAATAATCCAGAGAAAAAAAAGGATTCAAGTTTTGGGAGTTGAAGATTAATTGTTGACAAGAAAGGTTGAGGAAAAACCTTAAAATTTAAAATTAATAAAATGTAGTTTTAAGAGTTGAATTTTGATAGTTACAAAAGAAGGTTGAGGAAAAACCTCTTAAAATTAAAAATGTAGTGTTAATTTTAGAAACTTTAAGAAAAAAAAAAATAACTTTCTTTTTTTTCGTAACAGAAATTGTGTGATAATTTTTTTTCTGAATAAAAGAAATTTAAAATTTTTGTTTGTGATATAAAAGAAGAGAAAAAAAAACTAAAATATTTTTACTGTGAAAAAGATTGCAAAATAGTCGGTGGCGTCTTAAATTACAAAAAGAAATTGTTTCAAATAAATTCGAAAACAAAATGATATTAATGTTTTTTGGGTTGACCATATTTTTTTATAAAAAAAAAAAATAGATTGTATAAAAGAAAACACACTTGAATAACAGTGCCTAAAATTACAACAAAAACAATTTAAAAGAAGGAAATCTAAAATAAACCAATTATTCAAAAACCACAATAAAATCCATAACCATCACGGCTAACATATCAACACAATCAAGGTGAATATAGTTTAAGCTAAGACGTCCTACGTTGAGTACAGTACCGTTCAGTTGTTAAATATTTTATATCATTATAATATCAATAAATAATTAATAATTAATTATAAAGATATCTTAAAACAAAAATATGAATTTATATATAAACGAAACTCGTCAAAGGAAACAAATTTGTATACATACTTATTCCTATAATAAATTAGAAAAAAAAAATTAAAATTTTTCCGAAATATAAAACTATTCCTAATAATAAAAGTTCTCTACAGTTTTCCTTAGATTGAAAAAATTTTCCTGTAAATATTAAATTAAGCTAATATTTGTCTAATGATAAAATCAAACAAAACCAAACAAAAAAAAAATATATATATATATTTTCTATTGTAAGAAATTCTCTAATTAAAAAAAAAATTTGTATAAATATCAAATTTTGTGAAAAAAAAAAAAAAAACAATAATTTTTCTAATTATGAATCAAAATTTTTCTAAATATAAATTTGAACTAAAATTTAACTAAAAATTTTCTAAATTAAGAACTTTGCTAAATATAAAATTAATCTAAAAATTTTCCTAAATAAAAATAAAATTGAGCTAAAATTAAAAATTATAATAAGAAATATAATTTAGCTAAAAATAAAATTTTGCTAAAATTTTCCTAAAACAAAATTTTGCTAAAATTTAAAAATTCTCCTAAAATTAAATTTACCTAAAATTAAAATTTTGCTAAGCTTATAATGTTGCTAAAAATAAAAATTGGCTAAAAATTTAAAAATGTTTCTAAAATTAAAATTTTTGCTAGAATTAATTTAAAAATTAAAAACCTTAAAATGAAGGTTCAATAAAACTTGTATATACCCAATGTAGAAAACCAAACCAAACCAAACTCTTTTCATTTAGTGGGTTACCTCCAATTAAGATGGAGTCGAGGTAACATGGTAGGGAGGGCAAAAGGGGCAGAACACCTCGTCCCCAATCCCAAGGTAAGTATGGCCATCCGTCCCATTTAGCGTCCGTTTTTTGACAGTTGTTTTTTTTAATCGCACGTGAAAATCTGTAGTGCGGTTTCCCTGGGCCTGAGCAAGACCCCACCCATCCGGCGAGCTAGGCCCCTACGCCAGCACGTGCGACCAGCAAAGGCTCAGGGAAACGGAAGCGGATCTTCCACAAACGCCGCACCATTACATATACGACTTTTTAACTTTTAGAACCTTAACTTAACCTTAAGCTTTTATCGTGTATATTTTGAAGTCTGTAGGGTGACTTTAATTTATTGCTTTTTTTCTGTTAAATGTATCCATATATTACTAGCTTATTCAAATAAAAATATTCTAAAATTTCTTACCATTTTAGTATTAATGGCAATGAATAATATAAAATTTTTTTGAATTAGGGATCAAACTTTAGGTTTAAACGCAGACCTGTTGTTAAATAATGAATTTCATTTGTGTTCTAGAGGAATTTAGGTAACTTATAGTTTTAAAGTGGTAGCCTTACCCGGCATTGGTTGTTATATAGACTTAAAACCACATGTGGATGGTATTGAAGATTCGGCACAGCCGAATTTAACACTCGTGCTTGTTAAATCTATAAACGCATATTCCCTGATATTAAATCCAACATAATATATGTAGTTTTAATTGTAGAAAATTTTTGTATTCTTTTTGTAATACTCATTTTTTCCTTTTAGGAATACTTTTTTTTAATTAAAAGCATCGCCCGATTTTTTTTTTTTTTTTTGTTAAATTAGTAAATTAGTAATATCTTTTAAAGATTTAAAATTGAAATAAGAGATTCTGCGAATTGATTTTATATCTAATTCTTCAATTTTCCTGTAAAAACACCTAGAGACAGAGTCCTTTTTATCCTTCGTAAAACGAAAATTTTCAATGTTTTCAATGGAAATGTAATTCAATTTGATTTCTATAACTTTTGTCGGTGCTTAATCAAACGGATTTGAGAGCGGGCAAATATGCTCATAACTTGTGGTAACGAAGCATCTGGCGGAAGTCATTTTAAATACCGTTTTGCCCAACTCATCATAGTCGCTATTTATATATTTGATAAAATTAAGGCCAAAATTATATAAATGTTGTTCAAATATATTTAAGTACAATTTTGGTTTACTTGAAATTGGTTTGAAAATCGCTAAAATGATTAAGTTGGCATGCCGTGCTTCTTTGTCAGTGTGTAGATTAGGCACAATACAATTAAGCGAAACAAAACATCTTCCTAGGTAAGAAATTTGGTTGAAATCTCTTTACTTTTTTCAATTAGAACATCGTATATTTATTGGCTTCATCGACAAATTTTTTTACTTTTTTCAATAAAGTTAATGAAGTGCTAATTTGATCAAATGTTATTTTCTTAAAGTAAATATAAACAAGATTTTCTTCAAACGAATGAACAACAATTCGTTGCTCATATTTATTTATCGGTTAGCGTCTGTTAGCGTTTTAATTAGATGAGAGCCTTATTGCATTACACAAATAAAAATTAAGCAACTAAATATTCAGCATTAATTGATAGTTTTGTTTATTGCGCTATAAAAAGCGGTGGTATCATTCAAGAGACAACACAGAAGATCGATCAAAAGTTGTTCTCATATTACCTAGCATTTAATCATTAGATTACATATGTATATAAAATATATGAAATTTTGTCTGGCACTAGCTGGATTTAGTATTTAAGTTTAAATTTTAAGATTTGAATAACTTACTGTTAGTTCACAAACCTATGTGAAGATTCAATAAATAAAGATGAGCTACAAAAAAAAAAAAAAAAAAAAAGTAAGAAAATACGATACCTATACCATGGTTAACTGACCCTATCTCTGCGGTCCAACTAATTGGATATAGAAAATAAGCATAAACCAAATTTGAGTGCCATTGTTATAAATTTTTTTGGCTGCAGATATGAAAAAGTTCATATCGGGTGTTATATTTATATGAGGAGTATATTGAAAAATGGACCGATCCAGACCATATTTGCGAAATTCACTTATATTTTGAAAAAATATACACAAACCAAATTTGAGAAAAATCTGTGCAATATTTAGTTTTTTTATAGATTTAAGTGAAGATCGGGAAGCAGCTCTATATGGGGCCTATGACTAAGAATTGTCCCATATGGATTTTTTTTTTGGATTACTGATTAATGGATACAATAAACACATACAAACCCAATTTGACTAAGATCTATGTGATAGATTGGATCTTATGGCAATTTATGTCGATTTTATAGGGGTGATTTGTATGGGGACTAGATCTGAACATGTACCGATCTGAACATGTACCACCAATTTCAACAGCGTTCATCCTATGGTCGATGGAAGCACATATACCAAATTTGATCGAAATAAATTCATATTTGCGACCTGTAGTTTAATTAAAAGGTGTACATGGATACACAGACGGACGGACGGACGGACGGACGTACGGACATCGTTAAAACGACTCAGAAAGTGATTCTGAGCCGATCGGTATAATAAAAGATGGATCTAGGTCAAATATTTTTGGTATTTACAAACAGAAGCACAAAGTCATTATACCCAAACCACATATTGGTATAGGGTATATATATTACCTAGCATGACTAAGGTGATCAACTGGGCCTAAGAATAACAATCCCTTTGGAGGTCTCGGTACTTCCAGCCAAAGAATGGCTGTCGCACTTGTAAGACAGTTAAAATTTTAGAACTGTTTCAAAATCGAATCTACAATATATAAAAATCTTAAGATACCGCGTTTTAAGATTAAAATAAATAAATGAGTTCATAGTTTTTGAGTAAAAAAAGTTGCTATTTTCTTTTACCAAAAAAAGAATTAAAAATCTGGCATCCACACTATATATAACTACAAGTAATTCACTTTTTGAATATAAATATTTGTTCTCATTGATTATCAATGTAAATTTAAATAAGCGTAATTTCGATATTATATATCAGCATCCACATGATAATCGAGTAATATTCAATCAAGGGCTACTTATATGATACTCCACATCATAAGTTGAGGGACAGTCTTTCATGTCAAAGCGGTCAGATATCAGCCAAGGTTGTCGTCGTCTTATATGGACTTGAAAACAAATGAAAATTAAGTGAGATCGTTAGATATTTTTTGTCTTAAGATTCACATGGCATATGTTCAAAAAGGTCCCATTACTACCAATTCTCAATTGTTCCAAAAGAATTTTTTTGTTATTACTGCTGAAGTTACAACTTTTTTCCGTGTGGTTTTAAGTAACTTTTAAAAATTGTCAAAAAATTTTATTATGAAAGAACTATACTTTCAAACAGAAATGATGATTCTCCAAAGTAATATTTTGAATTATAAACTGAAACAAAAAACTTTAATAAAGAAAAAATAAAAAATGATATTCACAAATTGACATTAATGAGTTAAATTAGGTTTATATTGAAGAAAGAAATGGAAAATTATATATTGAACATGAACAATAAAAATTAGATAGTAGTTTGATGTGCTTTGGAAATGATTCCAAAATGTAGATTATCAGCATATTATACGAGTATATGATAAAATATAAACTTAAAAATAAATTTTCTTAGAAACGTACTCTTTTCTTAAAAAATACGTTTTCTGATAAGTATAGATTTTCTTAAAAAGTACCTTTTAAAATTTTTTTAAATAAGCACCATCCTTCAAAATTTATCTTTTCTAAAGAAATGTACCCTTTTAAAAAAATTATCTTTTCTTTAAAGTGCATTTCCTTAAAAAAATATATTAAAAAAAAGACATTTTCATAAAAAAAGCGAATTTTTTAAAATAAAAAAAATATAAAAGTACCTTTTCTTGAATAATTACCTATTCTTAAGAAATTTAATTTTCTTAAAAAGTATATTTGGTTTTAAAAGTACTTTTTTAAAAAAGCGCATTCTCTAAAAATGTATACAAAGTATTTTTGGATTAAGAATGTAAATTTTCTTAAGATATTACCACTTTTATTTTTCCGGAAAAGTTTAAATTTTAATAATTATCTTTTCTTGAAAGACTAAGTTTTCTAAAAATAAAGTACTTCTATTGAAAAATTAAATTCTCTTAAAATAAATTTTTCCAAACAAAACCACCTTTCCTTAAAAAAATACGTTTTATTTAAAAGGTACCCTTTCTTAAAAAATTGTCTTAAGAAAATTTTTTCTTAAAAGTGTATATTTTCTATAAAAAGTACAATTTTTTAAAAAATTTAGAGTTCTTCAAAAAGTAACTATTCCTAAAATGTACGTTTTCTTAAAAAAGTTCCTTTTTATAAAAATTAAATTTTCTTTAAAAATTACGTTTTCTTAAAGAAGTGAATTTTCTTAAAGAAGTAACTTTTCCTAAAAAAATAATATTTTTTAGAAATCACATTTTCTAAAAAAATAGCTGTTTGTAAAAAAGTACTTGTTTTTAAAAGTGTCTTTTCTTAAAAAAGTAATTTGGATGCAGAAAGTTCTTTTCTTAAAATACTGCCTTTTCAAAATTTTTATTTTTCTTGAATAGTATATATCTTTTCTTAAACGACTAAGTTTTCTAAAAAAAGTACTTCAATCAAAAAATTAAATTTTTTTAAACAAGTACCTTTTCTTCAAAAAATAAAAATTTAATAAATAAAAAGTGTATTTTTTATAAAAGAATTATATTTCTTCAAAAAGTAACTTATCCTGAAAAGTTTTTTTCAAAGTATCTTTTCTAAAAAAGTACATTTTCTTTAAATATTATGTTTTCTTAAAGAGGTGAATTTTCATAAAGAATTACCTTTTCTTAGTAAAGTATATTTTTTAAAAAAAATAAGTTTTCTTTAAAAGTTCCTTTTCTTAGAAAGTCTTCTTTTATTAAGAAAAGTACCTTTTATTAAAAAAGTACCTTTTATTAAATAAGTACCTTTTATTAAAAAAATTACCTTTTATTTAAAAAAGTACCTTTTTATTTAAAAAAATTATATTCTGTTAAATTGGACGTTTTTTTTAATAAATGCCTTTTCTTATAGAAGAACCCTTTCTTAGAAAAATATTTAGTTTTTAAACGTTTCATAAAAAATTGCTTTGTCTTAAAAAGTACCTTTTCTTAAAAAAGTAAATCTTTTCAAAAAGTATATTTTCTTAAAAGTAATATTGCTTTAAAAAAGTAAATTTTTTTATAAAATTCTTATTTTTCTTAAAAGGTGCCACTGGATAAAAAACTAGCTTTTCTTCTGCAAGGTAAACCACCTGTACTTAAAATAATTTTTTAGCCATTTTCAAAAAGTGCTTATTTAAAAAGAAAAGATTTTTTCTTAAAAAAAGTACGTTCTTCAAACGTTTTCTGTTAATAGAACCTATTCTTAACATAGTACGTTTTAAAAAGAGTACCTTTTTTAAATAGTATTTTTTCTGTAAAAAATTTCTTTTGATAAAAATTCCTTTTTCTTAATATATTTACTACATTTTTAACCTTCTATAAATCGTTTTGAAAAGTACCTAGTTCCAAAAAGTCCGCTTTCTTAATTGTTTAATAAAAGAACTTTTACTTTTTAAAGAAATTTTACTTTCTTAAGAAAAGGAACTTTTGTTAAAAGGTACATTTTCCTAAAAAAGTACCCTTTCCTATAAAAGTGCCCTTTCATAAAAAAGTTCCCTTTCGTAAAAAGTATCCTTTCTTAAAATGTACACTGTCTTAAAAAACTACACTTTCTTAGATAAGTATTCTTTCTTAAAAATATTCCCTCTCCTGAAATAGTTAACAATAATTTTTTTTTCTTAAAAAATTATTTTGATGGTGGCCGCTTACAACAAACTAGACCAGCTCAACACAAACTCATTGCACACTGTTCTCAGGCAAGTGTAGGGTACAATAATTTCACTTAATCAAATAATCTAAACTAACATACTAGTTAAGTATATAAAGCTTTTGCTATCTTTGCAAATCAACAATTTTAATCAAACGTAGTCAGCGTGAATGTTTTGAATGCAAAACATGATAAAATTTAAGTGTTTTCTTATACTGATTGTTGCAGTACAACAGATACTGGCAAAACAACAATTAATTATAGCCGAAGATGGTCGCAAGTATTTGCTTGAACGGGAAGAAAAGGTAAAAAGAAAATAAACTAAATTTATTTTGAGCTGGGTACAATTTATGAACAATTCTAGAAATGACTTTGTTTACAATAACAATTTTAATTATTTAAAGTTAAACTGTTTTTGATTTAACAAATCATTGGGGAGTTTATCAAATTAACTAAAAGAATTTTTTAAAATCTAAAAAATTTTTCTAAAACACACGCATTTGTATTTATTAATATTCAGTTTAACTGGTTTGAGGCATCTCTGCAATGTACCTCCAGAAGTTTGAGACTTGCAGTCATTGACAATGAGTCGAAAAACAATGCTTTGGTGAAAACATTGAAAGCTGGCGGTAAGTTCAAGAAAATCCATATTCCATCCGATTGTATTGATTTTCATAATTTAAGGTATTAATCGCATTTGGATTAACGGGGTCCTAAGTAGTGTTAGCGGTCAACATCGTTTCTATTGGTTTAATACGGGCGCTGAATTTGATTTCACATTTTGGAAGCCAAATGAACCAAACGGTAATGGTGAGGAGCACTGTGTTCATATGGACTGGACCGATTATCGCTGGAATGATAATAATTGTGTCCGAAACAAATTGGGTTATATATGTGAAGAATACTAAAATTATTTACGAATTATTAGATCAATTGATATTAATTAATTGTTATACTTTGATCGGAAATGAAAAAAAAAACATTTTTTTTAATAATTAGCTTTGGTAATTAGTTTTGCACAATACAACATTGTGAGTAACCTGGTTAATTGTTGGTAATTTAGAACTGAGACAAGAAGTTTTCACCATATTACAACTGTAATTTCTAAAATTTATGCTTTTTTTGCAATATATAGGACTGTACCCATAAGTTCTTTTTGTACCAATCTCGTTAAGGCAAACGAACACATCATCCACTGAATTTGTTTTGCAATTTTCGCTTCAGTACTTCTCGTAGCTGTTTCCTGAGAGCAGTATAATGAATTAGAATCTGACCTCAGAACTAATCTTAAGAACTTACTAATCTTAGAACTAATCTTAATTAAAAAAATTAATGAAAAATAGTTCGATGTTTAGGTTAAGATAAATTTGGCTGATCAATTTTAAAAATATGGAAGATCGATTTTAACACCAGACCCGGATTCAGCGCTCCAAAAGAAAGCGTACCTTGATCTCAGGGTCTGAAGCTTTATCGAGTATCTGTTTTTTTTTTTTTTTTTTTTTTTTTGTAAACGATTGAACTGAACACGCTATAGGGACGTTTTGACCGAAAAGAACAGATATCTGAAAAGGACGAATACTACCAAGATCTGTTAAATAAAAATAATTCTAAGCGAAATTCTGACTACAGATGTTGATACGACGAAACAAAAACCATTGGAATGGTACATTCTGTTACCAGGGTCTAAGAGTTATCGGCCTTTTTTATTTTAATCGAACAAGTTCACATCATAAATTCTTTTCCAGTGGCCAGTTGGACATATTTCGGATTAAATTTGGAGCATGCATGCTATTAAATTAAGCTTAACTACTACATATTTAGTCAGGATGGCTGGTTGAAAATAAGATGCCAATCTGTTCCCAGGATAAGTATAGAGATTTCAATTTAGTACAATCCCTTCTATTGAAAGAGGTTTTGCTGGAGGACTTTGGTTTTTGAAGGCTAAAAATTTAAGCAGAGGCATTTCAATAAAAAAAAATATGTAAGAAAATTATAGTCGGTCTAGACCGACTATAGGATACCCTATACTATGCGTTTAGAGACCCTATCTCTTAGGCCCAACTAACTAGATATAGAAAATAAGCATAAACCAAATTTGGGTGGGATTTTTATTAATTTTTTTGGCTGCAGATATGAAAAAGTTCATATCTGATGCTATATCTTTAAGGGGACTAGGCCCAAACATGGACCGATCCTGACCATGATTGGTAAAGTCTCTTGTATTTTGCAAAAATATATACAAACAAAATTTGAGAAGAATCAGTGCAATATTTTTGTTTTTTTGATAGATTTAAGTGAAGATCGCGAAGCAGCTCTATATGGGGCCTATGACTAAGAGTTGTCCCATAGGGATTATTTTTCGACTGCTCATTAATGGATGTAATAAATGCATACAAACCCAATTTCAGTAAGATCTATATGACAATTTGGATTTTATGGCAATTTATGTCGATTTCATAGGGGTCATTTGTATGGGGGTTAGGTCCAAACATAGGCCGATTCAAACCAATTTCAACAACTTTCATCCTGTGACCGACAGAAGCTTACATACACAATTTCGTCAAAATATATTCATAATTGCGACCTGCAGTTTGATTACAAGGTCTACATGGACACACAGACGGACGGACGGACGGACATCGTTAAATCGAATCAGATAGTGATTCTGATTCGATCGGTATAATAAAAGATGGGTCTAGGTCATATATTTTTGGTAGTTACAAACAGCAGCTCAAAGTCATTATACCCAAACCACATAGTGATATAGGGTATAATTAACATAGCTTTCAGCAAATTATGTTATGGTGCAGCGTCTACATACGCGGCGGCTAATTCTTGTATGTAAGTCGGCCAACAAACCTCGAAAGGCTAATCATTCTACAGAATACATCAGATGCAACGATAGAAAGAAAACTGCTCGTCACGCATTCAACAAGATAGGTGACCAGAAAACACAGGTTTAAATATACAGGAAACTGTAAAAAGGTAATGAAGCTACTGAAGCCTAATATTTTCTTTCTGAGGACACACCATATGATACAAAATATATGATACATTTAAATCCAGTCTGCATGTAAGATCCGCATTCTATATTAACCTAAATATGATTGCGGTCTAACAACAATCCGACCTGTCGTAAAAATGGTGTTAATAGTTCGAAGAGAATACTTTGGTGGAAAGTGGCCAGCCGATCTTCTGCTTTACCTGTTATTGTCGATAGAAGGTTAGTATCCCAATGAATTGTTAATGGCTGATTATTTTCTGTAAACTTTTGCATAATTTTTACACTTTGAGTTTTTCTTAATTGTGCTCTTTGCTGACTTATGGAGAAACGGTTTAAAATGTAATCAGATGGTTTAAGTCCAATGGCATCATCCACAACTGCTACCAATAAATGAAGAGCATCTCTCTGGCTTAACTTTAATTTGTCCAAAACTGCAGCAAGTCTTGGTGTTGAAATACTACATTGTTGTGACGAGGTTCTACAAAGGCGTTTTACTTCTGGGGAAGTTATAGAAAATTTTTTTTCGATCGGCAGGCTATAATTGCTTCAGCTCCAGGCTTAGAGCAAATAATAGATATGCCTGATATTCCTTCTGGGACCGGAAGGGAAATCTCTTCTGCGGTTTATGACGCGCTGGGGGACAAAAATATTTTGATGAAAACAGAAGCGTTTGTTTTTGATACGACATTGTAGAATACTGGTCGGTTTAAAAGTGCATGTAAAAAAAAATCCTGATGAAGAAAATATTTATAGATTTTCATAGAGGGTCAATTTGACATCAAGAGTACCCCACGGGCTAATTTCAGAAAATAAGTCCAGAATATAACTTTCTAGAATTATTTATATGTTATCAGCAAGTTTCGTCGAAATCCTTCCACAAATATATACTATTTCAATATTTTCTTTAAAAAAAATGTAAATCTCCTTAAATTTGACTTTTAACCTTAAAGAGGGACAGTTTATGGTGTTTAGATTTTACCCCAATTTACAAGACTAAGAACCTATATCAATTACTGTATTATTTTGATAAAAGATATTTGAAATATGAAAACACCAAAAAGATGTAGCCTAAAAGTTGCAAAAGTACGAAAAATCACATTTTTCTTCAAATCCGCTGAAATAAAACGCTGCCCTCGCCAAATTAAGAACAGGATAGCTACAATATTTGGCGCTTTTAATTACATGTATTTTGTTAATACGACTTTAGAGTCCAATCGTTGATTGCGCAAAATTTCTTGAACAAAATTTTTGAAAAAGTAAAATTTGAGATTTTGAAATAGTGCTAAAAATACGTACCTTTTTGACATTAGTTTGTAACGACATAACAATAGAAGAGATGCAAAAGACTTTACGTAAGATCATCATGGGATCAGGGGAATGGAAAAATATTGTTGTTGTAAATTATTTCAATGTCTTTAAAAATGTGAGCTCGATTTTCTTAATCAAGTGGTCTGCGGCGCATTTATTGCCTGGGGAAGTTGATATACCTTGGCTGTTTTTCAACCAATTATAAATTTTGTTGTTTTATTAAAAAGATAATTTACTCTTGATTATGGTTTATTAATTAATTTAATTGAAACCCAATTATTAATATCAAAATTTTTGAGAAAAATTATATTTTTTGATAATTTTTACAAATAAATGCATATTTGAATTTTGAACTCAATGAGCTGCCAGAAAGCATTATCCGATTTTACTCAAATTTTGCGCACTAAAGTTTTAGATCCAGTGTCACAATAATCCGACCCGCACACCTTAAGATTAGACCAATATTTTTTTTTCATACAAACCGCTCTCATCCTACTGTCCATACGTCAAAAATATTACGCAGATTCTTTTAAATTTGGCTTATATATGTTTTTGAGAGAAGTAAGTGACTTTACTTAATATGGCCATGTTCGGTTTATTTTTTGATCAACTTCCCATATAATATCACATATGAATTTTTTCAGAGCTGCACCCCACAAATTAATTACAATTTCATGAAAATGTGGTTTATATTATGCTTATTTTATATGCTCAGCAAATTTAGATCTAAGAGCCTCTCTCGAAGCTTTTGTATAACACTAGTCAACAAGATTTTTGACTGGAGCAACCAAATGTCTTTCCCATGTTAATTTGGTGAGTTGAATTCGAATCTGTAATTGGTTTTTCTCTATCACGTCAGGCTTTCGAGACACAAAAAAATGTTTTTATTTGTTTTTGACATAAAAAATCATTAGTTGTATTTAAAAATCAATGAATTTTCAAAAGTGAATGGAGCTATTCGAACGTCGTTTGTTGGTTCGTTTTCACTAATTACAGTCCAGCAATAGTCTCCCATCATGCTTTTGCCCCAAAATCCTTGAGAATTTCTTTCAATTTTCATTCTATCTTGGTGAGCACGCTCCCCCCGTTTGTCGCTCACCGCACCTAGGTTTTGTGGAAAAACTCTGAATACGAATGAAGAAAATGTATTTTGAGTGACACTCGGGCATCCAATTCGTGAAAATTTTTCAATAATTCAGAAACAATTTGTCTGTAGTTTTCACTCTTATTGTTCCCAAGAAAACTATCCACGTTGCTATTGAAAGATTTCAAGGCTGTATATTTTTTCTCCAATAAATATTGTGAAAAATTGTCATCATTCAATAGCTTCCTGAAATTTTAGGAAAACCCGCTAACAAATATTTAAATGCTGCACCATCTTTGTCCAGAGCCTTGACAAAGTTCTTAAAAAGGCCCAATTTTATGTGCAGCGGCGGAAGAAGAACGTCATTTGGATCAATTAATGGTTTATTAGAAATGTTTTTTACTCAGTTCTTTTTGGCCACTCTGTTCTGACGTAATGATGACATGTAGCGCGACTATCCCATAGATAAAGGAAACAACAATATTTTGTGAAACCTCCCTGCATACCAGTCAACAAACCAATGACCTGAAATAATAATTATTTTTTAAATAAACCATCAACATCAACCATCAATACAGCAAAGAATAAAGTGTTCATTATTATAAAGTGAATCTAAATCGATCGATATAATTAAAGGAGGATCTAAGTGAAATTAATATCAGCTCTTACTCAATATACCCTAACCACAGCGTGGTGTAGGGTGTAAATAGTCGCTGTTAAATTTGCAGACTGTTTTTCGTTTTTTTGTTTCCTACTGTAAGTTCTTAATGAATTCAATATTAATTATAATAAAAATGCAACGATCATTTCAATATTTTGTTTATCGTTTGGTAAAATTTGTAGCTACATTTCCATTAAAATACCACAGACTGGATACTGGCGACAAGACCACAAAAGATACACTTTAAACTTCTATATGGTTAGTTAAAATGCATGTATTATTTGGTTTGTATATATTTTTGTGGTATGTTCCTCAATGTACACATCAGCGTGGTCTGACATTCGAAAAATGCACATTTCGTAACTTGTCTTGGAAATAAAAGCAGTCGTACACATAATAGAAAATACCGTCCAATAAAAAACCAAATATTTTATTACACACCAACCAGATGATATATCGCACGGGTTCCTCTAAAGCGGATCAACTCAAAATTTGAAAATTTTCAATAGAGGCAAAGAACTTTTTTTTTTTATATTTAATGCAAAATTTAAAAACAGTTTTTTCATTGTAAAGAAATGTGAATAATAAGTATACATTGGTAGTTGTACCGTTATATGAATTTGTGCTGATGTTTGTAACTACCAAATATATTTGACCTAGATCCACATTTTATTATAACGATCGACTCAGAATTGAATTGTAAATGTTTTTGCAAAAAATAAGTGACGTTACTAAATATGGTCAGGATCAATCCATTTCCCGACCTAGTTCCTTTATATATAGCATCCGATATGAACTTTTTCATATCCTAAGGTAAAAAATTAACAATGTGGGTCAAATTTTGTTTATGCATATTTTTTATACCCTATACCACTATGTGGTTTGGGTATAATGACTTTGTGCAGCTGTTTGTAACTACCAAAAATATTTGACCTAGACCCATCTTTTATTATACCGATCGAATCAGAATCATTTTTTGAGTCGATTCAACAATGTCCGTCCGTCCGTCCGTCTGTGTGTCCATGTAAATTTTGTAATCAAACTGCAGGTCGCAAATATGAATATATTTTGACGAAATTTGGTACATAAGCTTCCATTGACCATGGGATGAACGCTATTGAAATAGGTGAGAATCGGTCTATGTTCAGACCTAGCCCCCATACAAATGACCCCTACGAAATCGACATAAATTGCCAAAAGAGCGTCGTATAAATCTTAGTCAAATTGGGTTTATATGTGTTTATTACATCCATTAGTGAGTAGTCCATACGTATGGACAACTCTTAGTCATAGGCCCGATATAGAGCTGCTTCCCGATCTTCACTTAAATCTATCAAAAAACGAAAATATTGCACAGATTTTTCTCAAATTTGGTTCGTATATATTTTTTCTAAACATAAGTGACTTTACCAAATATGGTCAGGATCGGTCCATTTTCCGACCTAGTCCCCATACAAATATAGCATCCGATATGAACTTTTTCATATCTGCAGCCAAGAAAATTAATAAAAATGCCATTCAAATTTGGTTTATGCTTATTTTCTATATCCAATTAGTTGGGCTTAAGAGCTAGGGTCTCTAAACGCATGGTATAGGGTATCGTATAGTCGGTATAGACAAACTGTAATTTTCTTACTTGTTTTTTTTTTTTTTTTTTTTTGTGAAAGAGTAGCGATGTAAGATTCCAGAGTGGGTAGATATGACCACTGTACATCGTTTTCTTGAAAAAATTTAAGATTTAAAAATTTTGAGTTAACTCCTTTAAAGGAGCCGGTGCGAAATATCTGAAGCAAAAGACATGGATCATTTCGTGATCTTGCTCCTTTTAAAATGACAAACTTGTATAGTTATGCTTGGCGTATAATGCCGCCCTTGGTGTATAAAAGAGCGGAATCTTGTCAATATTATGAAAATCTATTCTTCATCATATCAGGACAATAGTTGGTCAATAATATAGTTTCAAACTTTATTCATTTTAGAATCTTTAAGATTTCTAGAGTTTACATTAGATTTATTTAAACTTTTTTATAAATAATTTTTTTTTTTAGTTATTCCTTTTACTTGCAATCTATCTTACAACATTAAGCAAATTTAATATTAATTAAAACATAACATAATTATTAATCTTTTGTAAGACCAATAATATTGTAATTTTTATGAGATCACAATTTAAATATTTGTCAAAATTAATGTTAATGTTACATAATTACATTTTTTATATTATTTTTTTACAATTATTTTCCGAAAGGGAGGTCAAGAATATGAACTCCTTTTAATCTCTTAATTTCATTTGAATCATGTAATAATGACATAGCTAGCGGATTAATATGATCACTTAACCTTTGTTATCGGTTTATGTAATTACATATTTCTTTTTTTTTGTTTTTGGAATATACAAATCTGCAAAGTTTCGTTTCTGACAAACCATGGCGCGTTGGCAGTCATTCATAGTGTTTTTGATTGAAATCGTTGAAGGATTTCCATATTAGAGTCACTTATTGTACCCCAAAGTTGAATTGGGTAAGTCCATACAGGTTTTAATATTGTTTTATAAATAATGACTGCATTTTGTAAATTTACTTGTGATTTCGGATCCAGTAACCGATACATCCGTTTTAACTTGTTGTCAACTTGAGAGCTTTTATTTTTCACATGATCTTTCCATGTAAGTCTCCTATCTATACAAATGCCTAAGTAATTGACGTTGTTTTTTTTCGGAATTGTCACACCGTTATGATTGACAGCCGGACAATCACCACATTTTAGAGTGAATTTAACGCGTGTGAATTTTTGTTCATTTACTTTAATATTCCAATCTAGCGATTTGAATCTATTAATTGTTTTATTTTTATATTCCTTATATTTTATATAATTTCTTAACAAAATAGCAGTTCCGCCACCTCTGATAGCATTGGATCTATCTCTCCGAATCATCTCGTAATTATAAAAAAATATTTTATGTTTTGAACTAAGTTTTGTTTCATTGAGAAGTATAATATCTGGTTTATTATTATTAATAAAATGATACAGATCGTATCTTCTACTTAGTCTAATAAAAGAGTTAATACTTCATGAAGATTGTTTTTATTTTTAAGTATATCAGCAAAACTAATATTGTTATTTAGGAAGGTTCCCTGTTTGTTGACTCATTTTTGTTGTAGCATTTGTTTTTGATTTTTCAGTTTTTGTTGTAATGCCTTATATTTTTCGCAATCTTTGTATGATGCAGGGTGCCCATATTTGTTGCAGAGAACGCAGAACAGCTTTTCGCGTTCATTATCAGAAATTTTAACATTGCATACCGTAGTATCGTGATTTTGATCGCATTTAACACACCTTGGTGGTAAGTAGCAATTTGCAGCACTATGGAAAAAGTTTTGACATCTCCGGCACTGTGGAATTTCTGGCTTTCTTAAAGGTTCCAGTTAATATATCTATGGAATAGACCTTTTATTGCTCTTAATTCATTAATTTTACTATCTCCTGTTATTTGGACAAGAAAAATTTTCATAATTAACTAATTCATTATAAATTTCATTAGTATCAGTTTTTGCGCTAAGACCTTTCAATAACACTGTTTTTGTTTTTTCTTCCTTTGGTGTGAAGGTAAAGAAAGAACTTTGCCTTAGTTTTCTGTAGGTACGTTTTAATCTTTTCATACTCTATCATTGAAGACATAAATGGAGATAGCTTTTTGATATTTGCTTTATTGAATTCTTTGATTTTGAGCTCATTAATTTTAAGACCCCTTTTTTTTAAATTCAATAAGCTCTTCGGCTTCAACATCATACATATTTAATGGTGGTATTTTTTTGTTGTTATTTTGATTATTAGGTGTTTTTGAGTTATTGTTTTTTGTATTATTCTCATCATTGTTAAATGTTAGTTTTTTTTGCTGCTGATATGACTTTTTGGTTGGTTTGAATCTGTAAATGATCATGAATTTTTAAAACTTTCTTCGTTAGAGAGAACATAATAATAATTGTTCTTTAAATGTTTAGCTTCTGAACTTAAATCTGCACTATTTCTTCTTTTTTCTCACTCTCACTTGTTTTTCTTTTTGAGTTGCTTTGTCGCTAAGTTATAATTGGTTTTGTCAATTGGGTTTCTGCTTCGCTGGCATATTCTACGAAGCCTCCTTTTGTTTCTTATAAGATTTTTTATTTCTGCCGAAACATAAACATTTATTCCCATGGTTGCTGTTGTTGTCGGTGGGTTTGACAAATAAAGTTAAAAGGATAATATTGGTTGGTTTTCGAAATAATTTTTTTAAAATTTCCAAAGATATTAGACAGTGAAATTTTGAAAGGGTTTTAATGATATTTTACTATCCTGGTATGATAAAATAAAAATATTCATATACTTTGTAAAATTCTAGCCTTTCATTCGAAAATCTGTAGTGTTATTGCATGATAAGTAGAAGTATTTAAGAATATATAATTCCTTTGAAATATAGTCTTTTGAAGTCAATTTAAAAGAACACGGTCACCATATAAAGTTTCAGATGTACTTATGGGCGGCTCAGTTGCCAAAACGATTAACTACGCTGGATATGCAAAGCAAATTTCCTTAATAATAGAGAATAGCACATTTAAAACTTCAGTTAACAGGTTGGCCGTCAATCAAGAATTTTCATATTCAAATATTCTTAAATCTGAAAGTAAAGTTAATCGATTTGGCAACTGAGGATCTATATATCATTCGGTTCTAGTTTAATAAATATGAACATATAACGTTTTCGTTGCGGAACAAAACTCTAACTGGCAATGTTCGGAGCTTTTTCAGAATTGGTCTCAGATCTATTATTTTTCTTAATACCCTATACCAATATGTGGTCAGTGTATAATGAAATTGTGCTGATATTTGCTACCGATCGACACAGAATCATTGGTTTGTATGTGTTAATTTCTTAGTCATAGTCCTCATAACAGATGCTCAATTAATTACTTTTTACAACACCCCAGGCAATAAATTTATAGCAGCAGAGGATTATAACGCAAAGCACACTTTTTATGAACCAACAAGGACCGCCAAGGCTACACAACTATCGAAAAACAATTTTACCTCTACAATTGGATGTTATATCTGGAGGACAGCCCACTTATTGGCCTTCAGACCTACAAAAGACGCCAGATTTAATAGATTTTCCTGCCACTAAAAACATCAGATGCGACCATTTATCGACAGGCTCTTTATTCTACCTATCTTCTGACCACTCTCTAACTACTGTATTATTAAACAATGACCAAACAATCTCAAAGCCATTTTGCTTCCCCAATAGACATACTAACTGGCTTAAATACAGAAAATATATAAGCTCCCAGCTGCCCCAAAATATTTCATTGAAACGCGAAGAAGAAATACAACAGGCTATAAACATATTCACGGAAACAATATCAACAGCAGCAAAACTATCTACGCCTCTTATAAGCCACCACAGCAATAAAAAGAACAAATATTCAACAAGAACTTAAAATGGAAAAGAAAAATCGAAAATCGCAATCATACCTCTCTCTTACCTTGAAAAGCCAACTCACTTATTGTCAATGCGCTTCACAGTGCACCATTGAAAGACAACCAGTCAGCTCTCAAGATATATCTAGAAGGTCTAGAACTAACAAATTCAATGTATTATAGTTTTTGGAAAGCCACCAAAAAACTTAAAAACGAAACTAGCTATGAATCTACCATTCGATATAGCAATGGTACTTGGGCTAGCTCTCATAAAAACAAAGCCAAATTATTTGCCGATCACCTTGAAGGAGTGTTCACGCCTAATACTCCTAGTTGAAATATAACGTTAATAGAAGACCTTGTGATTTCTCCAATGAAAATTCACTTCTCGTCCTTAACTAAAACCATAAAAAAAACTAAAACCAAAAAAATCCCCTGGCGTGGACAAAATCTCAAGAAAAATAATTTGTGAGTTACCAACATCTGCCCATGAACTAGTTTTGCTCATCTTTAATTCTATTTTGCGAACTGTTATCTTCCCCAAGTCATGGAAAACTTCAGAATTAATACTGATACCTAAACCAGACAAGGACGCTAATAAAGTTACATATACCGCCAGATAAGATTACTCTTAATTTTATCAAATTTTTTTGAAATAGTATTACTAAATGCACTAACCCCACATCTGGACGACCCGCACATTATCCCCATTCATCAGTTTGGGTTTCGAAAGGATGATTGAACAATCGAACAAGTTCATCGTGTAGTGACTCTCATCAGAAAAGCTTTTGAGGACAAACCCTATTGCTTTTCGTTCTTTTCTCAAGCCTTTGACAAAGTCTGGCATGATGGGCTATTATATAAAATAGGCTCATTGTTATCCCAAAATACCCACAAACTACTGCGAAACTTCCATTTGGATAAAACATTTGTAGTCAAGTATAAAGTCCATGTTTCAGGCTCAAGGAAAATTACAGCTGGAGTTCCCCACGGCAGCATACTAGGTTTTCTAATGTATATACTATATACTTCAGATATGCCGACAAATTCCCTGATTCACAATTAACTTTTGCATATAATACAATGTTCAAAAGTATGCACAAAAATCCTAAAATTGATTCTGCCTGCAGTCTCATTTTAATGGACTAGAAGAATGGCTCAACCAATGGAAAATAAAAGTAAATCCAACAAAGTGTGCATATGTTAAATTCACCTTGAGAAAGGTAAACTGTCCCAAATTGAAAATTAATAATATCGCTATTCCACAACAAAACCATATAAAATATCTTTGTGTACACCTCGATCTTCATCTCTGCAAAACTCAACACATTGAATTTCAATCCACGGTACTTAAACTCAAAACAACACAATTTCAGTGGCTCCTTTTCTCTCACGCTACTCTCAACTTAGGCTGTAAGGTTTTACCCTACAAGGCCGTTATTAAGCCGATACTATGGGGAACACCTTCTGCTTCCAATATAAATAAATTACAAAAACGACAAAATAAAATATTGGGACTTACATATAACTGGTGAGCCGTCTTTTGTTCGTTACTCAAATATTTATAAGGACCTCAATATCCCATTTATAAAGAACGAGATAAAAATCTACTGCTCCAAATATACACAGAAACTGGCCTTGCTTCTAAATCCTCTTGCACAGAATTTGCTAATGGATACGTTCGCCTTAAGAGGGTCGACATAATGGCCCTGGCACAATTATGAGAAATCCAAACAACTTATGCAACAAAAAATGGATGTTCTATTATAATGGCAGTAGATCCAGAAAGTATTAGTTAATTTAAGATATTATTTGAATTTTCTGAAAAAGAGATCCAACGCAAAAAAGTTTATACAAAAAAAAAATTGGCCCCATGTAAAGCTGCTTCCAGATTTTCACACAAATCCGTTAAAAAAAAAAATATTCCACAGATTTTTTAAAATTTTGTTTGTATATGTTTTTGCAAAAATTAAGTGACCTTACCAAATTTGGTCAGGGTCGGTCCATTTCTCGACCTAATCTCCATCTAAATACAGCATTTAATATGAAATTTTTCATACCCGAAGGCAAAAAATTAATAATATTTAATATTTTCTTACTTGCTTTTTCTTGATTCTGATGTTCTTTATGGCGAAAATATTTTAACTATTTTCATGTAAACTTTTTCGGGACACTCTAACATTCAAATATGATAAACTTAAGAGTTTCTTGAGGTCTTTTATGAATTTTACATAAATGTTAGTTTTAACTGTTGTTTCGGTTTCTTTACCACATACATACATACATGTATGCGGACGAAAAAACAGACATTGTGCATTAAAATTAATATTTCATATGACTATTGCATATTTTAAAATTGAAGAGATGACCAATCCAAAGGTCATACTTGACTAAATTAAAAAACAAAATCATACAAATTTTTACGCAACTACCATATTCAGTCAAAAAAAAAATGTAAACCACTTGTTTACCCTACGTCAGGTAATTTGGCATGGGTAAATATAAAAATCTAAAAAAATTTTAGTGTAATACAAATACGGGGTATGTTGAAAGGATAAGGTGAATTTTGAATTTTCGCGGGCTGTATACATTCGATTAACGATATTTTGATTTTGTTATATTCGGACACTTATGTTTATCATATGCTTGCATTAGTAGCCAATTTCGATTAGTAGTTTGTTTTTGACAACTGAAAAGGTTAGTCAGGTTTTTGTGTGCTCTTCGATTTTTGCCATTTGAAAGAATGAAATGAAGTGCTCCAGGGCACTTGAAATGTTGACTGCGGCATTCGGTGCGTCCACTTTGTATCAAAAAGTGTTTATAAGTGGTACAAGCGCTTTACATAAGGCCGAGAAGATGTTGAAGACGATGAGCGTCCTGTGAAGGTTTTGCTCACTGTTTTCTTTGATTGCAATGGTGTGGTGCATCATGAGTTCCTGCCAAGAGGTCATACAGTTAATAAGGAATACTATAAGGAAGTTATGCCACGTTTGCGTGAAGCGATGCGGCTCAAACGATCCGAAATGTGGAAAAACAAATCGTGGATTCTGCATCACGATAATGCACCAGGTCACACATCAATGCTTGTTCGTGATTTTTTGGCCAAAAACAACACCGTAATCATGCCTCAACCACCGTATTCACCAGATTTCGCTCCCTCCAACTTTTTCTTATTCCCAAAACTGAAGAGACCAATGAAAGGAAAGCGTTTTGCCACAATTGATGAGATCAAGTCAGAATCGAAGAAGAGCGGATGGCCATACCGAAAAGCGCATTTCAGAAGTGCTTCGAGGATTCGAAAAAGCGTTGGCACAAGTGTATTATATCCAAGGGCGATTACTTTGAAGGGGACAATATGGATTTTCATGAATAAATAACTACTTTTCAAAAACAAAATCAAAATTCACCTTTTCCTTTGAACACACCTCGTATATATAAATTTCAATAAACTATAGAAAACAATTATAAAGTGTCATTTATCTTATCAACTTCAAACCAAATATTGATCGATGAGTCCATCCTGCTGAGTAAATTTTATTTAAAATTCCTGTTTTAATTTAAATGTTTTTTGTGTATTCTTCTGTAGTCTGGACGTTTCTGTTTAAGCTTTTATTTAAAACAAACAATAGAAAGAAATCTTAACTTTTACATATATGTATTCCTTCTAAGAAACATGTATCATAAGGCTTTTTCCTAATATTATGTATGTATATGCAGATGCTTTTCTTTTATAAGGAAGCCCATAAATCAGTCCATGTTACCATGGTAGAGCATTTTCTTTTAGTTCTTATTACGTTTTTAGTTTTCTTATGATTTAATGAAAAACAAAACATTTGTTTTTGTCTAATGACATATTGTCATGATACAAGTGCATATGGAGAATTTATTAAAGTTAAGAAAGTAAACTAAATATCATGTTTCTGCAATTTTTCATTTCTATGGAAAATGTAAATTACCGTACGACAAAGTTGTTGTGTTTAACTTTTATAAAAAATGTCATTAGAGGCAGTAGAAGTTATAGAAAAATGCAGATCATATTTACGGAATGCCATTAAGGTTTAAGAAATTCTTGCAGTATTTCTTATTGGAATATATTAAGTTTAAATCGAAAATCTTAAATAATTAATGGAATGTTTTTGCCTTTAAATAAGCTGTGTTCTTTTCAAAATTATCGTATTCTTTCGATTAACTGACCCTTCATAGCGCATATTATATATTTCCTGCAAGAAAATAACAAAAAGAATTCTGTCTTTGCGAAAAATTTTCCCCATATAAATTTATTTAAATTTTGAAGCTTTTTTATAGTTAATACACCCTATTTCTACGTTTGAATGTGGTTTGTATACAAATCAGTTACTGGAATTAAATAAAACCCCAATTGCTCAAGGAAAGAAAAGCTTAGAAAAGCTTAATTTTAAATCCATTCGAGATTTATCGAAGTCCGAATCATTGAGCATATTGGAAAAAAGAGCTACGAGCTACCTATTTGTCTTTCATATGCGAGTATGTTCTTACAAGTTGGTATAATGCAGTCACTTCTGAATTTGTATGCTTGTAGTATTCTTTAATTTCGGGTTTCCCCATCTGGGTATTTTGAACTTTTTTCTACATAGTAGAGAGAGGCTGCAATTTTTTTTTATCTATAAACTACTAGTGTTTTTCTTAGGGTCGAAAAGGAATTCCGAATATAATAAAAGTTTTTTGTTTATATCCAACATATGTGGAGATAATATAGCCTTGTTCCTGCGAACAGTACCAGCGACACTAATTCTTTTTTTTTCAAAAGTTCAGCACCAAAATCATATGACATGAATAAGTTATCACTAGTTATTTTTCTACCATTGAGTCCAGTTGGTAGATCCAACCCGACACGCATGCCCTGATTCTTTTCAGCTACGCTATTACAGTGTCTCCTGTGTATACTTGCAGAGAAGAGACATAGTTGGAATGCCCGATTATTTATATAATATTTTGCGGATTCCGTGAAAAATCCACTAGCTGCTCATTTACTGTCACTCATTCATTTGGATTGCACATTTGCTGCATGTTTGGTACTATTTGGTCCAGAAAACCAGAATAGATGAAAGTTAAACATATGAAGGTCGATTTGTCGAATTAGATTTATCACCGAAGCGCTGAACTGAGCTAGTATTTTGGAATCTTCGCAATGACATAGTTGTTTTGAGTCTTCTTGTTATATCGTCCGATAATCACTCTAACGCTTCACAACATAAGCAACCTACGCCCGCAATATCAATCAAATACTTTATCTACTCTCATTTAGATAAAACTGTTCACAGTGGTCGTTAAATAAAGAAATATATACATGTTAGGTAAGTTTTCCGTATTTTGAAATAAACCCAGAAAATGGCTCTTCCTGATCCGCCAATTCCTCCTGATCAGACCAAATGCTTTATATCGGATATGTTTATATTTTTTGGTTCATCTTTTGATAGAGTTTGAAATTATTTACCGGATGATGCACATCCATTGCATCCCTTTTATTTTCTTCATCGGACTTATTCAGAAGCTCCTCTCTATGGATACGATTCAGTGCTTTCAACGTATACAATTTTTGGTTGCATGGAATATTATTTACTATACACTAACTTAATTACATTTCTTAACATTAGAAACTCTTATTAATATACATACACATTTGTTCAAAAATAAATTATTTACATTTTCTCTATTATCTGTATTTCCAAGAGTCACAAAGCAATTGAAACAAAATTGCAAGTATTCAAAAACCAAAGCAAAATAATTATTTGGAACCAAAGAGTACTATTTGAAACATGATACCACTACATATTGCGGCTTCGTATAATCTTCGTTTTTAGAGATAAATAATTTAAAATAAGTGATTGTCAACGTACCGTCTAATCGGCGCTTTGGTGTTATACGACAAACTGTAGGATTTGCCAACTGACTAACCAGAGCAACGAGTTGGTAGTTCGGTTTGGCCGCCCACGAAGCGGTTTTTTCCGCCGCCGCACAGTGGTCAATTTCGCGAGATAGCGGTCAAAACTCTATAACTTTTGACCAGATTGGTATTTCTTTACGCAATTTATTTTGTTCAATAGGAGGGACTTTACGCTTCAATTTGCGTGTTCAAACGTAAAAATCGACTGATAGGAACGTAAGTAATTTGGAGTTAATAATGCATTTTAATTTTTCTTTGAGTTTCCATGTAAAAGTTGAATATTTTGACATTTTAAATAGGTATTTTTTTTATAATTTCTTATTTTCTTCAATCGTATTTTACGACCAATACTTATTTATTATTCCTAAACTTAATTTTGGTCAGAAAATGCCAACATTTGGCCCCTGACATTTATTTAGTCTCAATATTCACAGGGGCCAAAGGTTCGTTTTTTTGGAAGAAAGCTAATTTTTGTGAGGATTAAACTGAAAAATAACACTGAAATTCCCAACAATATCAATACCATTTGGATATATTATATACAGAACACAACATCGATAAAATTTTAAGTAAACTTTTACTATTGATTTAAAGTGCACATACATATATTTTATTTAAATGTATTAATAAAAATTTATACTAAAATTAGAAACAAATTATAATCTTTAAACTAGTATTAATTAAACAATATTAGTAAAAATTTCTTCCAAATAGCTTTGATTTTCGTTTAAATGGTGCGTGGTAAAGAAGAAGAAAGCATATATTTCAAAAATTCATAACTGCACTGTATTCTTAATCGGACCGGTTTCTGGCATTTCAGCCTTCATCAGCGATTTATTGAACATTGTGATAATTGTTATGTTTTAATTGAATAGATTGTTTCTATATGAAAATTTTTTCTACTTAGGGCGGCCGTGAGGTTTCGAACCATGAACCTTCTCACATACACTCGTACTTGCACTTTTTGGTCAGCGCTTTAACACACTCACCTAAAGTCAGGCCTACGAGCAGTGTGGTTAGTTTTCACTTTTCATTTTGCAGTAGTTGTTTAGCTTCTTCATCTAACTCTAATGAGGTTGATTTCCATTTTTGTCGAATACTGGACAAATATGGGTCTGATGTGCACAACAAAATATTAATAAGATCTTCATTAGTACAATATCTGGAAATTTTTCTTGTATTGTGCTCGCGAAAGAATCTGTAGTCCTTGTTCCTGTTTTCTTGGGCTTCTTCTGAGAGATCTCCAATTGGAAGCATATTGTGCTGAATTATTTGTTCCGCATGGAACAAAATTTTGTGAACTGTGGTTGGCATATGTCTCCAAGAATATTTTTGGTTATAAAGGGTTGCTGTCTCATTAGCATACTGACCAAATTTTTTTGCATCTATCTTTTTGCTACATGTTATAACTTGTAATATGATTTGGAATCGTCGTATTAAATCCAAGGTTCAGAAAATACACACACGAAACACACAATGTTCTGTTCAAAAGCAGCCAACACATATCTTTATTTTCATATCAATTATGTGCGTTTCAAAATTTTCTACGGTGCCCAACACAACCATGACTGTGTTCGTTTTAATATTTCGTTATTTACACGAACATTTTTGTATCACATACTTTTTGTTTCAATCACACATAAAGCACACATTTTTGAGTGTTGCTTTATTTGAAGTTCATGTTCTGCTACGTGTAATGAAAAAAAACACAGAACATGTACAATGAACAGGTTCGAGTTCAGTTATATTTTAAGTCGTGTTGTGGCTCGTGTAGTAAGAAAAAACACAACATGTACAATAAACAGGTTCGAGTTCAGTTATATTTTAAGTCGTGTTTAAAATATAACTGAACTCGAACCTGTTTATTGTACATGTTGTGTTTTTTCTCACTACACGAGCCACAACACGACTTAAAATATAACTGAACTCGAACCTGTTTATTGTACATGTTCTGTGTTTTTTTTCATTACACGTAGCAGAACATGAACTTCAAATAAAGCAACACTCAAAAATGTGTGCTTTATGTGTGATTGAAAAAAAAAGTACGTGATAGAAAAATGTTCGTGTAAATAACGAAATATTAAAACGAACACAGTCATGGTTGTGTTGGGCACCGAAGAAAATTTAAAAACAAACATAATTGATATGAAAATAAAAATATGTGTGTGTTGGTCTAAGTTATGTTTGTTTACATATATGTACGAGTTTTTTATTCAGTGTGTGTTTTTTTCTGAACTCTGATTAAATCATAATCTACTCCAGTTATAGAAGCTGCAGTTTCTGGATCGGAAAAAAATCTCCTTGCTGTATTTCCATCATTGGAATTTCCTTCTCCTTGCTTTGGCTGGTCAATTGTAAGGCCTATCTCACGGTATTTTTCTTGAATATCTTTTTTTTTTGCTTTGTTTTTTCGAAATTTTCTTTGTTGTTTCTCACTGTTTCGCCTAACGGGCCAAATTCCGAAGCGTATCCCAATTTAAGAATATGCTGCATAAAACGAATTCTAGCATGAAGAGGTGACATTACAAATTCATATGCTTCATTAAAACTATCGTCTTGTGTTGGTGGTTGGCTCAATTGACTTGATGTTTTTTGGCATATGGTGCAGCTTGACGATGACTTTGTTTTGGTTAAAGCTTGTGCAACTTTTCCATCAATCATTGTGAGACACATTTTAAAATTTACTTCAATGTCTTGGTCATCAAATTTAAATGTTACTGGTTGAAGTTCTTTAATTTGATCATTTATTTTTCGAACTTCTTCATCTATGACATCTTGAGTCTCCTTTTTGTAAGCAAACTTTATTGGTCTACAAAATTTTGTTGACGAGGGAATTTCATTCTTCCATACATCTATCTATGCAGCTCTACTAGTTGACGGCTCTGAACCAATATAAGTTTTTGTTAAACGTAATGGAACGAAAGAAATCATGAATAAATTGGCATCTGATGAATTTTCCGCATTACATTGTTTGTATTGTTTCTGGCCAGAGGACCCATCACATCCCCATTTAGAAATTAAAGTCATGCTGCAATTTTTAAACTTCTTTAAATAGTCAGCATCAAATGTCTTTAATAATCGTTCTGCAGTGTGTTCAAGAAGATCCTGCAATTTTATTTCTGCTGAACTTGAAGTTACACTAATAGCAGTTGGTGAAGGTAAGCAATCTTTTTTGGCAGAAACTATATCTCGATATGATGGAAAAATTCCACAATTTTTTTCATTGGTTCGCTTCCGCAATTCTGTGTATTGGTTTTTAGTCATTTTCAAATCCAAAAATAGTGCAAATGCTTCTTCTGGAGTAAATTTATTTTCTTCAGTTGGTGTCGGCATACTTTCTAAAATCCTTTTTGTGCGTCTGGGGCTTGCTTCCACTATTTTTTCAATGATAGCAATATTACCCTTTTTAGTTTTCGATGGTTGAATTTGATGCAGAAATGAATCCTTTATGATGCTACAAGAAACTTCTTTATTGATATGTTTAAGCTTGCGGCTTCGTGATCTTTCACTACAATTATCAATATATAAACAATAATTTTCAGTTATGAATTTTAATTTCTTGTTTGTCGCATATTTTGAAGAATGGATTATTCATTATATGTAAAATAATGTCGTTTTCATCTTTCCGTTCAAAATATATATCAGATAGAACACTATAACTGAATTTAGCCATTGTTTAAACAATAATGAAGAAAAAAAAATGAATGCATGGATTAATATACTATTGCTCGAAGTTTCAACATGATCTTTTTTACCTCTTTGATACATAATATAACAGGTAGTTGGTTTTACCAGTTATTTCCATTGGTTTTAAATTTATTTGCAATTTTCACGTATTTAAGTTGTGTAATATTAAATGGCAATAAAATCTTTTTTACCTTTTCCAAATGGATTGCTAGATACCACATAATTTGAGAGTTCTATTGTCATTTTTGTCAAAATTTTGATACACCCATATATTTGGACTAGGTCCAAATATGGGCCAACTTCTCCTAATTTCAACAGAATTATTTTTGGGGTCAATAAGAACTCTTGTACAAAATTTCATCAAAATATATGCATAATACCCACTTTCACATACAAATAACTTCTCAAAAAATATGACGTGCATTTGTACCGAATATCTTACCTTGGGTCAGAAAAATTGCTGTAGCTCAAAAAGTGCAGTCCCGATGCATTGACATGTACATATAGGAATGTAGGGGAGAGCTAGGACTACAAAATAGTAAATTTGTGTTTTGACTCAGCTTGACTCACAGGAGTTGTGCTCTATGAAGTAGGAAATTTCCGAGAAATTTTTAAAAAAAAAAAATTTTAATTGTTCTGAAAAGAGTAGAGCTTCAATTTTTTTTACCAGTAATAGGAAATAAGTTAAGTTACAACACAAAATGTATTTCGTCCAAAAATCTTGAAAACAAAAAAGTTATGATCATTTAAACTTTAAAAATTAACTAAAAATATCATAAATTTACTAAATTCTGAAAAAGCCCATTTGGGACCACCCTGTTCTCAGTGAAATAGTTGAAATAGAGTTCTAATTTTTTGGCTCCCGAGGTTTACTACTGTCTACTTTTATATGAGTCTAATAACTTTAAAATCGGAGAACAAAAACCAAAAGGAGTTTTGGCCGCTATCTCAAAATATTGACCACAGTGCGCCGGCATATAAACGAGATGGCATCGTTTTTCTGACACATTTTTGCTTCTATAAATATATAATTTGTGCATCATAAAGAAAACATCTCCGATCAAGCAGCAACATTTAATAAAGATTTAAAGTTAGAAAAAAGAAAGAGTTTGTGTATTTCTAATTTAATAGGGAATATCCTATTTATCCTATTTACGTCCACCAGCAAAGTTTCCAGCGCATGCTGATCTATTCACAAAGTGGACCGGGTACGTTTCTCCACCAACCACAACCCTTTTTTGGACAACCAGCCCTTCGGTGAACAAACAGTGATTATAATTGGTAAAAATCAGTTTAAAATCAATATAAAAAATATATTGGGAAACATTTGCATGAAAGGCAGGAATTGTACATTTTGTGTAGAGTCTTTCCATATCGCCAAATATGTGTAAATTATGAAAAGCACCCGAGATATTTAAAGTCAAACATGCGCTTGGACAAAATTTTTCCAAAAATATAGGATACACTTTCTTGCCGATTCGGCTATAATATGAGACTCTCATTCGTTAAACTTCTCATTAACACTTATTCTTCTGTAAAAGACCAATAGAAACGATTACATTAGCGTGATAACGAAAAAGACGGCCGACCCAACAACATTTGCAAACTCAATGCGATTATATATATTACCGTATAGAGCAGAAGCAACACTTGGTGCACTTGAATGCAGTTAGGCAGCAGGCAACGCTGCAAAAAGGGTACAAATAACGCGAAACTGACTAGACGAGTATCTTACCTTTCACAACCCGACAACTTACATATTTTCGCATGTAAGCTCCCTTTTATAGACCAGGTTACATATAAAATAGTTTTTTTTTTATGTATTTCCTTTTGTTGAAAAATACTAATTTTCTTATAAAAGTGATTTTTCTTAAAAAATTACTTTTCTTAAATTAATTTTAATTAAAAGTACATTTTGTAAAAAAAAAACATTTGGTTATAACAGTGTAACTTTTCCCAAAAAAATAAGTATTTTTTCTTGTACAAGGTAAATTTCCTTTAAAAAAATATCTGTTCTTAAAACGGTACCTTTCATAAAGGATACCTTATATTAAAAAATTCAATAATTATCATTTACTTAAAAAGTGCATATTTTTATAAAAGAAAGCATATTTGGTTAAAAAAGTAACTATTCTTGAAAGATCACGTTTTCTTATAAACTTAAATTTATATATCAGGCATGGGCAAATTACGGCTCGCGAGCCGCATGCGGCTCTTTGAATGAATGAATGCGGCTCTCGAAAAGAAATTAAAAATTAAATAATACATATTTAATGTTAATATTAATTTGTTCAAGGCTCATTTTTTAAGAAATACCAATCCTGATAAAAGTACCTATCCTAAAAAAACTAAAAAGTACCGCTTTTAAATAAGTAACTATTTTTAAGAAATTCCCGTTCCAAAAAAAATATATTTTCTTAAACAGTATTTTTTTCTTAAAAAAGTGCTATTTCTCAAAAAATGGAATTTTCTTCTCTCTTCTCTAGAAAGCAAATTTTCATTGAATAGCTTTAAATGTTAAAAAAATTATTTTAATTCACATCTTTACTTCCTATACACTTTGAAATTTATATGTTATTACTTTGTTCATATAACAAACAATAACAAAAATAATTTAGCTAAAATTATTTACTAACTCTGTTGGAAAAATACTATCTCTAGGAAAATTAGACTTCTATCATAATATAAAAGTATTTTTTTTAGAGAAAGTCTTATTTATTGAAACTCAACGAAAAATTCTTAATTCATACAGCTAAAGTAGACCCTTTCATTGAAATTGCTACTGGAGAAGTTTTTTTAAAAGCCAATTAGTATACTGCAAACAGAGGAAACATATTTTGTGGATGCCATCGAGTTCACTGCCAAACGAATTATTCGGTTAAAAAATTTTTTATCTATAATATTAATAGGCTACGCGATTTTTTGTTACCGATGTTTTGTTCTACCTTTTATCCCGATTTTGACCAAATGTATATTATTTGAAAGGTATTTCTTTTTAGCTGTTCACCAGATTTACAGATTTTTACATTTTCCCCCTTATTTTGAATAAATTGCATTTAAATTTGCTACTAACACATACATAAAATTATACATATGCTATGTGTGTGCTTACTAAATTTGTTAGTCTGTTTGTTAATGGGTTTGTTATCTTCATTCACAATAATAATAAACCAAAAAAATGTTGGTTTGTGAATTGGCTAACCTGAAAAATAAAGTTGCCTAGAAATTGCACTCGAATTTCGAGCGCTGGAATCTGCTAGAATATATAAATATTTTAAAATAAATTCGGTTTGGACAAATGAAATAAAGTCTTTATTCATTCACAATAATAATAAACCAAAAAAATGTTGGTTTGTGAATTGGCTAAGTTGAAAAATAAAGTTGCCTAGAAATTGCACTCGAATTTCGAGCGCTGGAATCTGCTAGAATATATAAATATTTTAAAATAAATTCGGTTTGGACAAATGAAATAAAAAATAAAAAAATATATTTTGTAGAGCAGGTCTCTTTTATTGAAATAAAACGAAAAATTTCTTTTTTTAATTTATTTTTAGTACTGGTGCCGCTGAGGTAACTCACTGACTCATTGACTCACTCACACTGGTACGCTCTGTACGAGTTATGAATTACTGATTCGCTGGCGCTAACTTGCATTATCGATTAAAGAAAATAAATGTTTTATGAACTTTATGGGACTGTAACATTGCTGCCACAAAATCTTTTTGTATTAATTTTTAAGACTAAAGAGTATTTAATTATTTTATGTAAAAAAATTCAAAATTATTATTTTCTACTTTAAAGTATTTTAATGATATTTGTGTATTTCTGTTAATGGTGTATATTTTAGTATTCAAAAATACCCCTACAAAGCATGGTTAGGTGTTGCCAGTTACCAAATAGTAGTGGTGGATCCATTGCCCGTTCAACATCATAAGAAAAACGATAATAGACAAAAATCTTACACATACTTTACTCACCAAGTACCATTGTTCCTTGAACAAAGGATCGGGAAATATATTATGTGAACTGGCATCACGATATTGTATACGAGGTGTCCGTGGTACTATCGGACGATATACAGCGGTGGGATGATACGATAAACGGGTCGTGGGTGAATTGCCAAAACCAGTTGCAGGACGTACAACATCATATGGACTGTAACCGGCTAAACTGCTAAAAGAACCATCACGTTTATGGCGAATTTTTTCATGTTGCTGTTGTAACCATCTGACCTGAAGATGGCGAAAATAAAGAAAAATTTAATTTTTTTTTTAAGAAAGCGCAATTTTCTTAAGTTTACCTGTGGTTCGGAATTTAAGGCGCTATGGTGTTCATCATTAGTTCTTAAAGAACGTTTCGATATGCGTTTATGGTGAAACAAATAGTAGTCTTTTAAAGCACCAATCTGAAAGGGAATGAAAAAGAAGAGAAATTTATATATAGTAAAATGTAAACATGAAACACGTTAACAGGTGGTGATAACTAGGCCAAGGACTTTCATGCAAATACATGTTTTCTCTCGATAATCCAAAATAGATATGGACTAAGTATTTATCCGAATCATCCAATTTAGAACAAAATGGCATCGATTTGTAGTTGCATATTTTTGCATATTTTAGCATAAATGCATGTTTTTGAATATTTTCATTTAAAAGCATATTTCTATAGCATTTTTTTTTGCAAATTAAAAAAATTAAAAAAAATTAGTCAAAAAACAATGCGTTTAGAAACCCTATCTCTTAGGCCCAACTAACTGGACATTGAAAATAAGCAAAAACCAAATTTGAGTGGGATTTTTATTAATTTTTTTGGCTGCAGATATGAAAAAGTTCATATCGGATGCTATATCTATAAAGGGACTAGGTCCAAAAATGGACCGATCCTGATCATGTTTGGCAAAGTCTCTTGTATTTTGCAAAAATATGTACAAACAAAATTTGAGAAGAATCAGTGCAATATTTTTGCTTTTTAATAGATTTAAGTGAAGATCGGGAAGCAGCTCTATACGGGGTCAAAGGGATCATTTTTGGACTACTCATTAGTGGATGTAATGAACGCATACAAACCCAATTTGAGTAAGATCTATATGACAATTTGGATCTTACAGAAATTTATGTCGATTTCATATGGGTAATTTGTATGGGGGCTAGGTCTGAACATGGACCGATTCTCACCGTTCATCCCATGGCCGATAAAAGCTTATATACTAAATTTCATCAAAATATATTCATATTTGCGACCTGCAGTTTGATTACAAGCTTTACATGGACACACAGACGGACGGACGGACGGACGGACGGACATTGCTAAATCAACTCAGAAAGTGATTCTGATTCGATCGGTATAATTAAAGATGGGTCTAGGTCAAATATTTTTGGTTGTTACAAACAGCAGCACAAAGTCATTATACCCAAACCACATAGTGGTATAGGGTATAATTAGTCAAAAAAATGCATATTTTTGCATATTTTGGCATATATGCATGTTTTTGCATATTTTCATTTAAATGCATATTTCTATAGCATTTTTTTTTTGCAAATTAAAAAAATTAAAAAAAATTAGTCAAAAAATTAAACAGAATTTTATATTTTGTAAATTAACTTGTTGAGGTGGGATTTTTCGTATAAACACATTTTAACTAGAAAGAGAAACATACAAAAAAAACTTACTGTTGTCGCTTTTTAATAAAGATATTTAACATATTAATGAAAACTTTGTGATTTTTGCACCAGTGTTAGTGGTTTTTACTACACAAAATCATCTTTTCTGCGCTTTTTGCTTGTAAAATTTTGGTATCACTGTAGAGTTATAAAATATTTCTAAAAGTATTGAGTAGTTGCATTTGACTACTGAGTACCGGCAAAATCAGACGCTATCGAGTACTCAGTACCGCAATACTTAATACTTTTACAACTCTACATCACTGATTTTGTAGATTATTTTTAGCAAAAAGAAACCCACGAGATAAGCTCGGATATTAAAAAATCTAATAAAAAATTATTCTTATAAAAAAAAGAAGAAAGCTGTTCGTGTTTTAATAAAATTAACTGGCGCTTGAAGTTTCTGGTTAATAGTAAGTATGATTTTAACTAAAAATATGAGTTTTATATTAATGTTTTCAGTTTTCTAGGAATTATTCCGAGACAAAAAACGACATTGCCTACAACTTTAAATAAATATGTTAATGAATACAACGATCTTTTCAAAACTGATGGAAAAATACTGTGAAAAAAAGTTCTTAGTTGAACAGCACATAAAAAGCCAGAAACATAAAGAATTGCATAAGCGTTCCACCGAAAAAGCTTCTCAAATTTTAATTACAAGAACGGTTGCAGCAAATAAATTTTATATAGACTTATGTGATGCCTTTGTCTCAGCTGATATTCCCCTTTACAAACTAAATAACGATAATTTGAGAAATTTTCTTAAACAGTACACAAATAAAAGCGTTACTAGCGAGACTGTACTGAGAAAACATTATATGGATAAGGTCTACAATTGGCAACTAAATGAAATAAAATGTTTCTTAAAAATCAAGTTTTTATGGGTGTCTATGGATGAGACAACAGACATTGAAGGTCGTTATATTGCGAACTTTATTGTTGGAGTTTTGGGTAAGGATGAAAAAATATGTAAAAAGAAATTTTTACTTAACGTAGCTGAGTTAGAAAAGGCAAATCATGCTACAATTGCAAGAACATTTAATGATTCCTTAAGTTTGTTAGGAGAAGATTTCAATAAAAATCAAATCCTTTTATTTTTAACTGACGCTGCTCCTTATGGTCAAAGCAGCTAATGGGCTTAAGATTTTTTATACAAAGCTTCTGCATGTAGCACATGGTTTACACCCCATAGCTGAGGAAATAAGAAGCAATTTTGAAGATGTTGATTCCTTGATTTCGAATGGGAAAAAATATTTCTTAAGGCACCTTCACGTGTAGCAATTTTTAAAGAAAAATATCCCCAACTACCTCTTCCTCCTCAGCCTGTGGTGACAAGATGGGGAACCTGGTTAAATGCAGTATTGCATTATGCAACAAATTTTGACCAATTTAAAAACGCAATTGAAGACCTCAATGATAAGGATACTTCTACTATAAAATGAAAGAATTATTAAAATTGCCTCATATAAAAGCACAAATAACATTTTTGTCTTCGAGTTACTCATTTTTGAGTGAATCTATAACCAAGTTGGAAGGATTTAGTTCATTAAATGAACAAATAAAAGTTGTTAATGATGCCGCTTTTAAAATAAACGAGGTTGAAGGAAATTTAGCTCAACGCATTAAAGAAAAGCTAAAACCAGTATTGCAAAAAAATGAAGGGTTTCATAAGATAAAAGAAATTTCCAGTGTTTTCCAGCCAGATTCTAACGTGGACAACGATTTTGAATATTCACCAAACGAATTATCATCTTTTAAGTATGCCCCAATTACATCAGTTGATGTAGAGCGCTCATTTTCGATGTACAAAAGCTTTTTGTGTCCAAATAGAACTTCTTTTACTTTTGAAAACTTAAAAAAACATTTATTTGTTTATACAAATAAAAATTTTTGCTTAGTTAAATGTTTAAAAATTGTACCTGTTAATTTAGAGAACATACAAGACTGAATTTTAATTTTTTGTTTGTTTTTTTTTATGATATTAATAAAAATGAACTGTTATTAAAAAATTAAATGCATATTTTTCTCATTTTAATAGCTTATTTTGTTATTTTTGTAGCATTTTATAGGCGCATATTTTCGATTTTTAAGTCCTTGCCCTAGTGATAACAAATATAAAATTACCGCTGAATCAAAATATGTTAAAACGATAAAAACTTTGACAAGTCAATAAAAATTTGTTTTGGTTGGCATTACGTTTTTAACATTTAACACTTTTAAAACATTTGCATGAGCATTGAAAACGTGTGTTTGAGTAATCTAGAATTAACTGTCATTTTTTTTAGATAATAAAAAAACAATTTTGACTTTTTTAATTAAAGTCCCTAAAAATCTTAAAGATTTTCTCATTTCTCAAAAAAGTCCTCTACCTTTCTTGCTTCTTACGTTTTCCTTTGCAATTAAGTTATAATTACATCTAAATGAAAAAATATATAAAATCAATTTTAAATGGAGCCATAAAAATGCCTTCAATAACAAATTTCAAGTATTTGTCAAAAAAATTAAAAGAAAATTGCGAAATTGTAACAATGTAGGAACTGCAAGAAAACAACGTGAACATTTTAATTAAAATGTACACAACAACGCAACGTCTGGTAAAGAATGTTAACGAAACACAAAACTAGACCAAAACCAGTAAGAAAATTATAGTCGGTCTAGACCGACTATACCATACCCTATATCATGGTTTAGATACCCTGTCTCTTCGGATATAGAAAATAAGCATAAACCAAATTTGAGAGGCATTGTTATTATTTTTTTGGTTGCAGATGCGAAAAAGTTCATATCGGTTGCTATATTTATATGGGGACTAGGTCGAAAAACGGACCGATCGTGACCATATTTGGTAAAGTAACATATATTTTTAAAAAATATATACAAACAAAATTTGAAAAAAATCTGTGCAATATTTTTTCTTTTTTTTTTTGATAGATTTAAATGAAAATCGGGAAGCAGCTTTATATGGGGGCTATGATAAAGAATTTATATATAGGATTTATTTCTGAACAACTGATTAATGGATGTAATATACACACACAAACCCAATTTGACCGAGTTCTATATGATAATTTGGATCTTATGGCAATGTAAGTCGATTTCATAGGGGTCATTTGTATGGGGACGACGTCTGAACATGAACCGAATTTCACCAGCGTTCAACGGCGTTCATCCTATGGCCGATATAAGCTTATATACCAACATTCATCAAAATATATGCATATTTGCGATCTGTAGTTTGATTAAAAGGTTTACATGGACTCACAGACGGACAGACGGATGGACATCGCTAAATCGACTCAGAATCACTTTCTGATCGGTATAATAAAAGATGCGTCTAGTTCAATAATTTTTTGTAGTTACAAACAGCAGCACAAAGTCATTATACCCAAACCACATAGTGGTATACGGTACAAAAGTCACAGAAATTCTTAGAAAACCATTCCACATTCCTCTCAATTTTTTATTTATTTGTTTTCCAGAAAAAAAAGGAATACGTATACACTTTATTTCCGGTACACAAGCTCGTAGCGTTTACGTGGAAATCAATTTATTTATTTTCATTATATTTAATTTTAATGGAGAAATACAAAACAGTAAAAGTGTATCAGCAGCATAGAATTTTATTTATCTTACATTAAAGAAAAATTCCACCAAACTGTATCGAAACAACATGTAAGAATATTATAGTCGGCCTAGACCAACTACAAGCCTAAAACATGAGTTCCGAGGAAAAGTCTGAGATCCAATTTTCTTGAGCTCATAATTAGATTTCAAATGAATATTCAGTAAGGAGCGTCGAAACAAAGCTACCTTTATCGGCTCCTTTAACTTTGACATTTTTATGAGGACTTCCACAAAATTTAATTTTTTGTAAAAAAAAAAACCAATTGACGACTGCTGTAGCTGCTGGAATTTGCTACCCTGAAATCTGGAAAGCTTAATTTATCACGATGCTTAGCAAACAATTTCAAGAAAACTTCGTATTTACGTGACGAAATCCGATTCTTCCGAAACTTTTAAGCATCTTGTATTTTTCCTAATGAATGTATGTAGACAAGGATGGCCCTTAATAAAAAAAGTGTTCAAACTCTCGGTCTCACCCCCTAGAAATATGAGAATAGCAAAAAAACTGAGAAATCCGAAAAACATTTAGTCGTGCCTCAATGCGATTGATAAAAATTCAAGTGTGTTTATATGGGGAAAATATAACTTTTTTTTTCAGATTTTACGAAAATTTCGTTCCATTGTTTAATTTTTCCGACAAGTTGTTATGAAATTCAGGACCAGCTTTAAATTATCCTTTCAAAAAGCTATAAAACTTCAAAATCGAATAAAACCTCGCCAAGAAATAGTAAATGCCCTTGACCAATCTTGTGCCAAAAAAAAAACTAGGTCATGAAATTTGATGGCGTTTTTTCAACTTTGAGAAATTGATCAAGGCCATAATTTTTTTTTTGGCCTCTATATTTTTAAAGAATCAGATGTGAAGTATTGTTTTATTACCACGTTGTTAACCATTTGCGCATTGTGACCGAAAGTGGGAAATTTTTTTGATAAAATTTTGAAAACTCCTTTTTCGAGTTATAAAAAATATTCTTAAACAACATTCCCTATCCCAGAAGTTTTTTGACAAGAAGTTTATTTTTGCGGATTTCGAGAAAAATTGGATTTTTGTAAAATATTCTGTAAACGTACTCTTTCTAAATACGTTGTATCAAAAATTCATCCCTTTTCTACTTTTAAATGTTATATTTTATCTTAATAGTCTAGAGTTTCGGAAAAAAATAGTATGACCCAATTAACCCCTTTTGCAATTGGGGTCACATATGACCCCAAGCTAATAAAAGACAATTTATTAAAAAAATGCAAATATTTTGTAAGTGCTGCTGAATTTTTAGATGCGATGCTTTAAATATAATAACCAAATGAGTAGACCTTCCGTTCCTAAAATATGGGATAAACCCGAGAACGATAACCCATTATTTGCCAAGGCCAACTTTAAATTTTAAAATATTTTTAAATAAAAATTACCGAAAACGAGTTTTTCTATTAAACTCGATGAAACCACTATCTAGAATTTAGGAAAAATAATTCGGTTAAATTTTATTTATTTAACTGCAATTATCTGCTTATTGCTTGCGAATATAAATTAAAACAACTTTTAACAAATTTTGTTATAAAATTACTTTATTTATAAAAACTATCTATATTTTTCTAAAGCGGAAGTGATATTGCTGAAAAAATAAAAGTGGTAAATATTACAGCCGAATGCGGTGTTAATTTTATTAGCTTTGGGTATTTGTGGGTCTTCTTATTTTATTAAGAAAAATATAGATAATTTTTATACATAACGTAATTTTATAATAAAAATGGTTAAAAGTTGTTTTAACCGAAATCCGCAAAAATAAACTCCTTATTAAAAAAATTCTGATGTAGGGATTTACTTAAAAATTCACACAGTAAATGCGCTTAACAAAACCTTAAAGTACCAGATACATTTTGTAAAATTTTGTTTAGGAAAATTTTTTAAAACTTGAAAAAGGAGTTTTCAAAATTTGATCAAAAAAATTTCCCAACTTCGGTCTCAATGCGCAATAGGTCAACAACGTGGTAATAAATCAATACCTCATATCTGAGTCCTTACAAGTATAGAAACCAAAAAAAAAAAAAAAATGGCTTGGATCAATTTCTCAAAGTTGAAAAAAAAAAATTCCAACAAATTTCATGACCTAGTTTTTTTTTTTTTTTGCACAAAAGTGGTCTGGGGAATTTGCTATTTCTTGGCGAGGTTTTATTCGATTTTGAAGTTTTACAGTTTTTGAAAGGATAATTTATTACTGATCCCGAATTATATATAAACTTGTCGGAAAATTAAACTGTAGAACGAAATTTTCGTAAAATATGAAAAAAAGTCATATTTTCCCCATATAAACATATTCGAAGTTTTCAATCGCGTTGAGGCACGACAAAATGTTTTTTGATTGGCCCAAAATTTTGTATTTCTTAGTTTGTTGTTATTCGCATATTTCTAGGTGGTGAGACCGAGAGTTTGAAAACTTTTTTTTCCTTCCATATAAGGAAGGGCCACCCTAATGTAGACCGAAGGATTTAAATAAATAATGAAACAATATAAAAAGAAAAAAAAAAAAATAAATCCTCGCTAAAATCAATTATCTATACTAATATAACAAAGAGGTAATGTGTATTTGTTTGTTTGTAGGAGGTAATCTCCGTAGCTACTGATCTGAAATTTTCACAAAGTCTTACTGCAGATATGGGAAGTGCTATAAGCTATAATTTGTATGATGTGTTATTAATGTATTATTAATGTGTCCTATGCCAGAAGTGTGCGGTATCGGATAAGTGGGCGCTATATCTCCCACACAAAGTAAGTAGTTAGACAAAAATGGGCGGGATCGGAAAAAGGGGCGTGGTACCACAAATACAAGTAAATAATAAATTCATATATCTGGAGTACTGTAAGTGTGAGAAACTTGGGACATTGCGTGAGCTTTTTCATTACCATGCGGGAGGGGTAGCGAAACACACCAGGTTACATTTAGTGGATTATAAAATGTCTTTTGGATCTAACGAAATCCGTTCACTTTCCTATGAATTGCGCAATAACATTTTTTTTTTATAATTTTGTTAAAATTCACCAAAGGAAATTTTTCCTAAATTTGTTGTTGAAGCTTTATATATAGTTTAGTACACGTTTCAGTTTAAATAAATGAATGCAATATTGTTTACTTTCAGTATCGTTCAATAAAATATACAAACTTGAATATCCACAGAAATCTACAAAAAAAATCAAAAGATTTTAACTAGATTTATAGATGTAGTTATTGGCTAAGCTTTAAAACCAAAAAATACTAAAACTTCGGTTAAAGTAATATGTCAGTCGCATTATTGTTTCTTAAGTTTACAAGCCATGTTTTTATCCGTTGAGATTTAAGAGGGAGATTCTTTGACATTAATACGGTTTGAAAAAATATTTTTAACTACCCCTTTAGTTAATGGCGTAACATGGTTTTGTAAATATTTTCATTTATTTGGTTTTTGTGGTTTCTATTTGAAATAACTTTATTGCCATTCACCAATACTCAATTCTCTTAGCGATGTCTTACTTTAGCTGCAATTTTAGTGGTAATTCACTTCGTTAACCTTTATTTAGTATGTGGTTCCTATAGATGTTTGTAGCTTTCACTGCTGACTATAAGCCAATAGTTGGAGTAGTTTTAAAAAAAACTTTTCATTTTCCATGATGAACATGCATTTTTTTCAGTTTTCTGCAATGTTTAGAACTTCTTCTTGCTGAGCTTCTTTTCGCTTTTCTAGTTTTTAGGGTTTTTTTCTTCTTATTAAGGATATGCAGTCAAAAACTTTTATCTAGTTGTTAAGGGAATTCGTGTATAACTTAAGCTTTGAAATCATGTTTTCCTCGCTCTTTTAATCAATAAGATTTTCTGGTCTTTTTATTTAAGTTTATTTAAGTATGTGTCTGTTTTTTAAGTATTTTTTTTTTGCTGTTAGTAAATTTACATCTTAGTAAACACGTTGTGGGGAGTTTTTTTGTAATAACACTTCAACAAACTACTCGATTTATTTTAGTTAATGTGGGAACAGTATAAATTTTTATTCGGTAATTGCTAAATGAATTTAGTTGCCAGAAAGAGAATTATACTTTCGCATGTTTCGTAGTGATAGAAGTTAATTGTTTGCTTATCAGTCAAGAAGTCTGTTAAAATTAGTTTAATTAAATTCGTATTATTAAAAACCTATACTTTCAAACTATTGAACTAAGACTGAATTTTTGGGATGGTTAAACTAAGTTTGATTTAACTTAAGTTTTTAGTTCTGTAGGGAAATAATTTTAAGGTCTAAGGTAGCCTTTTTGACTGTGAATTAGGTAGACTTAAAATTTTTAATGATTTATTTAAAAATGAGAGTTTATCTAAACTAAGTTTAACTGGAATCCCAAAAACTAGGCTCTTAGACCAAGTTATTAGACCTTTGATAACAAACAGCTTTTTCTTAAAGAATTAACTGAATTAATTTTCAAAAGTTGTCAGCACTGCTGCAACAACTGTTGTTTGCCATTGTTTGTTCTTGCACATGTTTTGTAAGATCAAGAAATTATTTGCCCAAAATGAAGGAAAATATTTGCTCGTGAGTGTCACATTTGTTTGCAGACAAATAATTTTGTTTGTTGAAAATTAGCAGTTTTGTTTCAGACTACGGCAAAGAAATATTTAACGTTTTTCGTCGAATATTTCCCTAGCGTGACCGTAGCTTTAAGGCCGAGTTAGCCACACATTATCAAAATGTAACCATACCGTAAATGTAACGTTTGCATTTATTGCAATTATAGAATGAAAAAACGAACCAGCAACATGCTGTGTAATATTAACCAAACTTTTTCAGCTGTTCACAAATGTCATGCATAAGCCTAGCAAAAATCTATTTTCAACAAGTTGGGGCGTTCCGGCTACGTGACAGTACATTTCGGAAACTGTTCTGAATGATATTCATGTAACAAAGAAAAAAAAAATAGCTGACACGGTTACGTTTGGCTAACTAGGCCTTTAGGGGCTATTACATCTGAAAACATTATGATGGCCATTAGGGTGTCCCTTAACAAAAAAAAAAAAAAAAAAAAAAAAAGTGTTCAAACTCTCAGTCTTACCCCCCTAGAAATATGTGAATAACAAAAAAAATTAATAAATACGAAGTTTTGGGTCAATAAAAAAAAAAATTCAGAGGTGCCTCAACGCGACTGCAAAATTATTCAAAAAAATCAAATATTTTGTAAGTGCTGTTGAATTGTTAGATGTGATGCTTAAAATAATATAACCAAATGTGCAAGTCTTCCATTCTAAACAATTTTGAATAAATCGAACAACGTTAACCCATTCCTTGCCCAGGCCAAACTATGAATTTTGGCATATTTAAAAAAATAATTGTTCTAGTAAACTTGATGATGGGTTGGGAAATAAAATTGTGCTATATTTTACAGATTTTTATGATTAGATGATTATGATGATTTTATAATTTGATGTCATTAGCCCATTTGGAGTTGGCGCCACATATGACTCCAAGCTAGTATGGGACAATTAGTCAAAAAATTCAAATGTATTGCAAATACTGCTGAATTTTGGATCATTTTTATCCCTAGGAGGACATAAGGTAAGTTTTGGTAAAATATAGCACAATTTTATTTCCCAACCCAACCAAAATTCATAGTTTGGCTTCGGCAAAGAATGGGTTAACGTTGTTCGATTTATTCCCAATTTTTAACATGGAAGAGTTGTACATTTGGTTATTATATTTTAAATATTTGAATTTTTGGAATAAATTGTCTTTCATTAGATTGGGGTCATATTCGACCCCAAGTCCAAAAGGGTTAATGGGGTCACACTATTTTTTTTTTCAGAAACCCCAGGCTATTAAGACAAATCATAACATTCATAACATAACTGATAAATTTTTGATACAAAGTATTAAGAAAAAGTACATTTACTGTATATTTCACAACAAACAAATTTTTCTCGAAATCCGCAATAAATTCCTTGTAAAAAAATTTTTGATAGAGGAATTTACTTAGAAAATAACACAGTTTATCTCTAAGATATATTAAACACAACTTTATAGTGCCAGATCAATTTTTTGAAACAAATGTGCCAATGTTTTTGCTTTATTTAAAGTAAAATCATTTGATCTTGAGCCTGAATAATTTCAAACGCAATCATTTTAAAATAATTTAATTGCAGATAACACATATTCGGACATTACTAAAATAAACACTTATTGATAAATTCTGTTTAAGGATAAAAACAAAAAAATTAAAAAACTGAAATTTTTTAAAAATATGTAGAGCGAATTGCCTGTGCACTTTTTCGGTAAAATTTCGTTCCAGTTAAAAAATGAAATAAAGTGCTAAATTATCTCAGAAATAGAAAAATTAGTCGACATGCTCTTCATGTGGGCACTTTACTGGTATTCATCCTGTATTATGGCTTGTTCGAAATGAACTCCAATGCAGCTATACAAGTAGAGTCGCCCTTAGGTATTATAGCGGGATAAGGCTTCTCCTATAACTAAGAGGAGGGTGCTCTTAAGAAGTAATTGTATTAAAAAATTAAATTTTCTCAAAAGTACCCTTTCTTTAAAAGTACCTTTTCATAAGAAAATACCTTTTCTTAAAAAGGCCCCTTTTTTAAAAAGTACCATTTACTAAAACTATATTATCGTAATTGATACCAATCTCTTAAAAAGTATTTTTCCATCAAAAGTTCATTTGCTTAAAATATACCTTTCCTTAGAAAGTTCCCGTTCTTAAAATATACATTTTCGTAAAAAGTCCCTTTTCCTAGAATATACCTTTTCTTCAAAATTTGCTTTTACTAAGGGTTCATTTTCTTAAAATTACCGTTTCCTATTTAAAAAATATATTCTATTTAAAAAAACCTTTCCGTAAAAGGTCCCTTTTCTTAAAATCCACCTTTTCTGTAAAAGTCCCTTTTCTTAAAAAGGGCATTTCCTTCAAAGGTACCTTTCTTATAAAATACTGTTCCTTAAAAAGTACATTTTTCTTAAAAAATTACCATTTCTTTAAAAATACCAATCCTTGAAATATGCCGTTTCCTAAAAAATACCATTCTATAAAAAATATATTTACTTCAAAAGTCCCTTTTCTTAAAATATATCTTTTCCTAAAAAGAACCATTCCTTACTTTTTCTTAAAATCAAAATTTTCTTAAAATGCAACTTTTCGTAAAAGGTAATTTATCTTAAAAAGTATCTCTAAAAATGCACCCTTTCTTAATAAGTACCTTTTCTTAAAATATATTTTTTTGCTAAAAAGTTACTTTTCTTAACATTTACCTTTTCTTCAAATATATAAAATATTTAAAATAATCTTTCTTTAAAACGGTACCTTTTATTGAAAAGTACTTCTTGTCAAAAAGTTTTTTTTTCTTAAAAAGTACATTTTCTTCAAAAGTACATGCTCTTAACAAGAACCTTGTGTAAAAAAAGAACTTTTTTTAAATTACTTTTTCTTAAAAAGTGTCTTCTTTTAAATATAAACTTTTCTTAAAAGTACCTTTCTTGAAAAGGTACCTCTTCTAAAAGGGTAACTTTTCTTAAACTTACCTTTTCTTAGCAGTGCAATTTCTTAAAAATACCATTTCTTAAAAGTTCCATTTCTTCAAAGTACGTTTCTTAAAAAATGCTGTTTCTTAAAAGTATATTCTTTTTAAGGCTACCTTTCCCTAAATACTATCGTTTCCTAAAAAGTATCTTTTTAGAAAGTATAATTTCTTAAAAAAACCCTTTTAAAACCTGATTTTTTTTAGAAAATGCCTTGCCCTAAAAAGTAATTTTCCTCTAAAATTACCCTTTCTTAAAAAATATCTCTACTTAAAAATTGTTTTATTGAAAAGTACCTTTTCTTAAGAAGTTAATTTTCTCAAAAAGTACAATTATTTTTAAAAACTACCGTTTCATAAATAAATTTTTTTAAAAATTATAATTTCTTCAAAGAATTTTTTTTTCTCAAAGAGAACAGTTTTAAAAGAGAATATTTTTAAAAAAATTCAGTTTCTTAAAAAAGTATATTTTCTTAAAAAGTAAATTCTTAAAAAAAAAAATTTTTCCAAATCTTCCTTATCTTAAGAAATAATTTTTCTTAAAAATGCATATTTTCTAAAAAAGTAGCTTTTATAAAAAAGTTAATCTTCTTAAAAAAGTACACTCTATTAAAAAATTACCTTTCCTTAAAAATTATCAGAAAAATCATCACTTAAAAAAGTACTGAAAAACAAGAGCCGAAAGCACCCTAGGCCTACATAACGTAAAGTATCCTGCATTGACTAAAAGGACATCATAATCTTACCACCACTACATATGAAACTGGGCTTAGTTAAAAATTCAGCATGGAATTCATTTCGACAAGTTACTTCTAACTTTCTAGGAAACATCAGGTGTCCAAGTTACAAAGCAATCGTTCTATTCAAAATTGGTAAATAGTAAATACTAAGAGTGAAATTGCTCTAGAAATTTAAAAAAAATTTACTGCAGAAACAAAGCATTTTTTTTAACTAATCTGGGTGCGGTGGATTCGAATATGGCATACAAATTGTGCTATCACATCTGGCTGATATTTTTAACGCACGCTGGCAATACTGTAAAAAAAGTCAATACTGACACTACAGTTTCACAACTATTAATTTTACAGAAGCCCATATTCATTCTAAATCTTCGTAATAGTAGCGTTTAAGCTTCTCAGGGTGATCGTGTGTTGGACTAACCGTGGACATCGGCATAATTTTGCATTAGTTGCAGAACTGTTTTATACAAGTGGCCTAATGGCAAGTAGATCTATTTCGATTTTTCAATTCCAATACTTTGGAGAGGGTCAAGTAACCACCAAACCGATTGTTATTTATGTTTAACAGAAGTTGCTGGATTCATTATGAAAAATCGAAAAAATATTATATATTATTGTTTCAGGTCATTGGATTAGTGGATGGTATGCAAGGAGGTTTCCCAAAATATTGTTTCATTTGTTGTCATTATTACGTCAGAACAAAGTGGCCAAAAAGAACAGAGTATTCACCACGAAAACAAATCATTTCAAATAAACCATTAATTGATCCAAATGACGTTCTTTTTCCGCCGCTGCATATAAAATTCGGCCTTTTTAATAACTTTGTCGTATGTCTGGACAAAGACGGTGCAACACATCAATATTTGTTGGCAGTTTTTCCTAAAATTTCATATGCTGAAATCAAAGAAGGCTTATTTGTTGGCCCTCAGCTCAGGAAGTTATTGCATGATGAGAGTTTTTCACAATGTTTATTGTAGAAAGAATATGCAGCCTGGAAATCTTTCAAGAGCATCGGGGATAGTTTTCTTGGAAACAATAAGATTGAAAACTATAGACAAATTGTTGCTGAATTATTGAAAAATTATCACAAATTAGGTGCACGAATGTCACTCAAAATGCATTTTCTTCATTCGCATTAAGATTTTTCCTACAAAACCCAGGTTAAAATGAAAGATTTTATCAAGGATTTTGGGACAAAAGTATGCTGGGAGACTGTTGCTAGATTATAAATGAAAGCGTACCTACAAAATACAAACGACGTTCAAATAACGCCATTCACTTTTGAAAATTCTTTGATTTTTAAATAAACTAATCTTTTTTTTATGTAAAAAATGAATAAAAATATTTTGTTTTTGTATCTCAAAAACCTAACGTGATATAGATAAACCAATTATAGATTCGAATTCATCCCACCAAATTACACTAGGAAAGTTATTTGGTTGTTCCAGTCCAAAACCTTATTGGCTAGTGGTTTCTTTTCCTAAATTTCTAACTTATGGTGTAAAAATGTTACACCACTAGCGTTTGGACATTTTTTTTCCTAAAAACCTTGATGCCGAAAGCAGCGAACATGGTGAACGATTTCATGAACAACTTAAGATCATGGAACAACGTTTGACTATGGAATGAAAACATGATGGGAAATTTTTTTGTTCCTTATAAGAGAATCAAACTCAGCAAATCGTAGAGACAAAGCAAAAGTCAAAATTATTTCTAGATTATGCCGTGTTAATCTTGTTGAATAATATATAACTACTTGTTAACTTTGATTGTTAAAAAATATCTATTAAATTCTACGCAATACGGGAATAAAACACGAATTTATCCATGGATTTTCATGAAACAAAATTTATTTTATTTCCATTACATGCAGCTTTAAGACTAGCTACTAAACTGCTAACTCTTTGTTGCTTATTATTTTTAAACTCTTTCTTTTAGCTCAATCTCTCTGCCTGTCGTGCGGAAACCCAATTCCCCTTAGCCAATTGATCTGAAACTTGAAACCATAGTCCTGTTGTTACTACAGATTAATTTTACGGTAGTCACGCACAGTAACGCGTGGTCACGCACAGATACGGAGTTATCTAAATGTCATTTCCCCTCATTCGATCGATCTGAAACTTGTTCCATACACTGTGTGAAAAAAATATTAACTTTGACTTGGTCACGCACAGTCACGCATAGTAACGCACAGTCACGGAGTGATCTAAATGTCCTTACCCTTATCCGATCGATCTGAAACTTGGTTCGATATACTTGCTTAAAAGAAAGATCAAATTAGACATAGTCACGCACAGTCACTCATAGTCACGCATAGTCACGCACAGTCACGCACAGTCACGCACAGTCACGGAGTGATTTAAAACTCATTTCCCCTTATCCGATCGATCTGAAACTTTGTCCATAGACTTGTTTGGCCAAAGATTAATTTTAAGAAAGTCACACACAGTCACGCACAGTCACGGAGGTATTCAAAACTCACATGCATAAGGAAAGAAAGAGTTTTAATAAAAACTTTGTTTTTATGGGTTAGATTATTTATGAATTTTTTGAATTCAAAAATTTTATAATTTGGGGAAAAAAATAAATATTTTTTTTCCACTTGTGCCTCAACTCTAAAACTAATGGCTGTATCAAGAAATGATACTAGGAGAACTTAAAGCTGCCGAAATTAATTTTTTTTTTGTATAAAAAAATCGAATACGTCGTTTCAAACTTACGACAAAATGTATGGAGCAGCCCTTCAAAAATCTCAAATTTTAGAAAAAAATTTAAAAAAACCTTACCATTGATTTTGAAATTATGATGATTTTTGTAGTTAGGTGACTATAGAGGATCAAAAAAATATAGTAGTTATCAAAGAAATTGTTGCCTGTTGCAAAAAGTACATTTTTCTTAATAAGTATTTTCTTCATAAGTGGTTTGAAAATTTAAAAAAATTTTCACTAAGAATTTTCGAATTCAAAAATCAAAAACTTTGTATTTAGTATGTAAACAATTCAATACAAAAATTGATTTTATTGGAATTTTCTAAATAACCTTAATACATATAATCAAAAGAGTTATGCCCCAACAACTCTTTTTGACATTAAGTGTGCATAGTCTTCCTTTTGTTCACATAATTCTAAAAGATAAAAATGCAACATACATTTCACAAAAATTTTAATTGAATTCCCTCTTTACAAATTCACAAATTCACGTAAATTAGCTTGTACATTTCTAAGGTAGCTGTCTCATAAAACTTACAGTAGAAATTCAATTCTACATTTTGTACACATATTTTTCTTTTAAAAACACGTACGTAACAATTTCCTATATATCTATTTGGTTCTGTCTTCATTTTAATTAAGTAAACACATTTTATATGTATGTAAAAACTAAAACAAAATTCTTTCTCAACACTATAATTAATGAATTGCTAGAGCCGAGAAAAACAAGTGAGATAAATATTCATACTCCCAGTCATATATGTACGAGGATGTCTGTCTGTCCGATGCAAATACTTTATTTTCTTGTTGAATTCTTCTTTCAAGAAAAATGCATTGTAATCTTTTGTTGAGTTGGAATGCAAAACCAACTGTTAAACTAGGTAAATAATCACAACAACACACGTGTTACTTTGTTATGTTGCACATACAGATACTCGTACATACTTAAGTAGTACAACTTATATATATATATGTTATTTCTACTCCAAAGATAATTCTACAAGTTTTCTATGTAGAATTGTTTTTGGAATTATACCTGAGAATTTTTATACTCGTAATGCATACGGAGCAATAACATTCTTTTGTGTAAATGAACAGTTACTCTTAACTGAATTTACGTACACACTATATTTATACGAGTATAAACAAAAACAAAAACACACGAAAAATATGTATGGTAAAATAAATATCAAAGAATATTTCTTTATTTTTGAATAATATTGCATGTGAGTATTTATTCAACAGAAGTTGAGTGGTGTAAATGTATGAGTACATGCATTAGTATGTTTGCTTGTTTTTGTGTGAGTGTATGCACAATATTTATTTACATGTATTGCATGTGGAAACTTACGGATGTTCTGCATATTTCCTGTGCTTTATACAAATTGTTGGTTTTGTAAGAAATTGAAATGTTGATAGTGTGTTCACTACTTTGTGTTGTGCCCTAAGATAAGTGTATTTACAGTCAGTCTTATAAATCAAAGGGTACCCCAAAAGTCATGCAAAATTTCAGTTTATCACCAAGGTCAGAAACCACCACAGGGGGATAGTTTGACAGTTGACTATTTTGGGTCCATAAAATAAGCAGCAGAGAAATTTTTGAATTCATGGCCACGACACCTAATTGAAATGCTAGTTTTTGCATCACCAATTCTTCCAGCCTGCCTGAATTGTTGAATTATTTTAGCCGTTAAACTTATGTTATTTTGGAAATATTTTTCAATAATGACAACGCACAGTTCTTTGGTGTATACTACATTTTTATCAACCCTAAACTGTCAGCTTTCTTTTGGGTAGCGTAAAATTAAAGTTTTGGCTGAACCTTGGGACACGTTTTATAATTAGTCATACCAACATGTACAGCGTCACACATTCGTCGAATCAGCGAGTCCGCGATGAGAGTAACTACACATAAGGATTAACAGTAAATACACATCAAATTTGGGAACAATCTTTATATATCCGTCCCCATAAAACCCACTGAGTGAGGTCACCTGTTATTACTGTTAGCAGCTATCCGAAAATGGGCGTTATCGGATAAGTGGGCGTGGTACCTCCCATACAAAGTAATTACTCAATATCATATATCTCGAGTACTTTGACAGAGACAGCTTTGAAAATTTGTCTTAGGTTATCTATTATTAACGTGAGTATCGGACAAATGGTCGGGGTCGGACAAAGGGGTGTGGCACCCCCCATACAGATCAAATAATAAATGTCATGTATCTGGAGTACTGGAGTGATGTAATAGTGAGAGGCTTCGGGCTTTGCGTGAGCCCTTTCATTATGATGCGGGGGGGAGAGGGGCACGATGTGGAGGGGTAGCGAAGCATACCGGATTATATCTAGAGTCTTATAAAGCGCAAAAAATTAAGCACGATTGAGCATGCGTTCGACTTGACAAGAAAGGCTTTTAGATAATGTTTATATATGACAAAACTTGTTGGACTGAACTCAACTCAGAATGAAAACATTCAGCAATCAAACTTGTGTTGGTTTAACCCGACGTGCAGAAATGCATTCAGAGGAAGCACTCAGTAATTGCTATATGAATGAAAATACCAGTACTGATCTTCTACGCAAACAGGCCGTAGATAACAGAATGTGCCAAAGTGCTTAGGCGTGAAAATTTTCTCTTTGATAAGCGCCTTAGAACTAAAGTGCTTTATGTTTCTTGGGACAGTAAGAACTTCTTGTCATTTGATTAAGGAGTAAAGGACAATGCTAGTTCTTAAATTGCAACTCTTATAATAGATGAACTATATTCACTGACCCGGTTGATAAAGCTAATCTTTTGGCTGATCAGTTTGCAAGTAGTTCCTTCACTGTCTGAACTTGAAAGAGTAACTCATGCTATGACTAAAATATTCATTTGAGCTCTTGCTGCTAAGGGGGTTCTTGCGCAGTTAAATGCATATAAATCCTCGAGACTTGATGTCATATCAGCATTGGTACTAAAACAAATTTTGTCGATGCTGTCGCGTCCTTTGGCAAATCTTTTTAGCGCTTCGTACCGTATAGATACCTTTCCATCATGTTGAAAAGTTGGCCATATTCAGCCAATCTCAAAAAAGGGTGCAGCTTACAACGTTGAAAATTTCCGCCCAATTGCAATTTGCTCTGCGCTTTCGAATATAAAGACTTATTGCTTAACGGCGGACAATATGACTTTCGTAGAAACTCTTCTACGGTATTTCTTTCGCTGATTTCCTTGAAATCAGTCATTTATCGATTCGACGAAGGTTAGGTTGTTGCTCTAAGGTATTTGATCGGGGTTGGCGTAGCATACTATTGAAAAAACTGCTTGCTTTTGGCGTTGGAAATGATTTTTCTCAATTAACTGAGTTTCCTGAGAGACCGCACTATACACTTTGTTTTAATCGCGGTCTTATCCAAAGAGTTTCTGTTAAACGGAAGTGTTCCACAAGGCTCTGTTCCATCTCTTTCACTTTTTATACCCTATACATCTAAGTGGTTTGGGTATAATGACTTTGTGATGCTGTTTGTAACTACCAAAAATATTACCAATCTCTTATTATACCGATCGAATCAGAATCACTATCTGATTCGATTTAACGATGTCCGTCCGTCTGTGTGTCCATGTAAACCTTGTAATCAAACTGCAGGTCGCAAAGACGAACATATTTTGACAAAATTTGGCATAGAAGCTGCTATCGGCCATAGGATGACCGCTGTTGCAACCGGTGAGAATCGGTCCATATTCAGACCTAGCCCCCATACAAATGACCCCTATGAAATCGACATAAATTGCCATAAGATCCAAATTGTCATATAGATCTTACTCAAATTGGGTTTGTATGTGTTTATTACGTCCATTAATGAGTAGTCCAAAAATGGTCCCTATGGGACAACTCTTACTCATAGGCCCCATATATAGCTGCTTCCCGATCTTTACTTAAATCTATCAAGAAACAAAAATATTGCACTGATTCTTCTCAAATTTTGTTTGTATATATTTTTGTAAAATACAAGAGACTTTACCAAACATAGTCAGGATCGGTCCATTTTGGGCCTAGTTCCCATATAGATATAACATCCGATATGAACTTTTTCATATCTGCAGCCAAAAAAATTTATAAAAATCGCACTCAAATTTGTTTTATGCTTATTTTCTATATCCAGTTAGTTTGGCTTAAGAGATAGGGTCACTAAACGCATGGTATAGGGTATCGTATGGTCGGTCAGACCGACTTTAATTTTCTTACTTATTCTTATCTATAATATTAAAAGGCAAGACGATTTCTTGTGACCATTGTAAGTGACACATTTTTCCCCCAATTTTGACAAAGAATTTACCATTTGAAAGGTATTTCTTTTTAGCTGTTACCCAGATTTAGAGATTTTTATCATCTCGAATATTTTTTTTGAGTTATGATGAAAAAAAAAATTTATTCATAGAATTTGCACTCGCATTTCGAGTGCTGGAATCTGCTACTATTTTCTTAATGATCATCTATATCAAACTTCCAATCGTTTCTATTATTTTGCAGACGACGCAATAGTTGTCATTTGTATTCTCTCGACATTTGATAATCTCTCGGTGATCTCAAGTGAATAGGGTCAATTCTAATGTTCGTAAGACCCAATGTTGTTTACTAACCCACAGGCGGGCCATTTAGATATCAGTGACATATGTATGCTTGCGTTTTGTTGATATTGAGAAACCAAATTCTCTTGATGGGCTAGGCATGAAAGTTCAGAGTGATGAATGTTGGATTAAATAGATTTTTCAGTTGTTGAAAGAAGCTTTCTAGGCATTCCTAAATCGGTATACTTCACCCCGTCTGATCTCCTTATTATTTATGCCAAATATATCCCAAACAAAATGGAATGAACCGTGTGCAAAGGAACCCGTTGGTGCTTAACAATGATAGAAGGGTAACTGACTGTATTGCCACATTGGAGCATCGTGGACATTACAATGTTTTGTGGATATACGTGAACTCATTCCTACAGAACGCGTTTTTGTTCGCATCATCCGCTCATCTAGTAGATCATACAACGCATTTCCTCGAAAATATTTATTGTCCACCTAAGCCACAAATACTCCCTCTTTCTTCCTAGCCATACCATATTTTTCAAGTATTAACATAGTGCACTGCATTTAAGTGGGACATACCCTAATCAAGTACTACCAAATTCTTGTTTCTATGGAGCCGATATGAAAACAAAACTTAGATATACGAAAAAATTTGTTTTTAACATCCTTCCCCCCCCCTCAGTATGAGATACAAAATAATACTGATCCCTTACTCTATAAAATATTCTAGTTTTAGACCTCTCTGAGGATACCGCCGGTCAAAATTATAAGAGAAGTAAAGTGAAACTCGTTAACTGGATGCTTGGATTTTATTTAACTATAACGTACATTGTGTTGATCTCAGGGAAATGCGTAGCGTAAGATGGAAAAATGATGCAGTGTTCGTGAATGTTTTGACTTAAATTTAGTCAGGTTATAAATGTCACGAAAGCGAGGAGTTTATTCCATATATGGCTTATTCGACCAATGAACGAATATTCTCTACATTGCGTTGTATGCATACTCAACAGTAGACTACTAAGGGATGTGATGCGTCAGACAAACGGATATTATGAAATGAAATTTGCATATTTGATATGAGTTCACTTATCTCAGTAGAACATTTTACATGGTAATAAGAGTGCACAATTTAATATAATAATCTAACCCATAAAAACAAAGTTTTTATTGAACCACTTTCTTTTCTTATGCATATGAGTTTTGAATCTCTCCGTGACTGTGTTTGACTATCGCAAAATTAATCTTTGGCTCTAACAAGTCTATGGACAAAGTTTCAGACCGGTCGGATAAAGGAAATGGGGTATAAATCACTCCGTGACTGTACGTGACTATGTGGGAGTGTCTTAAAATTAATCTTTGGCCACAATAAGTGTATGGAACAAGTTTCGGATCGATCGGATGGGGGAAGTGAGGTTTTAATCTCTCCGTGACTATGCGTGATTGTGCGTGACTACGTCAAAGTTAATCTTTTTCTACAACAAGTGTATGGACCAAGTTTCAGATCGATCGGATGAGGGGAAATGACATTTAGAACACACCGTGATTGTGCGTGACTATGCGTGACTGTGCGTGACTGCCCCATAATTAATATTTAGTCACATCAACACCATGGGCCATGTGTCTGATTAATTGGACAAGGGTCAGTGGGGTTGCCCCACTACAGACAGACAGAGAGTATGAGCTAAAAGAAAGTGTTTAATAAATGAATTTCATTCTAAAGAATATATCTTCCTATCAGATATGGAATGGAATATTCGCAATATGGCGACCGCAGCTCTGAACCCATGCCCGTGATCTTTTCATGAAATTTTCGAAAACATTTTTCTAAATATGTGGGTCTATATCAATGATGACGCGTTGGATCTCAGCATTGGGCTCAGGAATTATTTGCGCTATATTCACAAGTACCTGAGACTTCACACGATATTTGTGCTCAATTAACATCAAAATTTCGGTGGATAAGTCGGTGTGGAAATCGTTGCTCCAATAAATCGATTGTTTCGTGCGTCCTGTGAAAGTTAGCACCGTCCTGCTGAAACCACATGTTACTTAAATCTATAGCATCCAGTTTAGCCTACAAGAACTCCGTTACCATATTCCTGTAACGAATGCTATTCACAGTAGTGCACTCTCATTTGGTCGCCCTTTATATATAACAATCCATATTCCATCGATGCTTTAACGAGGCTTTAAACTTGGATACTTTACTGTCAATAACGCGCAAGAACACTCGACTCTGTACAGGGTCCTTTGACTTTAAAGTTTGCCATTTATCGGAGTTGTAGCCCACTTAAGGAGAACTAATTTTTACAACGAGATAAGAAATCAAGGCAATTGAGTTGTTCGTTCCAATGGATATCGAATTGAATTTTCATGGCCTGAACTTTAAGAGCTATATCGGAACATGTGTTAAATTTAACATATTCGTAGCAACATTTTTTCTATAGCTGACTTAAATATCTAATATTTCCAATCAGCGCACAGTGGTTCAAACCCAAAAAAAAGTGGAAATAAGTCTGGAACTTCTAAACTATTGGTTGGATTGGAATAGTATATTCTAGGCGATTGTAGTCAAGGATATAGGCTTTCAAAATATTTACTTTTGAGATACCCTGTTGTAACACAGGGTGAGCTACAGGGTGCCAAATTCGACCACCTCGAGGTGGAAAATGCTTTCAAAGCTTGTAACTTTTATAAATATGAAGTGATTTTTACGTTTTTTAAATTTTTCCAATAAACATTAAATTATTAACAAAAAACATGCTTATACTACCTCGTTATCCTTATGGTTTAAAAAATATTTGATTTTAAAAATCAACATTTGAACTTTTCACCAAATTCTTTCTTGGTTTTTCGCAAATAACATTTTTATTAAAATAGATACAAAAAAATCTAAAAATATGTGGCGATAGCCAGTACTTTTTAAAAAAACACGTTGAAGTATTTTTTGAATTATTTCAAACCGTTTAGCGAGCACAAAATCTTAAAGTTGACTTTTTGAATCAGGTTCTAAAAATTGCAAATTTTTGCCAAAAAATACCCTTCATTCTTTCACTTTTTTCTCACAACCTTGGTAAAACATGTATATATTTTTCTAGATATTTTAAAAGAATATGCTTCAAGAATGGTTGTAGGAAAATTTTTAATTGGGTAATTTTAAAAAAAAAAACTAAGTTTTAAAAGTTAATACAAAAATATCCGCTCGATTTCTTCAAATATTTCACCGCAGTATTAAAGCTCCATATATTTTTATTTATTTGCCGCAATAAAATTCACCGCCGTTACATAAACGTGGTCAGGAGGGCTTAAATGGTAAAAAAAAGTCAAAATTTCATACGAATTTTTTTTGTTAACATAAAAAACATATCAAGATTAGTTATTTTTATATTTGGTTTATTGATTCACAACGGCATTTAAACTACCTAAAACACTTCAAAAAATCATTTTGATAACTTTAACAGTTTTTGAGATATTTATATTCAAATTTCAGAAAAAAATATAGAAAAACCATGGTTTTTCATTTTTTTTTTTTGGTTTTTTTGGTAAAGTGTTCCAAAAATTTTTGAATTTTACTTATTATTATATATATTGTTAAAGAAGACATATTTATCTATTCAACTATATATAACATGTCTATCAAATATATTGCAACATGCTGAAATAATGACCCCAAACCACACTCCACAGGCAAAAATTTATCTATTTCTCTATTTGTTCATATAAATGGTCATTTACATAGTGAATGACATATTTTTTTTTATTGTTTTTTGGTAAAGGGTTGTATACGTTTTTATTACTTCAAACAATTTTATATATCTTTTCAAAGAAGTTATAATTATAAGTTAATGGTGTATGAAATATTTACCTAATGAGTTTCAACTGATCATAAAATTGCCCGAAACTCTGATGCTGATTTTATAAAAAAAAAAAAAAAACAGGTAAAAAGCCAATGCCTAAGATATTTTCATTATTAAATAACAAATATAACTAGATTTTACTTAATGAGTATTTTTTTATTTGTTTTATAATAGGCTTAAAATTACATAACAATTGTCTGCTTTTTTACTAGTTATTTTCTACAAAACAATCAGAAATATCAAAAGATAAAAGATGTTTTATATCCATAGCTTCGGAATCATCATTTTCTATTTCAAGATTTATTTTTGGTAACCATTTTGTTCTTATGGAGTATATTACTGGATCTGATGATATCAATAAATATTCCATTAAATCGGAATTTTGGGCTTCTTTGCTACATTTTCTTGTATTAAAAAGTCTAAAGTGTTTGACATCTCTGTTTCTAGCTTCTTGTGCTTCTTCAGTCAGTGCTCCCAAGGGCAGGATGCTATTTTGTATTATTTCTTTCCCATGAGCTAATACTTTGTGTACAGTTGGTGTCATTGGCCTCCAAGGATATAAGTTCATTATTAATTCCTTAGTTCCACTAGCATATATTTTCAATTTCTCCGCATTAATTTGTTGTTTAATATTAATGACAGCTAATATTACTTTAAACCGTGCGATTAAAGCCGTGTCAATGCCAGTAATCAAAGAAGTAGTTTCGGGATCTTCAAAGAAACGTCTTGCTGTATTACCATCATTTGAACTTCCATAGCCACAAAGAGGCTTATCGATAATTATACCAAGTTGCATTTTAAATTCATCCTGAATTCTTTTCTTCTCAGTTTTTCATATGGCGTGTAGATCAGTATTATTTTTAACTGGTATATTTTCTTGTCCTGGAATTTGCCGGTATTTTGGATCATATGCGAGATGCAAGCAATATTCCATAAATCGTATTCTTGCATGAAGTGGTGATATTCCAAATTTTAAAGCATTTTCATTAATAGGAATTTCATCACAACTGTTATGAAATTCTGAACTTTTCTTTCCACATATATTACATTTCCAAGTAGATGTTATATCTGTAACGGCATTGGCTACTTTCCCATCAATCATTGTAAAAAGTGGTTGAAATAACACTTTAATGACACTTCCAGATATTTCCACAAAAACTGGAGACAATCTCGAAATTTCCTGATTTATTGAACTCACTAAGCTTTGTGTTGTAATTTTGTCTTCCTTTATGTACTCAAATCGGATTGGCCGACATAGAAACTTAGATCCGGGTGTTAAATTACTCCATATGTCCTGATATTCTCTCTCACTAGAAGAAGAAATTGTCTTATTCTCATTATATAGCCTCGTTTTTAATGGTACTAATGATGTCATAAAAATTGTTGAAAAATCTATTTCTGAATTACTTCCACTTGGTTGTCTATACTCAGAAAATCCAGATGTTCCATCGCATCCCCATTTACATATTAACGTAACTTCTGAATTGTTGCATATTTCTATTTCTTCTTTGCTAAATGTGGATATTATTCTAGATGCAGTGTTTTCAAGCAGTTCCGCTAATCCAACATTTGCACTTTCAGTATTGGATTTCACATTAGATGGTAAGATTTTATTTTTTGTTTCCTTTATGGTTCTGCTGGCAGGAAAAATATCAAATCCTTTTTCTTTGAGAGCTTTTCTCAAAATACCATATTTATTTCTTGTCAATCCCAAATTTAAAATAAGAGCTAACGCATCCTCTTCTGTAAATGATGTCGACGATTTTGGCGTTGAAATACTTTGCACCATACGCTTTAACCGCTTAGGAGATGCAGTTGGTAACACATCTACAATTTTAGCAGCTTCCTTTGGTTGCGTGCGTGTCAAGGCTGATTTAAAAGAATCCTTAATTTCATTAGGCGAATGGTTACTAATGATTTCTTTTTTGTCCTTGATTGAACATTTTCGTAGTCCTTTTTAGGTCGACCAAATGCCTTTTTCTCAATTTGTACTGTGAGGCCCGTTTTCAACCATTCTTCATTTTTAGTCATAAACTTTGATTTTGATAAACCCGATTGGCTAAATCTTCTTTCGTAAGCTTTGTAAAAATTTTCAACATCTTCAGATCTGACATTTAAACCGTAAGTGTTGTTAATTGTATAAAATAATTTCGAGACTTTTTCCGAACGTGATGAATGAATAGTAGAATCGGAAAGATTTTCCCAAATAACTTTGCAAAGTGAATAATACTTTAATGTAACCTCCATGATAGATTATACGTAAGTGATCTTAATAAACAAGAAACTCATGGTTATATACTGAAAATACTTTTTGAAAGGTAATATATCGGGCAGGTACTTCAACCAATACTTACATTTTGTTTTAGTGAATCTAAGGATTTGGCTTTTACCTGTTTTTTTTTTTGCATAAAAAGGTATTGTGAATTACAGATATTTTGCAATAGGTATCAGAGTTTCGGGCAATTTTATGATCAGTTGAAACTCATTAGGTAAATATTTCATACAGCATTAACTTATAATTATACCTTCTTTGAAAAGATATATAAAATTATTTGAAGTAATAAAAACGTATGCAACCCTTTACCAAAAAACAATAAAAAAAATATGTCATTCACTATGTAAATGACCATTTATATGAACAAATAGAGAAATAGATAAATTTTTGCCTGTGGAGTGTGGGTTGGGGTCATTATTTTAGCATGTTGCAATATATTTGATAGACATGTTATATATCGTTGAATAGATAAATATGTCTTCTTTAACAATATATATAATAATAAGTAAAGTTCAAAAATTTTTGGAAAACTTTACCAAAAAAACCAAAAAAAAAAATGAAAAACCATAGTTTTTCTATATTTTTTTCTGAAATTTGAATATAAATATCTCAAAAACTATTAATGTTATCAAAATGATTTTTTGAAGCGTTTTAGATAATTTAAATGCCGTTCTGAATCGATAAACAAAATATAAAAATAACTAATCTTAATATGTTTTTGATGTTAACAAAAAAAATTCGTATGAAAATTTGACTTTTTTCACCATTTAAGCCCTCCTGACCACGTTTATGTAACGGCGGTGAATTTTATTGCGGCAGATAAATAAAAATATTTGGAGCTTTAATACTGCCGTGAAATATTTGAATAAATCGAGCGGATATTTTTGTATTAACTTTTAAAACTTAGTTTTTTTTTTTTTAAATTGCCCAATTTCGTCCAATGCTGGACGTAGGGTGCATGTCCAAAAATATTAAAGATTTCGCCTACAACCATTCTTGAAGTATATTCTTTTAAAATATGTAGAAAAATATATACATGTTTTACCAAGGTTGTAAGAAAAAAGTGAAAGAATGAAGGGTATTTTTTTGGCAAAAATTTGCAATTTTTAGAACCTGATTCAAAAAGTCAACTTTAAGATTTTGTGCTCACTAAACGGTTCGAAATAATTCAAAAAATACTTCAACGTATTTTTTTAAAAAGTACTGGCTATCGCCACATAATTTTAGCTTTTTTTTTTATCTATTTTAATAAATATGTTATTTGCGAAAAACCAAGAAAGAATTTGGTGAAAAGTTCAAATGTTGATTTTTAAAATCAAATATTTTTTAAACCATAAGCGATAGCTAGATAGTATAAGCATGTTTTTTGTTAATAATTTAATGGTTATTGGAAAAATTTAAAAAACGTAAAAATCACTTCATATTTATAAAAGTTACAAGCTTTGAAAGCATTTTCCACCTCGAGGTTGTCGGCTTTGGCACCCTGTAGCTCACCCTGTGTTACAACAGGGTATCTCAAAAATAAATATTTTGAAAGCCTATATCCTTGACTACAATCGCATAGAATATACTATTCCAATCCAACCAATAGTTTAGAAGTTCCAGACTTATTACCACTTTTTTTTGGTTTTGAACAACTGTGCAGCGGTTTGGTTAGAATCTACATAGATGTATGGATGATCGGACATCTGTTATTTGATTCTAAGTCGTTCAGAATAATAACAGAAATTTGGTAGAAACAACCATTGGCACAAGCTGTTTAAAGCCTGGCCATTAGCTGGCAAATGTATAAAAATATTCTGAAAATTTTAATAAAAAAAAAACATTACAGTTTCAATTAAATACTCATGAGTATATTACGAAAAATTCACCAAAGTTGTATATGTGAGTTTTTATTTTTTTTTTTTCTTTGTATTTGTTCCAAAAGATCCGTTAGAGCTGTTAAAAAATTTGTAAACTTTCTCGCATTTGTATATTTTAACTAAAATATTTTGTTTGTTTAATATTGTGGGAAAAGTAATTGCATCTGTTAGATGGAAATTTTTACTTATGCATTTATGTATATAGAAAGAATTTGTTATTAAAAATGGAAAACTATAAAAAAGGGAAATACTTTCATCTTCATAAACAATTATACAAAATTTTTTCAGGAGAAATATAATGCATATAGCTTCATTTGTAAAATAATAAACATACGAAAAAACCATTAAACTGAACAAAAATATACACATCAAAAAATGGTAAACAGATAGGAGTAAATATTATCAAGTTTAAGTTTAAATTCCATTCTTTCGGTCGATTATTATATTAATATGTATTTATTCAATAAAAGTTAAATTGGAAACAAATTAATAGTTTAATATAAAGTATAATTTACTGTGTGCAACAATTTTTTTTTTGTTCTTAACTTACTTTTAAGTATATTACATCAGAACCCACCTCAAAACGTAGATGAATAAAACCCATATAGTTTGAAAATATTCGTAAAGCAAAATATATAAAACACGTTTAAAAAGGTTTCTAGATTAAATCTTATTTTCGCGTAAAATGAAAATTTATTTTTGAAAAAAGATACCCGTACTATTTTATTGTACGCCTAGGCTATATTAAATTGTATACAATATATTGTAATAAATGTTCTTGTAATTGATTATATTGTTTCTATGTGATATTTTATGCTAAGGATTGCCGTAAGATTCAAACCTGGTTCTGTATCGCATACTTACTAAGTGCTTTCACTTTTTGGCCATGCGTTTTAACGCTTATACCTTAATTTATATCATAGAGAAGTGGGGAAAATAAACAGTTTTTATTCCTTGAAAATCTTTGTAACATTAAAAGCAAGCGTCTCTTAAGAAGCAAGGGTGCCAGAAATAGTTAATATATATATTTTTGTTTTTGTTTCAAGTCTACGGGAAATATTTTTTTTTTATTAACTTGTCTTAAGCTTTGTTAGGTTTGCGCTGATTATATAGGTCAATTCTTAGAATCTTTTAAATATTAAAGAAGAACTTTTGAACGTATTTAATAGGAGATTTTATGTCAGGAAAGTTGGTAATGCTTTCAAATTAAAAACTTCTAATATAAAGATTCCTCTATAAGTTCAGAGTTCTTAAAAGAAAAACTGCTTACATCAAAAATTTTACAAAAAAACAAAATTTTTTTGTTTCAAAATCTGATTAATTTTTATTAAAATAAATAGATAGCTCTTTGTTTTTATTTGCTGTGTAAACATCTACACGCAGGGAGGTTAAAACTTATTTTGCAATGCAATCACAAAAACTGCGTAAGATGTACGACGTAAGATAAAATCGGTGTGAATTATGATTGTATTGGGAAAAAATTATGATATGTAATAACGTTTTTGAAAATTAAAAACTTAAAATAAAAAATGAAAAACAAAAAATGAGAAATAAAAAATGAAAAATAAAAAATGAAAAATAAAAAATAAAAAATGAAAAATGAATAAAAAATTTCAAAATTAATAATAAAAAATGATAAATGCAAAATAAAAAATGAAAAATTAACAATAAAAAATAAAAAATAAAGAAGTAAAAAAATTATAGTCGATCGACCAAACGATACCCTATACCACGGTTTAGAGAACCTATCTCTTCGGTCCAACGAAGTGGACAAAGAAAATAAGCATAAACCATATTTGAATGTCAGTGTTATTAATTTTTTTGGCTGCATATATGAAAAGTTCATATCGAAAGCTATATTTATATGGGGACTAGGTCGAAAAATGGACCGATCCTGACCATATTTGGTAGTCACTTATATGTGGAAAAAAATTTAACAAACCAAATTTGAGAAAAACCTGTGCAATATTTTTGTTTTTTGTTAGATTTAAGTGAAGATCGGGAAGCAGCTCTATACGGGGCCTATGACAAAGAATTGTCCTATAGGGATTATTTTTGGGCTACGGATTAATGGATATAATAAACGCATACAAACCCAATTTGACTGAGATCTATATGATAATTTGGATCTTATGGCAATTTATGTCGATTTCATAGGGGTCATTTGTATGGGGACTAGGCCTAAACATGGACCGATGTTGACCTTTTTTAATATCGTTCATCCTATGGCAAATATCATCAAAATATATTCATATTTGCGACCTGTAGTTTGATTGCAAGGTTTACATGGACACACAGACGTATAGACGGACGGACGGACGGACACCACTAAAATGACTCAGAAAGTGATTCTGAGTCGATACGTATAATAAAATATGGTTTAAGATCAAATATGGTAGTTACAAACAGCAGCACATAGTCATTATAGCCAAACCACTTAAGCTGCGTTCATTCCACGTGTTTGACTTGTGCTTTTCTTATCTTTTTAGCAAGTGTATTTTCCTATTTCTATTTTAACATGACAAACGTGTGAAAATACAACACTGGCAAAAGAAAAACAGAGTAAATAATAAAGATTAATATTGAAAGAAAAATAAATTGTTTAATGTTAATTAACAATTGAAAAATATATAGAATATATAACTTTATTTTTAGCAATAAATTTTTCTAAATTTACAAATTAAATCAGCTGTTGCTTACCTTTGAATGCAAAACTTATGTATCGTATGTAAAACGCCAATTTTGACACACACACGGAATTACGTATGGCTCGTACAACTGAATTTACATATTGAAAATACACATAGTGTAAACACTCCTTTAAAGGTATAGGTTATATAAATGAAAAATGAAAATTAAAAAATTAAAACTGAAAAGTGAAAAATGAAATATGAAAAAATAAAAAATGAGAAATAAAAAATGAAAAATTAAAAGTGCAAAATGCAAAATAGAAAATAAAAAAAAAACATGTGATTCCGATCACAGGGGCAATGTGTAAACATCTAGTAATTAAAAATTTTTGTATGTCACTTTTTTAAAATCAAATATAAAGCGTCATCTATGTATCACTTATAGCAAACAACTGCAGGGACTCTGGTTATACTTGTGGGGTTATTGAATTAGCTGAAACAATTTTATATCATAATTTTTTCACCAATACAATCATATAAGTCACACCATTTGTCTTACGGCTCACAGCATAACATGTGAGCTCACATGTTACGCTATTTATACCCTGTACCACTATGTGGTTTGGGTATAATGACTTTGTGCTGCTGTTTGTAACAACCAAAAATATTCGTCCCAGACCCATCTTTAATTATACCGATCGACTCAGAATCACTTTTTGAGTCGAAATATCAATGTCCGTCCGTCCGTCCGTCCGTCCGTCTGTGTGTCCATGTAAAGCTTGTAATCAAACTACAGGTCGCAAATATGAATATATTTTGATGAAATTTGGTACATAAACTTCCATCGTCCATGGGATGAACTCTGTTGAAATTGGTGAGAATCGGTCCATGTTCAGACCGAGCCCCCATACAAATGACCCCTATGAAATCGACGTAAATTGCCATAAGTTCCAAATTATTATATAGATCTCAGTCAAATTAGATTTGTATGTGTTTATTACATCCATTAATCAGTAGATCAAAAATACTCCCTACAGGAAAATTTCTTAGTCATAGGGCCCATATAGAGCTGCTTCCCGATCTTCACTTAAATCTATCAAAACACAGAAATATTGCACAGACTTTTCTCAAATTTGGTTTCTATATATTTTTTCAATATATAAGTGACTTTACCAAATATGGTCAGGATCGGTCCATTTTTCGACCTAGTCCCCATATAAATATAGTATCCGATAAGAACTTTATCATACCTGCAGCGAAAAAAATTAATAAAAATGCCACTCAAATTTTGTTTATGCTTATTTGCTATATCCAATTAGTTGGACCGAAGAGATAGGGTCTCTTAACCATGGTATAGGGTATCGTATAGTCGGGCTAGACCGACTATAATTTGCCTACTTGTTTTGTGATTGTATTGTGAAATAGAAATTTTTCCCCCTTGCGCGTATAGATGATTACACATCAAAAATGAAAAATAAAAAAGAAAAATGCGAAATGGAGAATGAAAAATAAAATTTTAGAAACTGAAAATAAAAAATGAAAAACAAAATATTAAAAATTAAAAATTAACCTGTTGAAATAATTAATAATAATAAATATTTTTATATTAGCAGAGTCCCATGCAGTTGATTGCTATAAGTGATGCATAAATGACGCTTTCAGTTTGATTTTAAAAAAGTGCCATAAAAAATCTTTAATTATCAAATATTTACACATCTCCCCTGTGATCGAACTCACATGATTTTGTTTAAATTGCTAGGTACTTTTTTAAAAAACTGTATTTTTTTATTATTTTTCTTTCATTTTTGCGAGTTCTTGTATTTGTTTCGGGTAAACTGTAGTTGTATAAGCCTTAGCTAGACAGTAAACTAGTTCGGATGTCAGTAAATCGTTTTCACTGAATATGAGCAATTTATCTGATCTACTCAGACAGACAGCTCGATATCGCTTGTTATAGTCAAGATTATCTTCTTCTAAATATTAAAACTAACTGATAATCTTGTATGTATATACCCTCTGCACACTGGTATTTTGGAAAAAAGTTTGGTAATGCTAAATCTTTGATACCCTACGCCTGAGGTTTATAACAAGTTAAAAGAATATATTTGAAAAAGTAAACAACTTGATAAACTTAATGCGAAATTATTAAAATAAACACACTACATTTTTTACATTTTTCAGGTTACATCTTGCCCAATAATGCCTGATATGCACCATTTTAAATACCAACCTGCTCGATATGATGACAAACAATATTATCCTAACTTTAACCCGGTTAATGGTTTAATTTTTGAATAAGCATGATTTCAGCAGACAGGCGGATAGACAGACATAGCTATATCGAGTCAAGTTATTACAGGGATCAAGAATATATATAGTTTATGGGGTCGCAAATAATTTTTTTCGATCCATTGCAAATAGAATGATAAACTTATATATGTATACCCTCTACACAGTAATGTGGAGTGTGTAATATATATATAACTTTTATGCAATATACATAAATTTGGCTTAAATACAAAACACTTTTAAATAACAAAAAATTAAAAATCTCGTTTTTGAATTTCATTAAAATTTATAGATATGCATAAATCTTTAATACAATCAAAACTAACGAAAATTAAGGCGACATAACTACAAGCGTATTTTCAATAACAAATCGTTTTCGATTCTCCAGTAAAAATAAAAATGTTAATAAATATTAAGTATTTTCTACAGTTTGTTTAAATTATAAGAATAATCTTTAACTAGTTACAATTTTGAATTAATTAATTCTAGGGGTGTGCGGGAAACTTCTCACTTTGATTATTAGTAAAAATTCCCCGTAGTAACTAACTCAAGAGGTTGAACATTATTTACCAAAATTCTTCGAATAAAGTTAAAAAGTATGCCAAGCTCCTAAATGTTTGCTATTTTTTTTTTTAAACTAAATTAACAATTATCACAGATTTTATGTTTTAAATTGTTTTCTATCTGCTCTTTTCCATCTTTTTCGTCTTTTCTATACCCCATAAAAAGTAAATAATTGCTAAAGTTTTATGTGTTCTTACATACATACATAAAAAAATATTTTCAATTTCTACTTTTGTAAACACTCTTAGCACTTCAATTTATTTATTTTTCATGTTTCTACTTTTAGATAACATATCCACAAGTTGAACTGCCACACTCACAATACAGATCATATAAAGTGCAGAGTTTTAAAAGACCAAACTCTATTATTATAATAATAATGATAATTATCAGTAAATTTATTCTCTTAAGGGCAGATGCTCAACTTTAAGTTTTTTATAAATATTTTTTATTAAATGGATTTAAAAGAAATGGTGAATCTGCATACCTAGTCTAACTTGAGCATTTAAATCAATCAAACTAACTAAAGTTTTTGTAATGGATTTCAGAAACTAGAATAATATTCTCTTAATATCTTCTAGCTCATACAAAGGGTTATAAAATGTATACTTTCAGTTTCGTTACTAACAATTGGTTGCCAATGAGGCTCTGTGTGGCATATAATAATGTATCATTTTTGTAATAGATATAAAATATTGCACTCACTTATATACCCATATGATTGAGAAATAAAAAAAAAAATAAAACCTTTTTATAGTTTTAAGTATTTTCATTCACATTCATTCTCCCGAGATTGCTCTAATAAGTGTATATATGAAAAGAAACAGCAAAAAATGGTTGACATATATAAGAACATAGTTTTATATTGAGCTGTGTCGATTATTCTTTTGTTGTAATGTCATGAAGTTATTAACACGTGCAGCGAAAGCAAAAAAACGATAATTTTAAGTGTTCACAACAGTCACATAAATTTCTTTAGTAAGCATGGATTATTTCAAAATTGATTGTAGTGATATATTTATCTAAGACTTTTTCATATTCTTGTTTCAGATATTCTGTGGAACCTAAACCATTCGTTATATACTGGCGCCTGTTTAGTTGACTTCAACAAAGCTTTCGATAGTATTTGGATACGCGGCTTAATATACAAATTATTGAAATTTAGATTTCCACTACATTTTGTAATTCTCATACATAATATATTGAATAATAAAACATTTGCTTTTTCTAATAAAGATACAGTTGGCACCAAAAAATGTACAATTGTTAATGGGTTACAACAATTAATTTATGCTTATTTGATTTACTAAAAAAAAAACTATCTACCACGCTGACAATACAATACAGAAAATTAGCAATAGTTTGCAAATTAAGTTTGTGACTATTAAAATATATTCCTTAGATTGGCATATGAAACTAAATTGTACAAATGCGAGTGTATCATTTTCGGACCACCAGTTGGGTCCAGATTCGATATGCAACAGCAATATAAGAGGAAACTGGAAATCATTTGGTATTAAATCAATTAATTATATAAATATTCCAGTAAAGCAAACTGTTAAGTTATTAGCTATTCAGGCAGATAAATTTCTGTACTTTCACAATCACATAAACCAACAACTAATTCAAGCTAAAAATGCATTTTTCATGTAAAAAAATTATTTTTTTTTCTAAATATATACAATCAAGGGTTAAAATTATAATGCACCAATCTTTGATAAGACCAGTTCTATCATATGGTTGCAAAATATGGTTTAACATATTCCCTTCATATATGGAGAAGATACGCATATTCGAAAGGAAATTCCTCAGGCACGTCTTTATATACATAGATCTCAGAGTAGTAACTACAAAAAATTTGTATCAAACTAAATTCTTTATGAAGAAGCTGAAATATCCAGATTCGATAACTTCATTATTTATATCATAAGAGACCGCATTTTAAGTAGTATGTTTACCACCGAAAATAACTTGATCATGGCTCCCTACTATGTTTCCGAAGAAGGGTACATTTCAAAAACATTACTTAAGGGACATGTTCCACCGGAAGCTTTTCCTTTCCTTGATAGACATGGTTTTATTCAAAATGAAGATGGCATTCCTATAATTTATCATATCTATAGACAAGCCAATATCAAAATAATAAATTGTCATGAACTGACATCAGGAAATTGTCGATATGACACAAGTATTTATTTGGATGAATAAAATATTAAACATAATATAAACCTTAAAAAATATTGGTCGCTCACCCAATAATTATCCTTTTTAATTTTAACCCTTGACCTTATTTTTTTTATCCTAACCAATATAAAAGTAAGTTTTTGTTAGCGTCTTTACCTACATTTAATCTTATATTTACATGCTGCCTTGTATTTATGCATAAGTGATGGAAAAAAATAACAATACTATTAAATCAATATTATACTTAAGAGCTCGCTAAAATGGGACTTTATATATAAAATAAGTTATATTTATACTTTTTGCTTATTTGGAGTTTGTAATTATATCTTTCATATTAATTAAATAAACAATAAAAAAAAAAAACTTTTTGAAATAGAATATGTGTTTTATAGACTTAAGCACTGCGCTCTTTGATCTAACTCACGAGATATGTATGGTAAGCTGTGTTGCAAATTATTTATGTTTAAGTGAGCGTTAAAGGGGACCTACCATATTTAACTGATATTGAACTAAAATGGATGTTGACAACCAGAGTAAGCTGTGGTTATTTAAATCTTTGCTTAGTGACACTCGCTTTTAAATTTGTTCTAAATTCTAAATTTCTAACCGCGACATTGTATTCATTTTTTAATCATTTGTTTAACTCTTTAATCATAAAGATCGTATTCTTGTAGAAAATTGTACCGAATTTTGTTGTATTTACGTATGTATAAATTTACCACCATCTTTAAAGGAAAAAATTTACATGGATTCTTTTTATATAAAAACCTTAATTTCTGGTGTTTCATTTTCTATTTTTTGGTAGCCGTAGCTTGCTTCCGTTCCACGATTCTTGGAAAATCAGCCCCAAATTCTTCTACGTGAATTTTATAACCTACGCATCAAAAGAATTATCCGTTTTCTCCTACATTTAGAACTACTTTTTTAATCTGCTAAGATTAAAATAAAAAACTTTAAAAATAACAGGAAATTATTCACTTTTTGTACATTGGATGTTAAACAAAACTTAAAATAATAAGAAAAATACATTAAGGAACATATTTCATATTAAATTAATCACGTGTAGGGATGTTGGTACACATTTTTTTAAAATTTGGTGCAGTCTATATCTAGGCATTGCATGTACGATCTTATGATTCAAATTGAATTTAAAATTATATGACTTAGTTTATTTCTTTTTTTAGTGCTAACGTCTGTGACTATAGAGCAAATTCTCTCAGCATCTGCGTGAGGCAGTGAAAATATTATCTTTACTAATTTTGAAAAATCTGGCACATTAATTATCATTCAAGTTTCTCATTTTAATTATATTAGACCATTTTAACTATTTTAGATCTAAAAGTACTCTAATGTTCGCCATTCATGGGAAGGATTATCTATGTTTATACGAAACTTTCTACACATAATTTCAAATTTAAATTCATCTTTACTTTATCTAAAAACAGCACTACGTTTTAGAAATTCATTTCTTTAAAGATACTTTCTATTTCAGCGGAAATCATTTTTGAAATTCTTTCAGTTCATTGATAACTTTTTTAAATATATTTTCCTCTTTTTTCCGGAGCCATATTTTAGAAAATTTTAGAGATAGAGGACAAAAGTGTACTTCTTAGTTTAGTCGGCAGAACATTCATGCTAAATTTGATAATTTCAAAGAGGGCCGCACTGTGTCTGCAATTTTGATTTCATTGGCCAAAAGTCAAATTTTTTCACCGATTTTCAAAATTTTAGCCATTTTATAGTTAATATATTAAAATTGAGGTATAATTTTGCACCCACCACTACCCGCCATTAGAACAATTTTTTCATTTTAATGAAATTACTCTAAAAACTTTCATATCACTGTAACTTAAACAGCCATGTAAGTATACAATGGTGTGGTAAATTTGTGCTTTAGGTATATCATAGTTTATCATAATTATCATTATTTGTTCTATTACCAGTAATGATATCCGCTTACAAAATCCACCACTTTTTTTATATAATTGTAAGTAGGAATGTCAATGGAAACACAAAGTTAATTCTTTTTTGAAAATGGGGATGTGATGGTTCTTCCGGACAAAGACAATACAAACAAGTAGTATGTGAAAATATTTTGGACTCAGATATGTTTATGGTACCACTTGTACCATTGCGATAGAAAAATAATTTGGAAAGTTCAGAGCCTTCGATTACAACGCAAACAAAAGATATTTGGAAAAATGAGACACCATCTTCTACAAAATACTGCAGGCCAATCAAATTTGAATTCAACAAAGAAACTCATAATGCCATTAACAAAGAAGTTACTGATATTAAGGACCAAATTCCAATGGTATAGCCATTAAAATTACAATTAGATGGGCAGCAAATTGAAGTAAGCTACTAATTAAGGCTAGATGGAAAATAGGCCAGGCTTTTACTAACACGAAGGCTGCATCTAGCTGCACCATATGCCAAGCAACATCAAGCCGTTAGGTTATATCGTTGCATACAAAATTCGAAGTATCACCACCACATACAAGAATACGACTTATGGAATACATTAGTCTGCGGGATGAATAAGAAACAACGAAACCAGCAAAAAGTTAAGAAGTGCAAAAAAGAAACATGTTCAAGCGGACTATCCCAATTTTGGATGGATGACAGCTATACCGCAATAAGATTATTTATTTATTTTAATTGCATTATTAGAACAATAAGAATATAATTCTTTTATAGTTCAAAGGTTATTACATAATGAAAGTCAAATTAGTACATTTTTAAAAAATAATAAATAATTAAAATTAACACATTATTACAAATTTAGCAATATAAATTTAAAATTACAAGTTTAACAATACAAATGGGGATCCAGAAACGGCATCTGAAATAACAGGAGTGGATTTAGATCTTATTTTCATATTTAAAATTGTCCTAGAAGTACTTGCGTGCAATGAAGAAATTTACTGCAAAAAATTTGGAGATTATGCTAAGGAAACTACACAAATATATACAACCCATGGAGAAATATGTCTGCAGATGTTCACAAAATCCTTTATCATGCAGAAGATATCATTAAATTTTATTTGGTGCCACTAAGAGATCTATGAGAGGAGGCTCAGAAAAAAAGGATTAAGGACTACGGATTTTATAGGGAGCACAATACAAGAAAAATTTCACGAAATTCCACGAATGAATATCTATTTAATATATTATTGGCAACGTAAGATCCGTTCATCTCCAGTATTCGAAATCAATAGAAAGTGGAACATCGGGATATAGATGAAGAAGTCAAAAAACTACTAAAGAACAGAAAAAACATAGAACAAAATATGGAATATTTGCAATCAATTTTTACATGAAATGAATAATCTATTATAATATTAATAAGCTAGGCGATTTCTTGTGACTGATGTTTTGTTCTACCGTTTTATCCCAATTTCGACCAACCGTATATTATTTGAAAGGTATTTCTTTTTAGCCGTTTTGCAGATTTACAGACTTATAAATTTATTCCTTCATTTTGAGTAAATTGCATTTTAAGTTGCTACTTACACATACATAAAATTATACAATGTTATGTGTTTGTTTATTAAATTTGTTAATGTGTTTGTAATAAAAATGAGTTTGTTTTTTGTGTTGATTTGTGAATTGGCTATAATTGATTACCATACTTTTAGGGTCTTTATTTAATGAAAAAATAAAATTTCCCAGAATTAGCGAGGGCCGGAGTCTGCTATTAATTATAATTGCCTTTCATTGTTTTAAGTACGAAAAGTATAGTATAAGTAAAACACAATAAAAAACAGAACCATCCATTGGTGCAAATGCTATTACCACATATGTATGAAATGTTTTAATAAATAAGAAAGATTAAAAGAACAAAAACCCTTATTTTCATATCAAAATTAAAAAAATAAAACAGAATCATTGCGCTAATGTTCATATAAAATTAACAAATTTGGCAGCTAAAAATAATGAATTTTTGTGTAATATAGCACAGTTTTTACATAATATTACTAACGTTTTTTTAAGTGTAAATATTCTTTGAGTGTAAACAAATTTGCAAATTTGATTAAAAAATTTTTTAATTTTTCAGCAATACTAGCAAAATTTCCACTTGCTTTTACTATTTTTTTGAATGCAAATTTTTTTTGAGTGTAAACATTAAAAAAATCCCATTTTGCAAAAAATGTTTACAATAAATATTATTATAATCCATATATGACAAATATATTTCACGTTAAAAGTAAAAAAAAATCAAAATTTTTAATTTTGACCTAGAATTCCTTAAAAAATATTCAATCAATTTTAATCACACTAAAACTGAGTCAAATCTAATTGAATATCTCATTAGAAAAAAAAACTACTAAAATATTTTGATCTGTTTAAAAGTTACAGAATTTTAGCCAACGAAAAGCGATTTTCAGCCACTGTGGGCCGCCCCAAAAATTTTTTCTGTTCGTTGAGGAAAAATAGAAGTATCTACATATCTTAAATTTTTTTTTTTTTTATCTTTATATTTCTGATTTTCGCAGACGGCAATCTATTTATTGGACCTTAATCAAGAACATAAATATTACGGTCTCTATTTCTTACATATATCTCTATATATTACAGACACAATTTGGAAAAACACAAGCAAAGACTACGAAGCTCCAAACATGACTATTCATCAGAAACGACACAAATGCATAAAACACATTAAAGAGATTCTAATATTTTATAATTAAAACTGTCACAAAGTTTAGCATTTCAAAAACTTTTTACTGTTTTAGCACTACCCACAAAAATTCAGTACAATAAAGCCTGGACTAGCTACACGAAATCTCGAATGCATATGTGTATGTGTGCCTGTATGCATGTATGTATGTTGTAATGTAAAAGTGTTTATGCACATAAATATGCAACACTTCCGAAACATTAATTTAACAAAAAAAATTTTTTTGTTTTATAATTTATATTTTTATGAAATCCCACAACGAATTCTTAAGTAAAACTAAATTTTAAATTTTAACATAAAATTTTTTATATTCAAATTTCCTTCAATGCATTTGATATGTTTAAGGGGTGATTGTGTATGTGTGGTAGTGTGTGTGTATATGTATGTGTGAAAATATACAGAATTGTTTAACATGCATAATATTTAATTACATTTCCGTTACATACAAAATTACAACAAAAGTTTGCATTTAATATTTTGAATACAAAATTTCATGAATTTGAATTACTAGCAGATACTAAAGTTTGAAGTGTAACCCCAAGAGCCAACAGGGGCAGTGAGGGCTTATGGAATAATATAGAGTAAGTACAATACAACTAGTTGTCATTTTAGTAAATATTGGTTGAAGGAAAAGACATTTTCCAGTGGTCCAGAATGGTTTTTAAATAATTTTTGCTATTAAATGCATAAAACCCAGGACTAGATTCAAGAATGTTGTCGTTCTACCATGCCGCTGTTAGAAATTTTGTGTATATTGTTCTAGTGTAACAAACAATACACATGACAATGAATTGTGAGTCTGAGTCAATTTAGCTATTTTCGTTCGTCAAGTTTCATTGTGTGTTTTTTAATTCATATTCCCTTTGAAAGTCGATTAGGAATAATTTGTGTCTTAGGTTATGTTAAAATTTCCTAGCAAAAAGTGTTTTCTAAATCCAATAGTTGTTCGTTTGTAGGCTTGTGTGTTTAATTGAAGAGAGTACTGTGTGTGAAAATATACATATATACGTATGCTTTCTAATAAATATTTGCAATATTCTGTATACTCGTAGTATTTCCGGTTAGTATTTGTTTAAATGTATTTTGCTTTCTAACAACTCTCATAGAAAACAACAACAATAAAAGCAGCTAACAAGGACAGTACTTTTTTGTATTATACTAACATGTACGAATAAATGCAGTTACATGCATACGAAGACTGTATGATAAGTGACTGGCCTTGGCTAGAGATGGCTTGACGAAAAAAAATATATTCCTTTCTTTTAAGCATCTTGGGTTACCTGCTTCGTGGATGACTACTATTTATAGGAGGCCCACTTCATATGTTTTGAGCTAACGTAGGTAGCACATAATTATAGCCTTTACCACTGTTATACTAATTGAGCCATAATCACTTTCTGAGTTGATTTAGTGATGTCCGACTGTCCTTTCGTCCATCCTAATTCCAGATCTCCACTTCAACCTACATAATAACAAAAGTTTTAAATAGATTTTCCTCAAATATGTTTTTCCGTAAAATAAGTAGCTTCATCAAATATCATCAGGATCAGTCCATTTTTCGACCTAGTCCAAATACAAAGAAATAGCATATAATTTTCTTTTTAGCGGCATGCAACAAAATTTGTAACAATGACACACGTATTTAGTTGATACTTATGTTCTATATGCCATTAGTTGGACCTAAGACCCTTTCCCTAAACTTGTGATATGGGGTATCATATAGTCAAGACCGAAAACAATTTTTATTTATTTAATTCAGCTGTTCACTTCGGCACAAATTCTTCGGAATGGATCGAAATTGACAAAATTTAACCTGCGAAAATTTATGTGAACAGGTTCATGGGATCGAAGTTGTCTGTTAGGAAGATTTATATATATTTTTCCAAGAAGGTATCCAGAATCAATTTTACCATGAACTAAGTTGAGGAAGAATGTTATACTAAAAATGATCCTACTGTTTTTTAAGGTTGGGCTGCAATACGGTGGGAGACTCAATTTCGTATTCCATCGAAGATATCGAAGACAAAATATTAAGAATTTTTTCTGAACTGATTCAAGTTTTTTTTCTAAACCGTTGTATTCTGGATCCCAGATTACTGACGCGTAATAAAGCATCGGCCTGGCCAAAGACGAAACTAGACTTTTTGTTATATACACAGAGAAAAAAAATTCGACAACCGAATTGTTCTAACGATTAATGCCTGAATTTTCGATTGTATAAACATAAATTTTATAATAAAAAAACATTTTTTATTTTGATACAATTTTTACTGTCAAGACAATAGAATTGTAAATCCAATCAATTCAAAATTCGATTATTAACTTCATCGAAATTCGGTTGGCAATAAATTTGGTAGCCACAACGAATCTGTTTTCTGTGTGTAGGGCTCATTAAATTCCTTTGCTCATTATTAAAACTTAGTCTTTTATCGAAGTGAACTCCCACATTTATGAATGGGTCAAATGGGTTTAGTTTAGTGCAGTGCATGATATAGTCGCTGAAAGATGACGAATATCTAGAGAATGTCATAGACTGAATTTTTTTTTAGATTTAATTCCATTAGGTTCATATTGAACCATTTGTAGAAGCTATTTAGGTCAGAGTGGAGACGTATACTGTCTTCATTGCTGATGAGGGTTGAGTAGATTTTTACAACAACGGCATACATAAGCATATTACTATATTGAATAGACTTTGGAAGATCATTTATAAACAGCAAGATTAGGAGAGGTCCAAGGTGAGTCCGCTGAGGGACACCGGAAGTAACATCTATATATTTCGATTTAGAGTTTTTGAAAGTTACATATTGCCTACGAAGTTTTTAGTACTACCGAATCCATTTTAGGAAGTTGCAGGAGAATCCAATAATATCAAGTTTCGCTAGCAGTGGATCATGGCTAAATTTATCAAAAGCTTTTCTAAAGTCTGTGTACATAATATCAGTTTATTTATTTTTGCAGAATCCATAATTTATATAGGAAGTAAACTCCATTGGGTTAGTAGTCGTAGACCGTCCTTTACAAAACCATGTCGAACTGGTTATAATTTTCTCATAAATTCGATATTTTGAATACCTAAAAACTCGCCTCCTTGAGTCGAATTATAGTTTGTTGCTTCATGCTGATAGATACCATTCGATGTTCGACGTTTACCTTTTCTAATTTCTCCAAATGATAGCTGGTGTAACATTGATACTCGATCATTTAACGTTGAAGGTTTATGATGAATTTCGATAGTGATCAATGATCCATACATACAACTGCAGTTTAGTTTCGGAATACATTTTTAGGTCCATGATTCATTACCTGTCCTGAACTTATTGACCTCTTTTATAGCACCGCAATCTGATCTCTGCAACATTTCTGTGTTCGTGGAATATTAAATGTTAGCGAGCCTCAATTTGATAATGATCTTACAATAATACTAATTTTGGATGGGCTTCACGTAAGTTCGACATAGAGTGAAGAAAAGCCACGATTTCATTCGAAAAACCAGCAGAAAACGGTGGCCTAGGATGGTGCTCCATCACTAAAAGTTGCAGTCAGATGAGTGACACATTCCACATCAAAAATTGTAAGAAAGCAACATAATTTTAATTTTATTTTTTTTTTTTTTCATTTTTAAACTATCTACAAAAAATTTAAATAAGACTTTTAAGAAAAAATGTTCTGAGCTCGTACCCATTTAATAGTTTCAACTTTGAATGTTTTAGTAAGAGAAAACTATAATGTAATGAAATAGGAGAAATCTGAAACAGAAAAATTTAAATTAGAACTTAGCGATATAAGTGTTTTTGTAAGGTTCTTTCTGATCACTTATATGCGGTCGTTGCCAGATATAATGTATAATGTATATAATGTAATGTAAAGACTGTTGTTCTGGTGAGGTTAAATTACAAAACGAAGTTTTTCTGTCGGTTATTTCAGTAAGTTACTAGATACGTGCACACAGAAAAAATATTTGCCAACCGAATTGGTCTAAAGGGGAACAATTGTATTTTCGATTGTATAAACAGAAATTTGATATCATCTGCAAATTTTCTATTATGATAACATATTTACTGTTAAGGCAATAGAATTGTAATCATCGTGAACTCGAAAATTTGTTATTAGCATTATCGCAATTCGGTTGGTAATAAATTCGGTAGCCACAGTGAATCTGTTTTCTGTGTGTGACACCTTCAAAGAATTTAGTGACGTCGTGAAACCTCTGAAAGTTTTTGCTTAGTCGACTGCATTGACATCATCAATTAATGTAAGATACGTGCAATATCTGTGAAAGCTTCTGCTCAGCCAGCTGCATTGGGATCAAATATGAGGGATTCGCAATCTTCGATACACAAGTTTATTCTACTGGCGTCAATGCCGTATCATTCTCACGTCAAAGGTAGTGGCTTCATGTTGCCATCTGTGCCGGGCAAATTTACCGATCAATGAATCATATACACACATAGCTACATATGAAGCGATATGCCAGACTTGAACTAAATCCCGTCTTCAACGAGAGTTGTCAGATGAATATCTAGTGCATCGCTAATGTAGTTTTCAATAATATTGCTGTGTCCCGTCACTCAGTTGACTGTCCAATATGAATGTCTCGCTGTTTCTTTTGTAGACTTCCTTTATTATTGAACAAATTTTTATGTGGCGTTCTATAAGAAACCTGGCGGATTTGTTGTCGGTGAAAATTAAGCCATCGCTGTATGCTATCTGTTGGCATTCGGTAAGAGTCTGAAATCAGGTTGTCTCATATTTATACCCTATACCACTATGTGATTTGGTTATAATGACTTTTTGCTGCTGTTTGTAACTACCAAAAATATTTGACCTAGACCCATCTTTTATTATACCGATCGAATCAGAATCACTATCTGATTCGATGTCCGGCCGTCCGCCTGTGTCCAAGTAAACCTTGTAATCAAACTGCAGGTCGCAAATATGAATATATTTTGATGGAAGTTGTTACGTAAGCTTCCGTTGGCCATATAATGAAGGTTATTAAAACTGGTGAGAATCGGGCCATGTTCACATCTAGCCCCCATTAAAATGACCCCTACGAAATCGACATAAATTGCCATAAAATCCAAATTGTCATATAGATCTTAGTCAAATTGGGTTTATATGCGTTTATTACATCCATTAATGAGTAGTTCAAAAATGATCCCTATGGGACAACTCATAGTCATAGGCCCCATATAGAGCTGCTTCCCGACCTTCACTTAAATCTATCAAAGAACAAAAATATTGCACTGATTCTTCTCAAATTTTTTCCGCATATATTTTTGCAAAATACAAGAGACTTTAGTACACATAGTCAGGATCGGTCCATTTTTGGGCCTAGTCCCAATATAGATATAGCATCCGATATGAACGTTTTCATATCTGCAGCCAAAAAAATTAATAAAAATCCCACTCAAATTTGGTATATGCTAATTTTCTATATCCAGTTAGTTTGGCCTAAGAGATTGGTCACTAAACGCACGGTATAGGGTATCGTATAGTAGGTCTAGACCGACTATAATTTTCTTACTTGTTTTTATTATGGACGGGCTATGAATTTATTATGCTACATCAGAGTTCACAGCTAAATTCAAAGCAATCTGCTCTTCGTGGCGAATTAGCACCAAAAAATAATGTATTGGTTACTCAGAAAAAGAAAATGTGGGAATTGGGATTTCAGTAACGTCTGGGCACCTACACATTTCTGCCATTTGTAGAAAAGATAACTGAATTGTGATAGACTTAAGCCCCAGTGGTCGGTCTTGCATGGAGTCGATGGCCAAAAATATTTCTAGTAGAGATATCAACGTCAAACTTTGGCGACGGCATAACCAAAATGTGAGAATTTTTTAACGATAAAATGGGCGAGGTTGGTACCTTTAAAACCACCCACTAAAACCCACTTCCACTTCCACTAAGCAAAAAGTTGAGAAAAAAAATTGTACGTTATTTGTTTTTAGTTCATAAGAAGTTTTTCATAAGATTCAGTTTTACAGAAGAAGAAAATTAACCATTTTTAAAATAGTATTAAAAAAAACATAACAATAACCAAAAAATTCAAAATAAAATATAAGTAATCAAACCCATAAAAACAAAGTTTTTATTAAAACTCTTTCTTTCCTTATGCATATGAGTTTTGAATATCTCAGAGACTGTGCGTGACTGTGTGTGACTATCTTAAAATTAATCTTTGGCCACATTAAGTCTATGAACAAAGTTTCAGATCCATCGGATGAGGAAAAGTGGGGTTTTATTCTCTCCGTGACTGTGCATGACTATGCGTGACTGTGGCTATGTCGAAGTTGATCTTTTTTTACAGCAAGTATATCGACCAAGTTTCAGATCGATCGGAGGAGGTTAAATAACATTTAGATCACTCCGGGTCTATGCGTGACCATGCGTGACTGTGCGTGATAAAGTCAAAGTTAATCTTTTTCCACAGCAAGTGTATGGGCGAAGTTTCAGATCGATTGGATAAGGGGGAATGGGATTGCACCCCGGCAGACCGAGATATTGAGCTAAAAGAATGGGTTTAAAAATTTTAAAAATGTTAAATATCAATCGATTTCAAAATTAATCTAGCAAATCGAAAACAGATTTTAATAAAATTGATTGGTTCTTGCAGGGAAATTTTCGCTGTTCCGTTATAAAAGGATCCGAACTTAGGAGTAAACGATTAAACACATCAGTATTTGTTGAACTACGTGAAATTTTACGCGTGTGCTGGAGTCGAAATTTTTTGATGTCTTTATTCCTAGACTTAGCAGCTTCTTAAAAGAGCTCTCCAATCCAAACCAGTGCATGTTCAATAACATCAGGAACGTGAATTAAGATTTTGTGGACTGATGGTGGAAGGTAATACCATGAATATTTCTTTGTCAGCTCCAAAGCAGTATCCAGTGCATATTTCCTACATTTTTCGACATTAATTTTATAGCCTGAAGACAAAGCTTGCAACAATATTGCACACCTCTCAATAACATATTTATCAAGGCCTGTTATTTCAGCAGATAAGCCAGCGTTGTTGAAAAAGGTTCTTTCAGTGTTTCCATCATTAGAAGACCCACTCCCTCCAGTTTTTGGCTTGTCGATTATAAGTCCCATTTTTCCTCGAAAATGTAATTGTATATTTTGTTTTCTTTTAAAAAATTGTGCTTTTCCCTCTAAGGACATAAATTGCCATTGTTTTAGTTCAAGTCTACACGATGCATGATTAAAATATTCAAAAGAATCTAATATATGCATGCAAAGGTGACAATCCAAATTCATAGTAGTCTTTTTGAACTCCTGTTTGTAAACATTTTTCAATATTGTTCATTTCAGTTGGTTTCGCTTTACATATGTAGCATTTTGCAGATGAAGTTTGAGTTAAGGCATTACATACTTTGCCATCCACTATTGTAAGTTGCAGAATGTGTTCAATATGTATCATTTTCTGAGCTGCTTTTATTTCATGGGAGTTAACGATGGATGGTTGACCGGACTGTTTTTTAAATTGAAACCAGAAAAGACGGCAGTAGCAGCTGGACGATGGGCGAGGATATTTCCAAATTATTTTGGTACTATGAGCCTCATCTAGTTATGTTACAAGTTGGAGCGGGAAATATGACATGAGAAATATATTACTATCTTCCAAATTATTATTATCAAATTTCTGTTTGTATTCGCTGTGTCCCGAACTGCGATCAAAACCCCATTTTCCTTTTAATGTTAGGACGTTTATTAACTAAACAAAAAAACAACACCGCACAAAGTTGCACACCATCAAGATGTTGCAAAAACAATGAGACCGTTTTGATCTGTGGGAGATAAGACAAAGACGGGCACTTGATGGCTGCTGATATTACAAGTTCAGAATCTTAAAATGTTGACCAATATTAAACAAGTAAGAGTGTTAAATTCAGCTCTGCCGAATCTTTGATACCCTCCACCTCGCTTTGAGTCTTGATAATAAATGTAAATGAAAAAGTAAACAATTTGCTAAACTTAATACCAAATTATTTCAGCAAATTCTTTGGGTTGGTTTTCGTCTTTTCCATTATTATCGGTGTTTGCTTTTTGGTCATCGTGGTTGCTGATCGGCATGCATTTAGGTTATATACCTATATGCATGCGTTTCCGGTTATATGACATAACTTCTCGTTTAATTTAGTTTTTGCTAATTAAATAGCTCGCCGTAACCTCCATTGCAAAGGTAATGGTTGTGTAGGGTGGCGCTATATGCATTAAATCGTGCTAATTGGAGATGGCTGTATAGTTTCTTTTAACTGGCCAAATATTTCTTCATTGCGGCCATATAGGTCGGATGGAGTATCAAAATAATAACCAAAAAAAAACTCTCTCAATTTTTTTATTAAAATATTGCCATATTTGGAAAACATAGAGAATAAATTTATAATAATAAATATTCAAATTAGGGATGCCAAACGAAAAAAACCAAATGTCCCAAACATTTTAAATAAAATAATTTGTTCTCTTTATTTTCTGAAAAACTCCAAATTTTCATCCAAAAAAAATTGTGAAAATTTATATATAAAAAATAACATTCTCATCAAATTGCGTTTATTTATGTAACAGTTTTTAAGTTTGCAATTCTTAAATATCATTTGACGTTTTCTAAAATTCATTGAATTTAAATTAATGTTTTCTGTAGTGTGATTCTGTAAATTTCAATGGTCCGAGAATCGCAAAATATATCGACAGCTATTGTTGTTTGCACTAAGGATTAAGTGATTCACTAAGTACATACATTTTAACGACAGCAGACAAATCTATTTTTATATTTATTTAAATTGTAAACGAGTGGCATCTCTGTCAAAATAAGCGAGAAACACAAAGAAGAATAGAAAAAAACAAATTACTTCGTGTTTGACAGGATGATTTTATGTTTATGTTTAATATCTTTATTTTTCACTAATATTTCTGTGTATTTATTTGAAATAATGAATTGAATATGCTATTTAATTTTTTTTATTTATATAAAAAAGTTTTTTAATTAAAGCAAAATATTTGCACTATTTTATGATTTTTATTTATGTATGGCGACAGTTCAACCTAAAAATTTAAGTTTTTATCGATTGAATAAACAACACAAAAATGGTTGTCGTTTAGATAACAACTACAGCTGACTTTAACAATAGCAAATATCGTTTAAAAATTTTACTGATAATTTTGCTATTTTCTTTTTTTAACGATTCGATATCGTTAAAAGAAGTTACTGAATCGCGGTACTGAAAAGCTATTAATTTTTCCTGAATGTCAGTATTTTTTTAAATGTAAAATTTTTTTAAATGTAAACATAGGTATTTAGTGTTTTTTTTTTTTTGGAATTTCAATTTGTGTTCAACGAACAAAATTTATATATTAATGATGCAATTGATGTCTTCTAAATTTAAAATTATAATTTCCGACGTTTTGATATGATTTTCTGAAATTCAAGTAATTGTAATTTATAATTGGAAATTTTTAATTCCAGTTTTTAGAATTGATATTTACTAAAATTTGAATGGAAAATTTAAAAAGTGCAATTTTGTATTTATGTGAATAATAATGCTTTAGTAATTATAAACAATTTTTAAAAATTAGATGTAGTCGCAATCAGATATTTTGTAGGTAAAGCAGAATAATAATTCTATATAACTATGTAGAACTGTTTTGAAAGCAAAAAACTCATTGATGAACTCGGTAACTCTATTTTTTCAAGACAACAAAAAGTTAATATGCCAAACTTATGTTCATATTTGTAAAAGTATAATGAAAATACGTATGAAATAAAAGACCAGCCCGTGTATACTCTTAATATTGTTCTGTATAATATCCAGTTGAAAATTTAACATTCATGTTAAAATAGAAATAACTATTGCAAAGCTAATTAGAACAAACAAAAATTGTGGCGCCATCTACTGTGGCATAGTCACGCTAAGCAAAATGAAGTGACACTCTGTTAATGTAAAAGGAATGTATTTTCCCCACAACAAAATATTGCAGAATTTTATGTAAATAAAATAATATACCGACTTATTTCTAACATGCAGTTGTTATGAAAATACATTAGGTTGGCCCTTGATAAAAAAAGGGTTCAAACTGTCGGTCTCACCCCCTAGAAATACGCGAATAGCAAAAAAAACTGAGAAATACAAAGTTTAGGGCCAATCAAAAAACGTTTAGTCGTGGGCGCAAAGCGATTGAAAATTTAAAGTGTGTTTTTATGGGGAAAATATGACTTTTTTTTCAGATTTTACGAAAATTTCGTTCTATAGTTTAACTTTACCGACCAGCTGGTGCATAATTCGGGATCAGTATTAAATTATCCTTTGAAAGGGCTATAAAACTTCAAAATCGAATAAAACCTCGCCAAGAAATAGTAAATGCCCCAGACCACTTTTGTGCCAAAAAAAAACTAGGCCATGAAATTTGATGGCATTTTTTTCAACTTTGAGAAATTGATTAAAGCCATCATTTTTTTTTGGTCTCTATACTTATAAGTACTCAGATATGAAGTACTGTTTTATTACCACGTTGTTAACCTATTGCGCATTGAGACCGAAAATTGGAAATTTTTAAATTTAAAATTTTAAAATATTAATTTAAGGTTTTATTAAATACATTTGCAGATTAACTGTGTGAATTTTTAAGTAAATCCCTCTACCAGAATTTTTTTGACAAGGATTTTATTTTTTCGGATTTCGAGAAAACTTGGATTTTTGTGAAATATTCTGTAAATGTACTCTTTCTGAATACTTTGTATCAAAATTTCATCACTTTTTTTACTTTTAAATGTTATATTTTATCTTAATAGCTTAGGGTTTCGGAAACAAATAATATGACTCCATTAACCCTTTTGGAATTGGGGTCACATATGACCCGAAGCTAATAAAAGACAATTTATTAAAAAAATTCAAATATTTTGTAAGTGCTGTCCAATTATTAGATGCGACACTTAAAATATGATAACCAAATATGTGGAAGTTTCTTTTCAAAAATTTTGGATAAATCCGAGAACGTTAACCCATTATTTGCCAAGGCTAGATTTGGATTTTAAGATATTTTTAAATAATAATAACCGAAAACGAGTTTTGCTATTACACTTGATGCAACCACTATGTAGAATTTAAGAAAAATAATTCGGTTAATTTTTTTTTTATTCAGTGCTCCTTCAGTGCTCCTGAGATCAAAATTATCCATTGTGATATATCTCTGGTGCAATTGTCTGCTTATTGCTCGCGAATATATATTAAAACAACTTTTAACCAATTTTGTTATAAAATTACTTTATGTAATACAGTAGTAGTTGAATTTCTTGCGGTCTCACTCACCAATTTGGTGGATATTGATAAAAAAAAATTTCAGGTCAATCGGTGAAGATGCCATTACTTATAGTGGTTGACATTTTTGATTTTTAATAATCGGTCGCTTTATATTATCTTCAATGTCACCTACATCTTTTCAAACTTCTAACATTTTATTTCCCAGTTTTAAATAGTTTATTAAATAAAAGTAAATTTCAAATATAATAATATATATAAAAGGTAATATTAAATTAATACTACTCTTAATTTATATTCGCGAGCAATAAGCAGATAATTGCACCAAAGATATATCACAATGGATAATTTTGATCTCAGGAGTACTGAAGAGTTAAATAAAAAAAAATTAACCGAATTATTTTTCTTAAATTCTACATAGTGGTTTCATCGAGTGTAATAGAAAAACTCGTTTTCGGTAATTTTTATTTAAAAATATCTTAAAATCCAAATCTGGCCTTGGCAAATAATGAGTTAACGTTCTCGGCTTTATCCAAAATTTTTGGATCGAAACTTCTACACATTTGGTTATTATATTTTAAGCGTCGCATCTAATAATTGGACAGCACTTATAAAATATTAGAATTTTTTTTAATAAATTGTCTTTTATTAGCTTGGGGTCATATGTGACCCAAATTCCAAAAGGGTTAATGGAGTCATATTATTTTTTTCCGAAGCCCTAGGCTATTAAGATAAAATATAACATTTAAAAGTAAAAAAGTGATGAATTTTTGATACAAAGTATTTTGGAAGAGTACATTTACAAAATATTTCACAAAAATCCAAGTTTTCTCGAAATCCGCAAAAATAAAATGCTTGTCAAAAAAATTCTGGTAGAGGGATTTACTTAACAATTCACACAGTTAATCTGCAACATGTATTTAATAAAACATTAAATTAATATATTAATTTTTTTAAATTTTGTTTAAGAAAATTTTTTCAAACTTGAAAAAGGAGTTTTCAAAATTTTATCAAAAAAATTTCCAATATTCGGTCTCAATGCGCAATAGGTTAACAACGTGGTAATAAAACAGTACTTAAGATCTGAGTACTTATAAGTATAGAGACCAAAAAAGAATGATGGCTTTAATCAATTTCTCAAAGTTGAAAAAAATGACATCAAATTTCATGACCTAGTTTTTTTTGGCACAAAGTTGGTCTGGGGCATTTGCTATTTCTTGGCGAGGTTTTATTCGATTTTGAAGTTTTATAGCCTTTTCAAAGGATAATTTAATACTGATCCCGAATTATATAACAGCTTGTCGGTAAAATTAAACTATAGAACGAAATTTTCGTAAAATCTGTCATAAAAGTCATATTTTCCCCATATAAACACACTTGAAATATTCAATCGCTTTGCGTCACGACTAAACGTTTTTTGATTCGCCCATAACTTTTCATTTCTCAGTTTTTTTCCTATTCGTATATTTCTAGGGGGTGAGACCGACAGTTTGAACACTTTTCTTTCCCTCCATATAACGAAGGCCACCCTAATATACATATATAATATATGTATATTATTTGTATTATTTAATATGTTAGTATAAATTTATAAATAAATTTATACATAAAATTTTTTTTTTGCTATATTTACATTGTTTTTTTTTTATTAACAACTAGGTATTTTAGCATAATTTGCTTCAGATGTTGGTGAATTTTTACTCCCTTTATATTAACTCGTAGTGTCTGCTTGTCGAAAAAATTTTTAACAAATTTTTAGAGTGATGCCAAAACAATGGAAACTTTTAAATTTTTCTACCAGAGTTAATAAAAAATATTTACAAAGGGTTTGTTTTTATTATATTATTACCACAACGACCACAAAAACAACAAGTCCAGCTATGACAACAACACAACATTTAGAATAACAACAAGAACAATATAGAAACATCATATTTTTCATTTTTTTTTTATTTTTCAGAGATTTCCCTGGACCTGTTCCACCGATTTTAATGATTTTTGAAACAGGGATCTTCCCGTGAATATGGTAAGTCATTCTCACTAAAAATGATCACTAAAACTCCACTATTCAGGGCGTGATCGTGACAAGAACAACATAGAAAATTATATTTTTTCAAGACTTTTTTTTAGCTCTTCATTCAAATCTCGGGCCCTAATCGACCGATTTGGACGATTTTAAATAGCAAACTTTTCGGGATGTTAGTGAATAAATTTTTGTATTAACGAGCACCCTAGCTGCCCGATTGATACCGTCATCGCGATTTCCACAGACGGACAGACGGACATCGCTATATCAACTCCGGTTGTTATAAGGATCACATATATATATATTTTATGGGGTCCAAAATTTTTTTTCTAATTATTACAAACGGAATGACAAACTTATATATACCCTCTGCACACTGGAGTGGAGGGTATAAAAAAAGGAAATCCCAATGGAAGAATCAGGGGGGAACACAACTAAAACTTTCACTGAAATCGAAATATGTGGACGAGTGAACACTAACAATAGCACTGGGCAAATATTAATTGTATAACAAATTCACAACAATCTAAAGACACTAAATTATTTTGACACTAAATTATTTTATCTCTTTTTTTTAATTTTAATTTTAGTCTTATAAATTTGAGGCATATTTAAAAATTTCAAATATTTTAAATATTTTCCATTGGTCAGCTTATTTTCAAGGGATAATTCACCGATTCCGAGAACACTATGCTTTTAATGTTTTCAAATTGTTACATCTCCTTCAGTACACCAAGTTTCTGACTATGCCACTTCAAAAGCATTTCCCCATTAGAAACCTAGTAGAAATAGCTTGCTTAAAGTTTTTTCCGAACCTGCTCTCACACAGCCGTCTTCCTGCTTTTATCCAACTACAGCTAGGTGACTTGGAACCCAGTTGACATTTCCATTGTATTACGAGAGTTAGTTTAGTGATCTTTCTATACTGCTATGCATTATGAGTTTGTTTATACTGATTCAAGAACACCACTGTAAACTCAATTTCAATATCCTTTTGCTTGCTATGCGCGGACCTTGTCAGTTGCATTTATTTCGGCTGTAAAAATTGTACAGTAGTCCGGTAAAAGAAAATACTATTTTGGCTTAGAAAAACTAGTTTTACAAATTGTTTAATAAGACCTAAAAAAGGAAACTTTTATTTTTTAATGAAGACGAACCGAATCCGTAAAAAAAGAGACTGAAATGGAAAAGTACGTAAAAAAATCAACCTCCAACGGAATTTTCGACTTGCATGTTAGAATAACATAACGATTTTATTTCTTAAATATGATTTTTTTATTAGCCACAACCAGACCAGTATTTATCATACAGCCTTCGTGAATATATCTATGAATACAACATTCTATAAATGTGTATGTTAAATTGTTCTGTTTTCATTGTTGTTTGTTAAATAATGTAAATAGCCATACGTGTATATTTGTACATATGTAATTGTTGTTGTTTTGTGGAGAACATGTGTGTGTGTGTCTGTGTGTTTTTGTGTCTATGAGCTAAGTTCCTGTTGTTCAATATACAACTTGTGAGCAAGCGTAGGTGTGTCTCTATGTTTATTGGTATTTACTGTTGAATATGTCAACAATCATATTTGAATGGTAGTTAAGTCTGCATATGCAGCTAAATTGTTGGGTTGTTTAGGAGACACACAAACTTGTGAAGACTAAGGTGGAGCATTAAAGCGACTTCTTTAATTTAACTTCGAAGGAGACGCTAAAGAATTGAATGTAAATATATTACGAATATATATGAAGTTTAAAGCCGATCGGAGACAATTTCCTGGGTATTCGCATCCCCTAAACATTTCTAATACTGGATCTTGTATATCAAATATTTTTTTAATTTCGAATCCTAATCATTATTAAATCGCACAGCAAACATTTTTTTGATCACGAAACATTCCGGACTAATCAGTTTTGAGCACAGTACTTTTAACTCGCTTCCACCTCCTCGCAAAACATAAACCTCTGACAGAAATTAATTTTTTATATGGCTTTGGTTTGAATCGAGTTACTAAGCGAACTGTAGCATCATATAAATTTATTTGTGTTAGTTTGAAGAAAATAAAGTTGATCATTTACTTAGAGCATAAGAAGTCTGTTCAATACAAACGGTGAATTTTCATTTTTCCCAAAAACTATTTATTCATCAATTTCTATTTTGTCCTATCCAAAGTATTCGCCTTTAGATGTAATGTGACATAGTTTTTCCAATCCTCGAAGCAGTTCTGATATTCACTTTTTGGTATGGCCTTGAGCTCTCCCAGCGATTCGGTTTTTATCTCCTCAATTGTCGCAAAACGCCATCATTTCATGGGTCTCTTAAATTTTGGAAACAGAAAAAGTTGTAGGGGACCAATCCTAGTGAATACGGTGGCTGACGCATCGGTATAATTTTAGAACGTACTTCACTGCCACACGCTTCAAAATTTACGATAAAATTGTGTGGCATGAGCCAACCGATACGCCGACATAATCTGAAACTTATCTAATAGTGATTCGATGATTCTCCATCACAATTTTCTTCACATTCTCAACATTTTCATCGGTTTTTGATGTGATAGAGCTTCCAGGACGAGCGTCGTCATTCACATATTCTCGACCTTCTTTGAAAAGCTTGTGCCATTTATTTTCTGACTCATAGTATAATCTCCATATGTCAGTCTTAACATTTCAAGTGCTTTTAAGCACTTAGTTCAATTTTTTTGCACAACGTTTCATGCAAATCCTTTGAAAAATTTTTTCCACAGCAGAAAATCGCCGAACAAGCAAAACACGTCTAACTGTTAAGCCTCTTACAAACAAACTAAACTAAACACAAACAGTCTCAACAAAGAAAATATATTCGAGACAAGTGTGCCAACATAAACAAGTAAGAAAATTATAGTCGGTCTAGACCGACTATACGATACCCTATACAATGCGTTTAGTGACCCTATCTCTTAGGCCCAACTAACTGGACATAGAAAATAAGAAAAAACCAAATTTGAGTGGGATTTTTATTAATTTTTTTGGCTGCAGATATGAAAAAGTTCATATCGGATGCTATATCTTTTTGGGGACTAGGTCCAAAAATTGACCGATCCTGATCATGTTTGGTAAAGTCTCTTGTATTTTGCAAAAATATATACAAGCAAAATTTGAGAAGAATCAGTGCAATATTTTTGCTGTTTAATAGATTTAAGTGAAGATCGGGAAGCAGCTCTACATGGGGCCAAAGGAATCATTTTTGGACTACACATTAATGGATGTAATGAAAGCATACAAACCCAATTTGAGTAAGATCTATATGACAATTTGGATCTTATTGCAATTTATGTCGATTTCATAGGGGTCATTTGTATGGGGGCTAGGTCTGAACATGGACCGATTCACACCAATTTCAATAGTGTTCATCCCATTGCTGGTAAAAGCTTATATACTAAATTTAATCAAAATATGTTCATATTTGCGACCTGCAGTTGGATTACAAGGTTTACATGGACACACAGACGGACGGACGGACGGACGGACGGACATTGTTAAATCAACTCAAAAAGTGATTCTGATTTGATCGGTGTAATTAAAGATGGGTCTAGGTCAAATATTTTTGGTAGTTACAAACAGCAGCACAAAGTCATTATACCCAAACCACATAGTGGTATAGGGTATAAAAATATCGCTAATCGAATGCACGTACCGCGAGAAATTTCATGTAGTAAATTACAATTTAAGTTTTCAAAGTCTCTGTATGAGTACAAACAATTTTGTCCTCCCTGGATATGATAATCGTAAGCAAGAAAAATTATATCATATCTGAAAAATCGTGAAGCTGAAATTTGGTCATAAGGTAATATATTACAGATATTGCTTTAAAAAAAAATAGAGCCAACAAAGTATTGTGGTTGAGAAAAGAGTAGGATTAGAGCACTTTTCAGGATCGAGTCCAGGATATGACATATTTGCTAAGAGAATTGATTCTAATAAAAAATTACAAGATCATTGTATAACGCGGTTAGCGATTACAATTCGTAGGAAGTAATCGCAAAAAAAGATATACAATAAGGTCTTCGCGGTCAGATCTACAACAAAGTTTATACGATAAATAACCTTTTGATAAAATTAGCAACTCCTCCAACGTGGCGTACTCTATCGGATCTGCAGATTTTGTAACCATCAACAGAAATTATGCTATAAGGCGTAGAAGTGGGTCATATCTCATATACACGCACAACATCCATATTAGAACTTTTAAAAACCAAGCTAAACTCATCAGTGTTAATACCAGTCTTTTGACAAGCCACAATTTTTACCATGTTCATAGTTACGTTTTTAGATATATAAAAAAAACTTAAGCTTTAATGGTTTCCTTATTATTATATTTGATGTATGATACGATTTTTTCGGTCTCACTCTTTATAGGAGTACATAGTCATACATTTCTATAAAACACCTACATATATACATATACGTATTTACTATGTACTTTCTCCTTTTAGTTTTAACGCACACGAACACAAACACACACAAACCCATATGAAAGTTAGTTGACTAAAAACAATATTTATACGTATGTGTCATTTCATATTGTATAAAATTCACTTCTATTGTCAAATGACAGTAAGTACCAGTAGAATATTTGCATTTGTGTGCGTAAACAAAAGTTTCTTCAAATGCATGCATACGAGATTTTTAAAATTGTCTATGTATTTGTGTTTCATTTAAAAAAATTTTAATTTACCAAATTAGTTTTTAGTTTGGTTTCAAGTTTTGTTATTGAAAATTTTTGTTAATTGGAAGAAATATGTTCTCGTGAATAAGAATAATAGAATATTTAAAATAATTTTTGAAAATAAATTTAAAGTCCAACTACTAAAATATAATATTTTAAAATATATCATTAACATAGACACCAATATGATCAAAAGTATTTTTTTTTTTTTTTTTTTTTTAAGCCTAGTTGCGCGAACCAAAAGCAAATAATTGAAAAAAAAAAAAAATAATATGTAAAAATAAAAATAACTACTGCAATGCAAACTATATTCATCATTAATGAAAATATTATTAATTTAAATTATAACCCGATTACCCTCTAAACATTTGAAAATTGTATAAATGTAGATAAAACTTGACAAATTATGGCCATTGCTCTAGTCATCTATATGTAGTTAAGGCTCTATGACTGCATGAACTAACAAATTTTGTTGAAATAATTATAATTCTAAACAATAACTAATCTAAATAAATGCATAGCGAAAACATTCACTAATGATAATAAATAATATTTTAATTTTAAAATATTATTATGATACACAACAATGAAATTTTCAAATTTGTTACGATAATTATACAAAAAATAATATCTAAAAACAACATCATAACTGGATTAGAAATAATTTTTTTTTTTTGATTTTTTTCTGCAAATTATAGATTGTATTGCCTTAACAAATAAAAATGTTTACAGTAATGCATTTTAATTAAAACATGAAAATATTAAATAAATTTAATAAAAGTAAATGACACTAATATATATAAAGCCTAAAAATGTATATAAAAATGTTTGTTCTAACATGTGTTTTTATGCTCGAATAAATTTTATACATGACATGAATTCAAATAAGTTAATTTTGAAACATATTAAATTTTTAAATTTCTTAAGTTTATGCTTGCAATAAAAGAAAAACCAAAAATTTAATAAGTAAATTTTGTTGTCAGCTACAAACTCCAACGAACAGATCAAATTAGGTCGTTTCAGATGTAGTTTCTTATATCTTGAAGTATAATTTATAAGAAAAACTAACAAATATGAAAGCAAGTAGGATATTGTAGTCGGTCTAGAAAGACTATACGATACCCTATAGAGACCCTATCTCCAACTAATTCGATATAGAAAATTAGTATAAACCAAATTTGAGTGGCATTGTTATTAATTTTTTTTTTTGGCTGCAGATATGAAAAAGTTCATATCGAATGCTATATTTATAGGAGGAGTAGGTCGCAAAAGTGACCGATCCTGATATAAACAAACCAAATTTGAGAAAAATCTGTGCAATATTTTTTGTTTTTTGATAGATTTAGGTGAAGATCGGGAAGCAGCTCTATATGGGGCCTATGACCAAGAATTGTCCTAAAGGGATTATAAGAGGAGTAGTCGCAAAAGTGACCGATCCTGATATAAACAAACCAAATTTGAGAAAAATCTGTGCAATATTTTTGTTTTTTGATAGATTTAGGTGAAGATCGGGAAGCAGCTCTATATGGGGCCTATGACCAAGAATTGTCCTAAAGGGATTAATTTTAGACTACTGATTAATGGATATAATAAACACATGCAAACCCAATTTGACTGAGATCTATATGAAAATTTTGATTTTACGGCAATTTATGTCGATTTCATAGGGGTCATTTGTATGGGGACTAGGTCTAAACATGGACCGACTTTCACTAATTTCAATAACGTTCATCCTGTGGCCGATAAAAATTTATATACCGAATTTCATCAAAATATATTCAAAATATATATTTTTGCGACCTGTTGTTTGAGTACAAGATTTACATGGATGGACGGACATCACTAAATCGACTCAGGAAGTAATTTTGAGTCGATCGGTATAATAAAAGATGTGTCTAGGTCAAATATTTTTGGTAGTTACAAACAGCAGCACAAAGCCATTATACCCAAACCACATAGTGGTACAGGGTATAAAAATAAACAATTTTCTAATGTAAGTTTTACATGTCGGGTCGCTTCATACATGGCTTGGCGAAAAGCGTAAAGAGAGCTCGTGGAACATTGAAACTTGTCCCAGAGCCTTTTATTAACTCAATTAAGAAATATTTTTAATTTAATCAAAATTGATCACGCCCATTGCCTCCCGCCCATATAACCCGAAAAGATTGTATCGCACCAAATTTTTATTTCTTTAATAAACGTCATGAAACTTGGCGCAAATCATCAATGGTATAAAGTTGAGTATCTGGAGAGTTTCATGGAAATCGGCCACGCCCATCGCCCACAGCCCATATACCTGAATATGAATTTTTGGACCCAAATTTTTGTTTCTTCATTAAAAGTCGTGTAACTTGACTGAATTTATCAGTCAGATATTTGCAAAGTTTTAGAGAAATATACCACGCTCACGCCCCGTATAACTCAAAAAAAAAAAAAAGCTTTTTATTTAAAAGTTTTGTTTTTGAAAAGGTTTTGTAATTCGGCTTAAAACATATAAGTAACAAAATTTTTCCATGAAAAAAAAAACTAGCTGGAACAAGATAAACGATAAAATGACTGATAAATATTTTTACATGTATGCAAATGTGGACTTTTATTCATCTTCTATCATTTCTTAAACGACATCATCTAGTTCCAAAACATGTTTATGAGGTCTTATGCTAGTAATGCAAGGATTTGACGATACAAGAAGTCGATGGAAAACTTCAGTATTTGTTGCGACTCAATTGCATTTTTTGGAGAACATTAGTTTGTACCTGTTATATCCTTATTTTGAGCTAGGATTAAAACACATGTAACTAAAAGTATTCACCATTTTATATCTTGTTTCATTGAATTACTGAAATGAAATTTCGTGTGACTTTTTTTTTATAAAATTTATAACTTTGTTGAACAGTGTACGATTTTATCCGAATTTTATCAAATCAAAAGAAAGCCTTTTTTTGTCCAAGAAAAACTAAAAACAATGAATTTTTAAGTGCAAACACTAAACCTGAATATTTGTTAAAGAATTACTGTTATCCCATTATTTTTTTTTCCAACAAATTAATGCTGAAATACTATGGTTTTCAAATATGCTTACGTCAAATTAATATGACAAAAAGAAATTATTTACTCGGATCATTGGAATGCTGTAAAATATGGGGCAGAGTTTCGTTAAGGTGACTTTACCGTGTTATTCTGAACAGAATTTCTAGAAATAATTGTATTGCATCTATTCTCTACAAAACTACATCATTTGATTTTTGATAGCTTACACTTGAAAACGTTTTGCAGTGATACGTCAGCAGTTATTCTAATTGATAAAAAAATTTCCAAATTAAAAAAAAAATTCAAATGCATTTTCAAAACTGCGTTTTGAGAATCGTAAAGTATGCAAGTCGAATCAAAGGTTTTTGTTCGACTGTTGAAAGAAAATTTACCGTTAAAGAATAGAAACGATTCAATGAAAATTCCGTAAAAAATAGCTTTAAATATGGTATGGTTTTTGTATAGGAGTTGCCACGCCCATTACTCCGATATCTTCCATTTTTTGGCTGACTACTCACATGAATAACTCATGAACCCTGACAAAGTTCCGAGACTCCCAGACTTTGTATGAGGTTGACAAACGACTACTCATATTAATAACTTATGAACTCGGACAAAGTCCCAAGGCTTTTTATATTATAGTACTCGAATTATATGATATTATATATTTACTTTGTATGGGGATGTCAGCCTACTCACATTAATAACTCATGAACTCAGACAAAGTTCCAAGGTATTAATTATTACAATATTCCAGATATATGACATTTAATATTCACTTTGTATGGGGGTACCACGCCCACTGATTTGATCCCGCTCATTTTTATTTCTAGTCCTAACGTTGATAATTTATGAACTCACACGCAACCGTAAGGCTTTTGAAACAACAGTACTCCAGTTATATGATATTAAATATTCACTTTGTATGGGGGGTACCAAGATCACTGATCTGATCCTGCCCCTTTTGTTTCTAGTACTAACGTTGACAACTTATAAAATAAAATAAAGTCCCAAGGCTTTCAATATTATAGTACTCCAGTTATATTAAATACTTATTAAATATTTATTTGGTATGGGGGATGCCATGCCCACTGGTCTGATATCGTCCATTTTTTACCGGACTACTCACATTAATAACTCATGAACTCACACTTAGTCCCAAGACCTTATCTGCTACAGTACTCTAAATATATGACATTAAATATTTACTTCGTATGGTGCCTGCCACCCCCATTTGTCCGATACCGACCAGTTTTCCGCAACTCTTCAAATTAATTTAATATGCACATCGACATAGTTTCAGAACTCTTGCTACCGTTGTACTCCAGATATTATATGTTAAAGTAAGATGTTAAAACTTCACCTTATATGGGAGGTGCCACGCCCACTTGAAAAATCTATGAAAATATAGCCTATTTTTCCTTCGGTATAGGCAGTTACCTACTGTACCGTCTGTCCGCCTGTCCGTCCGTCCGTCTGTGTGTCCATGTAAACTTTGTAATCAAACTATAGGTCGCAAATATGAATATGTTTTGATAAAAATTAGTGAATAAGCTTTTCCCGGCCATAGGATGAACGCTATTGAAATTGGTAGAATTCGGTCCATGTTCAGACCTAGTCCCCATACAAATGATCGCTAAGAAATCGACATAAATTGCCATAAGATATAAATTATCATATAGATCTCAGTCAAATTGAGTTTGCATGTGTTTATTATATCCGCTAATCAGTAATCCAAAAATATTACACATAGGACAATTTTTAGTCATAAGCCCAATATAGAGCTGTTTTCCCATCTTCACTTAAATCTATCAAAAAACAAAAATATAGCACAGATTTTTATCTCAAATTTGGTTTGTGTATATTTTTTTAAAACGTAAGTCACTGTACCAAATACGGTCAGGATCGGTCCATATTTCGATCTAGTCCCCGTATAAATATAGCATCCGATATGAGCTTTTTCATATCTGCAGGCAAAAAAATAATGTCAATGATACTCAAATTTGGTTTATGCTTATTTTCTATACCGAATTAGTTTGACAGAAGAGATAGGGTCACTAAATCATGGTATAGGATATCGTATGGTCGGTCTAGACCAACCATAATTTCTTACTTTTTATATATAAGACCAGCCGCCAAAACTAAAAAAACGCTGAAAAAATAATCAAAATTTTGTTTATTTAAGGAAAAAAAAAAACATTTGATTCAAATGAGGAGTTCATTCTGCAATAGAACCCTATTTTGAGGACCTTTCGAAATCTTACCTACTTCACAAAGTTGGAGAATATCTGCATAAATTGTATCGACCAACAATGAGACTGTGATGAAAAAATAAACAAGAATCAACCCAATTAAATGTGTTTTCTACATTTTTGTAATAACTAAATGTAACAATTTATATTAGCATTTGAAAATAGTTACATGTTCAGACCTAATCCCAATACAAATGACTTAAGTTCCAATAAGATCCAAATTATCATACAGATCCCGGTAAAATTTGGTTGTGTGTGTTCGCTATACCGACTAAGTAGTATTCCAAAACTAATATCTGTAGGACAGTTCTGAGTCATAGCCCCCTTATGAAGCTGCTTCCCGATCCTCACTTCAATCTATCAGAAAACAAAAATATTGCACTAATTTATGTTCTTTGGTTTGTACGATATATGGTCAGGATCGATACATTTTTACACCTAGTCCCCATATAAATATAGCATCCAATATGAACTTTTTCATATCCGAAGGCAAAAAATTAATAACAGTTCCACTCAGATTTTGTTTATATTTGTTTTCGATATCAAATTATTTGGAAGCAAGACACACGCACTTGAACTAGAGAATCTTATAGCCGGTTTTGAAAGACTACAGGCTATTTTAATAGTGACAGACATCTTTCTAATCCAATTTTATACTGTAAAAGTTTTCATTGTCCATAAAAAAATTATGCAGACGGACCTGAGCAACATATTTACCAGTAGAAAAAGGGAAAAAAAATTACTGTTAGTAATTGGGGGCAAAAAGCAGTCGTGACAGACATGACAATAAATAGACATAATTTTAGGGCATGTTTATAAAATGCAGAAAAGCTCTGCAGTAATTTATGTGACTAATAGAACTCAACCCTTACGAAACCGAGAATAGTGGAAATTAGAAGTATAAATGCAAAAATATTAAAAAATTCTAAAATAACGATTATTTGTTTGGACAGAGTTGTATCCTCTGAAATTAATACGAAGTAAAAGCTGTATGGAACGAAAACTGATTCCAACCACATTGCTCGTAGGCCTGACTTTAGGTGAGTGTGTTAAAGCACTGACCAAAAAGTGCAAGTACGAGTGTATGTGAAGGTTCACGGTTCAAACCTCACGGCCACCCTAAGTAGAAAAATTTCATATAGAAACAATCTATTCAATTATAACATAACAATTATCACAATGTTCAATTAATCGCTGATGAAGGCTGAAATGCGAGAAACCGGTCTGATTAAGAATACATAAATAAACAAGTAAGAAAATTATAGTCGGTCTAGACCGACTATACGATACCCTATACCATGCGTTTAGAAACCCTATCTCTTAGGCCCAACTAACTGGGCATTGAAAATAAGCAAAAACCAAATTTGAGTGGGATTTTTATTAATTTTTTTGGCTGCAGATATGAAAAAGTTCATATCGGATGCTATATCTATAAAGGGACTAGGTCCAAAAATGGACCGATCCTGATCATGTTTGGTAAAGTCTCTTGTATTTTGCAAAAATATGTACAAACAAAATTTGAGAAGAATCAGTGCAATATTTTTGTTTTTTAATAGATTTAAGTGAAGATCGGGCAGCAGCTCTATATGGGGTCAAAGGGATCATTTTTGGACTACTCATTAGTGGATGTAATGAACGCATACAAACCCAATTTGAGTAAGATCTTTATGACAATTTGGATCTTATGGGAATTTATGTCGATTTCATATGGGTAATTTGTATGGGGGCTAGGTCTGAACATGGACCGATTCTCACCAATTTCAATAGCGTTCATCCCATGGCCGATAAAAGCTTATATACCAAATTTCATCAAAATATATTCATATTTGCGACCTGCAGTTTGATTACAAGCTTTACATGGACACACAGACGGACGGACGGACGGACATTGTTAAATCAACTCAGAAAGTGATTCTGATTCGATCGGTATAATTAAAGATGGGTCTAGGTCAAATATTTTTGGTTGTTACAAACAGCAGCACAAAGTCATTATACCCAAACCACATAGTGGTATAGGGTATAATAAATACATAAATTATAGTAAACAGAAGTTTGTTTAATGTGACAGACGTGAAACTGCTTTCAGTTTCAAAATTATTTAACTAAACTTTTCCTTTCTTACTGAAAAAAATTGGGGCTATAAAAATATTCAAAAATTCCTATAACAAACTGTTGTCACACTTTTTTCTATTTGTGCCTTTTGCTTTGAAATGGTATCAAAAAAATTATTTAAATTAAAAATTGACCTTTGGAATCAGCCTATATTTGTCTTCTTTTTTCTTAATTCCTATTTTTATTACCGATGATTTTGGTATCCTTTTTTAAAAAAATTCTAGAATAGTTCCTAAAATTTTACTGCTTCCAGTGAAAAGCTGCAAACTTATAAAACTATAATTATTTTATTACATGACTTTACTTAATATTAAAAAAAATCAAAAGAGGGTGAGCAAGATTAGGCTGAACTTACTGAAATAATAATAATACATTTTAAAAATGAAAATAGTTTTTGAAAATGTCAGCTTTAACAAAATTGATTTCAATTCATATTTTAACATTTAACAATTGTTGCGATAATCAGGCAACAATGATTATGCCAATGAACAACTTACGACTTACATTTTAATTGTACCTTGAACAAAGAAACAAAAAAAAAACGCAATATACTTTTTTATCTTCCTTAAGGTGTAAAGTGTTTTAATTTCACGCTAAATAAAAAGTATGTGTCTACCGTAACAAATTGCGAAAATTAGCCAAGTGTACGAGGCGAAGTGTATACAATGCAATAAAATTACTTTTCCTAGAATTAGGATTTGCTTAACTTAGGCATCGGTTCGTAAAACCAGCCATATAAAAATAACGAAATCAAATTTAGCTTAACAAATGACCGATAAATATTAAGTCATAAATTTTTATTTGATAATATTTTATTTTCATTTTAACAACCACCTACCACATAATATGGCTCATTTAGTTTTTTTTTTCTTTCTTTCTTTTTAGCTGAAAAAATGCGTAGAGAAATATCTTTACTAATTTGCTTGGCTTTTTCATGGTGTTCTTTTTGGTATGGAATTTTATTTAGACCTACACACTTATGTATACATGGGCGGCAGTTATATATTACAGTTTTTTTTTTTTATTTCAGATATAAAGAAAAAAAAAATCATGATATGAAAAATAAATTTTTAAATATCTGGAGCTTAGAAATCAATTCATAATGATTTCATTACGAAAGCCATCGAATCTTCAAGATTATATTGGAAAATTTAAAGATTATATTAAACTAAATTTAATTAAATGAAACTAGAATTTAGAATTTATTGGTCAATAGCCTAATGCTTGACATTGACATTGACACATGGGGACTAAAACCATATTTAACAATATATAGTTATCTGATTTTAGTGGTTATTTAAGTCCTACATATAATTTTAATTTTGGCTATGTCACTTTCCATCACAACTCCATAGTACCACCACCTTTTCAAAGTACCAAATGTCTCAAAGTTAATATTGACACACTGATGGTTGCGTGAGGGCGATACCAGAACTACCCGACCGGGTCAAAATTTTCAAGACCCGCGACATTTAGAATTTGTTTGAGTCATCAGCAGTAAACGATCTCATTTCAAATATCATATATATTGAGTACTATGACAGTACAGTAGTAGCTACGCCTGAAATGGGCTGGATCGGATAAGTGGGCGTGGTACCTTCCATACAAGTAATAATTCAATATTATATATCTCGAGTGCTGTGATAGAGGGAGCTTTTCAAATTTGCCTGATGTCATCTATTATTAATGAGAGTAGTCGGACAATGAGAGTAGTCTGGAGTACTGTAAAAGAGAGAGCTTTGTGGCTTTACGTGAGCCCATAGGTTCTTTGTGTGATTAGACGAACAACAAAATGGGCATGATCGAAGCAGTGCACGTAGCACCGCCCATACAAAGAAGATATCTAATATCATATAACTGGTGTATTATAACAGGGAAAGACTCGATATTTTGCACGAGTCTATCAGCTATTAATGTGAGTTGTCCAATAAAAATTGGGCGAGATGGGATTAGTGGGGGTGGTAACTCCTATCCAAAAAATATGAACTACTACCTGAAAAATATATCCCCAAAATTAAAACTCGCCAATCCCAAAAATCGCGAAAAATAAAAATCGCCCAAAAAACAAAAATCTTTAAAATAAAAATGGGCAAAATCAAAAATCGCTAAAAAGAAAAATTGCCAAACGATATTTTAAGTTCAAGGCCAATAGTGAAGTGTTGCCAGATCTAATTTGGAAAATCAATATTCTTCTCATGGGCAGCTACATGTACCTTGCTCCATGGTAAGAACGCCGAAAAATCTGATAATTGTTGCACTGAATGAAAAAACAAAAAACATTGTATATCAGCAAGTATCGAAATAAAAAATCTGCACTTATAATCTGTACTAACATAATAAAGAGGTAAAGTGTGTTGTTTGTTTGTAGGAGGTAATCTCCGTAACTACTCACATGATCCTCCTGAAATTTTCACAGAGTCTTGCTGCGGATTTGGGAAGTGCAACAGGCTGTATTTTTTTAAATATTTTATTGGGCGTGACTCCTCCCATACAAAGTAAATTTTTAATATCAAATATATTATGTATTATGATAGAGAGAGCTTTGCAAATTTCTCTCAGGTCATCTATTATTAACGTGAGTAATCAGACAATAAAATGGACGGGATTGGACAAATGCGCGTGGCACCCCCATACAAAGTAAATATTAAATGTGATATATCTGAATTACTGTAATAGTTAGAGCCTTGGCACTTCGGTGGGGAGGGGGTAGCGAAGCACACCGGGTTACATCTGGTGTTATATATTGTTTTCATTTGAAAGCTCCCAGTACAAACAATATTAAGCCTCCTATACTGATGGAGTGTAGTTCTTTATCTACGGCTACAAAATATTGAGCGGCAGAGTTTAAAGGACGTTATACGAGGTGGCCAGATGAACACCGTAGTGGTCGACCACGACAAAAACGGTTCAGAAATCCGCAAGATAGTATTGGATGATCGTCGGTTGAAGGTGTGTGAGCTAACTGAAATTATAGACATTTCAAACCATGCGATACATTGCATATTGGCTGGAAATTTGTAGATGAGAAAGCTGTACGCAAGATGTGTTTCTCGTTTTCTTACACTATAACAAAAACAACGTGGTAAAGATGTTTCAATAGAGTGATGGGCGATGTAAAGACGAGTCTTGGCATCGATTCGTAACTATAACTTCTCCCTTCTTACCTGACGCAAAGGAACAGTCAAAAAAGTAGACTGAAATGTGAGAATTGTGTCGAAGGAAGGCGAACACAATTCCATCTGCAAGATTATAGCGTCCAAGGTTTGAGGTGAACGTGACCTCCAAAATAGCAAAAAAAATCAACGGCAAGTATTATGCTAAATTATTGCAACGTTTTAATGATGAAATTCTGAAAAAGGCCGCATTTTTCTAAAAAGAAAGTTCACACATCTACTACTGCGATAGCCAAAATCCATGAGTTAATGTTCGAATTACTTCTGAAGGCATCTTTGTCGCTATTTTTAGCTCTATAGGTTTATTATCTGTTTCCAAACTTGAAAAAATGGTTTGATGGTAAAATATTTGCAAAGAAGGAAGAGGTGGAGGCTGCGGTTGGTAGTTCTAACTATAAATAAAGTATCGAATTTATAGAAAATTTCTGGTAAGAGCGCATCGAACTTAAAGGAGATTTTGTTGAAAAATAAAGAAACGTTTTTCCAAATTTCTTGTTCTATATTGTTCTAGGACCGCCTTCGAATGAAATCTAGGTCGTCGGCATAATAAATGAAATTAAGAAAAAGTAAGATTAGATTTTGGAATTGGAAAACCAACATCTTTTAAATATTTTTATAAGAGCTGCGGTTTTTCCAATATATTTAAGCTAACAACTATAAACATTAAAGAAAATCTGAAAATCAAATAAAATCGTAAGTGGTTTATGGAAACAACGCTGTCCTCATACAAATTTAGAAGGATTTGTCGCAGACAAACATTCACTTCATCAAGTTAGGCACAAATTAAATTTAACAAAATTGGCCATTCCACACTTTTCTTGCATTTTTCTCTATTAAGGGTAATAACATCAATATTGGTCATCGGAAATGGTACACAATACCTCTAATTTGTGAAAAAAAAAAAAATTAGCTACATCTGGTATAAGCACTTAAAAAAAATTAAATACGTATGTCAGGGGTAAACCATTTTTCGGCCCTTTACCTAGAAAGATAAAAAAATTAAATAAAATTTTCTTCATACAATATCAGGATACTTAATTAGTAAACAAAATGAACTTGAAATTCAACGTACATGGTGTTTTGTAGAGTGCGAAAGAGTTTTGAATTATTTTGATTAGTTTTTATTTGGTACGAGACCTCTCTCATCCAAGATTTTGTTAAGCATGTCTGGGTAGTGAAACTGGACAGTGATTGTTTTAAAGAGGAAATCATTCTTGTTGAAAGCATGGTCTGAAAACTTAACGTTAAACCAGGAATCGGAAATAAGTTAACAAATTTTGTAAAAGTGATCACATATGTGGGAATGAGTATAAAAACTCAAAAAGCAAAAATTGCTCTCGAATTATACATGGCATTCCTTAATGGTGGAATACTTTTCAATTTTAGATTGGGATTTTTTTGTTATCCATCTAGTACCTGAAAGCTTTTCCTAATAAATATTGCAGTAATCACTTCACTTTATCTGGTTAAATTTTAACAGCTGCTTAATTTTGTTGGAATTTCTGCTTCAATTCAGAATGACTACTTATCAATTCTATTAAAAAATTATATGCAATATTAGGAGGGGAAGGTCTTCCGTCTAATGATTCATCCGCTATGTTTTATTCTGGAATTCGGTAAATTAATTTTTATTTACCAAACTTCATCAAGGTTTATGTGGAAAATTTTTTTACGCCAGTCAAAAGGGGAGACCACCATTCTTGATAGTTTTTCATGTCTTCGTGGACCCGAGTTTAAGTTTTCATAAAATTTTCGAAAGTTTTATCTCTTATATATATCCTTTAAAACTTTAAAGTGCTTAAAAGGGAAACAAGAGCAAGATGTGAAAATGGTATACTATAAATGATTTCTAGATTCGCATGTATATGGTTTAGTTAATGGCTGTAAAAATATATATATATTTTTTTTTTTTGTAAGTCTTGAAGTTATAAAAATTGTGTATTTAGATGTTAAAAAAATGGTATAGCCAAATTATGATAGTTTTGTATTTTGATTGTAGGAGATATCCTGTCTACTTGATAAAAAAAAAATAATAAAAAATTATCACTTTTTAATAATTAATTTAATTATAATTTGGTAGTTTTTATGCTACCTACAAGGAATAAAATTATAAATTTTTCTAAACCTATAAATTATGACATTTGTCGAAAAAGTAAAACCTTTTTAGCTTCTGTCCAAATTTAAATCTGCAACTAAAACCTAAAATTGTAAGAAAACCTTAAACTGTAATAACAAATAGAATCGAAGAGTTAAAAAACAAACTTTAAAAAAAATTCATTTTAATTTAGAAAAAAAAACTATTAAAGCTTTTCAGACCCAATGACAACAATATGAGCAAATGAAATAGTAATAAACACTTTTTAAACTCCTTCAAACTTTCATAGATTTTGAGTCATCGGAAAAAATTGTATTAATTTTACATTCACATGTTAGGACCTGATGGAAATTATTGGATTCATTGAAAATAAATTAAGTTAACAAAAGCAAATATTATTACATTATATTTAAAAGCAATATTAATGCAACGGCCGCCACAGCAAAATATTTGCTTTTAGCTGGATTTTCCACAACTTTTTCGAGCATCTCGGGTAGTATAGCTATGATTTCGGCTTGAATGTTTGCCTTGAGCTCGTCAGTGGTCTGAGGATTATTACCGTACACCTTGCTTTTCAAATAACCACATAAATTGTAGTCTAGTGGGATCAGATCTGGAAATCTTGCAGGTCAGTCAACGTCGCCACTTTCTGACATCACACGTCCAGGGAATTTTTGTTGCAGAAACTGAATCGTTTGACTTACTGTGTAACAGAGCACAGCAGTTTTCGGCGAGACCTTTTAATGCTTTTTTATGCATATAGCTGTGCATCGACAACTTTACCTTCTCTGAAGAATAATGGCCCAAATATCGTTTTGGAGCAAACTATGACCCAAACTCTATATTTTTGAACATGCAATGCAATTTCCTGGATCATGTCTGAATTCTCCATGCTCCAGGGCCGTCACTGAATGTGAAGTGTGCCTCGTTAGTTATCAAAATTTGCTTCCAAATGTCAACTTTAGTGTCATCCATTCCACTGACTCTTTGCCCTTATTGAAAGTGACGTGGGCAGTCTGCGGGGAAGTTCTTTCAGCCAATTGCACTCTATATGAAAACAAATGCAAGTCGTCCATAAAAATTTTGGGTTTCTATAAAACTCCCTCTTGCCGCTTCAATCAGTTAACTGGAACATCATGGGCATTGATGATTGGCTTTTGGATGATCTGCCATTGTCCGTTGCTCAACAAATTTGAGTGAGCTCAACAACAAATAGTGTTATCAGACGGTGCTTCTTTCTACAATTTAAACTATTTAGGGGCGTTGTTTTGTTCGAACGTTTCAAAATCATGTGTTCTTAGCCTAATCGGTTGACAAATATCAAAATTATTAAGTTTTGCCAACCGACATAAAAAATGGCGCAACCTGCATAATTTTCTATAGTATTTGTTTTGAAATTCACCTGACTTTAGTGACTTCTTGCGGCATAAAACTGAGTTATATCTAATAGTTCCTTTGTTATTAAAGTCGAAAATTTAAGTATGAATCCAACAATGCCATTGCTGTATGGTTTGAATATATTTTCTTTTTTTCCAAAGCAAATCACTGGGCGTCTGTATGTGTGTTCATAAAAATTTCCTGAATAACTTACAGATTGCAAACGTAAAGATACGAAACAGCTAACAATACGAAATACGACAGGAATTGTGTTTGAATCTAACTCCATGTAAATGTACCCTCAGAAGTAGAGTTCCACTTAATCGTTATTCAACAATAAAAAGTGAAAAAAGACTATTTGTGGTAAAGGAAATCGGGTGGCTTAATTTGCTTTCCATTGTTCAATTTCTGTTCCTTTTTCCCCAAAACACTTTTAGTCGGAACAGGTCGATTACAACAACTTAGTAAGTATGTTTTACTTCTAATAGACTTAGTTTACAAAAATCTTTTAAATTATCGCCAACTTGGAAACAAAATGCCGCCCTACTGTGTGTTTGAGTTTGAATGCCTCAACAATTTAATAAATATAAAAATTCATTGGTCATTTTCTTGATGTAGGGGCAATAAAATTAATATGCTCAACATTAATTTCAGACATATAAATATATTGGTATTTTGTGTGTGTGTTTGTATACTTCCTTTGTAATTCTGTAATATATAAATATGAATTGATATACTCATATGTTTTTATCGGTAAAAAAATGTATAGATAGGTCACTCCAGTAACTACAGATTTCAAACAAACTTTCAGGTCTCATTCTTGCTGCTGATATTAATCTTTAATATAAATATGCAAGGGGGTTTCTTGTAACCGATATAAAAATTGTAGTCAACAACCGATTTTGACCAAACATGAAAGGTAGTTCTTTTTAGCTGTCCATCATATTTACAGAGTTGCACCGTCTGGAGATCTGATAACATATTGATAAATCACATACTCTGTTTATGTTAATTGTAAATATCAAAAGCCCTATGTTGTATTATGAGTTGGCCAACAAATTATGTATTAAATGAAAAAATTAAAATTTTCTAGAATTTGCAGTCGAATTTCTAAGGCTGGCATCTGCTACTATGACCAATTACTTCAGTAAAAGTAAAAATATTTGATCGATGATAAATATCGAAAATAAGATTTTTTTTATTTTCATATTTGTATAAATAGAAAATAGTAAATTATAAATAAGAGTATTTTTTTTCATTCTTTGAATTGTTTTAAAAAATGGTACACCTACAAAATTTAAAAAAATTTTTATAAACTGCAAAATTAAATAAATAATTTTATATATTAATCATAATTTCTTTATTAAAAAACTGAATAGTTTCATGACAACGATACAAATGTCGTCTGTTATTTACAAAATAAAATTTAAATTTAAGTAGAATGCATCTTAATTTTTTTAACAAATTGTATATTTAAATATTTTCTGTAATTCATTTCATTACAAATTAATTTACACAGCCTTGCCACAAAATAATACATCGTATCAATGTGCCTCTACTATGAGCTTGATTTCCGAAAATCTTAGATTTTATACCCAAAATATCACAGCGAACCTGGAAGATAAATGCGAATAGACTGCTAAAGCTAGAACTGCTTTTGCTGGCGTTTCGTACATCTATAAAACTATGGTAGACGTTGAAAGTGATCTTCAATTTCCGATCCTTTTTAAGTTATCTTGACCTTATCTTCAGTACTGTAAGCAAAATAAGAATATGCACAAAAGCTAGCATTGCTTTTGACACTTTTCTGACATACTTCTTTCTGCAAATGGACAGTTGGTGTGAAGTGCCTTATATATCACATGCTTCTAATTCTCTTAAGTACAAAAAAATTTTCTTTTTAATAAAAGTGATTTTTTTTGGAGTATTTTTCTTCCTTTTCTTTTTGCTTTTTTGGTCAGTGGATTTGTAAAAAATTTTTTAACATATGAACAGATGAATATCTATACCCTATACCACTATGGCGTCAGGGTATAATGACTTTGTGCTGATGTTTGTAACTACCAAAAATATTTGAACTAGACCCAACTTTTCTTATACCCATGAGCTCAGTATCACTTTCTGAGTCGATTTAGCGATGCCCGTCCGTCTGTTTGTGTGTGCCCATGTAAACTTTGTAATCAAACTACTGGTCGCAAATATAAATATATATTGATGAAGTTTAGTCTATAAGATTTCCTCACCCATATGATGAACATTATTGAAATTGGTGAAAATCGGTTGATGTTCAGAACTAGTCCCCATACAAATGACCCCCATGAGATCGATCTAAATTGCCATAAGTTCCAAATTATCATATAGATCTCGGTTAAATTGGGTCTCTATATGTTTATTACATACATTAATCAACAGTCTGAAAATAAACCATAAAGGACAATTCTTAGTTTTAGCGCCCATATAAAGCTGCTTCCAGATCTTGACTTAAATCTATTTTCTAAAATTTGGTTTTCATAAGTTTTTTGCAAAATATAATTGATTTTGCCAAATATGGTCAGGATCGGTTAATTTTTCGACCTATTCCCCTTATAAATAAAGCATCAGATATGAACTTTTTCTAATCCCAAAGCAAAAAAATAAATTAATAACAATGCCACTCAAATTTGGTTTATGATTAATTTCTATATCTAAGAGATAGGGTCTCTAAGCGCATGGTATATGTATTGTATAGTCGGTCTAGACCGATTTTCTTACTTGTTTCTAGTACAATAGAAAAAGCAAAAATAAAACAACGAATAGTAGTGGTAAAATATTTGTAAAACAATTTGAAATAAAAAAGTAAGAAAGAAAAATATTGCATTTTTTATTTATGCTAAAAAATTATGATATAAAATTTATTACCCCTCTGAGCGGGCAAACCGTCAAGAAGGCTTTTACATGACTCTATACTAAAAAAAATTTTTACCAATTAATGCTAAACATGTCATGATTTACTTGAGCTGCAGATATTATTTGCTTTATCAATTAATTAAAAATAAAAAAAATATTGGTCATTTGCATGAAACCTCTGCTATGTTTTAGTGAAATCAGAAACTTGTAGCATCTAATTATAGTACTGGAAAATCCCAGAGTCGCATACTGTCATACATGGTACAAAACAAATTGACAACTTTTACATTAAAAACATCAGAAATAATAAACTAACATCTGCAATAAAGGAAATTCGAAGTAAAGTAAAATGACTTATTCTAGACAACAAATTGGACATCGGTTTCCACTAGAAGAATTGACTAAAGTAATTACAATTTTTGTAGTTATTATTTAATATTTGAAAATATAGCAGATTTTATTCAGCAACTAAAATCAAGGGTTCCTTAAAAATAAAATTAGTTACGTTTATCAATCAAGGTCTTTATATAAATTATTAAACTTATTTAATTGAGGAATTTAATTATATGTTGCATACCCTGCTTCAGTCTTAAATGTTGGTGATTGCAGCTAGTAGTTCCCTTAGTACAACATTTTTTAAAGCGAAAATTTCTAACAAGATATTGTTAAAATAAGTACTATAAATAAAATTTGTATTAAGTACTATTTTTCGGTTATAGTAAAAAATAACCAAACTTTTAATCTGTATTGATAATTTGGAACAGAAAGGCAACAGTTTAAGTCAAATTCTGTTATGAATACCGAAATAATATAAAAATATGTTTAGTTAGTTCGAATTTTCGATTTAACTTGTCATTTAAAAATAATCTAACCCATAAAAACAGTTTTTATTAAAACTCTTTCTTAAATTATACATATGACTTTTGAATCTCTCCGTGACTTTGCGTGACTTTGAGTGACTGTGCGACTGCGTTCAAGTTAATATTTCTTTCCAGCAAGTCTATCGAGCAAGTTTCAGTTTGATCGTATAAGTGGAAATGGGTTTTAAAACACTCTGTGAAGGTGCGTGACTATGTGTGACTGTGCTTGACTATGTCGTAGATAGTCTTTCTTGACAGCAAGTATATTGAACAAGTTTCATATCGATCGGATGAGGGAAAATGATATTTAGATCACTGCGTGACTGTGCGTGACTATGCGTGACTGTGCCTGACTACCCCAGAATTAATCGTAGACACAACAAGACTATGTGCCAAGTTTCAGATCAATTGGGTAAGCGGGAATGGGGTTGACCCACGATAGACAGAGAGTACGAGTTAAAGAAAGAGTTGAAAAATAAGAATAAAAGCTTTTAAATATTTTGAATATTTTAAATATTTTGATATAGATATATGTACGTTTATAAATAAAAGGCTCAGGACTTAGTCTAGGATCTGAAGAAATTCTTGATGGTCGCACTCGGCGAGTATAATAAATTTCGTATCTGTCTTTGTGTAGCATATGTTTGTGAGGACACACGTAACCTTTGACTTGATACGATTAACCAAAATACTACGAAAAGGGTTCGTGTTCACTAGGCCAACAAAATGTTTCGCGGGTTTAATGACCAGAGGAACAATTAAAATAAGATGCTTTCCACTGCTTCACCTCAATGTATTGTACGATGTATTGTATTGATGTCGGACGTGAAGCCCTAACTATTCAAATAAATAAGGACGAGTCTATAATGAAGAAGGTAGCAAGTTGTTCTGAATTGGTGAAAAACAAAACATTTTTATTCCAAAACCGTTAAATTGTGAAAGTTTTGAAGTCACGGATGTTGCATTAAAACAAGGGCTTAATATCTAATTTAATATTATGTTATGAGATGGTGTTTAACATAGTTTAGTGAATAACTAGCAGAGTCCAGCGCTCGAAATTCGAGTGCAATTTCTAGGCAGCTTTATTTTTCAACTTAGCCAATTCATAAACCAACACTTTTATGGTTTATTATTTTTGTGAATTAAGATAACAAATTCAGTAATAAATTTAATAAAAAACCTAGAGCACTTGCATAATTTTATGTATGTATTAGTAGCAACTTTAAATGCAACTTACTCAAAATAAGGGAAAAATTAAAAAATGTGTAAATCTGCAAAACGGCTAAAAAGAAGTACCTTTCAAATAATATACGTTCGGCAAAAATCGGGATAAAATGGTAGAACAAAACATCGGTCACAAGAAATCGCCTAGCCTATTAATATTATAGATGAATAATGTCATCATTTATTTATTTTATTTATTTATTCACAATTTCTGTGTCGTGAAGTCCAGTTTTTTTTTTTTTAGATAAATAAGTGACTACAATTAAAACGATGTAATATAAAATTTGCTTTATGTTTACTTTATTTTGTCGCCAGAATTTAAATAAAAATATACACTCCTGAATAAGTCTGAAAAAAGCAGACCAAACGTTGGGTGAAAAATGAAAATATATTGATCATTTTATTTACACCAAATTTGAACATCATTAGACCGTAAGGAAACTCCTTTTTAAAACAATAATTCTACATTTAATGGTCACAAAAGAAAAATTTCATAAGAATAATATGTATGTTATTTAACAAAAAATTAAATCTTAATAACAATTTATTTATTTTTATTTTATGCTTTTAAAAGATAACATACTTTATAAAATAAGGTACTTCCAGAATAATTGGATCAGTGGTATGCGTAACTATATATTAAAATTCAATATTTATCGAAGTAAATCCGTCATGATGTCTATAGTCGAACTAAGTTCAGATCATGCTACTGTAACCTTTGAGTTTCATCGCATCATATCAGGTCTGTAAATGTGCAGGTTTTCACACGTAGAGACATTTCAGTGACTTCAATAAGTTTGATTGTTCTGATTTTGTGAACACATACGACAAACGGAAGTATGGGAAACGTTAAATGGCTCAAAAGGTCGATCGCTATCATACGAGATTTGAAGTAGAAAACGCTTTTTTTTGTGATTTGATGTAGCCCTGGCCACATATTGGTGTAGGGTATAAATATATATTTTTTTATTTACCCAAAACAACTGATTTAAGATCTATTCAGTTTAATTGAGTTTTACATTACATCCCTTATATCCCCTTATCCATTATTAAAGATAAAGATATTTCAAATATTATTACGTACATGTGCGATGAATATATTGTATAATAACTGCGCTAATATCTAAAAGTATATTAGCTCACATATTTAAACCCAGAAACATTTTCTTAACGTGTTTTAATTAAATTGAAAAATTTACTAAAATTCAATTGTCATAATAATTGATAAAGCCAACCGCATGCTTACCACAAAACTTGTAACTTTATATCACCTACGACGATTAAAAGTGGCACATAGTTTTTGTTTTTTAACTAGATAAATGGTAAATAGTTTGCTAAAGTTGTACTTTTACAAACAGTTTTAAGTTCAAAAGTATCTGTCTCTGACAAAAGTGGCCTAAGGCCTTTAGTGATAAACCTGTAACACAAAGGAACACAGTAACTTTTGAACTTCAATGAATAAAGCAGATATTTAAAAAAAATAAATAATTTTTAAATGCCACACACAGAAGACGAATTGATGTTGAAACCGAATTTGTAGGCAACCGAATTTATATAGTCCCAAGTACTATCACATTATTCCATCGTGATTATTAAATTGCAAAGATCATTTAACCCTATGGTGATAACGGCAATTGATTTTATATAAATTCGATTGTGTTAATTGTGACATTTAATTGGTACAATAATACTATCCATTATATTCATTGATTGTGACAACCAATCTATACTAATATAATAAAGAGGTAATGTGTGTTTGTTTGTTTGTTTGTTTGTTTGTTTGTAGGGGGTAATCTCCGTAACTAGCCATCTGATCGTCCTGAAATTTTCACAGAGTCTTACTGCGGATATGGGAAGTGCTATAGGCTATAATTTTTTTAATATTTTAGTGGGCGTGGCACCTCCCACACAAAGAAAATTTTTAATATCACATACATATATTGAGTATTATGAGAGGGAGAGCTTTGCAAATTTGTGTGAGGTCAGGTATTGTTAATATTAGTAGCCACGCCGGAAATGGGCCGGATCGGGGAAGTGGGCGTGTACCTCCCATACATGTAATAATTCAATGTTATATATCTCGAGTACTATGATAGAGAGAGGTTTTAAAATTTGTCTGATGTCACCTATTATTAATGTGATCAGTTGGACAAAAAATGGGCACTATCGGACCAATAGGCGTGACACCTGCCATACAAATAAAATATAAAATTCCATATATCTAGAGTACTGTTATAGTGAGAGTCTTGGGACTTTGTGTGAACCCATAAGTTATTCATATGATTAGTTAGACAAAAAATGGACGTGCTCGGAGCAGTGGGCGTGGCACCGCCCGTACAAAGTAAATATATGATATCATATAATTGGTGTACAAAAAAGGGAAGCTTTGGTACTATGCACGACACCATCAGATCTTAGTATGAATAGTCAGACAAAAAATTGGCTGGTTCACACCAATGGGCGTGAAACTCCCCATGCAAAGTAACTATTTAATGTCATATATTTGGAGTACTGTAAAAGAGAGAGCTTTGTGGCTTTGCGTGAGCCCATAGATTCTTTGTGCGATTAGTCGAACAAAAAAATGGGCGTGATAGAAGCAGTGGGCGTAGCACCGCCCATGCAAAGTAGACATTTTGCACGAGTCCATCAGATATTAATGCGAGTAGTCCAATAAAAACTGGGCGGGATGGGATAAGTGGGCGTGGCACCTCCTGTATCAAAAACATGATGTACTATGAAAGCAACAGTCTTTTGACAAGTCAATTAGTTATCAATGTGATTTTTCATGGAAAATATATCATCAAAATCAAAAATCGCCAAACCCAAAAATCGCGAAAAATAAAAATCGCCCAAAAACAAAAATCTTCAAAATCAAAAATGGACAAAATCAAAAATCTCTAAAAATAAAAATTGCCAAGTGATATTTTAAGTTCAAAGCCAGTAGTTGAGTGTTGCCAGATCTAATTTGGAAAATCCTTGTTCTTCACTTCTCCAGGGCAGGAACGCCGAAAAATCTGATAATTGTTGTACCGAATTAAAAAAGCGAAAAACATTTTATATCAGTAAGTATCAAAATAAAGGAATCTATATTAATGATCTATACTTAGCATAATAAAGAGGTAATGTGTTTGTTTGTTTGTAGGAGGTAATCTCCGTAACAACTTATCTGATCTTCCCGAAATTTTCACTGATTCTTACTGCGGATATCGGAAGTGCTACAGGCTGTATTTTTTATAATTTTAGTGTTCGTGGCACCTCCTATACAAAGTAAATTTTTTAATATCATATATATTAAGTACTATGATAAAGAGAGCTTTGAAAATTTATCTCAGGTCATCTATTATTAACGTGAGTTGTCAGACAAAAAAATGGGCGGGATTGGACAAATGCGCATGGTACCCCTATACAAACTTAATATTAAATGTGATATATCCGAATAACTGAGTTAATGAGAGCCTTGGGACATGCGTGAGCCTTTTCGTAACAATTCGGAAGGGGGGAGGGTGTAGCGAAGCACACCGAGTTACATCTAGTATTAAATAAAATTAAGCAACTTGTTATTAGGATTTATTTTTTTATTAATAACATACATATTACTCATTAAACTATGTTAAACACTTTCACGTAACATAAAATTAAACTAGATATTAATCTCTAGTTTTATTGCAACATCCGTGACTTCTGTTATTTTGTAGCAATAACTTTCCTTAAAAATAGTACGGTTTTTTAAAAAAGCAAGTACTCGCAAGAGAGTGTCATTTATTAAACAACTTAAATTTCTTAAAAAGTACCTATTCTTAAAAAAGTAGTATTCTAAATAATACCTCTTTCACAAACGACCTTTTTAAAAAAATACCTTTTCATAAAAAAATTCACTATCTTAAAAAACCATATTTTTTTAAAAACGTACATTTTCTTAAAAAGTACCTTTTCTTGAAAAGCTACTTTCTTAAAAGCTACTTTCTTAAAAAGGTACATTTTCTTAATAAAGTGCAATTTTTTTAAGCAATAGTTTTTCTTATAACAAGTATATTTTCTCTGACGAATCTCCGACTTTCCCATATTTGAAATAGCCCAATTATAGATTTATACAGATTTCATATAATTTGTAGTCAAAAAATTCGTTTTTTATAATTGTTCACTCAAAGGTAAATAAAAAAAAACTAATTTTTTGACATATATGGCACATAATTGTTAGCGCTGAATATTTTAGGTTATTTTAAATATGGGAAAGTCAAAGATTCATCGTTTTAAAAAAGCAAATATCAGCAAGCATATATTTTTAAAAATTAAGATTTTTTAAAAAAATACCTTTTCCTAAAAAGTAACCTTTCATAAAACAGTACATTTTCATAAAGAAAATATAATTTCTTTAAAAAGTTAATTTTGCTAAAAAAAATCTATTTTTTTAAAGTGCCTGTTCGTAAAGTGAACAGTATTTTAAAAAAGAGCGCGTCCTTAAAAACACATTTTCTCACAAAAATATATTATCTAAAAAAAGTATGTTATCTAAAAAACACATTTTCTTAATATATTACTTTCCTTGAGCGAGCACATTTTCTTAAAAAAACTCTCTTTTTCTTAAAAAGGCAACTTTTTTTAGAAGCGCATTTTTTACTAAAAAAAAATACATTATTCAATTACCTTTTTTTATAAATTTATCTCTACTTAAAATAAGTATATTTTCGTAGAAAAGTTTCCTTTCCTAAAAAAAGTATATTTTCCTAATTGTATATTGTAATTGTATATAGAAAAATGCCTGTGTAAACAAAACATAAATAGCATACAATTAAACAGGTGAGGTATAATGTGATTATGTGTTTTGCAATACATTTGCTGTATCGACAATTGGTTAAACGTAAACACTTCCGTATATAAAATGCGGGCATTGACTTTAATGTAAATTGTCGCATCAGCAAATGTTCGGACTAAATTGTATTTTGATCGATGAATTTATTTAGTGACTAAAAGAAGTCATCGTTCACTATATGTACAAAATCACATTACACCTCCCTTTTTAAATTGAATGATCTTGTCATTCATGAAATTATTTATCGTATTTAAATTAAATTTTATATGTCTTTTAATAAAGATTTTTTTTCTTATTTCTATGGGAATTTAGTTATGCATACAGCTAATTTATCTTAACAAGCATTTTTGGACAATTATAGAGTTATTTATATATTGAAGTTAAGTAATTTAATTTGAATCTAATTTAGGATTATTGACATATCAGGTTCCTTTAAAACTTAAAATTTTTATAAAAACTTAATATTATGTAGTAAGGTAATAAAATTATTTAATGAACTAATTTTATTAAATTAACATATATTTGAAATTAACATATATTTAAAATTATTTTGACTACAAACAAATGATTATATTTTAAGATTTTTTTTTTTTTTTTTTTTTAAATTAATTTATGATTATTTGTTTGAAATGAATTAAGATTATTTATTTAAAATTATTTGAACTACAAATAAATGATTATATTATATTATGTTTTAATGGGAAAGCTACATCACCTCCCTTTTTAATTCGAATGACCTTGACATTCTGTTTAATAAATTACATGTATATGGTTAATATTCATTATAAAAAAAAATTCAAGTTAATTTAGTTTTGTTTAAAGTTATAGTTTACGATATTTTTATTTAAAATTGTGCAGTTTTAAATTTTCATATTATATTTTGTTTTTCAAATTAAAGTTATAATAATTTAGTAATTGATGCATATGTATATACTCGTACATATTTGAGTTTATTAATTATAATTAAATATTTTATTTAGAAAATAATTTTATCTTACTTTTAATCAAATTGATTTTGGATAGAAAAAATAAAATTATTAAAAATTATATTTATTTTATTTAAAATATTTTATATAAATTTTGTTAAACATTATTATTATTTATATTTATAAAATTCTCGTATATATAAAAAAATGTTATGGTAATAGTTTATTAAATAATACGTATATATGTGAGTTTATTAATTATTTGGAGATTTTATTTTGTGTTCAATAAGATTCTGGGGACAGTTAGAAATGATTAGATATGACTTTTTTTTTTTTTTCTTTTTTTTTTTTTTCTTTTTTTTTTCTTTTTAGAAATATATTTTTAATCTGTTTTTGTGTACTAATTGTTTTTTGTTGTCCCTTTGTGATCTTATTATTGTATTTCCCTTATTTTCTAAACTTTCTACTGTATAAGGTCCTATATATTTACTTTCTAGTTTGTGTCCTGTTTCTTTTCTAAGTAATACCTTATCTCCTATTTTTATATCTAATTCCTTTATATTCTTATCATAATAACTCTTATTGTTTTGCTTATTCCTAATGAGTTTATCTCTAGCTCTCTTACGTGCTACTTCTAACCTATATTTTATTTCCTTACTATAGTCTTCTATATTATATATAAGATCTATTCTATCTTTGTTGTTAAGTCTATTGAATCCATATGGGATTTTTCCGAACACTAATTCAAATGGACAGTATCCGTGGGCCTCTGAAGGTGTTGTGTTAAAACAGTACGTAAAGTACTTTAGCCATTCATCCCAATCATCTCTTTCAACAGATATGTAGGAACGTACATATTCGTTGAAAGTTCTATGGCTTCTTTTCACCGCTCCTAGCGTCTGATGGTGGTGTGCCGTAGAAGCTACCTTCTTAATCTTCATGTATTTGCATATCTCATTCAAAATACTGTTCCTGTATTCTGTACCCATGTCCGTAATGAGCGTCCTCATTGGGCCATAAGCCAATATAAATGAATCAAATATAGCCTTGGATACCGTCTTCGCGCTCTTATCGCGTACCGGCACTGTCACTAGGTATTTCGTTAGGTCACATATTATGGTGACTGCATACTCAAAACCATCTTCCGTTTTTGGGAGTGGTCCGATTGTATCTACCAAGACCGTATCGAAGGCATCGATCGGAGTATCCGTTATAGTCATTGGTATTTTCGTATGTTTAGTGGTTTTGGACTCTTGACATTTCCTACAAGACCTTATGTACTCTGATACCGACTTTATCATTTTCGGCCAGTAGAAATATCGTCTTATTTTCCCAATTGTCCTTGTTATACCTGTATGGCCTCCTTGCATTGGGTCATCATGATATTATTTTAATATCTTATTTATCTCATCCTTATTATTCAGCTTGGTCACCTTTGGGAGTAGCGCTACTCTTAATTTATCCAAAAAATATATTGCCCTTGGCCTTAAAATCTTGCATTCAGACAAATTCGAAAATTTTCTCATTAGGTGCCATTCGTACTTTACTTACTTTATATTTGCCGGTTAGTGATTCTAACCTGGAAAATAATTGTCCGAAGTCAATTTTCTCTTTAGCAAATAAATCATTTATTAATATTTTTCCTATTTTCATTTTGCCATGTTTCAATAAACAATGGTCGGAAGTCATCTCGAGCTTATGGTATCGCCTGACGTCAGATGGGCTTATGACTTCAAATATATTGAAGTCATTATATTTTCCTAAATAGATACATTGTTTTAGAGAGACGGTTTCTTTAAAAAGTACGTTGTCATTAGAAATTAAATTTTCTTAGAAAATTAGTTTTTCTGAAAGATTACGTTTTCTTCAAAAATCGCCTATTCTTAAAAAAGTAAATTTTCTTAAAAAAATACATTTTCTTAAAAAAGTACATGTTCTTAAAAAAGTGTATGTTCTTAAAGAGAACCTTTTCTTGAAAAGAAAATTTCCTTAAAAGTACATTTTCTATAAAATAAAAATTTTATTAAAAATTAAATTTTCTTAGAAGAGTCAATTTCTTAAAAAGTATATTTTCTTAAAAAAATACATTTTCTTCCATTTCTTGTAACAAATCTTTCCTTAAAAAAATAAAATATCTTAATATATAAATTTTCCTAAAAAGTGGCTTTCTAAAAAGCTTCTTCTGTTAAAAATATATCGTTTCTTAAAGACTGCATTTTCTTAAAAAATAAAGTTTGATCATTGCTTATTCTCTTACCTGACCCATATTGGTAAAGCCGTATTTGTCAGCAATAACATTAGCCATTTCGATGCCAGCTGGTATGTGAACAGCAAACTCATTCGTATACATGGGCTGTCGAGGCAAACTATGTGTGCCACGAAAGCTATCCAAAAGATTATCATGTAGAAGTGTTGAATCTTCAGCGTTTAACTCCAAATACAACGCAGAATTTTTTGACTTTTTATCAGTACTTAGAATTTGTGAGAAGGCATCGCTATAATCATTTAGAATTATTTTAACAGACGTATTTTTGGAAGCAGCATCCGAGCCGTTATTTGTTGCTGTTATATATTCATAGTTGTATTTGTTGCCGCTGCCTGGGTTACTTTTAAAATTACTACTACTGCTACTATTTACACTTTGACTAATTATTTTAGTAGGTGGAGACTGCTGAATCGTATTCGAATTGTTTGATAATTGTTGCTGCTGGTTCGGTATTGCCATAACTGTGGCCACTGGGAAACTGGTAAATATCACTATCATCACTAGGAAATATATACAGGCATATTGTTGCGTGGCCAAACTTTTTAGAGATTTGATTAAATTCCATATCACTGGTTTATTTTCATTTATAATTATTCTATTTGTCATCGGCTGCCGTGGTTTTTGACGCCATTTCTCTATTTGCTGAACATGTCTTCCTCGGTGTTCATCTTCTATAGGGCAGGTATTGTTATTAAAATTCCATATACTATAAAATTCTGGTGAAGTTTTTACAGTTGTTGTTATAGTAGCTGCTGTTGAAATAGACGTTGTTATAAAATTCGCTTGAGATATTTCCCTATTTTTAAGCATGGTAAATTTGTTGCCATCACAAAACAATGTGCCGTGGGCTTGTTGTTCTTGTGATGATACTGAATTGTAACATTCATCATCTTTATGTGGGTTATGACGTAAATTCATAGCTAGTTAGTTAGATTTGGGAGCTCGTTAGTTGTTGGGTGTGTGTCAATCAGAGGGAGCTGAAGAATTTGTGGGTTTTTAATGAAATTTAAAGGATTTTAGATGATTATATCTATAACAGTTCATGTGGCCCGTTTTTGTTTAGTTCTTGTGCACACTTCCATTAACACCATGCATGTTGTTTTATTGTTAATATTTTCTTTTCTAATTTATTTTATTAAATGTTATGCAGTCATATTGTTGGTTGTAGGTAAGATATATCTGAAATTAGAAAATTAAAAAAAAATTGTGTTAAAAATACATAAATTCTTATGTGAAACTTCAAAAATAGCGAGTCTTTTTACTATGTATATACGTATGATTTATGTATATTAAAAACATATATCATACGTATCAATTAATCATAATTATTTTGCACTATACAAGTTGGTAATAAAACAAAAATTTTAGATTTCAAATAGTTTCAATAGTAAATTATACAAATGTAGACTATCATCCTGGCAAAATGGCAAAATTAAAATGAAATATGAGAGTGGTCTTCAGCATTAAAATATATAATTTTCTTTCAACACGGAATAAATTCAGAGATGTCGATTTGTCTACTGATATTAGCATAACTACAATAGAAGTTCATTTACATAATTTGTGGCACTGGCGGCAAGAAAAATGAGTAACGGTGCCTGAAAATTAAGAGCGAAAAAGTGCCGAATTGTTCAGACATTTAGGAACTGTATTCTCGACAGCTCACCATTTTCTATTGGTATAAAAATATGTTGACAAGGGAATTATAAACAACTCAAAATAAAGTAATTAAAATCATTACAATTCGGGTAGCAGTATATTCGATACTTTTTCCATTCATTCTGGCCAGTAATGTGTATGGCTAAGATTAGACAAAAGCATAATTTCATAAAAACTGCTCTTGCAGCCCACTGGTCATACGGCTAATTTTGACAACGTACAAGTATTAGTGGGTGAGAATAATTATAAAAAGAGATACACACTTGAAATGCTCCATGTTATTGAAGTGCCAATAGAAAAGAGACTTAATTACAAAACTGACACCGAAAAATGTGCCCAAATTTACAGACACAAAATAGAGAAACACAGATCAAAATAAACAAACGATGAAAAAACATTGGACAGTACAGTACGTTTTTCATTTTTCATTTTTAATTTTTCAGTTTTCATTTCGAGTTTTTCATTTTATAGTTTTCATTCTTCATTTTTTATTTTTCATTTTTTATTTTTCATTTTTATCTTTCACTTTTCATTTTTTATTTTTTATTTTCTATTTTTCATTTTTTATTTTTAATTTTTCATTTTTAATTTTACATTTTCAAACAGGTTATTACATATCATAATTTTTTCACCAATACAATCATAAGTCTCACCGATTTTATCTTACGTCTTATATGTTACGCTGTTTTTGTGATTGCATTGTGAAATAGAAATTTAACCCCCTGCGCATATAGATGGTTGCACATCAAAAGGCTTTTTGTAAAAGCGGCCTTCGTTTTAAAAAATACACGTTGTCAAAAATTTACCTTTACCTAAAAAGGTAATTTTTCGTAAAAATATACTCATACTTAAAAACCACTTTATATCAAAAAAGGGAATTTGTTTTAAACGTATTTTTTTTTAATTACCTTTTCTCGAAATAGTACGTCCTTTTAAATATAAACATTTTTTTGAAGAATAGTTTTTCTTCAAACTATACCTTTACTTCAAAAAATACCTATTCTTATAAAAAAAAATTATACTTGCTTAAAAAAGTACCTCTACCTAAAAGTACCTCTTCTTAAAAAATATTTACTCTTAAATGATGGTCACTTAAATAAGTATTACTTCTTAAAAATATTGCTAGCCTGATGATAAAAAAATGATATTTTCGTAAAAACTTATTATTTCTTTAAAAAAAAGTACCGTTTCTTAAAATATACCGTTTTTTAAAAAACAGCGTGTTTAGTTAAAAAGGCATAGTTTTCTAAAAAGTTCTTTATTATAAAAAACTACCTATGCTTATTTAAGATAATTTTCTTAGAAAATGCCTTTATTAAATAAAGTATCACTTCTTAAATTATTCCTTAGTTTCCTGACACCTAACAAGTAATATAAGTAATGTAACATCTAATACATTTTAATAACAACAACTGAACAAATACAGCAATAAACAGAAACTACTAGGAAGCAAAAACTAAAACCTCATAAAAATCTTCGTCTTAACATAATATTATGACATACAGACACATTCACCAAATTATATTTGTTCTTTGTAAAACTTTAATATGCTATTTAAATGTCAAATACTCGCAACTTTATGTCTATCTACACACCTTAAAGTACTCGTTTATATGCATGTGTTAGTGGTGTTGTGATATAATGTTAATACTTTTGTATTTGTAGGTAATCTTCAAAGAACATTCACCTTTATATAGTCGTACGCATATGAACAATCTCATAAAATACATATGTATATTTATACTTATATCCAAATGTGTGTATGGAAGTGAGTGTTTGTATGTAGACGTGTTTGTGTTTAAGTAAAGAGTTATGTGTAAAAAAAAAAAAAATATCTTTTATTATTTTCAGATAAATACATACATATGTAAAAATTGTGTGCATATACAAGCGCTAGCAAAAGCTGTCAGTCTTTATGTATTTATAATGACGATATAATACTACTTTAACACACACACACACACACTTACAGAAACATGGAACTGTATTTACACAAATGAGTACTTTTATATTATAAGTAGAAACAAATACTACTTGTTAGCAAAAAAAAAAGGGTATTGCTTTATAAAGTACACAACAGGTGTAATACAAATAAAGCAAACAAACAAACAAATAGATTCCAACTGTGGTCCTTTTGAAATACAATATAAGCCAACGGCTCAAACATGACTTCTATTCAAAATCATAGAACAATGTGATTCAAAAGTATCAAAAGGCCAATGGCTTAATAGCACAATACATATGTTAGTGTAAAGTATTTCGAGAACATTTTCATATTCAATAAAAAAAAAAATTTTAAAAATATATGGGCAAATCCTGCTTGACGATCATTTCATTCGTAAGCGTTTTGAGATTAAATTATAAAAAATTTCTGGTATTTCAAAAAACATACTTGCAAGTCATACCTAACATTTAATGGAATTTAAGTGTACTTTCAAATGGCATTAAACATAATTTTATAACAGGTATTTGTCTCGAAATGATTGACCCCAAAGATTTTCGATGCGAGCTACAAAAAAAGGAAGTAATTTTGCAAGTTGAAGTTTGTTTTCATAATTTTTAGCGAATTTTGCATAAAAAGCACACAAAATCTAACACGTAAAAGAAGGATAAATTTAAGGGAATTCTAAAATAACTTATTTTCAGCTAAAAGTTTCGAAGCACGCTACGTTACGCACGTTAAAATTTTATATGTATTTTTGCCAAATTAAAAAAATTCTGCGCGTTATTTATTTATATATTTTTTAATTTATTTTTTTTTAATTAGTATATGAAAACATAATCCTCACAGACTATTTAACATTAACAACATTTGCAAAGAAATATAGAATCAAATTTAAATTAAAATAATTAAAAATTGGCTACAGTAAAATTAAAAATGTACTGCGGAACAAATTCAGGATAGCAAAAGCTAGGTCGATTCTGAGAGTGAGGGGTGAAAATAGAGGCTAAATTAATCAGCCTTCGAACTTTGCAGTCAAATGCCGATTTTTAGCATACTGTTTATATGGTTTTTTGGCTATAACTCGTCGACTAATTGATATTTTTTTCAATCTGTAAAAGCCAAATTATTGCTAGAGACCTGTGCAACAATTAAAATTTTTTGTGGTGCTTATGAAGCAAAATATTGGAAAAATTATTTTTTTTCATGCATTTTGAAAATATTTTCCACAAAACTAAGTCTTTTTTGGTTTCTGTTTGGTCTATATAATGCTTCTCAGTTACTTCAATGAATTTCATTTCAAAAGAAAATGGTCTTAGTCGATTATTTGCGTTAAAAATCCCAAAACCATTAAATAAACAGCGATTTAGGTAGAAGTAATTAAAAAGGGAAGTTCTAAGAATTAGGAATTAGTAAAACAACTTTTTTGTTTTCAACCACCGCACAGGTAGCGACTTTTTTTTAATTTTGTACAAGCGAACTAATTTCAAAAATGAAGATTCAGTTAAGACTCGAAACTTAGCCGAAGCTGAGTCTTTTAATTTTCGGTCGGTCGTGATAAAATTCGCTATTAATTTTTTTTTGGAACTTATTTCATTTCGTGAGTGATTTAATGTAAAATGGACAATTTTTGTAATGTTTGTAGACGTTTCATAGCAAGCGATGAGAAATGTGGCAATGCGAGTGATTTTTTTTTTTTTTGGAAGCCTATAAACAATATTTCTCGAAAGACTTTATCACTGACGTAAACTATGCCCCTAAAAAAGTTTGCTTTAATTGCTATTCAATTCTTATGCAATGGAAAAGTGAAAAGAAGAAGGCTATGCCTTTTGGTATACCAATGATGTGGTTAGACAACAGCCCGCATCAAGAAGAAAATTGCTATGGATGTACCAACTACCATAAAACTTTGAATGTAGCAATGTCCAATTACGATTACAGCACTCAGAATTCGTTCCAGTACCAATATGCCGAAGTATTGATCTTCAAACAGATATCAGTACTACAACCACCGCTGCTACATCCATGGATTTTTTCTCAGACTACGACCCTGGTGAAGGTACATCCTATGAAACATCAAAGGACCCAATCGTAGTCACACAAAACCAATTGGATGGAATTGTTGCAAATTTGTGTTTGACTCAGAAAAAAATCAGAACTGCTGGCTTCATTTTTGAAAGGAAATAATTTTCCGGTGAAAGGTACAAAGTAAGAGCATATCGAAAACGCCAAAAAGAGTTAGAAAAGTTCTTCAATGTGAATGATGCAAAAAATTTCGCTTATTGCAACGATATTGAAAAGTTAATGGAGACGATAGGGTTAACCTATAAAAAAGATGATTGGCGTTTATTCATCGACAGTTCACTAATCAGCTTAAAAGTTGTGCTTTTGCACATGACAGATAGAATGCTTTCTGTTCCGATTGCGTATAGCACTGACACTAGTGAAAATTTCGATAATTTGAAACACATTCTGGAAGTAGTCAGATATAACGAACACCAATGGCGCATTTGCTGCGACCTCAAAATAGTTTCATTGAGTACAGGCTTAACAGCATCTGGCCATCAAAAATATACATGTTTTTTGTGCGATTGGGATTCACGATACGGAGAAGAAACCAGTACAAACAGCATAACTGGAATAGTCGCATTGGACGGAAATGGCATAAAGACAATAGGCTACACGAAAGTCTTGTTCCTGAAATGACTATTTTGTTGTTGTTGCTCCACATTAAACTTGGCATTGCTAAAAATTTTTTGAAATGTATCGCAAAAGACCAGCAGTATTCAACCGCTTAAAAGACATTTTCCCAAGACTAAGTAACGCCAAAATTCAGGAAGGAGTTGTTAATGGTTCCGACATATGGAAACTAATGGGTAGTCAAGATTTTGACCAAGTTCTGACAGACCGAGAATTAAATGCATGGCTCGCATTGAAAGCAGACATTAAAGCACTTTTGGATAAGGAACGCAAAGACAACTACAGGCAAGCTGTTGCAAACATGTTGGCAGCTTTCGATGAAATTGGGGTTAATATGTCATACAAAATTCATCTCTTGCATCAGCATCTTGATCAACTTGCTGAACAGTTGCCAACTGAATCTGATGAGCACGGCGAACGTTATCACCAAACTGCGCTTCCATTTGAAATATGGTAAGTAGAGAGTGTGCATATTTTGAATTCCTAGATTTTTCTAATATCTTTGTCAGAGTGCACAATTTAAACATGTTAACGTTTGAAAACTATTTTCGTTTCAGGTACAGAGGAAAGAAATCTCCAGATGCAATACTCGCTGAGATTTGTTGGTGGTATAAAAACACTTCTGAAGGAGAGGAAGACGAAGAAAAAGAGGAAGAAGAGGAAGACAAAGATGAAATTCCAGAATATTTGTTGGACGAAATTATAGACCCTTCTGGTGATGATGACGACGACCAAGATATTAGAGAGGGCAGTGATGTTGATCCACAGCCGCCTGCTAAACGGCAACTGGCCAAATCATTAATTTAATTTATTTAATTTTTTTACTTAAAACTTTTCATAACTAACATTTTAAAAATATATTTTTTTCCATATTTTTATAATTCCTTTTTCAATGTTTCTTCAAAGCCAACACTGAACAAAATTGGTACATAAAAAATGAGAAGTAAATTAATATTAAGCTGGAAGACGCAAGTTGTGTATTATGATTGTTTTATTTTCAAATGAAATTTATTGGATAAACTGAGAAGGATATTATAGATCAAACAGAAAGCAAAAAACACTTAGTTTTGTGGAAAATATTTTCAAAAAGCATGAAAAAAAAAATAATTTTTCCAACATTTTGCTTCATAAGCACCACAAAAATTTTCTAAATCAATTTTTTTAAAAATTTTTATTATTGCACAGGTCTTTAGCAATAATTTGGCTTTTAGAGATTGAAAAAATATAAATTAGTCGACGAGTTATAGCCAAAAAACCATATAAGCAATATTCTGAAAATCGGCAGTTGGCTGCAAAGATCGAAGGTCGATTAAAAAAAAAAAAATCGAACTAACATAAACAAACGCCGCGATACTGGTCTTCTAGTTTAGCCTCTTTTTTTCACACCTCACTCTCAGAATCGACCTAACTTTTGCTTACCTGAATTTGTTCCACGGTGTTATCTAAATAAAGTATTATATCCCTTTGATAAAATCAAAACTTTTTTGATATAATAAAGTTGGTTAAATTCGACACAGACTCGACGAATAGGCTCGGAGTTAGCACAATTTGTGCGAAAATATTTTACAATCAGGAACTGGAAATACCGTGATGTGCGCTGTGAATTATATATATTGATTCGGAAAAATTGGGAGTACCATGAATCACATTGATCAGAATGGTTGTATTTAACATTTTTTTTCGAAGCTAGATAAGAGCAAGGCAGCTTCTATAAGAGGGTTGTTGCACATTTGGATCCCGCGAAGGCAAAATATTAAGAATTGTTTTTGAACGGATACAATTAACCGTGCTCCCACCTTGAAAAATACTGCATAATCTTACCTTTGTGTAGTTTTCAACTTCTTGTAAGTTTTTATATGGGAATTAGTTTATTTTATAAACAAACATTATTTTGTTTAAAGAAAAATCAGTTTAACGTATGTCTTTACATATAAAGTGATGAACTAAGTATAGTTGTACATATTTTCTATATAGAGAACGCAATCGATTTGGTTTTGGTGAGCCTTCCATACGGTTTTTTCGCAAAGACAGTAATCTAGCTCATGGATATAATTTGCTTTCTAGTTCTTTTCTTGCACGTAACATACGAACCTGCCTCTTTTTTTTTTAATACTAGAATGCGCGGAGCAGAGCTTAGTGTAGGTATACATATTCCACCACACAGCAGTCACACATATACCTCGTTTTATTTCCGCCATGTATGGTTGGAGAAGTGCAAGTCCCAGATCATTTTGTCAACTGTGTCAACTTCACCTTTAGTTCGGTTGTAATATGAAATTATTTCTGGCAGCTTCTCTGGTAGTATTATGCAGCATTGTGCATTTAAATTTTTTTTCAACCTAGGAAACAAGTATAGTATCTTTGGTAAATTCGAATGCACACAGAAAAAGTGGAGCCTTTTTGCAGTGGAGTCGAGCGCTTGTTCTTGTGCATTGTTGATCAATTTGTTTTGTCATAATTGTTAACCCAACTCATAAGACGTGAAAAAATTATACATTGTAACGTAATGACCTTCTTGGCACTCGACCAGATGCAATAAAGCTCGTTGGCCTTGATTTTTTCTGGATCAGTTTCAGCAGCTTTCCCAAGGTATAGTTGCATTTTCCAGATATAGAAGGTTTTTGCACATACAAGTACCCAAAATTTCAGACCATATCTCTGTGGTTTGCTTTGTGTAAATCCACAACCTCCATGGAAACCAGATAGCTGTTCGTTTACATTGATATAAGGGTTGAAAAGCATTGGTAACATTTCAGACCACCTATCCCACTGGTGACGAATTGGAGCAAATTTCTCTTTTGTCGACGACTTATTATATCACCGAAGCGAATAATTTTGATCAAGTACTCAAACTGTTTCTTCGACATATTTTTCTGAAAATAAGCAGACCGAAAGTGACATGGAACAGCCCATTGTTCATATATATTCAATAACATTCAACTAACATGTGGACGCCAGTCCATATCAAAACAGCCTGTAAGCATGAAGCATCGACTTCTTCATGGTTTTCATCTTTGGCCCACCAAATTCATTCGTGTTTTCCAAAATGATTTTCTCAATATGCGATGGAAAAATATCAAGAAAGCATCCTTGATACTATTCACGTGCGATGAAGTATTATTAGCGATACCTGGCCGTAGTCTCAACACATTAGAGGTTCGATTGTGTTCTGCTGTTTGCATAGCAGTTGCGCTCCAAAGCCTTTTGTCATTTGAGAAAAACAAAGGCTCAATATCAAAAAAATCAGCACCAGCATCAACTTCAGCATCAAACCGCCATAGCCTGTCATCCACAAAATCCATATAATTGTTTGGGTACTAACTTTCTTTTCACACTTGGCGTACAAGGTACTATTTTCATACAACTTTCCTTTGCCGAGTAGAAAATTAAACCAAGCATACCAAATTGAAGTTGTCGAAATCCAATTATCCGTATTTGATTTGAAACTTAAAAGTAATCCATTTCGGTTTATATAAATGATAGAGAAAAAGTCAAGAAAAATGAGTAACCAAGCTTTAACCGTTTTAGGGATTTTTGAAAAAAAAAAAAAAATATATATATATATATATAGTTTTCTAGACCAAGGTAGGACTACGGTTAAGTTAGAATGTAAAGTGTAATAAGGGTCTAAAATTACAGATCCATATTCTAGAATAGGTCTTACAACTGTAGTGAAAAGTTGTTTTGTTGTGTATGGATCAGAAAACTCTTTCGTCCAACGCTTGATAAATCCGAGTAGACCAGATGCCCTGTTAATTTTTATTGGGATATGTTTTCAAAAATTCAGACGAATATCCAATAAACCACCAAAATCATTAAATGTTCGGATCATTTCTAATTGTTCGTTGTTCATCATATACAAGCCGTTAATCGGAAAAGATCTTGTAAATACCATATATTTACATTTTTTTGCAATAAGGTCCATTAAGTTTATTTTACACGATGCTGTGAAATTATTTATTTTTGATATTGTTAAACGAATTGAATATTTTAACATCATCCGCATACATCAGACATTTAGAGAATTCAATAGCTGAAGGAAGATCAATAAGTGTAAATAAAAGCAGGCCCAAATGACTTCCTTGAGGTACACGAGATAGAACATTAATGGATTTTGATTCAACATTACGAAATTTAACACATTGCTTTTGGTCAGTTAAATAGGAATTACGTATAAGGTTTTGACATTTAACAATCTGCCAAATTCTTCTCTTCACAACAGCTTTAATTTCGTCTACTGCAGCCTTTTAGTGAGCAGTTGTACAAAAAAATTCTGCTCGAAGTGGCTGATATTAAATTCTTCTCTAAATAAAATTGTTTTTAAATTGACTTTAACGACCTTCAGGAAGTACTGTGAGCATCAAAAAAAAAAAAATTAAACAGCAATTTTTAATCTTTAAACAAAGATATTAATGACACTATAAGAAGTAATATTACAGAATTTACAACTATACCATTAAGAGATTGACCGCTATAAAACATGAAATCAAATCAAGTAGGAACATTGCACAAAAATCCCGACAGTGAAAATGCATCAGATTTTGTGCGTCAAACAAAAAAAGTAAACAGTGGTAACACTTGCTTACGCTTTTTTATATTTCGGTGAAGAACTTAAATTTTTGTTACAAATTTGTACTGATCACGTATTTTAATTTACTAAAAATCTTTTAAGTTGATTTGTACTAATTAATAATATCTAAAAAGAAGTAAAAGAAACCAATCTCACTATGGGAAAGCAAATACCGTCTGATACGCGGAAAATTAAGATAAAATATAACATTTAAAAGTAGAAAAGTGGTGAATTTTTGATACAAAGTATTTAGAAAGAGTTTGTTTAGAGAATATTTTACAAAAATCTAATTTTTCTCGAAATCCGCAAAAATAAAATGCTTGTCAAAAAAATTCTGTCATTGGGATTTACCTAAAATGTCACACAGTTAATCACTAATATTTAACAAGACCTTAAAGAGCTAGATAAATTTTTTTAATTTTGTTTAAGAAAATTTTTCAAAATTTTGAAAAAAGAGTTTTCAAAATTTTATCAAAAAAAATTTCCATTTCGGTCTCAATGCTTAATAGGTTAACAAGGCGGTAATAAAACAATACTTCATATCTGAGTACTTACAGGTAAAGAGACTAAAACAAAATGTCGGCTTTAATTAATTTCTTAATGTTGAAAAAAATGCCATCAAATTGCATGATCTAGTTCTTTTTTTTTGCACAAAAGTGGTCTGGGGCATTTGCTATTTCTTGGCGAGTTTTTATTCGATTTTGAAGGTTGGAAATATAATTTAATACTGATCCCAAATTATATAACCATTTGTTGGAAAGTTTATAGAACGAAGGTTTCGTAAAATCTGAAGAAAGTCATATTTTTCGCATATAAACACACTTGAATTTTTCAATCGCGTTGAGCCACCTCTAAATGTTTTTGATTGGCCCTAAACTTTGTATTTCTCGCATATTTGTAGGGTGTGCTACAGAGAGTTTGAACTCTTTTTTTATTAAGGGCCAACGTAGTGAACAATAAATTAATGATATGAACACCAAAAAAATTTAAATTTGTTTACATAATATTAAGAAAACTGAGGTACAGTAAGATTTGGTAATAATTTTAGTATTAATGATTACACCGTAAGACAAATTTTAATTTTTTTTAACACATGAACAAGACCTAATACACGTGAAACTAGAGGCCCTCTGGAGTAAAACTGCGTTTACAGTTTGTCATTCCCTCATCATTTGTCCTTTTTAGAGGACTTTAAAATTTTAAAGGACATTTAAATAGAAAAAAAATATATATATATTTCTACTCATCCTACGATGCTGAGATAAAAAGCAAATGAAAGAGGAGACTCTCCTCAATTTTACAAAAATATTTCTTTTTTTATATTGGGACAAAAGAACCTTATTGAAGTCCTTTCAAAATTTTGTCCTTTAATATCCTTGAGAATTTCCAGCCATTTCATCCAGAAAAAATATATGTTAAGGATATTAATGTACGCCAACACGTTGCTGAATTTCATTCTACTCACTTTGTTAGTTAGTGTATAAATAATTTTAACTTCTACTATACAAAAAAACAAAATTTATATTAACCAATTTTCTTTAAATAAAATCTAACACATGAACAAATGGATATATACATAAACCTGGACCCCCAGTGAATTAATAGTATTTTTAGTATTTTTTTAGTATTTTTTTTAATATTAAACAAGTACAAAAGTAAAATTCGACTTGGCCGAAAAATTTGGATATTAGCATCCTTCTCAGGTAAACCGTATACATTTCTGTTGGCGCTTATGAATAGTATTGGTATTGCGACAAAGTGTCCAACAATACTCTGCCAACATATGGGAAGTATATTTTCCTTTAAACCGATTTTCGGGAAGAAGTTACGCGAAAATCTTCAGAAACCAGTCTCCATTGTTGTAAACGGGATGCCAAAATTTCGGAATTGCTTTTTGTTACACCTATATCACGCACGAAATTATCAAAATCGGCCTGTGTTATAAAATGAGGAGGAGCAAAGCCGACCTCGCTGTTTGTCGGTTGATATTCCGAAATATATTCAATATCATTGTTGGCGCACAATGAGTGCTCTTCAACGGCATCTGAAATTTGCTCTTCAGATGGAGCGGTTGGGTTTGTTCTACAACGTAACACAGCTGGCTTCACTGAAATACAACTATGTTATTGGATTTTATGTCGCAATTTGTATTTTATCTTTTTAGTACGCGGCTGCGATTGGCAAAAGTAGCACGATTCCGAAGCATGTTCACTTCGATTCAACCAAATCACTGGGTAAACATATTTCATCGGATGCTGTTGTCGGTTAACGGAATTCGAACCTAGTATACCACGATAACAATAGTCGCACACAACTTCAGGCTGATACCATAATTTTCGTACAAAATTAATTAAAAAATATTGTTCGTTACATTCCACAAAGGTTTTTGTAATTTTTCGCGATTTTTTATACGCTACAAATAGTCCGCAGACAACACAAAATTTACTGCGATTGGGGCACTCCATAGTCACTTTCAGTTTTATTCACTTGTTCTTATTTTATAATTTCTCACGTTGAAAAACCAAAAAAAACACTATTTGCATAAATGTAGAAACACAATAAGGCAGCAGCTGTTGTCATTTTTGGCTTTCTTTTACTTTTTCTTCTTTCTTCACTTTTAGTTTCTTTGCGTCTAAATGTTATTTGTTTACAAAACGAACTGAAATGAAACGAAATGTTATGAAAGTATGGCAACATTTTTGTGAGAATGAGTGTCTAAAAATGAGAGCATAAGAAAAACTGCCCTCAAAATAAAATCGATTCTATCTCACTGCTCTGCTGCTCGGCAGTTATTTTATGTCAAATCGTATGGAAGCCCAATTGTGTTTCTACATTAATAGTTTTAGAACTGATTATTGTTTTGTGGCCTGCTTTATAAATCAGAAATTTGATGTCTTTCTCAGTATCGTAGGTCAAAAATAAGTATTTAAACAAATTTTAAAACTTCGATGTCCTTTGTATCTTAAAAGCGCTCTTAAAGGGAGACCGGATCACCGAATGAAAATCTGTGAACGTACTATTAATTCACCGGGGGTCCAGTTTTATGTATATATCCACTTGTTCATGTGTTAGATTTTATTTAAAGAAAATTGGTTAATATGTATTAGGCAGTTACATATAATTTTTTTTTGTATAGTAGAAGTTAAAATTATTTCTACACTAAACTAACAATGTGAGTAGAATGAAATTCAGCAACGCGTTGGCGTACATTAATGTCCTTAACATATATTTTTTCTGGATGAAATGGCTGGAAATTCTCAAGGATATTAAAGGACAAATTATTGAAAGGACTTCAATAAGGTCCTTTTGTCCTGATATAACAAAAGAAATATTTTTGTAAAATTGAGGAGAGTCTCCTCTTTCATTTGCTATTTATCTCAACATCGTAGGATGAGTAGAAATATATATATATTTTTTTCTATTTAAATGTCCTTTAAAACTTTAAAGTCCTCTAAAAAGGACAAATGATGAGGGAATGACAAACTGTAAACGCAGTTTTACTCCAGAGGGCCTCTAGTTTCACGTGTATTAGGTCTTGTTTATGTGTTAAAAGTAGTGTTGTACGGTGTTATCTAACTATATTATTTTTATATTTATAAAATTTTATATCTAGTCCAATATTCCGTTAATATAAATTGAGTTGGACTAAAATCCAAAAATTTTGGTTAATGGACTGTTTCTAGGACTTACCTACATATTTTGTTTTCAAATTTATATGCGAAATTTCATCTCAAATGTTATTAACTACATTAAAGTTTGTCGCACCACTTTCATACCCTATATGACTGTGTGGTCAGGGTATAATGACTTTGTGCTGATGTTTGTAACTACCAAAAATATTTAAAATAGATCCACCTTTTATTATATCGATCGACTCAGAATCACTTTCTGAACCGATTTAGAGATGTCCATACGTCTGTCCGTCCACCTGTGTGTCCATGTAAGTCTTGTAATCAAACTAGAGGTCGCAAATTTGTAATGTAAGTTTCTATCGGCCATAGCATGAACGCCAGTTGAAATCTCTGAAAATCGGTGCATGTTCAGACCTAGTCCCCATACAAATGACATGGACTTAGAACCATAAGATCCAAATTATCATATACATCTCGGTCAAACTGGGTTGTGTGTGTTTCTTACGCCCATTAATCAGTAGTCCAAAAATAAGCCCTATACAACAATTCTTAGGCATAGCCCCCCGATCTTTACTTAATTCTATCAAAAAACAAAGATATTGAACAGATTTTTTTTAAATTTGGTTTGTATATGTTTTTGCAAAAAATAACTGACATTAATAAATTTGGTCAGGATCGGTCCATTTTTTGACCTAGTCCCCATATAAATGAAGCAGCCGTTATGAACTTTTTCATATCCGAAGGCAAAAAAAAAAAAATAATGCCACTCAAATTTGGTTTATGCTTAGTTTCTATATCCAATTAGTTGGGCCTAAACGCATGGTCGGTCTAGACCGGCTAAAATTTTCTTTCTTGTCAAATTTTTAATGTTCCAAATAAATTCCGTTAATATTGTTGGAGATAATAAAAGCTGAACTAAACTCAATTATGACTCTTTAGTATTTTCTTTGAAAATTTGTTACGGAATGCCTCCTTAACATTTAGTTTCTCATTCAGCTTATCGTTTTTAAACTATTGGAAAAACAGTACAATATTATTTGCCTTAAGTATGCAAGTATGAATATATTTATATATATGTTTGTATGAAAGTTGCTTGTGCCCTAAGGCATTTATTAAAATATACAATTCAAATATTCTATACATGAAGTCTATTGCTCTTATTGTGTTTTACTTTGGCTAGAAAATCTTTAACACTTTTTCTTTTTATTCCAATATAATCAACATACTTGTGTTCTTGGCCCCTTAGGAAACTATTTAATATACTTAAATGTGTTTCAATTTTTTATTCTCTATTTAAGAAAGTAATTTAATTTTATTTTTGATATGCTAAATTCAAATAAATGTACAATCAAATAGGTTTTTTGTATTCGAACCCCAGCAAAGTTTTAAGGATCTGTTTACTGTTTATAGCATTTTGAATGTAGCTATTTTTTAAACTTTTTTTATATTTTATATAAAGCTGATTAATAAGAAATTTTAAAAAATTATATTCTGTGAGAACTATTTAGGACTGAGTTTAATTTTAAACTTAATTATGGTGCTGAAAATCAAATGACAAAATGCAGGACTTTATCTCCATTTATTTTTGCTGAAATTTAAATTTTATTGGGTTATTCAAACTAAAATTAAAAAACAAACCACATTCTTCTGGCTGTCGTGCGAAAAACTAAAGTGCCAGTTTTATGTGTCTGCATTTGAAAATGTCAATTGATGCTTTCTAGCTGTATAAAAGATATGCAAATATTTTAGATTATTTTGTTATAACTAAAAGATTATCCATTTTGCATATTTAAATATTTTAGATTATTGTCTATGATAGAGAACACTAGTTATAGTACGAGTGGATATGCCATTTAGTATCGTGTGATATTGCAATACTTGGAACAGTTTGGTAATGTTTTAACTTTTTGAAATAAATTCGATGTAGTTTTCTATTTTGAAGTTCATTTTATATCGGATATGCAGCAGCTATTTTCATATAATTCTTTGAAACTGTGATAATTAATTTCACAGCAAGCGCATGATATGATTACACAAAGGGACTGCAAAATTGATGTGCATTTTTAGTTTGTACAAACTTCAAATTACCTTTTTCAATGAAAACAAGAAATAGTCCATCTAAACAGACTATGCGATACTCAATGCTATAGGCCTTGAGAAATGGTCTTAAATCCAAATAATCGGATATAGAAAATAAGGTAAACCAATATTGAGTGACATTGTTAATAATTTTTTTACCTGCAGATATAAAAAGTGCGTACCGGCTGCTATATTTTTATGGGAACTTAATCCAAAAATAGACCGATTTTTATCATATTTGTTAAAGTCGCTTAGACAAACCAAATTTGAGAAAAATTTTTGCAAACCGAACCAAATTTGATCGAGATCTATTTGATAATTTGGAAATTATAGCAATTTAAATTTAACTCATAGGGGTTATTTGTATGGGGGCTAACTCCGAATATGCACCGATTTTCACTAGTTACAACAGGATTTATTCTCTGGCCAACAGAAGCTATTAAACCAAATTTCGTCAAACTGTATATTATTTTTGCGATCTGTAGTTTGATTACATGAGCAGTGTTAATTTTCGATGCGCACTAGGTTAACAACGTGGTAATAAAACAATGCTTCATATCGGAGTACTTACAAGTATAGAGACAAAAAAAATACGGCTTTAATCAATTTCTCAAAGCTGAAAAAAATGGCATCAAATTTCATGATCTAGTTTTTTTTTTTTGCACAAAAGTGGTCTGGGGCATTTGCTATTTCTTGGCGAGTTTTCAATCGATTTAAAAGTTTTATGGCTTTTTGAAAAGATAATTTAAAACTGATTCCGAATTAAATAACCATTTGACGGAAAGGTTGAACTATGGGACGAAATTTTCATAAAATCTGAAAAAAGCTATATTTTCCATCATAAAAACACACTTGAAATTTCAGTCGCGTTGAGCCCTTCTAAATGTTTTTGATTGGACCAGAACCTTGTATTTCTCATTTTTTTTTACTCTTTTTTTTATTAAGGACCACCCTAATTAACACACAGACAGACAGACGGGCGGGCATCGCTAACTCGACTCAGAAATCGATTACGAGTCTATCGGTATAATTAAAGATGGGTGTAGGTCAATTTTTTTTTTAGAAGTTTCAAACGTCAGCACAAACCCATTGTACTCTGACCACATAGGGATAAAAAAAGAATGGTATAAAACTCATGATTCTAAAAATTTTTGACACCTGGGAAAACCGCTAGGTATCCAGTAGGGCGGGTCGATTTCAAAATCGCCCAAGTGACAAGGAAAATCGTATTCTAGGGATCAAAATAAAAAACTTCGCCCGATGAACCATACCTCTAAAACGAATTCTGATGTCCCGGCTTTTGACCTGCCTGTCTGTCTGTCTGTGTCACTTTGATCCATTTACAGTGCCCTAATCGAGGCCAAATGTATGATCGACCCCACTGACTTTGGAGGGCCGACCCACCCATGCCAGTGGCACACCCCCTGGAACCCCCTGGGGGTTCCCCATACAAACATATCAAAAAATCACAATTTGTTGTTTAGAATTGGGCTGACTATATTTGATTTAATATAAATCATACGTATACGTATCTTCTACTATGCTAATAAATAATAATCATACGACTTGACTATGTTATGTTATTCAAAAAGATCGATCGGATGACGTGACTCTGACTATGCGTGACTCTGTGTGACTACCCCAATATTAATCTGTAGTCACAACAAGACTATGAGCCAAGTTTCAGATCAATTGCATGAGGGGGAATGGGGTTGTCCTATGGCAGACAGACAGACAGGTAGGTCAAACAGCGGGACATCGGAATTCGTTTCATAGGTATGGTTCCTTGGGCAAAGTTTCTTATTTTGATCCCTTGAATATGATTTTCCTTGTCACTTGAGCGATTTTTTACCTCCCTACAAATCGACCCGCCCTAGTATCCAGACTTCAAAACTTAAGACAGTTAGTTTTTGATTAAGAAATGTTATTGATAAAAATCAAAAAAACAAAAAAAGTAAAGGAAAATAAAATTTAGAAATTATTTAGTTTTAGTTTATCAATGTGACGTTGACATGTCCAAAATTGTTGAATTCAGAGCAAAAACCCAAAGGTCTGTCGTCAAACTGTTTTGAAAGTTATTAGAATGTATCACGAGAATGTCACTAATGATAGGAATGCTGGTTCGGGAACTTCCACGTGATATTTGTAAGGTGAAGAAAATGGGAAATTTATTGAAGAGATCTTCAAACAAATCCCGTAGAAAATCAATATGGTATATTCGGTGCTCGAACTATTTGGTGAGAAAAGTTGAGCTAATGAAGGTTTGAAAACATAAAAAGTTCAAAAGGTTCTAGATAGGAATACCTCAAAAATATGCAGGCCAAAATCAGAGCATGGAAATTGAAATCATGTTTCACTAATCAAGAAATACTTGTAGTGGCTGTAGTGGCTGTCGAAATTTCCACAAAAAAGGACCTGGTAGGGCAAGCAATAAGCATTTGCGGGAAAAGAAGCAATTCGTTTGCTACAACTGGCTTCATAAATACCGAACTTTTTGTTAAGGAGCCTTTACAAAGAGAGTCCTTCCTTTCATAAGCCAAGAAAATGTGTTCACATATTTTTGGCCCGATTTGTCATTCATTCATAGCGATAAGAAAGCCCTTGACTAAATTTTATACCAAGCCGTACAAAGCTTAGGCCAGTCGAACGATATTGGGCTCATGTGAAATGGCAAGTGAAAGAGCACAAAAACGGTGTCCCAAAATATGGAGAAGTACTTCTTGTTCCAAAAAATTTACAAAAAATTCTATAAAATCCCTAATGGAAAGGTTTCCGGAAAATTTGTTTTTTAAGCTTTTATTTTTTTTCTACTAAATAAAATAAATAAAAACTACACGTTCAATGGTTCTTTGTTATTTCATTTTTGTGATTGCACCCCTATTTTGATGAAATTTTCTATATATTCTTCTATTGGCTGTAGAAACATTGCTATTGCAATTGGTGAAAATCGTACATATTCAGACCTAGTCCCCATACAAATGACCTCTATGAGATCTACTTAAATTGCCATAGGATCCACATTATTATATAGATGTTGGCCAAATTCGGTTTGTGTATGTTTATTACATCGATTCATCAGTTGTCCAAAAATTAAGCCTATCAAAATCAAAAATATTGCACAGATTTTCCTCAAATTTGTTTTGTATATGTTTTTATAAAATGGTTATATAAATATTGCTTCCAATATGGACTTCTTCAGATCTGCAGGCTAAGAAATTAATATAAATTCCGTCCAGATTTTATAGATACTTCTTTTCTACACCCAAGTATGTGGGCTTAAGGCCAGTTCTAGGTATAGGGTGTCGAATAGTCGGTCCAGACCGACTATAATCTTCTTACTTTTTTATTGTTGTATTTGTTCGTATAGTTTTCTAGAATTTAATGACTGATGACCTTGAACCACAGGTCGACAAAAAGAGCGTTTTTTGTGCTGTAGTTCAGCGTTTTTTTTTTTTTTTATCAACCTACTTCTGTAGGTTTCTATGTTTTTATCCCCCCCTCCCAGAGCGATGAATATCACAGTACAACGCATGACTTTGGGACTCAATTCTGACAACTGCACCTGAAAGTAGCCCCAAAAATAAGAATTTATACATCATTGAAGTTGGCTGCCATAATAATTTAATGGCCATACGAATTTTTTTGCTCAAGGTGGATTTTTATAACTTTTTGCATATTTTAACACGGTTATAACGCGGTAACCGTATGGAGTATCTCTTTTGTGTCTGAAATAAAGATATTGAATAGGAGAAAAAAAAGCGCAAAAATTCTACCCGAAAAAAGTGCATCCAGTGCCTTAAAAATCGCAAAAATGCGATTTCAATGGGAAATAATGGGGGAAAATGGATATTATTACGTCTTTTAAGGCACTGGATGCACTTTTTTCGGGTAGGTTTGTGCCAATATTTTTTTTCTCCTATTCAATATATTTATTTCAGATGCAAAAGAGATATTGCGTACGGTTACCGAGTTATAAACGTGTTAAAATATACAAAAAGTGATAAAAATCCACCTTGAGCAAAAAAATTCGTTGGCAAAACTAATGATGCAGAAGTTTTTATTTTTCGGGATACTTTCAGTTGCAGTTCTCAGAGTTGAGTCGCAAATCAACGAGCTGAAAAATGCTGTACTGTGTTATACACAATAAATTTCACCTTTACAAACGCCAATCTGGCCCTCAACTATCATGTTATGCCAAATATGGATAACTATAATAAATGTTATTTACTGTTTAAGATTTTAAATATATATTATGAATATCTATTAAATGAACAAAATAAATAATAAAGAAATAAGATCAATTTCTCTATTTGTTAACTATCTTGACATTCTTCACAATAAATCTGCCATTATTATAAGTCTTAATCATACACGAACTAGTTCCTGTCATAGAAAATTTACTTAAATCCATGAAACTACATATTTATGTATCAAATAATTCCTTTTGCCTTACTTCCCAACATCTGAATTTGAGTATCACGTTTTCAAGATATAATAATGACTTGTTACATTAAACTAATTTCAACTAATCCCTTAAATAAATATAACAATTTTATTAACTACCAAATCGTTCTAGGTTATAAAATGCAAAATTGAACAAAATGGATGAACAAAAATCAAGGAGAAAAAAATATGCTGTTGTCAAAAAACTAATCATGAATCACAAAAGAGCACAGTATAAAATTGTTTTTAAGGACATATGAGGTGTAAAGCAACTTCAACACACACAATCAACCGAAAAGAAGGAAGTATTAGCTAAACACGTTTTAGAGATAATACTTAACATAAATGAGTACCTTGAGTTCACCGAACAACGAAGAGAAAGGAAAATACGCCAGCCAAAAGAAAATCAAGAAAAATAATATTTTCAAACCTTTAGCATTATCATACGAACGGAGTCGAAAAATCTATATTTAATGGCATAAGATGAGGTGGTTGATGGCAAATAGTTTAACAAAAGCTTCAACGTTAACTTGTCAGGCTCTATAATGCTACTTGTAGAAGACATTAAGGCTAACTTATAAACTCTTAATACCCCATGTTATAATATGAGATGTTATGAAGATATTTAAAGTAAGGTAAGTTAATATAAGGTAAGGTAAGATAAGGAGAGAAAAGGTAAGATAAGGTAAGGTAAGGTAAGGTATGGTAAGGTAAGGTAAGGTAATGTCAGGTAAGGTAAGGTATGATATGGTATAGTATGGTATGATATAGTATGGTATGGTGTGGTAAGGTAGGGTAACGTAAGGTAAGGGAAGGAAGAGTAGGGTAAGGATTATTGTTCTCTAAACTTAAATACATTTTTGTCCAGTTTTTCAGCACGTGTTTTTGTTATAGATTTTCCATGCTTTAAGTTTTAGAAAATTAACAATTCTTTCTTTTTTCTAGCACATAATATTTTCAAAAACTCATTTTTTTCCTCTCGTTTTGAAATGTGTAACGTTGAAATGCATGAAGAAGAAAGAGCAACACGTACTTTGGCAATATAATATAGTGAATAGATGCAATTTAAGTAATATATAAGTAGAAAACTGAGATTATACAGTTGACACCCTTCTATATATATACTTGAGTAGCAAATAAATTGTTAGGAAAAAATTTAAAAAGTTTTTAAGGTGTTTAAAGATTTTCTTTTTATATTAAATATCAGCAATTGACATTATATAACTTTGGCGACTTTTGCAAACATTTTCCTTGTAGTATTTTCCTCTAAAATATAATTGTCAACCACTGAGATTGAGAGAGAAGAAATTTCAGAATACAGTGGCATGCCATGGCGTTTTGTATCTTACATTTTTTGTATACAGGTCATTTTAAAGAGCCTGCTAAAAAAAAGCGAGTTTAATTAATTAAAATTTCGTATCATTAAAATAAGTCCTTTTACAATGTTACTTATGCAGAGAAATGCTTAAAAATTCTTAGTTTAACTTTTTTCCGCTGCAAAATTTATTCAAAATGAACCCCAAATATTTAAAATCGGTCCACTTTATTTATTCGACCGACTAAAATACAATCGTTTCTTAATTAATAGACATAGAAAGAATCAGAAATCAAGTTCAATATGTAATTTTAACCACAATGAATATATTAATACGTGAACGAAAATTTTTTCATCCGCTTTTTAAGCATAACGCGGGCACGGAGGAGTGTGGCAATTGTCATAGTTATTGATCATATGGAGGAGAAGTGCAGAATTTTAAAATTTATGTATAATATGTGTTAAAAATATATTAAATTAAATAAATTAAAATATTAATAATAAATAATGCTATAAGAGCCTAAAAGTATACTAATAAATTTTAGATAATTCACAGTTCATCTAATTCCCATGTGTTGAATTGAGAATTGCCTAAAATTGATTAGCATATTTAGCAAAATTATTTATAAACATACATTTTTTATATATTTATGGTTTAATTTTACTATACTGAGAAAAAAACAGCTTCAAAACAGTGTTTAGTATTTAGCATGTCAAAATTATCAAAAAAAAAAATATGTTTCAGAAGAGAAGGTATTTTGGGCTGTTTTATAGTATTATTGGCGCCCTACCACATTGATGGAGGTTATGTTTTTGGAGCAAAATAGTATATTTGCGAAACTTACTTTTTTTTATTTTTTTACATTTTTTTTTTTTATTTTTTATCAGCTAACACCCAGGGGATGACTCCTATATATGCAGTGCATTGTATTGATTTCTGGAATTGGTTATGGGCAGGTGGAAATATTGTGAATATTTGCCTTATTCCACATATGGGTAGTTCAAGTTATAAACGAATTTTCTATGTAGCCAGTTGTGCGGTCAACTGGTGCATAGAATACAAAGGGATGTAATCTACTAGAGAAGCAATTAAGTTCGCCAATCTAAGAAGAACATTTCCCATGGTAGAATTTGTAGAACAGTGTTACACAACCCACATTTCGACGTTGTTCTATCGAGTCAGCGGAGCTGGATACCCTCCCGTTATGGGTATTAATACCCACCTTTGCACACGGGCGAGTAACTCTAAAATAGACTTTGAAGCTCCTGCCCATATATTTAAAGGGCCATTTACACGATACCACTCAGTCGTATGATTTTTCGATGAAATTCATCGGACTGTCATAATGTCGTACCGACATTATTTCTACATACTTAGGCCATTTACAACATCACACCCAAATCTTATGAAAACAGCTGTTAAGAATATTTATTTATTTATTTTGAAGTTGGTATTTTATTTCTATTTTCTTTTTTTTTTTTACCTTTTTTTTTAATATTACCGAAAAAAAAAAACAACTCTGGTCCGATGAAAATGGCAAATATTTAAAAATGTTCCTAAAACCATCGGACGTCGAAAATAAAATCCTACAGACTGTCGATTTCATAACATAAACTTTTTACATGATACGACTTTTTTATAATACTCGACTTAAGTTGTATTTCATTTTCGGTCGAATGTAAGTGGTATCGATTTTAAGGAGAACAGAAGGAATGAAAAAATTTTCGCACCGTTTTAGAAAACCAGGACACTTGAGTTCTTCTTTGGCACTTGAGAAACATGTTCATTCCAACGGATATCACATTAAATTCTCATGCCCAGAACATCGATAGTTTCCGATTACTGTCCATGTACATAGTTGATATCGTTGTTGAACCAAGGCCCTGTGGGTCAACAAACAACATTGAGTTTTCATTGTCAGACTTTTGCCCCCAATCCAATCCAAAAAGGCTTGGCCTACGACTGAAGGAAAATTCATGCCAATTTTTTCTGTCATCTGTGAAAGAGTGGAAAGGATTGAATGTTTACCTACGAATGTCATTATATAGATAAGGAAATGAGAAGGAGAAAGAATATAACTTTTGGGTACCCTGAAACTCAGTAACAGCATGTATTGTGCGGTCTCTGAGAAAGCTCGATATAAATTGAGAGATGTCAATGCCGACCCAAATTGCAATAAGCTTTGATATCAATGAACCGTGCCACACGCTATTGCATGCCTTGGAAATATTTAGTGCAACCACTTTACTCTCACCAAAATTTTGAATGGATCGACTCCAGCACTCAGAAGAAGAGCTAAAAGGTCTCCCGTAGAACTATTTTTATGGAAGCCATACTGTCGGTGATGCCCTCCATCACCTCCGAGAGAAAGGGTCGATTGTAATTAGGATCGGTTGGACATTGAATAACTTCCACCAAGAGGGAAAGACTTCCGCTCGGTTAAAAATAACCTTTTTTTAACCACACGAGCTCCGTGGAATATTTAAGGTATAGTACAAAAAACCTTTTCAGGTTCGCGCAGAGATTGATCGCTATCCGGCAAAAACGAATTTATTGCAAAAAGTTTAGCTTAAATATAAGCTTTTATCGGCCAAAGAAGAACGCTATGTAAATTATTGAAAAACGGTCCACATTCATATCTGGCTTCCGTAAAAAAAAATAACCCCTATCAGTCCGACTAAAATTGTTGTACGATCTGGGTTATTATATACACTGCCGGTCACTTGAATAGAGTACCCCTTATAACTTACTTTCTAGCCTTATTGCTCCTAAACCAATAACAAGATTGAGTTTATTTTTTTCTTAGACCAAAGTTTAAATTCTAAAAGTTATAGCAAAACGTAGTGGACACATTTTATGCAAAAGTATTTTTTATACCCTCCACTCCAGTGTGCAGAGGGTATATATAAGTTTTTCATTCCGTTTGTAATAATTAGAAAAAAAATTTTGGACCCCATAAAATTTATATATTTGTGATCCTTATAACAACCGGAGTTGATATAGCGATGTCCGTCTGTCCGTCTGTCCGTCTGTCCGTCTGTGGAAATCACCATGACGGCATCAATCGGGCAGCTAGGGTGCTCGTTGGCATAAAAAATAATTCACTAACATCCTGAAAAGTTTGCTATTTAAAATCGTCCAAATCGGTCGATTAGGGCCCGAGATTTGAATGAAGAACTAAAAAAAGTCTTGAAAAAAAATAATTTTCTATGTTGTTCTTGTCACGATCACGCCCTCAATAGTGCAGCTACAGTGATCATTTTTAGTGAGAATGATTCACCAAATTCATGGGAAGATTTCTGCTTCAAAAATCATTAAAATCGGTGGAACAGGTCCAGGGAAATCTCTGAAAAATAAAAAAAAAAATAAAAAACATGATATTTCTATATTGTTCTCGTTGTTATTCTAAATGTTGCATTGTTTTCATAGCTGGACTTGTTGTTTTTGTGGTCGTTATGGTAATAATATAACAAAAACAAACCCTTTGTACATTTTTTTATCAACTCTGGTAGAACAATTTAAAAGTTTCCATTGTTTTGGCATCACTAAAAAAAATATGTTAGATCATTTCCGCCATTGCCACGAGCCTGCCTGCAAAATTTCAGATCGATTGGGTCACGGGAAAGTGGTTAAAATCGATCCAAAATTTTTTCGACAAGCAGACACGAGTTAATATAAACGGAGTAAAAATTCACCAACATCTAAGGCAAATAATGCTAAAATACCTAGTTGTTAATAAAAAAAAACAATTGGGCAATTCACAATGGGTAATGTATCGTTGTATCTGATGTATCGTGTATCACTTTACAATAGCGTAAAATTGTTGTTGGTAATTTTCACTGAAAAATCTGATACACGATCCAACTTCATTTGCTATGTTTAGTAAATGTTGTATATTGTATCATAACATATCAGTTCCAAGTGAATGCCAGTTTTTATGAAAAAGAAAAAACAAATTCATAGAATTTTATCAGCATAAATAATTATAAAATAAAATATGGCAAATAATGCAAATAACGCAAATACATCGATAAGTTTATTTATATAAAAATTAATGTTTATATTTTTTTAGTATGTATTTTCTCTTTCAGTACCAACCAAAACATTTAACATTTTTTTTTTCATTATAAATTAAAATGCAAGAGGTACGTATCTAAAACTCCAGGGTATATCTCACGACCAAAAAGCAAACACTGACAAGTGTTTTCTCTTATACAAAATAGCAGAAGCGACGAAGCGATCTTTCCTCGTTGGATCGAAAATTATTAAAGAAAGCGTTTTACAATATGAAAATACAACTGAGTGTTCACAACAAATGATTGTATTGTGTATTTCAATACAACATACAATATACAACACCTGTTGTGAATTGCCCAAATGTAAATTTAGCAAAAAAATTTATGTATTAATTTATTTAAAGAGAAAAACACAAAAATAACGTTTGATGTTGTATTTTTTGTGTGTAATATTTAAATATACATACATATACATATTAAATAATACAAAAAATATACATATATTATATATATGTATGTATGTATGTATATTCATAGTAACTGCATGTTAGAAATAAATCGGTTATTTTATTTACATAAAATTCTGCAGTATTTTGTTGTGGGGAAAATACATTTCTTTTGCATTAACAGAGTGTCACTTCATTTTGCTCAGCGTGACTATGCCACAGTAGATGGCGCCATAATTTTTGTTTGTTCTAATTAGCTTAGCAATAGTTATTTCTATTTTAACATGAATGTTAATATTTTCAACTAGATATCATACAGAACAATGTTAAGAGTATACACGGTTTGGTCTTTTATTTCATACGTTTTTTCATTATTCTTTTACAAATATGAACATAAGTTTGGCATATTAACTTTTTGTTGTCTTTACAAAATAGAGTTACCGAGTTCGTCAATGAGTTTTTTGCTTACAAAACAGTTCTACATAGTTATATAGAATTATTATTCTCTTTACCTATAAAATATCTGATTGCGATTACATCTAATTTTTAAAAATTGTTTATAATTAATAAAGCATTATTATTCACATAAATACAAAATTTTACTTTTTAAATTTTCCATTAAAATTTAAGAAAATATCAATTATAATAAAAACTGAAAATAAAATTTCCAATTATAAATTAGAAAATATTAATTGAATTTCAGAAAATCATATCAAAACGTCGGAAATAATAATTTTAAATTTAGAAATATGTTTACATTTAAAAATGTTTACATTTAAAAAAAATATTGCCATTCAGGAGATATTAATAACTTTTCAGTACCGCGATTCAGTAACTTCTTTTAACGATAGTCGAATCGTAAAAAAAAAGAAAATTGCAAAATTATCAGTAAAATTTTTAAACGATATTCGCTATTGTTAAAGTCAGCTGTTGTTGTTATCAAAGAAAACCATTTTTGTGTTGTTTATTCAATCGATAAAAACTTAAATTTTTAGGTTGAAATGTCGTCATACATAAATAAAAATCATGAAATAGTGAAAATATTTTGCTTTAATTAAAAAACTTTTTTATATAAATAAAAAAATTAAATTCATTATTTCATTTTCAAATAAATAAACAGAAATATTAGTAAAAAAAATAAAGATATTAAACATAAACATAAAATCATCCTGTCAAACACGAAGTAATTTGTTTTTTTCTATTCTTCTTTGTGTTTTTCGCTTATTTTGACAGAGATGCCACTTCTTTACAATTTAAATAAATAGAAAAACAGATTTGTCGATATTAATTTAAATTCAATGAATTTAAGAAAACCTCAAATGATATTTAAGAATTGCTAACATAAAAATTGTTACGTAAGTAAACGTAATTTTATGAGAATGTTATTTTTTATATATAAATTGTCACATTTTTTTTTTGGATGAAAATTTTAAGTTTTTCAGAAAATAAAGATAACATTAAATTATTTTATTTAAAATGTTTGGGACTTTTCGTTTTTTGCGTTTTTCATCCCTAATTTGATTATTTATTATTATAAATTTATTCTCTATGTTTTCAAAATATGGCAATATTTTAAAAAAAGTTGAGAGAGCTTTTTTTTTTGGTTATTATTTTGTTACTCCATCCGACCTATATGGCCACAATGAAGAAATATTTGGCCAGTTAAAAGAAGCTATACAGCCATCTCCAATTAGCACGATTTAATGCATATAGCCACTCTACACAACCATTAGCTTTGCAATGGAGGTTAGGGCGAGCTATTTAATTAGCAAAAACTAAATTAAACGAGAAGTTATGTCATATAACCGGAAACGCATGCATATAGGTATATAACTTAAATGCATGCCGATTAGCAACTACGATGACCAAAAAGCAAACACCGAAATAAATCCGAAATAATAGAAAAGACGAAAACCAACCCAAAGAATTTTCTGAAATAATTTGGTATTAAGTTTAACAAATTGTTTACTTTTTCCAATATTTTGTTTATATTTATTATCAATACTCAAACCGAGGTGGAGGGTATCAAAGATTCGGCACAGCCGAATTTAACACTCTTACTTGTTTTTTTTGATTTTAACAATTATGGTGATAAAAATTTAAGGTTATTAATTGGTTCACTTGAATAGAACGCCTTCATAAAAAAACATATTTTTTACTAACTGACGTCTTAAAAATAAACTTGTTGTATAATGAGCTTATGTATGAAGTAAGAATTTTTGCATTATTTAATAATGACTGTTTCCTTCCTGATTTCGGATAACATCATAAATTCTATTAAATAGGGAATCGTAGATTTTCTTGATATAATTTAGTTAAATGCTTCAATTAATTACTTTTTAAGCGAAGTACTGCTTCCCTGACTCACACACTTTGCGTGCAAGCCATCTCCAAACATTTTCAACACTGTTTAGGTCGGGAGAATATGGTGGCCAGTTTAGCAACTCCACATTTTGAGGTTCAATTCAAGATTTGGCAACTCTAACAGTGTGGATAGGGGCATTATCTTCTTGAAATTGTCACTCCAGGCCGCCTAATAGTTCAACTACCTCTTGAAAGCATCTTCCAGCACGTTTTTGTATGACGTCCCGATCATTTTGGATGTAGAAACCATAATAAGAAATGGCTCCACATACCATACTCCACCCTCCCGGCTGTGTAAACGATTTAGCACATGTTCCTCCTTGCGCAGATCGTGGAAGTAGCAATTATAGCTATCGGGTCCTTCCAAATTAAATTTCTTTTCATCCGAAAATATGATATGATACCACTCCTTTAGACGATGCTCCTTACGGAGTATATAAAGTAGATGTTTCTACTTTAATTTTATATTTTGCAGATGTGCAGCATTGGCAATTATCTGCTTTTCATTTGAGGCGCTTCCATTTACACCGGATTTTTCTCCAATTTTGGCAGCAGAGCCGTGTGAATCTAACGCATGTCTGCTAGTAGCTCTCTTATCGTAATAGCGTAAAGGGCGCTTTTCAAGTGGGCTAAGAAAATATGTGAAATTTCTAACAAATTTCTAAGAAAATTTCAAATAAAATTTCAAATGTATGATGCTTTCTTTGAAGTAGTATAGAAAGTTATAAAATAATTGCAAAAAAAATAAAAAAAATAGGAGTTTTATGCATTGAGCTTTAAAAGAGTTTCATTATTGTTGAGTAGATTCAGGGGCACTAATCAAGTGAGCGGCAGTATACATTGATGGAATTTGCTGTATAATCAGTAGTCTAAAAATTAACCCTGTGAAAACATTTTTAGCCATAGTCTCCATATAAAGCTTATTTCCGGTCTTCACTTAATTCTATAAAAAAAAAACAAAAATATTTAGTAGATTTCTTTCACTTTTGGTTTATATATATTTCTGAGAAATGTTAACGACTTCACTAAATATGATTATGATCAGTCCAATTCGTGACCTAGACCCCATATAAAAATAACAGCAAAAATTTGATTTATCCATTGTTTGCCTCATCGAAGGATATTGTATAGTCGGTGTAAACCAGATATACATAGTTTTCTTACTATTTTTTTTTTTTGGCATATGACACAAAAATATTATATTTTATTAAATTTAATACATTTTTCATTTTGTTGCTTTTGTTCTTTATCCGTTGAATTATTCAAATATAATGTTTACGAAAAGGAGAATGTTAAGCTCCATAATGGTAATTGTTAAAAACATGTTGATGACATATTAAATTTGATATTAAAATAAGTATAAAAAACACAAATACTTTTCTTCATATTTGGAAACGAAAATTCTGTAGACGACAATGTCAAAAAAAAAAAAAAATAAATAAATAAAAAAATACATAAGCACATACAAAAATAATATTCATTTAAAAAACCAAACTACAGTAAAAACTTACTAAAGCGAACCTTATAGCAATAATGAAAGCACAAATTATACGTTGGAACATTTTCGGGGTCGTTGTGTGAGGGCCGCGGGGGGGGGGGAGATATTTACAGATCAGGGTGAAAGTACTTGGGCAGTACAGTGAAACACCATAAGCATTTGGCGTTCTCAGGTCAAAGGTTTTGTATGACATTTATTACTTTTCTTTATAATAATGTTTATTGGCTTATAACTCAATAAGTATTTATGATTTCTCATTATATTCTGCAACAAAATTGTATCTCAATAAATAATTTTTTATAATATATCCATGTAAAATATATAACAAAAACTACTGATTAAAAGATGTAATATTTTATTTGACCTACGTTAATTTATTAACAAAAAAGTAATAACAAAAATATGTAAAATTAATTTTTTTTTTTAAGATTTCATTTGATAAAATTAGTCCAACTTGATTTATTGATGTTATTTGCTGAAATATTAAATTAGATTTCATCAATGGTTCGTAGGTTATAGCTGAAAAATAGGGCAAGTTAAAGCAAAAATATAAAAGCTCATAAAGTTCATAAAATGGCCCGCAAATGTAGGTTTTATTATACTGGCCTAGTACTTTCAGACTGACTTGGAATTTCTCATCCCAGAATGGTTGCTGCACTTTGCTATATTTTACTTTTTTTAAAAGTTTAAAAAACTAAATAAAAATTAGTCGTCTTAAATCAGAAAAGAAAATAATTTATTTGATTTTGAAAAAGCCGATGATTTGCAAAAGCCTTCTCGGCGTAAACCAAACACTTTTTCTTAACCCAAAGAAGTTTTTTAATTCATTCTCCAGTAATCCCAACAACTTAACACTTAACTTTGAGAACTACAATCAAATTTCCCATTTAACGAGGTTACAATGTATCCAACAGCAGCCAAGAAAAAGAATCTTTAAAAACTACAATTTTAAACCCCTTAAAGTATGCTAAAGCATTTTGTGTTTTTTCCCTTTCTTGAGCATATTTTAGTTTAAAATTTCAATTTAAGTTTATTTCACAGAAATTTTTGCCATTTCTCTTCTATTGTTTTGTAACTTTTTTGTTGCTAGTGGCGGGATTTGGACAAATTGCAAGACAAATGAATACAAATAATTACATGCAAAAAATATAAACTCCATAGTAAAACAAATATGCCAACTTCGCAAAAAAGTGCTACGAAACATGGAAATGACAACAATGTTGTTTCACCTGCTCGAGCAAGCCAACTGCAATGGAGCACAAAACAATTTGTAGAAGATAAACTTGAAGAAAACAAAATAAAACTATTTTAAGGAAAAAGAAAAAAAAAATAAATTACTAAAAATATGCCCGCAATTTAGAAAAGTTTTAAGTTAATTGAAGGTAAATACAAAATTGAAGAAAGAATAATTAAAGTGTTTGCAAAATTTGCAAGAAACAAATAAAATCAATTATTAAAGTTGAAGGCACTGTTTTAAAAAAGTCGAAGTGATAAGATTATTGTATTTCAACGTTTTACTGATCCCATACACATTGCAAGCCTTACTTAGGGCTAACAATGAGGGCCGGTTAAAATGTTTTACCAAAGCAATAGAAAAACTCATCATGGACTTAGTTAAACCATAATTCGCATTTTTATGCTTGAAAATATACTCAAATTATGTATAAAAAATATAAAACCAGTCCATATACCAGCTTGGAATCATTTGTGGCGCCAAGTCCAAATGGGCTTATGACGTCAAATTATAAAATCATCATAATCATCAAATCATAAAAATCGGTTAAATATAACACAATTTTATTTCCCAACCGATAGTAAGGGTTTCATCTAGTTTACTAGAAAAATCATTTTTTTTTAAATACGCCAAAATTCAAAGCTTGGCGTCGCACAGTGGCGCCTGTAGAGCAAACGAGGTTGCAAAAATCAAAATTTTCATGTGCGCCGACGAAGTTTTGAATAAACTCATGTTATAGGAAACTTCTCAACGATTTCAAATAAGCTACCCTTAATAATATCGAATTTTCAGTTTAGAAGATATAACCGTTGAAAGTTGACCGACTTTCGGTTTTCAAAAAAACACACAATTTTTAGTCAATTTGTTGCGATTTCAGGTGTAATATCACGAAAAATAGGTAACGGATCGCCTTATTTTTTATTCGTATTGATTGATGTATTTATTAAATGTATAACGATAAAAAAAAATTAACTGTTTGCTTTGGGTTTCTCCTGGTAAATCGCTATTTAAAAACTATCCATTTTTTCACTATTTTTTAACTTTGACGGAAAATAAAAAAATCTATAGTTTTCTATATTTGCCATATTTACAAAACATGTTCTTTGATTATTTCTTTACATAATTCAAAAGGCTTTATCTACCCGTACGTGCCCGTTTGGCTTCTAGAGGTAAAAAAGGTTAAAAAAGACATGGTTGCGTGCATCCCTTACATGTTTTGACTGACAGTAGTTTGATCTAATAGTTTGAAAATTGAATTTTAAATCGGTTGTCTACCTGTGAGCCTCTGCCAAAGTCTACTCCCAATATTCTGTCACAGACACAGGATGCACAAAGAACTACTCATTGAAATTCGCAACTCACTTAAAAATTACTTTGGAGTACAAATGGTCAAGAACAATATTGACTTATGGTCCCTCTAGGTAGGCACAAATCTTATTTGGACATGAGCATAATATCAAAATTGCACAATTGAGCCTAAATCCATATGTATGCAGGGAACAGGTACATTTTTAGGCATGGTAGCATAAGCCTATATATTGCAAAATAAGCATAATGCCTGGATTAGTCTACGACTGAAAGTTGGCGCAGCAAGTACTGAAACCATGGCGTTAAACAATTTAGGTACTGAAAACATGGCGTTGAGCAATTTAAAATTATTTGAACTGTTTAGAAGGTCAACCACACCAAAGTTTTTCACGGAAGCTGCTTTAGAAGAACTTGATAGCTTATACGGAAATATTGAGAGAAGCGAAGTTATAAAAAAAAATTTTTATCTGATATATGCAAATATTAAGGCAAAATGGGTGAAATCTAATCGAACCATTCAGAACTTCAACTCCAAATACGAGGACTGGCTTAAAGAAAACACCATCCTGGATATATTGGCAGTAGATAAACCCACCACATCAACCAGAGGAGCAAAAGGAAAGCCAAAAAAAGTATTGGGGAGTGTTCAATTTTCACAAGAAAGAGGAAACTTGCCGATGCCACCAATGACTTGACCACGAAGTATTTATCGGACGCGCTGTCTATTAAATATACAAAGGAAAGTGACAGAGTTAGGTCGCAGATTACAAAATCGGTTGCTGATGCAAGCCCACTGCGACTAAAAAGGATTAAGGAAAGCATTCCCACGCCCACAAACGCACACATTAAAAAGTATGGTTCCTAAGAAGCCTTGGCCTTGTTTATGGACTTACAACTTTCCAAAGAAAAATATGAGATACTACGGGCATCCTTGATGTGACACGGGGCTGACGTTTTACCAGAATACAAGCATATTACGCAAGCCAAAATAAATTCACGACCACCGCATACGGAGTATACGGAAGTCTCTGTGAAATTCAATCTGCAGGATCTCATGGGCCATACAGCAAAAACGGTTGTTGGGGAGTCTTCCTGAAAATTATGTGAAAATTCTTCCTGAGAAACTGACATTGATTAGCAAATGGGGCTGCGATGGATCATCCGGACAAAGCGTTTATAAGCAAACGATATCTTCCGATTACGCTACAATATCGGACGGAAATATGTTTATGGCATCTGTTGTTCCTTTGCAGCTAAAATCTGATGTTTCAGTTGCAAGGGAATCGGCAGAACTCATAAGGACCACGGTGAAGGACATTGAAGAACAAATAAGCAAGATTAAGTCTACAAAGCTGCAAATTGGAGAAGGAAAATATATTGAATGCAATTACCAGTTCCACCTGACCCTGGTTGACGGAAAAGTCGTAAACGAACTGACAGGAACAACCTCAACATTGTCATGCCCGATTTGCAAAAAGAGTCAGAAGAACTTTGGTAATTTAAGCGATTCTGCAAACGAGGAGAATTACGAATATGGAATGTCACCATTGCATGCAAGGATAAGGTGTATGAAGTTCTTGCTAAAACTAGCGTATACCCTACCACAAGAGGAGGAAAACTTCGATGAAAATACATCAATAAAGGATAAGGAAATGATCAGAAAGAAGCAAAAACAGGATGCTTTTTTTAAACAAGTTGGACTAAAAGTAGACTGTCCGAAGCACGGATACGGTAACTCAAGCGATGGAAACACTTCTAGGAGATTTTTTGAAAATGATGAGGCAGTAACTAGAATCACTGGAATTGACAATCAATAACAAATTTTATAAAAAATATAGATTGCAGAACACATTCAAAGCATCAAGGGTAAGGCAAAACAAGTAAGAAAATTATAGTCGGTCTAGACCGATTATACGATACCCTATACCATGCGTTTAGAATCCCTATCTCTTAGGCCCAACTAACTGGACATTGAAAATAAGCAAAAACCAAATTTGAGTGGGATTTTTATTAATTTTTTTGGCTGCAGATATGAAAAAGTTCATATCGGATGCTATATCTATAAAGGGACTATGTCCAAAAATGGACCGATCCTGATCATGTTTGGTAAAGTCTCTTGTATTTTGCAAAAATATGTACAAACAAAATTTGAGATGAATCAGTGCAATATTTTTGTTTTTTAATAGATTTAAGTGAAGATCGGGAAGCAGCTCTATATGGGGTCAAAGGGATCATTTTTGGACTACTCATTAGTGGATGTAATGAATGCATACAAACCCAATTTGAGTAAGATCTATATGACAATTTGGATCTTATGGCAATTTATATCGATTTCATATGGGTTATTTGTATGGGGGCTAGGTCTGAACATGGACCGATTCTCACCAATTTCAATAGCGTTTATCCCATGGCCGATAGAAGCTTATATACCAAATTTCATCAACACATATTCATATTTGCGACCTGCAGTTTGATTACAAGCTTTACATGGACACACAGACGGACGGACGGACGGACGGACATTGTTAAATCAACTCAGAAAGTGATTTTGATTCGATCGGTATAATTAAAGATGGGTCTAGGTCAAATATTTTTGGTTGTTACAAACAGCAGCACAAAGTCATTATACCCAAACCACATAGTGGTATAGGGTATAATGAGGACCTCTTCAACATGTTGGCAGCATCTTCCGATCCACTTATTTCTTCCCTGCGGCATGTGAAGTTACGAATAGAGTTAGAAAATAATTATAGTTTAGAAATGATTAGTCTTCTAATCTCTTACGAATTGTGATGCATATTTTACAGAAAATTTAAAAAATAAATTTAAAAAAGAAGTAATTTTTTTTTTAATTTGTTGGGTAATAATTTAAAACATAAAACCCTAAAGAAAAAAAATAAAAACAATCTAAAAATGTAAAAATAATTTTTTTTAGTTACCGTAAAATTGATTTTTCTACAAATTTTAAATTTGATAACACATAAGTAGGCCCCTACAAAGCGTAGCACCCTTTCCAAACGCCCATTGAATAGGCTGAACAGTTGTCTATCATACGCTGTTTAAACTGTTCAATTATGTTATTCGGTTCAAAAGATATGATTTTTGCAGCGAAAAAACTCAAATGGCGCCACTGTGCGTCGGCAAAGAATGGGATAACGATGTTCGATTTCTTCCACATTTTTAGCAAAGAAAACTTGCAGCTTTGGTTGTTATATTCTAAGCATCACATCCAAAAATTCAACAGAACGTATAAAATATTTGACTTTTTTGAATAAATTGTCTTTTATTAGCTTGGGGTCATATGCGATTCCAAATTCAAAAGGGTTAGTGAGGTCATATTATTTTTTTTTTTTTTTTCAGAAACCCTAGGCTATTAAGATAAAATTAAACATCTAAAAGTAGAAACTGATAAATTTTTGATACAAAGTGTTTAAAAATATTACATTTTCTTAATATTTCACAAAAAACTCATTTTTCTCGAAATCCGCAAAAAAATTATTTGTAAAAAAAACTCTGCCAGAGGAATTTACTTAAAAATTCAAGCAAATAATCTCTGATGTATATTTAACAAAATTTTTCCAGATCCATTTTTTGAAATTTTGTTACAGAAAAGTTTTTAAAACTTAAAAAAGGAGTTTTCAAAATTTTATCAAAAAAATGTTCCAACTTTGGTCTCATTTCGCAACAGGTTACCAACGTGGTAATAAAACAATACTTTATATCTGAGTACTTATAGGTGTATGTATCAGAAAACATTATGGCTTTAATCAATTTGTTAAAGTTGAAAAAATGTTCATTATATTTCGTGGCCTAGAGTTTTTTCGCACAAAAGTAGTCTGGGGCATTTGTTATTTCTTGGCGAGTTATTATTCGATTTTGAAGTTATGTGGCTTTTGTAAAAGACATTTTAGCACTGATGTCGAGTTATATTGTCGGAAAAATTAAACTATAGAACGAAATTTTCGTAAAATCTGAAAAAAAAATCATATTTTCCCCATATAAACACACACACACCTCTAAATTTTTTTTGATTGACCCAAAACTTTAGATTTCTCAGATTTTCTGCTATTCGCATATTTCTTGGGGGGTGAGACCGAGAGTTTAAACACTTTTTTATTAAGGGCCACTACAGTAAACACAAATACATTTTTAACGCATTTTCGAGCAGATATAAGGAGCCAACATCCTCGATATTGTTACCCGTCACAGTTTTGCCTTCTCCGAAGAGAAAACGAACCAGTGATAATTTTTGCGCAAGCGCCGCACTGTGGCTGAAATTTTGATTTCATTGGCCAAAAGTCTAATTTTTTTTTGTCACCGATTTTTAAAATTTTAACGCCTTTTTGTACCTAATATATCCAGATTATTGTAGCCAAAAAGTTAGATTAAACTATTGCTAATTGTGGGCGTGGCATGCTGTCAAACTCAACTGTTTTTTTTAATTTCAGAAAAAGGTGATTTTTTTTTTTTTTTTTTTATCAAAAATAAATGGTTACTATTCGCAAGCTGTTATCTATACTGACCTGCGGTCTTTTTTATAATATTGGTAGGATTACAGTCTTTAGGTATCGTAAGTCGTCACAGCCCTAACGTTTAAGATTAGGGGCATTATGAAATATTTATGAAACTACTATATTTTTCTCAAATTTCAAATTTAGTGGAATAGAACTTCTAGGGAACAAAAGGGGACAAGAAACGTATACCACACGGAGAAACATGAGTGTCCTCTTTAACCCCGTATATACTTTTGCACCCGTGAGTAGAACACTTTTTTCATTTTAATGAAATCACTCTAAAAAAGTTCAAATTACGATAAATTATACAGACCTATAAGTACTCGTATACAATGGTGTATTAAATTTGTGCTTTAGGTATTTTATAGCTTATAATGGTCATTATTTGTTCTATTACCATAATATATTTGTAAGTAAGAATGTCAATACACAGAAGATGTAATTCATTAGTAACCTGGGGTTTTTTATTATCATACCTTTTTTTATACCTTTTTATTTTACCTAACAATGCACTAATGCAAGTAGTAAAGAAAATACACACAGGAAATTCATTTGTATAGTGGATTTTTTATATATTATTTTAGGTAGTAATGCACTAGTGCCATTTTCTTACCTTTTTCTTTTACCTACAAACATAGTATGATGGCTTATGAGAAGACTTATAAGAAAGCGACATTTGAATACAAACTCAATTGCTCTAATATATTTTAGCAATAACAATCGCAAATAAAAATATTCAGAAAAATATGGAGAGCTTCAGTTATAAAGAACTGGCCGAAGAGTATTTCAGAAATAAAAACCAGGAAGATGTTCTTAGTTACGTTAAAATAAAATTAAACTTAAATTCGTGTAGCACCGAAATACAAGAGGCATTATCTAATTTCGTCAAAGCAATCAAAAACACGCTACAAAGAAGTTAGCTACGGTAAACAAAATTTTTATATAAAAAAAGCAAAAAAACAAAGCAAGATATGGCTGGAAGACCACGTAAATCATTGCACAACTGCAGTGATAGATCTAACAGGCGGAAACTTTAAGCTGTTAACGACGAAACTGGATGTATAAATATAAAATAATCTTTCCTACATCAACTACAATAACAGAAACAATTGACAAAAGTGGATCTCATTGAAAAAGTTGTTAAGGCTAGTCCAGTGGGAACAAAACGGATTCTTAAAAGTATACCAACTTCGAGCGAGGCACAACAGTTCACAAAATAGGAGGCATTAGCATTATTTCTGATGATGAAGTCAACAAACTACTAAAGAACAGAAATAACACATAACAAAATATGGGGTATTTGCAATCAATATTTGAATCAAAATCATAATATATATCTATAATATTAATAGGCTAGGCGATTTCTTGCGACTGATGTTTTGTTCTGCCGTTTTATCCCGATTTTGACCAAACGCATATTATTTGAAAGGTATTTCTTTTTATCCGATTTACAGATATTTAAATTTATTCCTTTATTTTGAGTAAATTGCATTTAAAGTTGCTACTAACAAATACCTAAAATTATACAATGCTATGTGTGTGTGTTTATTAAATTTGTTAATATGTTTGTATTTAAAATGGGTTTGTTTTTGGTGTTGATTTGTAAATTGGCTATAATTGATTAGCATACTTTTAGGGTCTTTATTTATTGAAAAAATAAAATTTCCTAGAATTTGCACTCGAATTTCGAGGGCAGGAATCTGCTGGTAATTATAATTGCATGAATAGTAATTATAAGTACGAAAATCATAGTATTAGTAAAAAAAATAATAAACAGAACCTCCAGCAAATGGTATTAAAATCTATCTTTAAAGTTTTTTTTTTACCCACATACATATGTGTATATATGAAATGTTTTAATAAATAAGAAAGATTCAAGAAATAAAAACACTTATTTTCCTATCAAAATCAGAATCATTGCGCTAATGTTCAGCATATTTTTTTTGCAAAAAATTAACAAATCTGACAGCAAAGGATGTTAAGTTTTTCTGTAGTAATAGCAATACTATTAGACAATATTACTAACGTTTTTTTAATTGGAAATATTCTTTGAATGTAAACAAATTTGCAAATTTGACAGCAAAAAATTTTTAACTTTTCCGTAGTAATAGCAAAATGTCCAGTTGATTTTAATTTTTTTTTTTTTTGATGTACAAATTTTTTTGAGTGTAAGCATTAAAAAAAATCCCATTATTGAAATCCAAATATGACATTTTTTAATAAAAAAACCCATATTTCACGCTAAAAGTTAAAAAAATGAAAAGTTCAAGTTTTACCTTGAATTTCTTAAAACGTACTGAATCAGTTTTAATGAAATTAAAACGGACTCAAGCTCAACTAAATAGCTACCCACTAAAAAAGGAATTGCTGACACACTTTGATCGGTTCAAAAGTTACAGAATTTTGGCCAATGCAAAAAAAAATTTTCAGCCTCCTTGCGTCGTTTGATTTTCAGTGCAGTGATGCACCATCTTGTTGAAACCAGTAAACATGCATACATTTTTAACGCATTTTCGAGCAACATCCACCGATATCATTACTCATCAACAGTTTAGCCTGCTCTGAAGGAAATGACCCAGTGATAATTCTTGCACCAACGTCGGCCCAAACGGTCACTTTTTGATCATGCAATGGTATTTCCGGAATCCACCATGGAAATGTTCTTCCGAAAGTCAGGTTCAGTGTCAACTATTCGGGAGTTTGGTTGGCCATATTGCAAGCGACGTGGCCGGTCTGCCCACATATTTCTTTGAGTCAATTGCATATTTTACGGAAACAAATGCAAATCGTTGCTCAAAATGATCCGCAAAGTGGTAACACTGATGCTAAAATCTGAGCGCGGTGACGATACGACTCCTTTTTGTTATCGGTCACACGTTCTTACCGCTTCAACAAATTCATTGGAACGTTTTGGGCGTTGATGAACGGCGTGTGGATGATCTCTCACTGTCCCGTGAGTAACCAAATGTATTGTCAGACGTTGCTTCTTGGCATCGATACTTTCGATGGTACGAAAGTTAGGTTAGCACAACTGAAAGAATCGGATATCAATTCGGATCAATTGAGGTTGATATACAAGCGCTACTTATTTTTGGGGAAATAAACCATAACCACCAAATAAGATTTCCTGTTAACAGTTTGGTTCGGCAGGCGGAATATGTAATGCACAACGTTACGACAACGGAAGAGAAAACTTTTAACATGACCTTGTGTTATGAACGCCATTGACACGTTATTTTCGGTCTTGCTTCACTTTTTCACAATATTCGTTTGGCTGTTTCGGGGTCACAGGCATAGTTCCAAGTTTCATCACCAACAACGATGCATTTCATTTCGTTCCGGAAGTCAGAAAACATTATTCCAAGGAAATTGTTTTTAAGAAAATTAAGCAAACTTGGAACTAATCCAGACTTGACGCATTTGAGGCCGAAAATATCTTTAAAAATGGTGTTTACTGATCCTTTTTAAGGATTAAATGGTAAAAGCACGATCTGTAATTGCCAATTGAAGATTTTCAAGCTCCAAATCTTTGAATTCCTTAACGTGTTATTAATCAGTTGATGTGTTTCACGTTCGAGGCTCTATTTCTGTTCAACGCTCTATTTGATGACTTATCTTTAACGAATAATCCCTCTTATTGTTATTAATAATTTTTGTAACGTATTGACTTATATTAAGTTTCGTGATCTTAGCTAAATTAATTATCTAAATATATGAGAATTAGAATTTAATTTGCCTCGGCTCTTTTCCAATTCCATACATATTTGGGCCAAATTAACAGAGAATATTTAAATATAATATTATTTTCATTAAGTTTCTGTTGATACAGCCTTTTGAATCAACTGCTTCCTTATTTTTGTAACTAACTTTCAACTCGAATTTTATATTTATTAAAATCCATTTGCTAGTGTGAAGTTAGGAAATTCCTGCTTTTATTAAAAATACTTCTGAATACTAGCATTAAATTTTTATGAGCGTAACAGAAAAAAAAAAACACCAACAAAAGTCCTTTCGACTCTAAATACTTTTTGAATAAAAAAAAATGATAATAATGACTTCCAACATATTATCTCCTCAGACCATAAAAAGTAACAAACTGCTTAACATTTTAATATGTTTCAGCATATTTCTACGGCAACCAACCCTTATACAAAACAATAAAACTTCACTAACGCCTTAACTTAAGACAAAATACTCGTGCATTGGCAAATAAAAATACCTTTTGTACAATTACAATAAAAATCATTCGATATTCCATATAACAATATCCGTTTCCATTTAGCAACCGTTTTATTACAATCTAATAACATTTTAGCGCATATTTCGAGAACAAAAAACGCAAATATAAAAAAAAGGAACTGAAATAACAAAAAGGAGTCTTAAAATTTGAGCTTAAAGAAGAGTTTTTTAATAAAAAAAAACAGAATATGTAATAAAAACATACAAATGCCATTTTAAGTTCTTCTTCCAATGTACTTACATGAAAAAAAAAAAGCGCAGACAAACAAATGACAATGTGAATCATTTGGCCAAAATACTCACATATCTACAGATGTTGGCCAAATAGGGAAATATGTGGAAAAAAAGTATTTTTTTTAGGAAAATAATTTTATACCTGATATCACTACGTGATGAGAGCATAATCAATTTGTGCTTATGTTTATAACTATCAAGTTATACCGAATAGGAATCACTTTCTGTATTGCTTTAGCAATGTCGGTCCGTCCGTCCGTCCGTCATGTAAACCTTGAAATCAAATTACAGGCAGATATAAATATATTTTGATTAAATTTAAAATATTTTTAATCGACCAATTGATGAACGCTGTTATAAAATGGTGAAAATTTGTGCATTTTCAGACCTAGTCCAAATACAAACAACCCGTATCAGATCGACTAAAATTGTCGTAAAATTATCACATATCTATAGATAAAACCTTTTGTATGTCTGCCTGTTACACCCAAAAATCCTCAGTCCAAAAATTAACCTTTTAGGACCATTTTTGTCAAAGTCCCCACATAAAGCTGATTCCCGATCTTCACTTGAATGTATAAAAATATATAAATATTGCATAAATAAATGAAATGTCATAAAATTCCCCTTAAAAGCTTCTCATCGGTGCAAAGTTAGCCCCAAATTTTCGAATTGTCTGCTAAATTCTTAAATAAAAATTTATAGCCCTTCCCAATTGGTCAACTCCTGTAGACATCAGGCACCCAAGCAAATTCTAAACTTTTATCATATGTAAGTTAAGGGAATGTGTTTAAAATTTCATACGAGTTCCGTTTGTTTTGTAATCGTATGTATGAATGAATATGAACAAGGAAATGCTCTAAATACACTTATAAACGATAATAATAATAATGTACCAAATGAGATTTTATTCGGATATGTATTTCCCATCGTCTGTAGTAAACTGTTGTTTTTATTTTTAATACAAAAAAAAAATAATAAAATAAAGTAAAAATAAAAATACACATTATGAAAATTATCGTAAACATTTACGACTTTTTCTTTTTATAAGTTTTTCTTTTGTTTTCCGTTTGCATGTTTTTTTTTAACGAAAAAAGCTAAAAAATAATCCACAAGTATCAAGTTATACTCATCATATATGTATGTATGTGAGATGCTGTCAATTTCCCAAGATGTATTTATTTTCTACTAAGAATATGTGTTTATATCGAAATAACATTTACACGTTAAGTTTTATAATAAATAAAAAAAAGTTTCTGTTAAAAATTTTTGTTTTTGTTGTTGTTGTTGTTGCGTTTAGGATTTTCTACAGCAAATGTAGTAATAAGAATCAGTGTAGAATTACAGCCTCAGACACATGTATGAATAGTATGTAAAATCCTTTGCTTTCACAAAAAAATTTTCACAAAATATGTTTAGAAAGCATTAATTAAAACTTGTAGAAGTTTGAAATATAAAAAAAATCATCTATTCATAATGCCAGTTTACACTATCACACTTTGTAATACGACCTGTCAAAAAGTCGAGTGTTGTGAAAGAGTTGTATCATGTAATGAGCTTATGTTATGAAATTGACAGTCTATAGGATTTTATATTTGTAGTCCGATGATTTTAGAAACATTGCTAAAAACTTGCCATTTTCATCGGACCACAGATGTTTTTTTTTTTTTTTTTGTAATAATAAAAAAAAGTTAACAAAAACAAAGAAAGTGGAAATAACATATAAAGTTCCAAATAACTTTGCTTGCTATTCTAAAGAGCTATTTTCATAAGACTTGAATGTGATGATGTAAATCAGCGAATTTTTTTGTACTAAGGTTTCATTAAAATTGGTTGACTTCAACGAAATTGGTAAACTAGCTTATTTTAAATTATTTGTAAATGTATTCGACCTTTTTCTATTTTATTTTTTGTTTGTTTTTTTTAGATTTCTCTAATGTGGGATTTCAAGGTCATCAATTTCCTACATGTAAATACTAAACAATTTATTTCATTTTTAAAACAAACAACAACTTATTTTACTTTTACTATATACTGGACCTAAAGTGGCAAACTTACAAAACATTTGTAAGTTTCAAGGCGCCACATTATTTAGTGTTTATACCCTATAACACTGTGTGGTTAGGGTACAGTAAGTTTATGCTGATGTTTGCAACTATCAAAAATATTCGACCCACTTTTATTATATCGATATACTCTGAATCACTTTCAGAGTCGCTTTAGCTATACCCGCCCATCCGTCCATCGGTCTGTTCATCTGTGTGTCCATGCAAACATTTTAATCAAACTACGCAAATATGAATATATTTTGATGAAATTGCGTATATAAACTCCTTTCGACCATAGAACCAAAGCTATTGGAAATGGTGGGAATCGGTGAAAATTCAGACTTTGTTTGCCATAATATCTAAATTATCATTTAGATTTTGGGCAAATCGGCTTTGTATATATTCCTTACATCCATTAATCAATAGTGCAAAAATAAACCCTATAGTACAATTCTTAGTCATAGCCCTCCATAAAAACAAAAAATATTTTTCTCAAATTTGGTTTGTATATATCATCAGAATCGGTCCATTTTTCGACCTATTCCCCATATATATATATAGCATCCAACATGAACTTTTTCAGAACTACAGGCAAGAAAATTAATAAAAAAAATCACAGATTTGTTTTATGCTGATTTTCTATATCAAGTAGAAACTATCTATAATATTAAGAGGCTAGGCAACTCCTTGTGGCCGATGTTTTGTTCTACCGTTTTATACCGATTCTGACCAAACGTATTTTATTTGAAAGGTATTTCTTTTTAGCCGATTTGCAGATTTGCAGATTTTTAAATTTTTTTTTTTTATTTTGAGTAAATTGCATCTAAAGTTGCTACAAACACATACATAAAATAATACAATGCTGTGTGTGTTTATTAAATTTGTTAATGTGTTTGTAATAAAAATGAGTTTATTTTTTTGTATTGATTTGTGAATTGGCTATAATTAGCATACCTTTAGGGTCTTTACTTAATGTAAAATAAAATTCCTTAGAATTTGCACTCAAATTTCGAGGGTTGGAATCTGCTAGTCATTTAATAATACATTATTGAAATCTCGCAATAAATACGGTATCTTAAACTATAGAGGGATTTTGAAACTGACATCTATTCCAAAATTATGTGAAAAACTTATAGCTGATACATTGCCATACCAAGCATCTTCAATTCTGGCGTAAACAACATGGTTGCCGTAAATCCTGCTCAACTGTTACAAATTTGCTTTAACTTACAATGATTGTGAATGAAGGTTTTGTAAACAAACAACAAACTGATGCTATATATACCGATTTCCTCCCCTGGTTAAAATGTATAAAAAAAAGAAACAAATCGTGACCAATTCAAAATGTCTACCATCCGTGGTTAAAGGCGATAAATATAATGTAAATTATAAACGTTTTGAAATGAACCTTCGCAAAGTCAACGCAGGGTTGTGATCGATGCAAAATAAATTAGTGGTCAACGTAGGTCCAAACATTTAATTCTCTTGGTGTTTTTTTGTATAAGCGTCTGAATTTTCGAAAATATATCTCAATAACAACTAACAAGGCATCTGTTGTTCTTGGATTTATCAAGCGTTAGGGGAAAGAGTATTCTGATACATAGACAACAAAACAACTTTTCACTACACTAGTAAGACCTATTCTAGAATATAGATCTGTAGGTTGGGACCCTTTTTCAGTTGAATCCGCTCAAAAACAATTCTTAATATCATTTGTAAAAAAAAATTCTGGCATAAGAATTTACTTAAAAATTCACACAGACAATCTCTAACATTTGTATATTTAACAAAACTTTAAAGTGCCAGATCCATTTTTTGAAATTTTGTTTAAGAAAATTTTTTAAAAGGAGTTTTAATAATTTTATCAAAAAATTTTTCCATTTTTGGTCTCATTTCGTAATAGGTTAACAACGTGTTATAGGTATAGAAACCAAAAAAATTATGCCTTAATCAATTTGATAAAGTTGAAAAAATGTTCATCGCATTTCATGACCTAGAGTTTCTTGGCACAAAAGTGGTCTGGAGCATTTGTTATTTCTTGACGAGTTTTTATTAGATTTTAAAGTTATATAGCTTCTGCAAAAGATAATTTAGTATTGATATGGATTCATATAACAACTTGTCGAAAAAAATAAATTATAGATCGAAATTTTCGTAAAATCTGAAAAAAGTCATTATTTCCCCATATAAACACACTTGAAATTTTCAGTCGCGTTGAGACACTCTAAATTTTTTTGATTGACTCAAAACTTTGTACTTCTCAGTTTCTTTGGTATTTGCATATTTCCAGGGGGTGAGACCGAGAGTTTGAACACTTTTTTTTTATTAAATTTTGATTCTCTTACATGATTATTGCAGCGTCTTTCTTAAGCTTAAATTTTTGCTTCTAATTTATACTCCACATATACATACATACATACGAATAAATTCATCAATAATTCTTTATACTAAAATTCAATTTTTTTCTGAGTCTTAACACTGGGGTGTTATTTAATTTATATAGTATTTTATTCGTTTTCCCAATTTCGCTCCTTTAAGAACAAAAGAAGATTTGGGTGGCAGATGGTATAAAGTAACTAAGCTACCTTGTGTTGAGTTGACAAAGGGTGAAACTAAAGCTGCTAAAAAATTCATTTTATTATTTGGGTGAACACAATGTTATTCAAATAGCATAGAACGAAATTATTCTTATAGAATGGGTTCCTCAAGAAATTAATTTATCACCTAAATTGATGATTAAAATGATAAACTAAAGACAACTATACTCGAAAAATTAAAGAAAATGTTGCCATTGTAATTTCTGTAAATCAATAATTTTAAAAAATTAACTGTTTTTTCCATTAGAATTTTTATTTTTTTTTAATAAGCCTAGTTCCGCGAAGCCGAGTGGCTTGTCTGCAGATTTTTAATTTTTGGGTCCAGGGATAAGCCGGATTTGGCTAGTTTTTGCAGCGACAGATCAAAGCCTCTGATGGAAATCGAACCCACAACCCCGCATGATAGGTGAGCACGCTACCTACTCACCTACCTACTGCGCAAAATATAGAGATTACAGTAATTTGAAATATGTCGTCATTATAAAAATCCGTTGCAAAACTCGTAGATCTTTCTGAAGATAATTAAAGATTTGGAATCAAAGCATACAGTAAGTTTCCAGAATATTTTACTCTTTCGTGGGTGATAGAAAAAAATGTGTAACATTGCAAATTACTTTCCGTATTCACAACGTACATAATTCATAACACACCAAAAAGCATACATTTATAATGCAAACATGTTGTTAAATCTATATCATTTAGATAACAATGTTAACATATCACTTACAATACTCAACCAGTTTATATATCAAATGGGATAAATATTTTAACTTGGTGTGGATAAGATCAGACTTTTCTCGGGGAGACACCTTATAGGATCACTTTACAGGAAAGTAAAGAATTCATGAACTTTTAAAAAGACGACTGGCCCTGGTTGTCCGCAATAAATATAATCCAGCGGTTTCGCATGGCGGCTCTCGCTAATGCAGCGGCTTCTGCGGCCCGCTCTCGATTATCTAGCGTCTTCCGCTAACTGCTCTCACTAATCCATCGGCTGTTCTCTTTAATTAATTTTGGAAACTTTTCAGGTAATATCAAGGTGCCACGACGGAATTACCAAACCATTTTTAATTACCGACTGTCTTCATCCGGTAATCTACAGACGGAAACTGAAGTATATAATTTACCGACTCCGATTATTGATGACAGTCGATTTTTGATGTTATCGATTTAGCAAAACTTATCGATTCCTAATATTCCGTTTTGCTAGCCGAAAACCACTAACCGAGAAAAAACTTAGAGGATATGGTTAATTACCGTCGATTATTTTGAACTAATATATAAGAAAAATATATAGAGGTAAACAGTTTTCATTAAAACCCAAGAAGCGATTTGTCATAAGATTAGGTTTGAGGGTCCTTACGTAGACACTCGACACTCGACACAACTGACCTACCCCAGCCAAAGAAAAAAATTCTGTAAGAATGCACCAGTTAATGAACAAAAGTGGACAAAAGGTCGTAGTGAATACAATTTCTGACGCTGGTATTTAAAGATAGCGATTTACAGCTAATTCATTCCAATTTTCTCAAAGTTATCTCTTAATATATTTCCAAAAAAAAGTGTAGTAAAAGCAGTGATCTCCGAAATATAGAGAAGAGTAAATAAACCACGTTAAAAGCCAATGTCGGCCGATGACTAAAAATTTTGCCCAAGAATACCTTAATGTGGTTCACGAAAGTTTTCTCCATTTCGCAATGTAATACGTTTTAATCTGGAGAGATTTCATAGATAACTGCAGCGTTGAAATACTGGTTCAAAAACAAGTTGGATAAGCAGCTGTGTTGTGACGTCAGAAAAACCATTTCAAAGCTATATTTTGTATAGGGTTATAAATAATAGCGGGTAAATGGTTGCAAAACTTACCAGAATTAATGTTTTAACAAATTTCGGCTTTGTTTATCAGAAACTACATTTCGTCTTTCAGTTGGACAAGATTTCATCGAGAGTAATTAGCACGGAAGAAAAGCCTATTTCTGCCCGAAGGAGACTTTCGGACAAACGTATGCAGTCCCACCAAATTGTAGACCTTATTGGAAAAATATAATTCTGTGGGCAGAAGCATTAACCGCCAAGTCGAAAATCATGCTTTCGGGAAAAATAACTTTTCTAAACAAGTAATTTGGGGGCTTCGTTTGGACTTAGGTCAGTGTGTTTTCATTAATCACTTTTTAAACAAGTAAGAAATTTATAGTCGGTCTAGACCAACTATACGATACCCTATACCATGCGTTTAGAAACCCTATCTCACAGGCCCAACTAACTGGATATAAAGAAATAAGCATAAACCAAATTTGAGTGGCATTTTTATTAATTTTTTTGGCTGCAGATACGAAAAAGTTCATATCGGATGCTATATCTATATGGGGACTAGGCCCAAAAATGGACCGATCCTGACCATGTTCGGTAAGGTCTCTTGTATTTTGCAAACTAAATTTGAGAAGAATCAGTGCAATATTTTTGTTTTTTGATAGATTAAGTGAAGATCGGGAAGCAGCTCTATATGGGGCCTATGACTAAGAGTTGTCCCACAGGGATCATTTTTGGATTACTGATTAATGGATGTAATAAACACACACAAACCCAATTTGACTAAGATATATATTAAATCGAATCAGATGGTGATTCTGATTCGATCGGTATAATAAAAGATGGGTCTAGGTCAAATATTTTTGATAGTTACAAACAGCAGCACAAAGTCATTATACCCAAACCATATAGTGGTATAGGGTATAAAAACAATGTTATAGAAATGGGAATTCACGTTAATATATAAAGCGTTGTTAGTAGAATTTGATAGCATATGTACTCAAATCGTTCCTAAATCTTCTTGTGACCACAAAATTGTGTAGAACTTAAAAAATATTAATTTATAGAAAATTTTATCCAATTTCTGTAAAAAAATTATTAAAAAAAAAAAACATTAATACAGGAATTAATCATAAATTACCATAAAAAAAAACAAGTAAGAGTGTTAAATTCGGCTGTGCCGAATCTTTGATACCCTCCACCTCGGTTTGAGTCTTGATAATAAATGTAAATGAAAAAGTAAACAATTTGTTAAACTTAATACCAAATTATTTCAGCAAATTCTTTGGGTTGGTTTTCTTCTTTTCTATTATTTCGGATTTATTTCGGTGTTTGCTTTTTGGTCATCGTGGTTGCTGATCGGCATGCATTTTGGTTATATACCTATATGCATGCGTTCCCGGTTATATGACATAACTTCTCCTTTAATTTAGTTTTTGCTAATTAAATAGCTCGCCCTAACCTCCATTGCAAAGGTAATGGTTGTGTAGAGTGGCTATATGCATTAAGTCGTGCTAATTGGAGATGGCTGTATAGTTTCTTTTAACTGGCCAAATATTTCTTCATTGTGGCCATATAGGTCGGATGGAGTAACAAAATAATAACCAAAAAAAAAGCTCTCTCAACTTTTTTTTAAAATATTGCCATATTTTGAAAACATAGAAAATAAATTTATAATAATAAATAATCAAATTAGGGATGAAAAACGCAAAAAACGAAAAGTCCCAGACATTTTAAATAAAATAATTTAATGTTATCTTTATTTTCTGAAAAACTTCAAATCTTCATCCAAAAAAAATTGTGAAAATTTATATATAAAAAATAACATTCTCATAAAATTACGTTTACTTATGTAACAATTTTTATGTTAGCAATTCTTAAATATCATTTGAGGTTTTCTTAAATTCATTGAATTTAAATTAATATCGACAAATCTGTTTTTCTATTTATTTAAATTGTAAAGGAGTGGCATCTCTGTCAAAATAAGCGAAAAACACAAAGAATAGAAAAAAACAAATTACTTCGGGTTTGACAGGATGATTTTATGTTTATGTTTAATATCTTTATTTTTTTTACTAATATTTCTGTTTATTTATTTGAAAATGAAATAATGAATTGAATATGCTATTTAATTTTTTTATTTATATAAAAAAGTTTTTTAATTAAAGCAAAATATTTTCACTATTTCATGATTTTTATTTATGTATGACGACATTTCAACCTAAAAATTTAAGTTTTTATCGATTGGATAAACAACACAAAAATGGTTGTCGTTTAGATAACAACAACAGCTGACTTTAACAATAGCGAATATCGTTTCAAAATTTTACTGATAATTTTGCAATTTTCTTTTTTTTTACAATTCGACTATCGTTAAAAGAAGTTACTGAATCGCGGTACTGAAAAGCTATTAATATCTCCTGAATGGCAATATTTTTTTTAAATGTAAACATTTTTAAATGTAAAGATATTTCTAAATTTAAAATTATTATTTCCGACGTTTTGATATGATTTTCTGAAACTCAATTAATATTTTCTAATTTATAATTGGAAATTTTATTTTCAGTTTTTATTATAATTGATATTTTCTTAAATTTGAATGGAAAATTTAAAAAGTGAAATTTTGTATTTATGTGAATAATAATGCTTTATTAATTATAAACAATTTTTAAAAATTAGATGTAATCGCAATCAGATATTTTATAGGTAAAGCAGAATAATAATTCTATATAACTATGTAGAACTGTTTTGTAAGCAAAAAACTCATTGACGAACTCGGTAACTCTATTTTGTAAAGACAACAAAAAGTTAACCCCCCAATCTCACATCACACTGAAATTGTAAAATCGCTGTGTACGTATTATCAACGAAAAATTGTTCGAATTAGTCGAATCCATCGCCATTAAATTTTATGCTCAAACATCTGACTGCAATCTCATTTTTAAAATGTTGTCGAAGCGTAAACTTGAAAAAATTTGTATACTTCTCTCTCTTATTTTATTTTAAGTAGAGTTACCAAGTTTATTATACAGGCACATGTTTGAGGGAAAATGTTTACATTTATTATTATTAGTATTATTTTAATAATAGTTAATAATATTTATGCTCTATAATTAACAAACTTGCGTTTTTGTATGCGCATTTCAAAAAATAAATCATTATAATAGATTTAACAAGTTAAAACTTTAATTACAATTTTACAGAATCCAGTAAATTTGCATTAAATTTATAACAGGGTAACATTAATCATCGTTAGTGTCTGCCACTATTCGCACGAAAAATTTGGTGCCATTAGTGTGACCACTGCGGAAAATGTGTGTGTATTAGTAAAAAAAATGTGAGTGTATTGAGTTTTTCGAACTTGCAGTGTGATGTGAGATTGGTGGGTAATATGCCAAACTTATGTTCATATTTGTAAAAGAATAATGAAAAAACGTATGAAATAAAAGACCAACCCGTGTATACTCTTAACATTGTTCTGTATGATATCTAGTTGAAAATATTAACATTCATGTTAAAATAGAAATAACTATTGCAAAGCTAATTAGAACAGACAAAAATTATGGCGGCATCTACTGTGGCATAGTCACGCTGAGCAAAATGAAGTGACACTCTGTTAATACAAAAGAAATGTATTTTCCCCACAACAAAATACTGCAGAATTTTATTTAAATAAAATAACCGATTTATTTCTAACATGCAGTTACTATGAATATACATACATACATATATATAATATATGTACATTATTTGTATTATTTAATATGTGTATGTATGGATATTTAAATATTACACACAAAAAATACAACATCAAACGTTGTTTTTGTGTTTTTCTCTTTAAAGGTGCTATTACATGATGTGTTTTTTACATATGTACTGTCAAATTTTCCCACAACAAAAGTTGTACACATCGTGTGATACATATGAAACATTGTTTGTGTACAACACATGAGGAAAGTCACATGTACATTTTTCAATTAGAACAGGTTCTATTTTTGCATGACAAACATATGAAAATACAACACTGCTTGTGGCGACAGAAAAACAGAGTAAATTTTAAAGATTAATATTGAAAGAAAAATAAATTCTTTAGTATTAATTAACAATTAAAAAATAAATAACCTTTTTTTTAACAATAAATTTTTGTAAATTCACAAATTAAATTAGCTGTTGTTTACATTTAGAGGTTATGTCAGACGGAAATACATATGCACGTGTGATAGCAAAAATTATGAATCGTATGTAAAAGACAATTTTGACAGACATGAGGAATTTCATATGGATAAAAAAAGTGACAGTACATATGTAAAAAACATTTCGTGTAATAGCACCTTAAATAAATTAATACATAAATTTTTTTGCTAAATTTACATTTGGGCAATTCACAACAGGTGTTGTATATTGTATGTTGTATTGAAATACACAATACAATCATTTGTTGTGAACACTCAGTTGTATTTTCATATTGTAAAACGCTTTCTTTAGTAATTTTCGATCCAACGAGGAAAGATCGCTTCGTCGCTTCTGCTATTTTGTATAAGAGAAAACACTTGTCAGTGTTTGCTTTTTGGTCGTGAGATATTCCCTGGAGTTTTAGTTACGTACCTCTTGCATTTTAATTTATAATGAAAAAAAAAAAAAAATGTTAAATGTTTTGGTTGGTACTGAAAGAAAAAATACATACTAAAAATATAAACATTAATTTTTATATAAATAAACTTATCGATGTATTTGCGTTATTTGCATTATTTGCCATATTTTATTTTATAATTATTTATGCTGATAATATTCTATGTATTTGTTTTTTCTTTTTCATAAAAACTGGCATTCACTTGGAACTGATATGTTATGATACAATATACAACATTTACTAAACATAGCAAATGAAGATGGATCGTGTATCAGTTTTTCAGTGAAAATTACCAACAACAATTTTACACTATTGTAAAGTGATACACGATACAAGAGATACAACGATACATTACCCATTGTGAATTGCCCAATTGTTTTTTTTATTAACAACTAGGTATTTTAGCCTTATTTACTTTAGATGTTGGTGAATTTTTACTCCCTTTATATTAACTCGTAGTGTCTGCTTGTCGAAAAAATTTTGGATCGATTTTAACCACTTTCCCGTGACCCAATCGATCTGAAATTTTGCAGGCAGGCTTGTGGCAATGACAGAAATGATCTAACATATTTTTTTAGTGATGCCAAAACAATGGAAACTTTTAAATTTTTCTACTAGAGTTGATAAAAAAAATGTACAAAGGGTTTGTTTTTGTTATATTATTACCATAACGACCACAAAAACAACAAGTCCAGCTATGAAAACAATGCAACATTTAGAATAACAACAAGAACAATATAGAAATATCATGTTTTTCATTTTTTTTTTTTACTTTTTCAGAGATTTCCCTGGACCTGTTCCACCGATTTTAATGATTTTTGAAGTAGAAATCTTTCCATGAATTTGGTGAATCATTCTCACTAAAAATGATCACTGTAGCTGCACTATTGAGGGCGTGATCGTGACAAGAACAACATAGAAAATTATTTTTTTTTCAAGACTTTTTTAGTTCTTCATTCAAATCTCGGGCCCTAATCGACCGATTTGGACGATTTTAAATAGCAAACTTCTCAGGATGTTAGTGAATCATTTCTATGTCAACGAGTACCCTAGCTGCTGGATTGATGCCGTCATCGTGATTTCCACAGACGGACAGACGGACAGACGGACATCGCTATATCAACTCCGGTTGTTATAAGGATCACAAATATATAAATTTTATGGGGTCCAAATTTTTTTTTCTAATTATTACAAACGGAATGACAAACTTATATATACCCTCTGCACACTGGAGTGGAGGGTATAACAACTCTACAACAGCAACAATGACAGTCATATGTTTTTCGAATAGGAAAAAACTGTTTATGTGTTAGTTTCGGTCATTCCCCAGTATGCATTGAAATATTATTTCTCCAATGTTGGAGAAAAGTTAAGTTCTTAAATTGATGTCAAATGTAATTCTCAACTTGGGTTGAACAATTTTTCTCCTTGTTTGCTTTCAACTTGACATCAAGTTGAGACTTAACATTTTTTCCAATCTTTGAGAAACATTTTTACTCTCAATTGGATATCCAACACTTTTCTCCACTTGAGACCAAACATTTTTTCAACTTGAATACGATTTGTGTTAAGTCTGAGATATTATTTAAACATGTCATAAATAATAAATTAAATTAAAAAATGCCAAAAAGTACAAATAAATCATTGATATATTTTTAATTATTTTTGCTTTTTGTCGAATTTTTCAAAAAATGTACAGCTAATTAATTCATTTATTTTTAATTCTAGATTTTAAAAAATGTACATAATATGTACATTTAATGTTAAATATGTACATAGCAATGTTAAATATATAATGAAATTAAATTGAAACATTAAAAAAAGTACATTGTTTTCATTTCTAAAATTAGTATAATATTTTTTAATATGGCAATTCCGTACCTTCCATTTGATACCGATTGGAAATATTTCTTTGCTATCAAGTTGAGAATCACAAATTTCTCAATTTGATAACTATGAAAATCGCCATATAAAAAATGTGCCTTTTAAGTTGAGAAGACTATATTCGAACTATTGAGGGCATTTGAGAATTAACGTTGGAGATTTGAGAAATGTATTTGATCTCAAATGCACCTCAAGTTGATAGCAAACAAAAATGTTTATTGGGACATATATTGTAGGGTCGTTTGCACACACACAAAAAATAGAAAATAAATTGTCAATAAGCAAAGCAAGTGGCTTCGAAATTCGATGATGCCAGTTAATCATTTTTTGTTCACGCGGAATTTATAATTGGAGGAATTTTTTTCTCGAGAAATGTAATTTCCGTGAGAAAGAAATTCCTTGAGAATATTCATAATTGGGATGAATAACTTTTAATTGGAACTTTTTAGCCAGAATAAATCATGATTCTAGTTAGATATTGGTTAATATTTAATTAGAAAAAATATTGTGGTGGCATCTACGCAATTATTGAGGCAGTCACGGAAAAATTAAATGCAAGTCTGTTTTTTTTTAATATAACAAAAATGGATTTTCCCTTTAACAAAATATGGCAGAATTCTTTATAAATGAAATGCAAAATGGAAAATCAATTTTGTGCTAATTCTTAACAAAATTAATAAAATATATATATGTATTATTATATTTATTAATATTTGTAATTTTATTTGACACAATTTCACACACAGTTTTACAGATCAACTGTTTTAATTAGAAAAAATATTGTGGTGGCATCTACGCAATTATTGAGGCAGTCACGGAAAAATTAAATGCAAGTCTGTTTTTTTTAATATAACAAAAATGGATTTTCCCTTTAACAAAATATGGCAGAATTCTTTATAAATGAAATGCAAAATGGAAAATCAATTTTGTGCTAATTCTTAACAAAATTAATAATATATATATACGTATTATTATATTTATTAATATTTGTAATTTTATTTGACACAATTTTACACACAGTTTTACAGATCAACTGTTTTCAACTGATTTAGAAGTTTTCTGTTTTTGAAACAGTAGTGCCAATTTGTAACATTTTGTGATGTAATGAAAATCGCAGAATAATAAGTTAATACACAATAAAAAATATTAAATTTTTAAGTTTTATATACATATTGCAATAAAAAAAACTTTGGTAAATTTACATTGAAGATGGTCAGAAATGAATGAGAAAAAATATATAGGCATTTTAGAAAAGCACATTTAATATTAAACTTTATGCACAAAATATATGGGTTTTTGTTGTTTCGAATTTAACTGTGGCTCTAAGTGAAAAGTTTTAGACCGACCGTATATTACATCTTGAGGATCCTCACCTAATATTTTCAAATATTTTAAATTCTTTTTAACTCATTTAACCTCATTACGAAAATAGTAAAACAGTAAATATGGAAAATCCACGCACCTCAAAAAATTGTTTTCTATGAAATAAATTAAAGACATTTCATATTATACAATTTTCTTTCAAAAATGTATCAATTATTGCAAATTTGAAATTTGACATATAGTATTTGTACATATATTTGTATAGATTTCGCAGTATGAAAAGAACTATTATTTCTTTATTTAGAATATATGTAAGTATTGCTCGCAAAAAAATGCAACATCATGAATGAAACACATAGACGACTGCTGGCAGCAGCATTTGTAGTCGTATAGTCAGCTACTTGATTTTTCTGAATACGACAGCAACATATAATACAAATGCATTTTTATTTAAATACACAATTACTTTTACTTATTTAAAATGCATTAGTAAAACGTAAAAATAAATAAATTAGTTTAACGCCTTTTGATTATTAATGGAATTATAGCCTTTCATTTTGCGATTTTTTTTTTAAACAAAATAAAATATTTCATAACACTAACTTCTTTTACATATTTTGCTATATTGTCAACACTATTTTTGTTTAGTAGCCAACAAAACACACTTGCAGTTTTTTTTTCTATTTGAAGAACATATGACTGCCATTGTTGATGTTGTAGAGTTGTTTTTATACCCTATACCACTATGTGGTTTGGGTATAATGACTTTGTGCTGCTGTTTGTAACAACCAAAAATATTTGACCTAGACCCATCTTTAATTATACCGATCGAATCAGAATCACTTTCTGAGTTGATTTAACAATGTCCGTCCGTCCGTCCGTCCGTCCGTCCGTCCGTCCGTCCGTCCGTCCGTCTGTGTGTCCATGTAAAGCTTGTAATCAAACTGCAGGTCGCAAATATGAATATATTTTGGCGAAATTTGGTATATAAGCTTTTATCGGCCATGGGATGAACGCTATTGAAATTGGTGAGAATCGGTCCATGTTCAGACCTAGCCCCCATACAAATTACCCATATGAAATCGACATAAATTGCCATAAGATCCAAATTGTCATATAGATCTTACTCAAATTGGGTCTGTATGCGTTCATTACATCCACTAATGAGTAGTCCAAAAATGATCCCTTTGACCGCATATAGAGCTGCTTCCCGATCTTCACTTAAATCTATTAAAAAACAAAAATATTGCACTGATACTTCTCAAATTTTGTTTGTACATATTTTTGCAAAATACAAGAGACTTTACCAAACATGATCAGGATCGGTCCATTTTTGGACCTAGTCGCTTTATAGATATAGCATCCGATATGAACTTTTTCATATCTGCAGCCAAAAAAAATTAATAAAAATCCTACTCAAATTTGGTTTTTGCTTATTTTCAATGTCCAGTTAGTTGGGCCTAAGAGATAGGGTTTCTAAACGCATGGTATAGGGTATCGTATAGTCGGTCTAGACCGACTATAATTTTTTTACTTGTTTTTTTTGATTTTGTTTCGTTAACTCTTTTGTATTAAAGCACCTCCAATATATGTATCCATTTTAGTTTGCAAATTCAGTATAATTATAATTTATTACTTACAGCAAAAAATAATAGAAACAATTTTATCAGTTATGCTTACGAAACTATATAAATAGACTTAAAGTTGGCTGCAAAAGCAGTAGCCTGTGTAAAGAACAAGTTAGCGACATGTAACTGTTACGTAACGTGTCAGCCTTTTTTACACATGAAAAGTATTGGGACGTTCCGGTTACGTTCGGTAACTGTTTTAAATGATTTTCATGTAAAAAAAAAACAACTGACTCGTTACGGTTACGGTTAGAAAACATTGACCTTTTATATGTATTATAATGCTATGAATGCATTTATCTTTATTTTATTTTATTTTTATATTCTTTTTTTTTGTATTGTATATTATTTTTTTTTATTATTATTACTATTTCATTTAATTATTTTTTTCTTTAAATAAATTAATACATAAAAATTTGTTTTTTAAATTATTGGTGAACTTTTACTCCCTTTATTTACTGCCTTTATATTAACTGGTAGTGTCTGCTTGTCGACAAAATTTTGGATCGATTTTTAGCCCCTTTCCCGTGAGCCAATCGATCTGAAATTTTGCATGCAGGCTCGTGGCAATGACAGAAATGATCTAACAAATTTTTTTAGTGATGCCAAAACAATGGAAACTTTTAAAATTTTCTACCAGAGTTCACAAAAAAAATGTACAAAGGGTTTGTTTTTATTATATTATTACCACAACGACCACAAAAACAACAAGTCCAGCTATGACAACAATGCAACATTTAGAATAACAACAGGAACAATATGGAAACATCATGTTTTTCATTTTTTTTTTAATTTTTCATAGATTTACCTGGACCTGTTCCACCGATTTTAATGATTTTTGAAGTAGAAATCTTCCCATGAATTTGGTGAATCATTCTCACTAAAAATTATCACCCTAGCTATCCTATTGAGGGCGTGATCGTGACAAGAGCAACATAGAAAATTATATTTTTTCAAGACTTTTTTTAGTTCTTCATTCAAATCTCGGGCCCTAATCGACCGATTTGGACGATTTTAAATAGCAAACTTTCCAGGATGTTAATGAATCATTTTTTATGCCAACGAGCACCCTAGCTGCCCGATTGATGCCGTCATCGTGATTTCCACAGACGGACAGACGGACAGACGGACATCGCTATATCAACTCCGGTTGTTATAAGGATCACAAATATATATATTTTATGGGGTCCAAATTTTTTTTCTAATTATTACAAATGGAATGACAAACTTATATATACCCTCTGCACACTGGAGTGGAGGGTATAATAAAAATGTTTTTGCAGTCAGTTTGGAATTAATCCTATAACTGAAATCGAAAAATACCAATTCTCACGTTTATTGTTGCATCTACTGAGAAATAATTTTTAGAATGTTCTTTTATTTTACAATTCGTACATTTTCATTTTGATAATATAAACTTAAGAAAATTTTGGCGTATTTTTAACTTTTATCATTATTTATTTAACCTTATGGAAAATATATGAACAACAATTTTTAAACAATTTTTAAGATTCTATTATTTAAATGGTTCTCACTATTTTTAATTTTTTAAATATTTATTTTAATAATTTTTTGTAATTTTATTTGAATAAATTTTAAAATAATCGTACTTTCAAATTATTAAATCATTAAAATATCTTTTTAATCTGATTTCAGTTTGGGATCTTTAGGTTTATTATCTTTCGGTGAAGTAGCAGATGGTTCTTTAGTAACATCTTTTGATAGAGATTCAGCTGCTTCTTTAGTCTTATCTTCCGTTATAGCTTTGGCATCTGCTTTAGCATCTTTGTTTTTAGCTGCCTTCGTATCTTTTTCTGGTTCTTTAATTTGCGATTTTGGTGTGGCTTTTGCAATACCCAATGGTACTAGCTGTACTCCCACATTAAAATGTTTAAGATCATGTTTGAGAAGTCCTCTAACATCTCCTCCCACATTTTTTAGATACACATCTGCCGCCAATTCATTAATGTCTGTGTCCTTATCTTGCTTAATTTGTTTCAGAGCATCACTAATTTCTTCTTTAATAACATCATCGACTTTCTATATAGACGATATGAAATTAAAATTATTTTGTAAAGAATTTTGCAATAGTTAAAAAATTATACATATTTATGTACAATTTTTTAAATCATTTTCTATACAAAAAAAAAAATGAAGGGGTCTATTTGTTTTTTTCAAGTTTTTTTTAGCTAGAACTGTATTTTGTATTGAGTTTAAAATTTGATGAAACAGCTGCAAACAATAACGTTACTGTATGAAAAACATTTGTTATCGATAACAAAATTTTCTATTGAACATTTTTTATCTAATGCTATGTTCACACGGACAGCAAAATTCGCGGTGCGCTCTCTCATTCAGGGCTCGCGCCATACAAAATTTTGAGAGCGAATCTAGTTGGTTCAAAGTGAACCTAGTTGTGAACCTAGAAACATTTAGTGTCATCTCCAAGTTTGATAAGAAATTATCGCTAGTTTATCTGAGCTAGCTGTCGAAAATATATAAACAAAGAAAAAACAAAAAATTCATTTCTGCAATAAAATAAATAGAAGCATTTAACAAATAAAAAGTATATATTTACATATCGCACCTGTACCTCTAAAGTAAGTCAATTTAAAATTTTTCAATTTTCACTTTTTGCAAGAAAACGATACACAGTGGCCATATCTATCCACTGTAAAAATATTACACCGGTTTTTCTAGTCTTTCGAAAAAAAAAAAATACAGTTGTAACACTCTCTGTGTAGCTGCTTTAAAATCCACTACAAAATTATTCTGATTTGCACCCAAAACACTTTTTGATGATGATTGAAATAATCGCAAAGATAACTACTGTTGTATACTTATTACTCGCAATTCTTTACAATGAAACAACCGTTTTAGAATTTCATAGCAAATATTGAAAGAAAAAATTTTTTGCCTCTACTGAAAATTTTTAAATTTTGAGTTCACTCACTTTAGAGGTACAGGTGCTATACATACATATATTCAAATAAAAATGGAAAAAATTAAATTGTGAAACGTAAAGTGTAGAAGAGTGTCTTCAAATATTTGCACAAAAAATATAAACGTCAAAATGAAACAAGAACACTCGTCTGAACACCAAGGTTCACAATCAGGATTCAGAGAGCGAATCAAGTGGTTCATTTTGCCGTCTGAATATGCTATAAGCAAAATTTTCTGTGTAAAGTTTTTTTACTTAGAACCAATTTTATAGAAGATTTTCTAACGATAACCAGATTTTCTATAGAAAATTTGCTATCGATACCAATACATTATTTTTAAACATTTGTATCCTTACCTGAATTTTCAATAGAATAATTGCTATCAATAACTAAATTTACAACATAATATTTTCTGTCGATTAAAAAAAAATCTTGTTAAGAACTTAACCTACAACATTTATTATCGTTACAAAAATATTCCATAGAACTGTTGCTGTCTATAACAAACTTTCCTGTAAAATTTTTGCTATCGATAACAAAATTTCCTATGGACATTAGATGTCAAATACAATATTTCCGACAACAAAATATCATTAAGAAATTTGTAAACAATATTCCTTACAGATAACAAACTTTTCTATATACACTACTTGCTTTCGGTAACAAATGTTGCTATTTTATATAACAACAATTTCCCTGGACCTTTTTAGATTGGTAGCATTTTCGTTAGAAACGTTTCACTTGATAAAAATTCTTGTATGAAACATCTGCTATCGATAACTAAATTGTAAATATAATATTTACTGTCTATAAATAGCTTTCAATAGAACATTTGCTATCGAAAACAAAACCTTGTTTATAACTCCTTTTAGAAGATTTGTTATCAATAACAAAATGTCCTATATACAATTTTTTCTTTAGAAATGTTGCTATTGATAACAAAATATTCTATTGAAATATTTATGTAAATAAATATAATTTTTAAGCAAATTTTACTATCAATATTTTTTTGTGTAGCTTTGAAAAAAAATCTTTTAAAAATTGTTCTATAGAATGCTAAACTTTCTGAATAACATTTGCTGTCGATAACAAAATTTGCTATGGAAAGTTTGTTATCGATAACAAAAATTTTGGATCGATTACAAAATTTTCCGCAGAATTTTTGTTGTTGATAAAAATATTTCCTAAGGATTTTTTGCCATCATTTTGCCCACTAATAATTCGTCTTTTTTTTTTGTTATCATTGTTTAGAACATTTGTTATCGTTAACAAAATGTTCTACATATAACATTTTCTGTAGAACTTTTTGCTGTCTATAAGAAAATTTCCTATAGAATTTTTGTTTTCTATAACAAATCTTTGATTATTGATAAAAAAAAAAAATGTTTTTAGAACATTTGATATCGATAAAACAAGTTTTCGTATATCTTTCTCTATTGAAAACAAAGTTTTCTACTGAAGATTGGTACAAATAAGGAAGTTTTCTTTGTAGCGTTTTGCATTCGATTTATCATGAATAACAAAATATACTACAAATCTATATATTGATATTAAAACTATTTGTAGAAGACTAGCTATCAATTGTTCCCAATAAGAAAAGTTTCTGTATCGATAAAAAATTTCTGTAAAAATTTCTATATTTTTTTTATCGATACAACTATAGAAAATATAAATTTTGTTATTGAAGAAAAATATTTGCATAAAAATTATAAAAAATTTACCGGTAACAAAAATTCTATAAAGTATAAATTTTTTTATCGATAACGTATATTTCCGTAGAGAATAAATAAATATGGGGGGTTTCATGTCAAGTGCACCAACTTTTGAAACCGATGTCTTCCGATCAGGATGAAATATGCACCAAGGTTAGTCCTATTGGATAGTAGTTTAGACACAATTTTTCAACATGATCGGTGAAGATCTCTCTGAGTTAGAGGAGATCAAAATTTGACATTTTGGCCAAATAGGTGTTTTTTCTCATCCACGTAACTTATTACCTATTGTTCTTAGAAAATTTTCTCCAAAATAGTTTAGATAACTATTACTTCAATATTTCGGAAAAAAAATACTTAAAAAGAAAAAAAAAAATTTTAGAATTTTTTTTGCTAAATCAAAGCATTTTTGCCTTTTTTTTCAAAAAGGGAAAAATTAACCTTTCCGAAGGTATGTAACATACCTAACTTAAATTTCATACCCTCGATACTGTAATACCCAGAATATGTTAGCCTCGGGAAAAAATCACTTTTTTTCTATAGAAATGCTGAAAAATTATCATTTTTTATTTATTTGTAATAAAAACTAAATTAATATGTAATAATAATCTATATATATAAAATTCATTTTCTGTTTGTTTGTTTGTTTGTTTGTTTGTTTGTTTGTTTGACCGCTATACAAATTTTTATTTTTCAACGGATTTTCCTGAAATTTTGTACACACGATCTCTATACCCCAGGAAAGGTCGCCATATACTTTTTACCGGCCACGCCTACTTTTACGCCCACTTTTTATGTAAAATTCATTTTCTGTTTTATTCATATTTGTTCACTATACAAATTTTTATTTGTTAACAGATTTCTCTGAACTTCGGTACACACAATCCCTGTACTCCAGCTAAGGTCACCATATACTTTTTACCGGCCACGCCTACTTTTACGCCCACTTTTTATGTAAAATTCATTTTCTGTTTTATTCATATTTGTTCACTACAAAAATTTTTATTTGTTAACAGATTTCTCTGAAATTCGGTACACACAATCCCTGTACTCCAGCTAAGGTCACCATATACTTTTTATCGACCACGCCTACTTTTACGCCCACTTTTTATATACAATTCATTTTCTGCTTTTTGGTATATTTGTTCGCTATACAAATTATTATTTTTCAACGGATTTCTCTGAATTTTGCTACACACGATCTCCATACTCAAGGAATTGTCGCCATATGATTCTTACCGGCCACGCCTACTTCTGCGCCCACTTTTTGTATACAATTCGTTTTCTGTTTTTTGGTATATTTGTTCGCTACACAAATTTTTATTTTTCAACGGAATTCTCTGAAATTTGGTACACACGATCTCTGTACTCCAGGAAAGGTCGCCATATGCTCCGTACCGGCCACGCCTACTTTAACGCCCACTTTTTGTACACAATTCATTTTGTTTTTTGGTATATTTGTTCGCTATACAAATTTTTATTTTTCAACCGATTTCTCTGAAATTTTCCACACACGATCTCCGTACTCCAGAGAGATAGCCATATGATTCTTGCCGGCCACGCCTACTTCTACGCCCACTTTTTATACAAAATTAATTTTCTGTTTTTTGGTATATTTGTTCACTATAGAAATTTTTATTTTTCGAGGGATGTCTAAAATTTGGTCACACGATCTCTATACTACAGGGAAGGTCACCATACGCTTCTTACAGGCCACGCCTACTTTGCGCCAACTTCTATGTATATAAAACTTATTTTTTTCCTTTTATTTGTTTCTTTATTTGGTTGCTATACAAACTTTTATTTTTCAATGGCTTTCTCCGAAATATAGTACATATTCCAGGGAAGGCCGCCATATGAATTTTACCGACCACGCTTACTTTTACGCCCAATTTTCATATAAAATTCACATTTTTTTGTGTGGTATATTTCTTCCCTATACAAATTTGTACTTTTCAACGGATTTCTCTGAAATTTGGTTTACACGGAAATAACTACAAGGTGAACAAATTCCCCAAACTTAAAAAAAGGCACCCAGAAGAAATGAACAAATTCCCCATTTTTTTTTTAATCGAAAGAAAAAATGAACTTATCCCCAAATTCATTCTTAAATTTTTACATATTTTTATTTAATGAATTTTGTTAAATATTTATTTTAGTAAATGTTTGCATACTGCTCTCAATATATGTCCTACAATAAATGCATTTAAAATGAGTATTCTTTTCAATAGCATCATTTCGTTGCGCGGAAGCTATGTGCACGGGGAATACAGCTTAGGTAGAATATCGGAATGATCTGAAAAATATATTTTGACAATTAAAATAAGTTGGCAACAGCTGCGCGGCAGCACAGGTGTGGTTGCCAAACGCGCGGAAGCGGCGCGCGGTGCGCGACCGCGGACTCGGACGCGACAGATGCGGACGCGACGCGCTCTTGGAACACAGCTCAGCTAAAATATCGCAATGCTCTAAAAAATATGTTTTAGGAATTAAAATAAGTTAACGAGAACTAAGCGGCAGCACGGGTAGTAGCTGCGAGGAAGCGGCGCGAGGCGCGCGGACTCGGACGCGACGGATGCGAACGCGACGTGCTCTCGGAACACAGCTCAGCTAAAATATCGCAATGCTCTAAAAAATATGTTTTAGGAATCAAAATAAGTTAACGAGAACTAAGCGGCAGCACGGGTAGTAGCTGCGAGGAAGCGGCGCGGCGCGCGACCGCGGACTCGGACGCGACGCGCTCTCGGAACGCAGCTCAGCTAAAATATCGCAATGCTTTAAAAAATATGTTTTAGGACTTAAAATAAGTTAACGAGAACTAAGCGGCAGCACGGGTAGTAGCTGCGAGGAAGCGGCGCGAGGCGCGCGGATGCGGACGCGACGGATGCGGACGCGACGCGCTCGCGGAACACAGCTCAGCTAAAATATTGCAATGATCTGAATAATATATTTTGGCGATTAAAATAAGTTCACAACAACTGCGCGGCAGCACGGGTGTGGCTGCCAAACGCGCGGAAGCGGACGCGACTCGCTCGCGGAACACAGCTTAGTGAAATGTCGTATGATAAATTTTATCTACGTATGTGAAATAATTACCTGTTGATCAAAAGAGGCCACACATATACTATAAGCAGTTGCTTAAAAAGAAACCTTGCGACACAATATTAAACGTCGCATTAGTCTTTCATTTCTGAAACTTGAATTTGATGTCTCTGCTCAATGATGATCACTTATTGAATGAAGTAATTCAATTTTTAAAAGTTCCGATTCCTTAAATTGGCGAACCATTCCGTTATATTTGATGTTTATAAATAAACTGAAAAAAAAACTTAAAGCGGTTTCGCCGCTTATTTTTGAAGCATTTTTGCTGCAGCATCTTATAAAAAACTTCTAAATTAAAAAATCAAAAATTTTTAATTGAAATAAAAAATTTACTTACTGCCCATACAAATTTTTGGGGAGAAAGTTCATTTTATTGGGGAATTTTTTAATTGGGGACTAAGTACTCAGCGCCTGGTAATCATAGTGAACCATTTTTCAAGTCAAAGGCCTTTTTGTTCCGGGCAAGACCGGGTAAATACAGCTAGTAATAATAATAATAATATTAAAAATAAAAAGATAAATAATTTAATAAAATTTAATCTTAATTACATTAGATCCATTTATATCATAACTATTTTTATACTGAATTTGTTATAGCTGATGAAGTATTTAAGTCTTGTAAATTTTTAAATACCCAGTCTTTCATCCAGCTTTTTTGTCGCCTTTATTTACTGCGTTTTTTTGTCAATCCTTTCTTGGCGTTACTAGGTTCAGCTGTTGATTTCGCTGCTGGTTTATTTATTGGCTTTGGAAAGAAATCACATTGAGTAGAGGCAGAAAACTTTTTCAGCTTAAGTCTTCCATCGGCAAGCGGTATAAAAGCATGGTATTGAGCGGTGCCATCGATTTTGTTAGCGCAGCATTGAATCTGCTCTTCAATGTTGATGATCCTCTTTGCTACTAAAAACTATTTTAGTTTCTTTACAATAATTCTTTGTCTAATGGAATAAAGCAGTCGCATCTAAGGTGCGATCTTAATGAGAGCATTGGAGGCTATAATTCGCTGCATTTCTTTTAAGGTTTGCTCCAATACCATCACATGCTCCTCTACCATGAGCAGTAGGATGAAAATGCCCCTCAGCTGGCATTCCAAAATCTTTTTCATGAGCCATAAGATTTGCGAAGCTACTTTTGTTTTTAAAATGTTGACGAGCTCCGCCCGAAACGTATAGTATATCTTCTTTACTGTAAATTTAGATTTTAGATATTTTAGTATTATCTTCTGGTACTCATAAACTGCAACGGTATCATGTTTTAAATCGTCGGATATGATGGCCATACTTTTGTGTTCCAGTTTATCATCACTCATGTAGTAAATAACTACTGTGAATATACATAGTTGATTGGTTGTTATTGAAGTGGAATGATTGTATGGCATCCTGAAGAACATAATTACAGTTTTCTGCGAAATCATATGAAATAGCGAATTCACCAGACTTCAAATGTATCTTCAAATCCTTGAAGAATGACCATTGCTTTTTGACTAAAAACTCATGGGTTCTCAAGTTCAGCAATCCTGTACACATTTCTTCCACAAAATCATCCACATTTAAAATGATTGTTTTCAATGTGAATCTGTCAGTCTGAATCCAAGAATCAAACTTGACCTTCGCTGTATATTCTCGATCTAAAGAGTTGATTAATCTTTCTTTGATGAATGTGGTTTCCGAGCAATTGGTTCATTCACCTAAGTGGCAAGAAGTTGTTGCATTAGGACACATAGTCAATTTAAGGCGATCGCGGTAATCGTGTAAATCTTCTGGCGAATCATCTGTTAAATAGTTGATTTCCTTCAACATCAGTTTAACAATTTCATGGTAAATGCAAACGCATACTGTGTGAGTTCCGCTGCTTCCTGCCAAAACGCAATGTTTTGGCCTCATTTGGGTAAATTTTGTGAAGCCAATTTTGACATCCTCGTGTTCAGATTGAAATGATGCAAATAACTCTTTCAGGTTATAGAGAACCATTCTCTTCTGCATTTGAACTTTCTTGCCATCAAATCATACAGACACATAGTCTTTCAACCCTGGCACTTGCCGACTCATATCATCTCGCTGATAAAACTGGGTTACTAGAGTTTCAGTATCGCACTCTAAAGTTTTTCCCTTCTTTGGTGTGAGAATCCCATGCTCAGCAACCAATTTTTTAGCAATTCTTGCTTCTCGCTGAGATGTTCCAAACTCAGTCATTATTTTTGCATAACTCCATGTAGATGGAGCAAGCATGAGAAGTTGAATTCTTACAGCGCTGCTCTGTGACGTTTTGTATTTCTCTTTTATTTGTTCAAAAACTTCTACTGCATCCTTATGCTATTAGTTTTGACACTCATTCTTTGAACTCATACCTTCTTCTGAGACACCATCATCATCAACGGTTCTGTCATCATTCTCAGAAATACTTTTGTCTTCATCTGGAATTACTTCAACGCAAGGCTCATTACTACTGAAATCCGGTAATTCCTTCAACTTTCCGAGTTCTTTTATGCATGATCCACAAACAGGGAACCGTTTTGACAGCGTAGGGAATTTTTTAATATGCCGGCCGAAATATTTTGCACATCTGATGGTCTGTGATTCCTTTTGTTAAAGGGATTAAAACAAAAAGAACCATTTTTTTTTCAAGTTTAGCCTTTTTAGGAGCCGTAGACATTGTGAAGATTAATTATGTAAGAAATTATGTAAATAACACACGTCTAAACTTTAAGGCTGCCTTCAGAATGTCTTCAGAATGTCAATAAATATTTTTTTAAAATCATATATGCAGTAGATTTTAATGAATCAGTCTAAAATCTTTTATTACGGTCAAGAAGGGCTTAGTGTCGGTTAACCGCATGTTACATAATAAAAATAATATTTTAACCAAATGTTGCCAATGATAATAAAACTAAACTACCTGCTATTTTTACCTTTTCAACATATTAAATTAAACTACCTTTTAACTTCTACCTCTCCACCCACTTTTTAAAGTCAAGTGTCATAAAATAATAAATAAACTGGTATTTCGGAGAATGGCCATAATATATTTCCACCTGATACAAAAACTTGTATCTTAGGCACCCGCTATTTTGACAATAAAAATCACATTCGATATTACGTGCGCTCAAAACCACCTATAGGATTGACAAAAAAAAAAGCCGCAATGAAAGGGGGTTTAACATATTCTGGGTATTACAGTATCGAGGGTATGAAATTTTAGTTAGGTATGTTCCAAACCTTCGGAAAGGTTAATTTGTCTAGTTTCTCAGTATAAATTTTTTTTGTAAGGTTTTACACACAAATAGGAAAAAATTCAAAATAGTGCATTTGTGAAAAATTGAAAAACCGTTGTTTGAGTTACCAAACATTTATTTTGATAGATATCCCACTCGCATCCCACTAAGCGACCAAAAAGCCCTTAAAGGAAAAATCCTAAGCTTTCTTATAAGCAAAAAAAAAAATGCCCTTTTTGAAAAAAGTCAAAAAACGCTTTGGTTAGCAAAAAAAAAGTCAAAAAAAAAATTTTTTTTTTTTTAAGTATTTTTTTTCCGAAATATTGAAGAAATAGCTATCTAAACTGTTTAGGAGAAAATTTTCTAATAACAATAATAAGTTACACGGATGAGAAAAAACACCTGTTTGGCCAAAATGTCAAATTTTGATCACCTCTAACTCAGAGAGATCTTGAGCGATCTTGTTGCAAAATTGTGTATAAGCTACTATCCAATAGAACTAACCTGGGTGCAAATTTCATCCCGATCGGAAGACATCGGTTTCAATAGTTGGTGCACTTGACATGAAACCCCCATCTATATTTATTTATAAATCTTTATTGAAAATTGATTAGCTTAAAATAACAAATCTGTAATTTTAGAATTTTTGTTATCGATATCATAATATTTGTATGTAAATTTTCCTATCGATAAAGGACTTTTCAATATATATACATATCAATATATATACGTATCAATGATAAAATTTATCTATAGAACAATTTGCTATCGAAATTGTTTGCTATCGAAATTGTTCTTGAAATATAATTTTTGATACGCAAGATATTTTGGTATCGAAGGAAAAATTTTTCTATACAACAAGTTGCTTTCGATAACAAGATTTTTTAAAGGATATTTGCTATCGATTTAAAGTTTTCTATAAAACATTTGCAATAGCTACAAAATAGTCTGTCAAAATATTTCTATATAACGCAAAAAATTTTGTTCAAAAACATACCTTAAACTCCTCTTCAGTTAACAAAGATTCTTTTAAACACAATTCCTTGAAATTTGTTACTGGGTCATGCTTTTGCCTCATCAACAGTACCTCCTCTCTTTGACGATAGCTGGTACCAGGATCGGACATTGAATGACCATGATAACGATAAGTCTCCAATTCCATTACCAAAGGGCCACAGGATGTGGCATGTTTAATGGCAAATTCTGTCGCGCTTCTAACAGCTAAAACGTCATTACCATTAACCCACAAACCGGGTATATAATCACCTCTAGTATAGAAATCTGTACTACAGGCATGTCTTTTAATAGCAGTGCCCATGCCATATTTATTGTTTTCGCAGCAATAAACCACGGGTAATTTCCAGAGGCAGGCTATATTAATGGCCTCGAATAATTGACCCTGATTTGCAGCACCATCACCGTAGATGGTAAAGTTGACGCCACCATCACAGCGATAGGCATGAGCAAGTGCTACACCGGTACCCAAAGGAGCCTGGTCTCCTACTATACCATTACCACCAAAAAAATTAGGAGCATAAGTGTGCATAGAACCGCCTTTTCCACGACTGCAACCAGACTGTTTTTGACATAATTCAGCTATAAGACCATGAGCACTAACACCCATCAACCAGGTCCAACCATGAGATCGATAAGACGTAATAACAGAGTCTTGTGATCTCATGGCAGCTTTAACGCCTGGGGGGAAGAAAAATGCAAATCAAAATATAAGAATGCTTCTTTTAAACTGCCAGCCCCGCACAAGAGATTATGCTGCCTAAATAACCAAAACCTCTCTCTGAAGAACCCTGTCACTTACCCACAGCACAGGCTTCTTGGCCCACATACAAGTGACAGAAACCTCGAATAATTTTTTCAGCATACAAATGTGCGCATGCAGTTTCTATTCTCCTTATGGTTTGCATATGATTATACATATTTAAAGCAGTTTTCTTATCCAAACTTACAGAGGACTTGGGTTCATCTTCCAGGTTATACAATTTAAAGGCCTAAAATCAGTGGTTATTGTGAAAGAATTCCTGATATATTTTGAAAACCCACATTATTCAACTTTATCGTTACACATTTACCATCTTCACCACCGGATTTGTCCTTGTTGCAAAATCGATCCATAAAAGAAAATGGCCTTCTAGAAGTTTTTTGTAAAACCCGCAAGATTATGCGATTTTTTAATGGAAACATTATGCGAGTTTTCTATTCTTTAAAATTTTGATATCTTTTTTTTTAATTATTTATTTTTTGTTTGATATAAAATAGAATGAAAGGCAGAGAGAGTAAGCAATTGAAAAACGTTTTGAGTTTGGAGTCACCAGATTGAAAATAAAAAAAATAAATAAACAAATACAATTGATATGAATATAGCACTGAAAGAAGTTAATGATTGATGGAAATGTATGTAGTCAAACAGCTCGAAGGTTTGACATGAATAAAAAGTACAAAAACGATTTATATGAGAAAGACACATGTCCAATCTTCACGGCCGCCCTAAGCAGAAATATTTCATATAGAAACAATGTAATCAATAATAATATAACAATCATTACAATGTTTAATATAGAAAAAAATATATCCTTTCTTCTTCTCTACCACGCATTATTGAAAATAGTTTTAGCTGGCCGCATATTGTTCTTTAACTTTCTTTTATTAACAAGATATTGCCGGACGATTTTCCCGAGATTATTAAACATTTATCGTATGTAGCATAAATTTCTGTATAAATAAAAATTTTGGAAAAATTATTTAATCCTTATGGTATTTAATCTGTTTGGTAAAATGAGAACATTGTAACAAATCTGTCAAGTTCAAAAAATAACTTCAGGGCTGAAATTGTACAACAGCACATTTTTGTTGTAGTTGTTGTTATTGTTATTGTAGAAAAATCAGTTTTTTTATATGTATTTTTGTGTTATTTTCTACGTAGGCCTACATTTTTTAATGTCACTAACAGCAACAGCCACTGGCAATGGCTATCATCATCAACGGCAATAACAACGTAAACGATATGACACAATGACATCAACAATTTTTTATTTTTTTTTTTTTTTGTAGAATCTTTTATCAAAAAGGGTTGTTGACTAACCAAAATATAAAATAAATGCTGGTGTTGGTGTTTCCTGCGGCTGGGCTTAATCTGTTAAGGCGATTGTTGTTATTATAGCGATAGTTGTTTTTTTGCACCATGCACCACTATGAGTTTCGACTGATAGTAGTGGCTACCAAAAATAGTTGACCTAGACCCATCTTGTATTATACCGATTGAGTCTGTCCATCAGCCCTTTCTTCAGTGTATCTTTTGAACTTTCTAATCTAACCACAGGTCGCATATATGTATATATTTTGTTGGAATTAAGTATACAAGCATACCAGAAATGCTATTGAAGTTGGTGAAAGTCAGTGCAGACGTCAGAACATGACGGTAGTTTTTTTAGGCATATATGCGATAAGCACTATTATTTTTTTCACCATTATCGCTGCAGGGTGTGAAGCTAGAAAAAAGTCGAGAGTATTCTGTCTTTGCCCTTCAATGCACGGAATGTGCGTTGGTTCATTAACTAGTTGCGCTAATTGGTTATGCGCGGCGAAAAGCTCAACGCAACTGCCTTCGGGAGTTGTTTGACTCGAATGGTGACCCCAAGAAGAGTTTTAAAAATTAAAATCGCTGGCAACTACGAGTCCGCTATTCGGCAACTCACTAGGATTCTAGTTATGGATTCAGAAAGGCCATCGAAGCCATTATAGGTATGCTCCCTTTCTATGTTTGGGCTTCTGTATAGAAACCCGAAATGTAAAATGTGTGACCTGACTTTGAGCTTAACCCAAAGTGAGTTAAATACCGCATCATTACAGTTATAATGTTGCTGGAACTGGTACACAACATTGTCGCGAATGTACATTGCAAGGCCCCTATGAAAAATAAAAAGGGATAGAAAGTGATAACCAGGTATTTGAAAATCCTGTGGATCAGCATCCTCACTAACCTGGGTCTCACATAAGGCGAAAATATCGGCCGATGGACGCTAGTGTGGCCATATAAAGAGAAAAATTCGACCTCTGTCCACGAATGTTACAGAGGTATATTCCGAATTTACCTGACATTAAAAAATTAATAAAAATATAAGTCAATATTAAAAAAAAAAACAAGTAAGAAAATTATAGTCGGTCTAGACAGACCATATGATACCCTATACCATGGTTTAGAGACCCCATCTTTCGGTCCAACTAATTCGATATAGAAAATAAGCATAAACAAATTTGAGTTGCATTGTTATTAATCTTTTTGCTGCAAATATGAAAAAGTCCATATCGGGTGCTATATTTATATGGGGACTAGGTCGAAAAATGGACCGATCTTGACCATATTTGGCAAAGTCACTTATATTTTGAAAGAATATATACAAACCAAATTTGAGAAAAATCTGTGCAATATTTTTGTTTTTTGATAGATTTAAGTGAAGATCGGGAAGCAGCTTATATGGGACCTATGACTAAGAATTGTGCTATATGGATTATTTTTGGACTACTGATTAATGGATATAATAAGCACATACAAACCCAATTTGACTAAGATTAGTATGATAATTTGGATCTTATGGCAATATATGTTGATTTAATAGGGGTCATTTGTATGGGGGCTAGGTCTGAACATGGACCGATTCTCACCAATTTCAATAGCGTTCATCCCATGGCCGATATAAAATTAAGTACCAAATTTCATCAAAACATATTCATATTTGTGACCTGCAGTTTGATTACAAGCTTTACATGGACACACAGACGGACGGACGGACAGACGGACATCGTTAAATCGAATCAGATAAGGATTCTGATTCGATCGGTATAATTAAAGATGGGTGTAGGTCAAATATTTTTGGTTGTTACAAACAGCAGCACAAAGTCATTATATCCAAACCACATAGTGGTATAGGGTATAAAAACAATAGTACAAGTGACAAGTAATCGTTTTGCTGTTATTCGGATAGTTAGTAACCAGTGTGAAGACGTCATCACTAACATAACCAACAGCAAAACGAATACATCACCACTTATATTATGTTGGTTTAACCAGAGTTGCAGAGATGCATTCAGATCCAGAAAGGAAGCATTCAGACATTGGCGTGAAAATAAAAATTCCGTCACTGTTTCTTCACGATCAGCGTCTTCGTGCTAAAGTTCTTTCTGCTCCTCGGGGCAGCAAGAGCTTTTGGTCATTTGTGAAAAGAGTAAAGAATAGTGCTAGTTCTGCTATCCTAACTCCTATAATGTCGCGGTTGTTAAGGCTAACCTTTTAGCTCAACTTTTTTCAAAAAATCCATTTTTGCCGGATAGCGATAAACCACTGCCTGAACTCGAAAGAGTATCTTGTACTATTCCTAAAATATCCTTCCGAGTACGTGCAGTTAAAAGGGTTCTTTCGGAACATTAATGAGTCTCCGGGACCGGATGGTATACCAGCACTGGAGCTGAAACATTGCTCTTCGACGCTAGCCAGTCCATTGGAAAACCTTTTCAGCCTTTCGTACTGTGCGGGAGTCTTTCCCTCTTGTTACCGCCCAATTGCAATCTGCTCTGCGCTCTTAAAGAAGATGGCGAGCATGATCAATTTCCATCTAATGAACTACCTAGAGGCCAACTCACTTCTTAATGATCGACAGTGTGGCTTCCGTAGAAATTTGCTCCACGGGAGACATCTTAGCTCTACTTTCTGAATGCTGGAGTCGATCTATTCGCAATTTCGGCGAAAGTAAAGTGGATGCTCTAGACATTTCCAAGGCATTCGATCGTGTATGGCACGGTGCATTGATATGGAGTTTTCTCAGAGACTGAACAATACGTATTGTTATTGATGGGGTCTCATCTAATGAATTTCAGCTAAATTCAGGGGCACCCCAAGGTTCCATTCTTTCTCCTTCTCTTTTCCTTATCTTTCAGAACGACCTTCTTGGTCAAAATTTTAATGTTATATATTCCTTCGCAGATGACAGCATCATTTGCCATTCATTTTCCTTTAATTGTATGCCAAGCCTCTTGGAGATTGGGGGGCAAAAGGCAGAGAATGAATGACACGCTCAATGAAGACCTGTGTACAATCTCCGAGTGGGGTAAGGCGAATAAGGTTGATTTTAATGCGCTGAAGACTGATAGTGCAATGGAATCACCAATGTCATCTGTATATATGAGTGGTATAGGTATTGAGGAATTGGATACTCTTGATTTTCTAGGCATGAGAATTCAATGTGATGTTCATTGGAATGATCATGTTTTTCAAGTGCGGAAAGAAGCATTCAAGTGTCTTGGTTTTGTAAAACGGTGTAAAAATTACTTCACTCCTTCTGATCTCCTTATAATCTATACCACCTACAGCCGACCGAAAATGGAATACAACTCCCATATATGGGCAGGATCTTCGAAGTCTATTTTGAAGCTGCTGGTCCGTGGTCAAAGGAGGGCGCTGGCGCTCATCAATGACAGTGGGGAACCTACTCTGTTGATTCATTGGAACATTGTCGGCATGTTGGTTGTGTAGCACTGTACTATAGATATTTCCATGGGAAGTGTTCTTCTGAGATTAGCGAACTTATTCCAAGTGCACGAGTTTCGGTTCACTCTACCCGCTTCTCTAGCAGATCACATCTGTTTGCAGTCTATTGTCCAGATGACGTCACAATGCATTACAGAGAGAATTCGTTTATCAATCGAACTAGCCGTATGTGAAATAAATTCCCCCCAGAGGTCTTTCCTGATCAAATAAAATTTAAGTTAAATATCTACAAACACTACTCCCTCTCTCCTCCTTCCCATAACCTATTTTCTTGAAATCAACACAACCACTGCATTTGTACGGGCGTTCCCTGAGTGTTGGTTAGTTAAAAAAAAAAAAAAAACATCTACAGAAGAAGTTCTATATGACCTGGTATGACGAGGGGGTTTAGTAGCAAGTTGAGCAGCTAATTTGAGATTTTATTCGAAGTTAACAATCGAGAGGTCAATATCATCTGGTGTTCTTAGCGAAAGCTTTCTGTGCAATAGACACTAAGAAACTTTTTGTATTTCAGCCAATAAATATTACTTGAAAGCTTTAAATCAGCAGATGGGGACACAATTTCTAGGGGATTCGATATAGTAACAATAACGGGTGTTTGGTTAGACTAGCGTTCCAATAAAGATTCTACATGCACAAGTTCTTTTGCGATGTTCTTGGTTACTACGAAATCGATTAAATCGGGTATTTTGTTCCTATCTGTTGGCCAATACGTTGGTTCTCCGCTTGAGACCACATCCATACCAATTTTATATATTGTGTTGACCCTTTGGGGAAATCAGAAGTGCCGAATGATAAAATTTTGTATAATATATGTTAAAAATATATTAAATTAAATAAAATAAAATATTTATTTATTTTATTTATTTATGTTAATTAAAATGCAAAGTAAATTTTTATTCTAATTTGGGACCAGGGATAAGCCGGGTGACAGAGACCATTTGGCTGATTTTTGCAGCGACAGACCAAAGCCTCCGGTGGGAATCGATCCTACGACCCCCGCATGATAGGCGAGCACGCTACCTATTCACCAACCGGGGCGCTTAAAATAAAATATTTATAATAAATAGTTTTGTATGAGCCTAATGGTATGCTAATAAATTTTAGTCAATTCAAAAATTCAGAGAAATTCATTATAATTGTATATTCCTCGCCCTGTGCTGATTTATGAATTGCTAAAATTGAGTAGCATACCTATAGGATAAATTTTTATAAAATAGTCATATGTTGGACTAAATGTATCGAGCTTAATGGCTGTTATGCTAAGAATTAAAACGCTTATTTTCCGGCAACTATCTCTCATTAAAAAAAGCTGAGTTATCAAGTCGCCCTTATGTCTTAGATTAAGAAAAATTGTTCGATGAACCCTTTAATATGAGGAACCCCAATATGACAAATTATACTTAGACTTTTTGTTAATATCTAACATATCCCGGCTGAGACCTTTGTCTTAAAAAAACTCTAGTGATATTGACAGATGAATATATTCATGGAATACTTTCGTCTCAGACGATTTTGTGAAATTTTCCGAGAAAATTTGTTTGAAAGGTGTAAACGATTTCGGGATATGGCAGATATAGTGCTACAATATTAAGTGAAAAAATTTAGCTTCAAATTCTCGAACACAAAATTTATTTTACACGAGCATTTATATGTTCTTTTACTTGTTTTATACAGTGTTTACTGTAAACTATAAGTTAATAGGAGTAAAGTAAATATCAACTCTGTGGAACACTTAATCCTTATTGCCTTATGTTACCAACGCATTCGCACGCAGTCTTCGATATTTCTCATCTACGTATGGCAGAGGATATAAGTGAACAATATAAATTTGTTGACTGCTGTCAACATGATCTGTGTAAGTAACATCAGATTTATGATATTTTATTTTTTCATTAACAACAGTGAATTGAAAAAAAAATGGAGTGCGAAATGCTATAGCGTGATATGTTTGTTTGTATGTATAAAAAATGAATAACTATAACATCGTTTTTCACAATCAGAAAATATTTACTTTTGTAAAGAAAAAAAAAAAGAAAAGAAAATTATACAGAAAGTGGAAAAAAGACATTTGCGAAATACTTTTACACGTTTCTGATGTTACGATATATAAAAAAAATTTTTCATATTAAGGTCACGTTACATATTGACGGAAAAATGTTAAAGATAATTATTTTCCAAACCTGCCTTAGCATTTTGTAATTGTGTCATTCATTTGGGCCTTTTATTAAAACATGTGGGGTTCCTTGTTGTTGCTGTATTGGAAATAAATGGTTAAATAACGTGCTGTTTGTTTGATTGATTAGAATTCTATGTGACTTGCAGTGTATTTCTGTTTATTGCTAAATAAATTAATAAATTGATTATTGTTAAGTGTAATAAATTGCTCATGATGAAATGGTATCGTGTTGTACAATAAATGCTACACCATTTAACTTCCTTACTAAAAAGGTCACCTTGGCCCAACAGCTTAGTTGTAAATAAAAATTGGTTACTTATTGAATGATTAAGTTGTTAAGTCTTTTCATCCCTAAATCTCTACTTAAAACTAGTTTCCATGCTGAACTTAGTTGAAATTTAGTTTATTATTGGTAATAAATCCAGTGAACATTTGAAAACTATAATAGTGAGTTTAGCGTTGTGACCGCTTTTTAATTTCTATCTTTCTATATATCTGTGGTCACAAGCGATGACCGCCTAAGTCGACTTAAGAAAGAATTGAGTTATGTATGCTGTCATATTTTACTAAAAACGCTTAATATTTACGTGAAATCCCCATTTCTCTAACACTGTTTATCAAAAAGTTATTAATGAAAACATACAGACCTAAGTCGTAATGAAGCCCCGTTACATTTATCTGAAAAGTTATTTTTCCCTAAAGCATGATTTTCGACTTAGGCGGTTAATGCTTGTGACCACAGATATATAAAATACAATGTCCCCTATAAACTCTGAAACTACCAAACCGATGAGACCCAAACAGGTTTCATTTGAAAGGCAATAGTCCGGATTAGGTTTACGGCTATATATCTTTTTGTATGTCAAGTGAGCGTGGTCCCTCCCACATAAATTGAATAACATCATATATCTTGAGTATTGTGATAGCAAGAGTTTCGAAATATTTCAATAGTACATATGTTAATAATGTGAGTAATCATGACAAAAAATGGGCAGGATAGGACAAGTGGGCATGGCAGCTCTCATACAAGATAAATATTTAATATCAAATATCTAGAGTTATATAATAGTTAGAGCCTTCAAACTCTGTAGGAATTCATAAATTATTAATATTAGCAGTTGAAGTGAAAATGGGCGTGATTGGACAAGGCAGATCTAATACAAAGTTTTAACATATAATATCTGGAGTACTAGAACAGCCAGAGTTCTGAAACTATGCACATGTACATAATAAACTAATTTGAAGAGTTGCGAAACAAAATGAGCGTGGCACCCACCATGCAAAGTATCTAGAGTACTGTAATAGATAAAGTCTTGGGACTTTGTGTGTGTTCATATGTTATTAACGTTAGCTCTCGAAAAAAATGGGCATGATCAGATCAGTGTGCGTGGTGCCCCCTATACAAAGTAAATATATAATGTCATATATCGAGAGTACTGTAATAGTGAAAGCCTTGGAACTTTGCCTGAGTTTATGAGTGATTAATGTGAGTAATGGGCGTGGCATCCCCATACAAAGTAAATATTAAATGCAATATATATGGAATAGGCTATGAGTTAAAGCCAAAAAGATATTGGCAAAAAGGCAGCAAAAAAGCGATTAATTAGCTGGATGAAAGACTGAGTATTTTAAAATTTACAAAACTTATAGACTTCATCAGTTACAATAAATTAATTATAAAATTGTTATGTTATAAATGGATCTAATGTGATTAAGACTAAATTTTATTAAATTATATATATTTTTATTTTTATTATTTTTATATATTAAATTAATTATTATTAAAAATAAACCAAAAAAAAATTATTTTTCAACATTTCTATAGAAAAAGTGATTTTTTTCCTGAGGTTAACATATTGCGGGTATTACAGTATCGAAGGTATGAAATTTTAGTTTGGTATGTTGTATGCCATCGGAAAGGTTAATTTGTCTCGTTTCTCAGTAAACATTTTATATTTAAGATTTTAGACACATTTACACAAAAAATTCAAATTAGTGCATATATGGACTGGAGCAACGAAATATCTTTCCTAGGGTAATTTGGTGGGCTGAATTCGAATCTTTAATTGGTTTTTCTCTATCACATAAGGTTTTCGAGATACAAAAAATTACTTTTATTCGTCTTTTACATAAAAAGTATTTAGTTTATTTAAAAATCAATGAATTTTTAAAAGTAAGTGGCATTATTTGAACGTCGTTTATATTTTGTTGGTTCGGTTTCATATATTAGAGTCCAGCAATAGTCTCCCAGCATGCTTTTGTCCCAAAATACTTGATAATTTCTTTCAATTTTCATTAAATCTTGGTGAGCATGCTCCCTTTATTCATCGGTCACCGCACCTAGGTCATGTAAAAAAAATCTAATTGCGAATGAAGGAAATGCACTTTGAGTGACATTCGTGCACTTAATTCGTGATAATATTTCAGTATTATTGTTTCCAATAATACTGTTCACGATGCTCTTAAAAGGTTTCCAGGCTGAATATTCTTTCTCCAATAGACATTGTCCTCAGTCAATAGGTTCTTGATCTAAGGGCAGAAAAATATGCCTCCTTTTATTTTACCATATGAAATTTTATGAAAAACCACTAACAAATATTTAAATGCTACTCTATCTTTGTCCAGAGCCTTGACAAAGTTCTTAAAAAGGCTTAATTTTATGTGCAGCGCCGGAAGAAGAACGTCATTTGGATCAACTAATGGTTTATTTGAAATTTTTTGTTTTCCTGGTGAAGACTCAGTTCTTTTTGACCACTCTGTTCTGACGTAATGATGACATGTATTTTGTGAAACGTCCTTGCATTTCAGTCAACAAACCAATAACCTGAAACAGATTAATTTACAGTTATTTACGATGTTCTACTATATATTTGATGACGCGGTTCCCTTAAGAATGAAAAGGATAACACCAAAGAATTAACCATGGTTTACCAACAGAATTCAGCAACCAATACACCGAAGAGATTCAGCCTACCTAAGATGGAAACGTTTCAAAACACTGAATACTGAATTCCGATCAGCTCGAAGCGATGTCAATCACCAAATTATGATCGCAAAATCAGAATATTACAATAATCGCATTAGTACTGCGTTGGATTCTAAAAAATCTTCGCGAAATTGGTATTGGTAATTTTGATAAAACCAGAAACTGTCCTGTTGATTCTGATGAACTCAATAAGAAGTTCACTAATATACCCATGATTCGGAGAGACATTACAGGCCGTAATGGCCTGACGCATACGTCAGTAATAATTTGTTTCTAAAAGAAAACAAGTATGAGTTTTTCTGCGTCAACCAGTCTGCTGTCTTCTCTTGTATCTCGCAAATAAAATCTATTGCTGTTGGATATGATAACTTACTCCCCCAATTTACTAAAATTCTTTTACCACTAATCTTGCCTCATATTAGTCATCTGTTCAACACCATCATTACGTCGAGTCGTTTTCCCACAAAATGGAAACATGCAAAGATAATTCCGCTACCTAAATCAAACTCAGAATATCGTCCAATTGCCATACTTAGTTTTCTTTCGAAAATTCTGGAAAAACTTCTACACTTGCAAATGAGCAAATACTTATATGTAAATCAACTTTTGACTGACAAGCAATCCGGCTTTCGTCCCAACCATAGTTGCGTTACTGCCCTAATGGATGTTTCCGAAAATATAAGACGTTAGTTAGATGACGGTAAAGTTAATTTTTTGGTTCTTCTAGATCATTCCAAAGCCTTTGATACTGTCAATCATTCTACATTATGTATGAAGCTAAGTCAATTATTAAATTTTTCATCAACATCAATACAGTTAATATCAACATACCTCTCAGAACGCACACAATCAGTATTCGTAAATAATACAATATCTGAACCATTAGCTATTAGTAGAGGTGTACCCCAAGGGTCAATTCTGGGGCCGCTTCTTTTCTCTATTTATGCCACTGATTTACCCTACCACTTACCACATTGCAATGTTCACATGTATGCAGATGATATACAGCTTTTCTTAGCAGCCACAATGTGGATAACCTAAACGATGACCTTCACAGAATAAATTGTTGGGCAATTTCTAATGTGATACACAAAAGGACTATAAACCCACTTATTGAAATGGAAATATCAATTAATAACCAAAGAATTGAGATAGTTGCAGCAGCTAGAAATCTTGGATTGGTCTTCAACAGCAACCTAAATTTGCCAAGCCACATCAACATGCTTGTTGCACAATCATACGTTTAACTAAGGACCCTATGGGCAATGCAATTCTTTACACCATTAAGAGTAAGAACACTATTGGAAAACGCTTACTTTATTCCAACACTAACTTTGAATTGCGATGCAATCAGAAATAAAAAAAAACGAAATGGTTTACAACAATATTGTAAGGTATGTGTATGGTTTAAGGAAATTTGAACACATATCGTCCTTCTCGAAAAGCATGTACGGAGTATCACTTCAGAACCTAATAAAGATTAGAGTAATAATTTTTCTTCATAAGATAATACTATATATACTGGAGAGCCACAATACTTATGCATACATATACGATTTGCCAAACCAAACAGAGGTAAATAATTAATTATTCCTAAACATCGATGCCTAGTATCAGAATGGCACTTTTTAATAAATGCTGTACGTCTTTGGAATAGCCTTCCAACTAATATTCAACTTAATAGCAAAGCAATACATTTAAAAAATTCTTATTTATATACTTTGCCTAAACCTAAACTCTAAAGGTATTTCTTATTGTATGCTTATTTTTTTATTTTTTTCTCTCTTTTTTTGTAATTTTTAATAATTTTCAATTTAAAAATTTTTTTTTTAATATTCTATGTCATATTTTATTAATGTCATAATTTTATATATTCTTATGTTATAATATTATTTATATTAATTTTTATATATTGGTTACAATTTTATTTAATTTAATTCGGCTAAACGTGTTTGTACACTACTAAAATCCTGTACTGTAATTATAAGACTTAGTCTTGTTGTGCAGGAAATTATTAAATTTAATAAATCTATATATGTATATAAAATTAATTTTCTGTTTGTTTGTTTGTTTGATCGCTTTACAAATTTTTTTTTTTCCACGGATTTCTCTGAAATTCGGTACACACAATCTACGTGCTCCAAGAAAGGTCGCCATATGCTTCGTACTGGCCATGCCCATTTTTACGCCCACTGTTTGCATTCAATTCGTTTTCTGTTTTTTGGTACATATGTTCGCTACACAATTTTTTTTAACGGATTTCTCTGAAATTTGCTACGCACGATCTCTGTACTCTAGAGGGGTCGCCATATGATTCTTGCCAGCCACGCCTACTTTCACTCTCACTTTTTATACAAAATTCATTTTCTGTTTATTGGTATAATTGTTCACTACAAAAATCTTTATTTTTCAAGGGATGTCTCTGAAATTTGGTACACACGATCTCTATACTCCAGGGAAGGGCACCATATGCTTCTTACAGGCCACGCCTACTTTGCGTCCACTTCTATGTATATAAAATTTATTTTTTTCCTTTAATTTGTTTCTTTGATTGATTGATATATAAACTTTTATTTTTCAATGGCTTTCTCTGAAATTTGGAAAACGTGATCTCCCTACTCCAGCGAAGGTCGCATTACAATCTCTCTTGCTACGCTTACCTTTATGCCCACATTTTTGTAAAATTCATTTTTTGTTATTTGGTATATTTGCTCGTTATAGTAATTTTTACCTTTCAACGGCTTTCTCCGAAATTTAGTACATATTCCAGGGAAGTTCGCCATATGATTTTTACCGACCACGCCTACTTTCTTCCCCATACGAGTTTGTATTTTTCAACGGATTTCTCTGAAATTTAGTTTACACGGGAATAACTTCAAGGTGAACAAATCCCAAATTTAAAAAAAGGCCCCAAAAGGAATGAACAAATTCCCCATTTTTTTTAAACGAAATAAAATCTTAACTTGCTTCCAAATTTCATTCTTAAATTTTTACATATTTTTATTTAATTAATTTTGTTACATATTTATTTTAGTGAAAACTTGCATACTGCTCTCAATATGTGTCCTGCAATAAACGCATTTAAAATGAGTATTCTTTTCAATAGCATCATTTCGGTGCGCGGAAGTTACGCGCACGCGGAACATAGCTTAGCTAGAATATAGGAATGGTCTGAAAAATATATTTTGACAATTAAAGTAAGTTGGCAACAACTGCGTGGCAGCACAGGTGTGGGCGCCAAACGCGCGGAAGCGGCGCGCGGATGCGGACGCGATGTGCTCGTGGAACACAGCTCAGCTAAAATATTACAATGACCTGAAAAATATATTTTACGATTAAAATAAGTTAACGATAACTGCGTGGCAGCACGGATAGTAGCACCCAAACGCGAGGAGGCGCCGCGCGGCCGCAGACGCGACGTGTGCGGATGCGACGCGCTCGCGGAACACAGCTCAGCTAAAATATCGCAATGATCAGAAAAATATATTTTGGCAATTAAAATAAGTTAATGAGAACTGCGCGGCAGCACGGGTGTAGCTGCCAAACACGCGGACGCGGCGCGCTCTCGGGACACAGCTCAGCTAAAATATCGGGATGAGCTGAAAAATATATTTTGGCGATTAAAATAAGTTATTGACAACTGCGCGGCAGCACGGGTGTAGCTGCCAAATGCGCGGACGGGGAAGCGACTTGCTCACGGAACACAGCTCAGTGGAAAGTCTTATGATGAATTGTATCTACGTTTGTGCAATAATTACAATACATATACTATAAGCAGTTGCTTAAAACAAGCTTGCGGGACAATTTTAAACGTCGCATTAGTTTCTCATTTTTGAAACTTCTTTGAATTTGACTTCTCTGCTGAATGATGATCACTTATTGAATGAAGTAATTCAAGTTTTAAAAGTTCTGATTCCTTTAATTTGCAAACTATTCCGTTATATTTGACTACTATTCGCAGCTTATTTTTTAAGCATTTTTGCTGCAGCACATTATAAAAAACTTTAAAATTAAAAAATCAAAAAATTTTGAATTGAAATAAAAAACAAGTAAGAAAATTATAGTCGGTCTAGACCGACTATACGATACCCTATACCATGCGTTTAGAGACCCTATCTCTTAGGCCCAACTAACTGGATATAGCAAATAAGCATAAACCAAATTTGAGTGGCATTTTTATTAATTCTTTTGGCTGCAGATATGGAAGAGTTCATATCGGATGCTATAGCTATATGGGGACTAGGTACAAAAATGGACCAATCCTGATCATGTTTGGTAAAGTCTCTTGTATTTTGCAAAAATATATACAAACAAAATTTGAAAATAATCAGTGCAATATTTTTGTTTTTTGATAGATTTAAGTGAAGATGGGGAAGCAGCTCTATATGGGGCATATGACTAAGAGTTGTCCAATAGGGATCCTTTTTGGACTACTGATTAACGGATATAATATATACATACAAACCCAATTTGACTAAGATTTATATGATAATTTGGATCTTATGGCAATTTATGTCGATTTCATAGGGGTCATTTGTATGGGTGCTCTCCAATTTCAACAGCGTTCATCCTGTGGCCGATAAAAGCTTATATTCCAAATTTCGTAGAAATATATTCATATTTGCGACCTGCAGTTTGATTAAAAGCTTTACATGGTCACACAGACGGACGGACGGACATCGTTAAATCGAATCAGCTAGTGATTCGTATTCGATCGGTATAACAAAAGATGCGCTAGGTCAAATATTTTTGGTAGTTACAAACAGCAGCACAAAGTCATTATACCCAAACCACGTAGTGGTATAGGGTATAATGAGTTTACTGTCCATACAAATTTTTGGGGAGAAAGTTCATTTTATTGGGGAAATTGCTTATTGGGGACTAACTACTCAGCGCCTGGTAAGCATAGTGAACCTTTTTTCAAGTCAAATGCTTTTTATCCCGGGCAAGACCAGGTAAAATAGCTAGTAAATAAATAAAATAAAATAATCAATTTCTGAAACATAGTGAATTATTAGCGTTTTTCAAGTCTCGATATTTTAGGCCATATCTAGGTACAATAATTGCGCATTTACCCTATTTTAAATACCAACCTATTCGAAATAAAGACAGATATGATTATCCTAAGCTTACCCAGTTAAATGGCTCACGGACATTGCTATATCGACTCCAGTTGTTATAAGGATCAAGAATACTTAATGGGGTCACAAATTAATTTCTCGATACGTAACACATAGTTGTGTGTAGGGTTAAAAAAACGTATTACAATTTTGATATTTAGCTGGTTTTTTAAGATTTTCAAGATTTTCACTCATACTTTGTATGAGAGGTGGCACGTCTGCTGTTCAGATCTCGGCATATTTAAGTCGTGTGACTAACAGAAAGTATACTTTCTCTCACTTTTATACTTCTCCTAAAAACCGTAAACAAAAAAAATTTGTTTCTATAGTTAGACAAGTAATCCCCGTCGTACCACTGAACCTAGCCTGGCCATTTATTTTTCTCGAATACGCGTATTTACACACATAAAATATCAACCGTCTCACTATCATTATACTCCTGACAAAAATATGGATTGTATGAAAGGTGTTATTGCCATTTTTGCTACGGTACTTAAGTTTCATGGCTCTGCTTATTATAGTTCACCAGACATTGAACGTTCCCATAATCATACAATCCGTTACTGAGTTTGATTGTAAAATATTTTCGATATTTGATATAAAAATCTCACTTTTTATGAACCCTTGGCAATACAATAAATTAATAAATATTAAATATAAATTAATTATTAATATTAATGCCTCTTACAGTAAGCTTTATTGTAATTGTTTAAATGTTGAAATAATAAAAATTTAAGTTTCTGAAAAAAATATTTTAAGAAATAGAAATAAAAACCAAGTACTTCACCAATTTTGTAAAAATAAAGTTATATAGAGTACAAGCACAGAGTATAGAAAGCCATTCATTGAAAAATTCTGCTGTTAATCGAATTGTGATATTAAATCGGAATTCAGCTAGAAAATTTCATGTTTCCAAGGAAATATCTTGCAAAAAGTTAACTACAAGTAAGCAATAATATACCAAAGAAAATGACTAACCAAATATAAAAAAAAATTTATGAAATAAAAAAAGAGTACACACTGAAAAATATTATCTTAGACAAATTTTTAATTATCTTAGATGATATAAAATGCTCTTCTTTCGCTTGGAATAATGGAAGACGGAAGACGGATTTTAGTACAATGACTTTAAAAAATTTCACGACAAAGTGTGGTATTAGGATAATCCAACTTTAGTACATAAGAACTAGTTTTTTCAATAATTTCAGCAGAAAAATATATATGTATCACATTTTTTTGAAAGGTTATGTTTCTATATGCCTACGTTTTCATTTATAAAGAGTGAGAAAATTTATTCGAGAAAGAAACTGGAAGTGACATAATATTTTGGCTAGTATGAGCAATCTGTCATTACGAAAAATATTTATATACTTCATTGTGAATATTTCGAGTCTATTATGTCCAATGGTTGAAAATCCCAAAAATACCAAATAAATAAATAAAAAAAATAATTAAAAACAACTGACATGATTGTCGTCCAAGACCTAATGTGAGATATTAGACCTAAAATATGCCAAAATGAAGATTATGGTCAGCTATTCTCATATCAAAATCTGTAATATTTACTGTTTGATAAAAATCAGTATTCTAAATGCACAGAAAATTCATGGCTTTATTACAAGAGTTTCCAAATTGACCAATTACTATATTGGCAGAGGTCATTTACACTAACCTCCCATCATCGACTTTCCCATAAAATTCTTTAATTTTATATTCACCAAATAATAAAAACAAAAAATCAATAAAGTTTATAAATATTTGATTTCAACTTCTTGAGTTTGCTGTATCTAAAAAAGCATTGATATGTTGAACGGAAATTAAATATTTATTTTATATAAATAAAAGAAGAAAAAAAATAAATCAAAAAACATTATTGTACACAAAAACTCCTGATGGCATTGTTGAATAAACAAAAAGTGAGGCGAACAAGAAAATCCATTTAAGTCAAAGCCATCATGAAACGCGCAAAAACGTATATCGATATAAATAATCCAAACAGAAAATCCTAAAACTAAATGTGGCGACATTTTATTTCATTCAGACGTAAATGACAGATTCACAATGACACTTAAACAATAAACGACCAATAGCTTTGGTAGAAGAAAATAAAAAAACAAAGATACCGGATTTTCAAGAATGATGTTTTATTCTACAGACCTCGTAGATGATTTACAATTTGGATATGGACATTGCAAACTGTAGAAGAAATAAAAACAGTCAGAGTGTCCAACTTATTTTCTACCACTTTTCGATTTTTCAAAAAGAAACAGCATGTTTATAACGAGAAAAATGTGTATGCCCTCCATGCCAGTGTGCAGATGGTAAAATAATCTATAATATTAATAGGCTAGGCGATTTCTTGTGACCAATGTTTTGTTTGTTCTACCGTTTTATCCCGATTTTGACCAAATGTATATTCTTTGAAAGGTATTTCTTTTTATCCGATTTGCAAATTTACAGATTTTTTAATTTTTTCCTTTATTTTGAGTAAATTGTATTTAAAGTTGCTACTAACATATACATAAAATTAAACAATGCTATGTGTGTGTTTAAGAACTTTGTTAATGTGTTTATATTAAAAATGAGTTTGTTTTTTGTGTTGATTTATGAATTGATTATAATTGATTAGCATACCTTTAGGGTCTTTATTTAATGAAAAAATAAGGTTTCCTAGAATTTGCACTCAAATTTCGAGGGCTGGAATCTGCTAGTAATATATAAATTCGGCTCCATCAAACATATATATATTCTTGATTATTATAACAACCGGAGTTAATATAACGATGTCCGTATGTCCATCTGTGTAAATCACAATCAAGCCCTCAGTAGGATAGCTAGTCGCTCATTTTAGTATAAATGATTCATTGGCATCCTAAGCAGCTCGCTATTTAAAATCGTCAAAATCGGTTTCATAAGTCCTAAGATTTCATTGAATATGTAAAAAATATATTTTCTGTGTTGTTCTTGTAATTGTATCTATTTTAACTTTTGTATTTTGTGCGTCCTAGCTGCAATTTTGGTTGTTGTTGCAGTAGTTGTAGCATTGGCTTAATGACTGTGTATGCATCTTTATACTCCACGTGTCGTATTAGTTTAGACTGGTATTGACATAATTTTTTTGAATGTTCTCCAGAAATAAATTCAAAAAATTGCCAATATAAAAGAAAAACAATAACAAGATGTACATTTTCTTAAGAAAAAGTATCTAGTTATTTATGCAAAATTAAATAGTTATTAATACTAGCAGATTCCAGCGCTCGAAATTCGAGTGCAATTTCTAGTCACAAGAAATCGCCTAGCCTATTAATATTATAGATATTGTAATGAATACAAAAATTAATCAGATTTTCATAACTTTTTATTGCAACATTTTTTGCATATATGTATGTATCTATGTATAAATTTAACCTTGGCAATTACTAATTTTTTATGGGGTGTAATAGAAAATATGCGTTTTTTAAGAAAAAATATAATAGTTTTAGGAGCTTGCAATATTTTTTAACTTTATTCAAGAATTTTCAGTCAAAACTGTTGAACCTGGTGAAATGGTTAGTACGAGGTACTTCTATTAATAACACTGGTCTACAATTAAAAAAAAAAAAAAAAATGACTGCAGAAACGAAGCATGTTTTTTAACTAATCTGGGTACGCTGAATTCGAATCTGGCATTAAAAATGGGCTATAACGTCTTGTTCATTTTTTATCGCATGCTGGCAATACTGTAAAACAGTCAATGCTGACACTACAATTTCACAATTATTAATTTGACAGAAGCCCACATTCATTCTAAATCTTCATACTAGTAGTGTTTAAGCATGTCAGGGAGATCGTGTCGTACTGACTCAGATTATTTTGCTTTTTGTATGGTGAATATTTGGTTGGAAAAAAGGAATATGCAATATCAGAATCATTAATCGTGCACACCAAAAATGTTTTGCAATAGTTGCAGAACTGTTTTATACAAGTGGGCAAATGGCAAGAAGATCTATTTAGATTTTTCAATTCCAGCACTTTGGAGAGAGTCAATGAACCAACAAACCGATTGTTATTTCTCTTTAAGTTGCTGAATTCAATATGACAAATCGAAAAAATATTATTTACGCAAATGTCCCATCGATTTCCATACCAGTTCAACGTCCACCGAATGATCCATTACTATCCATTTCCAGTGCTACGAGCAGTGATTCCGAAACATCTTTCACCAGCAGTGGTATGAGGCTGATGATGAACGCCATTTAGTGACTCAAGCTGAGCTGAATGACTTAATTCGGGATTAACATTTAACGAAGCAAGATGCAGTTGGGACAAAAGTAAAAATCTACAGAGATAGAAGCTTGGAATTGGCTACATATTTTAAAAAGAAACATTCTATTCTATACTTTACTGATGTTGATGGTTTATTTCAAAAAATGCACCAGCCGTATGACAAAACTGAATGGAAATTATTTATTTAAGGCTCTATGTACAGTTTGAAGGTCCTTCTTTTGGAATGGGAATGAAAAAGCAACCATACCAATTGCTCATTCCATTAATACAAAGCAAAATTACGAACCAATGACTGAAATTTTGACATTACTCAGATACAACGATCAGAAATGGAAGATCTGTGGAGGTCTTAATGCGTGTGATTTAAATTTCTTTGTATATGTGACCATCGCAAATAACTGTAAATTAATCTATTTCAGGTCATTGGTTCTTTGTCTGGTATGCAAGGATGTTACACAAAATATTGTTGTTTCCTTTGTCTATGGGATAGTCGTGCTACATGTCATCATTACGTCAGAACATAGTGGCCAAAACGAACTGAGTATTAACCAGAAAAACAAAACATTTCAAATAAACCATTAATTGATCCCAATGATGTTCTTCTTCCGTCGCTTTACATAAAATTGGGCCTTTTTAAGAACTTTGTCAAGGTTCTGGACAAAGTAAAAAGTAAACCCAGATCATCACATTACCACATCCGTGTTTTACAGTACCTTGATAATACTTAGGATCCAAACGTTTATTTTTCTGTCTGCGTATTCACTTTGCGCCATCAGAGTTTTTAAGTTGAATTCTGATGTATCTGAAAACAAAACCATATTCCGTATGGACTAATTGTATTCGAGCTTTTCGATTCTTCTCTGAAATAAATGGCTTCTTTGCAGCCCGATAACTATTCTTCTCTGTACGTTTCGACTATTTATTTGCTAGTCCAGAGTTTCAACAACTGACTTATCTGGATATTTTTTAAACTCTCTTACTATTCTTTCGATGTCGTGCACCTTGGTAGGTCACTGCGGCGAATATTATTAACTTTTTGCAGATGTCTTTTTGTGAAGGCCGCCTTTAAATCTTTAATTATCAACTTTTTAAACTGAACGTTGTATTTCTTTCCAGCCATTTTAGATCTAGTACTAAGACTGAGGAAAATGTAGTAAGATTTCACTCTCTTTTCCTTAAGCACCCACCTTTGTCTTAAGAAATTAAAAGACTACAGAATGAATAATGTAACACCGAATGCTTCAATATTAATTTGTTGTACTATTATTCTCTCTTTAGAATAATAACGGGACATTTACAGCTTTAATAGTATTACACTGTCGGAAGCTTAAGTTTTTATTAAATACTTTTGTTTGCCTACAACATATAGCAAAAAATAAAATTATTTTCAGGGACCCTATTTTGACATTTCAAAACAAAATGCACAAAATAATGAAATGTTATTTCAGTCCAATATATTTTGTCCGACACTGCATTTACTCTTTGTGGGCTATAGAAAAGATGGAAATGAGCAGATAGTAAAGCAATTGTAATTTTGTGTTTTTTTAAGAAAAAAATAACATACTTTAATGAGCTTGGAATATTTTTAAACTTTATTCAAAAATTTTCAGCAAGAACTTTTTAACCTGTAGAGTAGGTGAAATTAAATTAAATTACAGCCATTAGACATTTTACTGAAAAAATATCAAAGTTTTTTTTAAACCGTTTGAGGCAACAATATATTGCTGTTAACATTTCATAACAATTTGGAGGTTTTAATTTTTTCTCAATATTTAAATATTGCTAAGCCTTTAAATATCTAATGATTGACTAATGCACCTATATCTTTTTAAATAAATTTGTATTTAAATTAAATTAAATTAATTGAAGATCATCATGTAGAGCAACAGTTAAGCTAAAATTCGTCATAGTTATTTGTCTGCACGCATTCAAATTTATCTTGTTTTGTTTTTTAAAAACCTTAAAAAAAAGCAATGCTTTTAAAAGTAACAGAAAAGTGCTTTTAGTTAAAATGTATTTCATTTTCATATCATGCAAGTATCTGCTTTATACTTCTAATACCCTTCATCATTATGTAGCATAGGGTATTAGAGGTTTTTGCTGTTGTTTGCGACAAGGAAAATTATTTAAGTGATATGAAACAAGAATTTTTCACTTTTTTAATGCTAGGTCAAATAATATACATACATATTGGAGAAGATCAATAATTCTAAAAAATTGTTTAAGTTAAAAATAATTATGTAGTACTATTCACTGTAACAGTTGCTGATAAAGTAGCAAAATTGTTGCTAATTTCTTTTATTTACCATGAAAAATTAACTTTTAAGACTCAAATATTCTTTGAAATTTTTCAAAACTTTTATAATACTTAAATTAGATTCTAAAAGTTTAAATTTAGGACACATGCAAAGGGCTTCATTCTACTTAAAATATTTTTTTAAGCTTAACTGAAATTTTCAATCCAATAGCCAAGGGAGTCGTTTTGTCCAAAAGTAGCACGAATTTTGCAACATTATTTTTTTTAGTCTTTTAAAAAATGTTTGGTCGTCATAGTTTTAATTATTACTTTTGCACTGATGAAGTCACTTGCGATAGTGCTAATGATAAGACAGTGCAAGTCGATAAAAGATATGCACGGGATATATAGTTTCACCCCATTTTGTCTCCCAGAAATCGTAGCGAAGCATTAATTTTTCGAGCTACCATAATTGTTTCATTAAAAATTTTAATTTACATATTTTTTACACTCTCTATCCTGTACGATGTTTGTTGTTTCGGTTATCTTTGTTTAGCAAATTTGTTCGGAATGTTTCAGCCTAGGATATTTAGGAACAAATCTAAAAAAAATTTATCACATTGAAATCATTATAATAATTTGAAAAACTATTGATGTTGTTTGATTCCTAGGAAAGGAAATAGGGTGAAAGTGTTGATTCCGCGCATATCTCTTATCGACCTACATAGTCTTCTCGTTAGCACTATTACAAATAACCTCGACTATGAGCCGCACGAGTTTTCCACCAGTTTATGTAGAGCCCAGTCAGCAGCCAAGTCTGAATTTAATTTCAGACATTTTTTAGCGCCACAAATAAATTGGTCATAGATCTCGCCAAGCTGAGTACAGGGTTTTAATACCCTTTCATAGTAGAATCGAACATATGTATATTCTCAAATCCCTATATTTCTCAAAAACATTATATTTGTCACACAATGTATTTATTTAATTTTTTTTATAAATAATTAGATACTTTTTTAAGAAAATGTTACTTTTATTTATTATTTATGTCTTCAATATTGGTGATTTTTTGTATCTATTTCGAGAAGTGTGGCAATGTCAGCCGAAACTAATATGATATGTAGATTACAAAAATACGTACACACCCATTATGTAAATGATGCAAGAACAACGACCGCAAATTACAAAATTTATAAATACAATAACAACCAGAACAGTATTGAAAAATCATATTGTTTGGATTTTCGCTACAATTTCTGGATCTATCGAAGCGATTTTGATAACTTTAAACGCCAGCCTGCTAAGCATGACAGTGAATCATTTTCACTAAAAATGAGCAACCCTGTTGACCTATTGAGGGCGTGAACGTGAGTTCCACAGCCGGACAGATGGATATCGTTTTGTCAATTCTGCTTGTTACAGGGATCAGGAATACAAATATTTTATGGGGTCCAGTTTTGTTTTTTCTTGATTTGTAAACATCTATACGTAATAAACTTTTAGACGATGTTGAAAAATAAAAAATGGAAAATGGAAAATGAAAAATGAAAAACAAAAAATGAAAAATAAAAAATGAAAAATAAAAAATTAAAAATTTAAAATTTAAAATTTTAAATTTAAAATCTAAAATTAAAAATAAAAAATTAAAAATGAAAAACGAAAAATAAAAAAATTAAAAATAAAAAACAAAAACTGAAAAATTAAAAATGAAAAATTAGAAATGGAAAATGAAAAAAAGAAATGAAAAATTAAATATAAAAAATTAAAAATGAAAAATAAGAAATAGAAAATAAAAATTGATAAATAAAAAATAAAAAATAGAAAATAAAAAAAGAAAAATGAAAAATAAAATATGAGAAATGAAAATTAAGAAATGGAAATTGAAAAATAAAAATAAAAATAAAAAATTTAAAATGAAAAATAAGAAATAAAAAATTAAAAATAAAAAATGAAAAATTTAAAATAAAAAATTAAAAATTAAAAATTAAAAATGAAAATGAAAAATTAAAATTAAAATTAGAAATAAAAAATTAAAAATGAAAAACTAACAATTAAAAGAAAAAAATTAAAAATTAGAAATGAAAAATAAAAAAATGAAAAATAAAAATGAAAAATCAAAAATAAGAAATGAAAAATGAAAAATTACACACAAAGTAAATTTTTGATATCAGAGACATATATTGAGTATTATGACAGGGAGAGCTTTGCAAATTTGTGTGAGGTCACCTATTGTTAATATTAGTAGCTGCGCCGAAAATGGGCGGGATCGGACAAGTGGGCGTGGTACCTCCCAAACAAGTAATAATCCAATATTATATATCTCGAGTACTGTGATAGAGAGAGCTTTTTCAAATTTGTCTGGTGTCACCTATTATTAATGTGAGTAGTCGGACCAATAGGCGTGGCAACTGTCATACAAATTAAATATAAAATGCCATATATCTGCCATACTATTGTATTGAGAGTCTTTGGACTTTGTGTGAGCCCATAAGTTATTCATGTGATTAGTTAGACAAAAAATGGGCGTGATCGGAGCAGTGGGCATGGCACCGCCCGTACAAAGTAAATATCTGATATCATATAACTGGTTTACTAAAAAAGGGAAGCTTCGACACTTTGCACGACACCATCAGATCTTAGTATGAGTAGTCGGATAAAAAATTGGCGGATTCACACCAATGGGCGTGGCACTCCCCATGCAAAGTAACTATTTAACCCATTATTGCCCAGGCGGTAATTTAACTTACCAGCACTTTAATCACGTGTAAACCCTACATTATATAAAAAAAACTAAATTTTCTTTGGTGTATACTTTAACTTAATGTGTTTTAAGAAAACAATTTGAAGGATATTTATTTTTTGTTATCTTTTCGCGTTTGGGAAGGACTTTCGCCAAGCTCCAAAAAAGATCATATTTTAAAACAACTATAAAAATATTATAAAAAAATCTAATTTTTTTTTACACACTGGTTCAAAACCCTCATTAAGTCTACTTTTATTATGTACATAATTCAATTTAATTTACCTCGACTAAATGTTTGAAATAACATCAATTATCCTTGTGGTAATTTTACTTACCATTGGGCAGTAACATATAGCAAATTAGGCAAGATTTAATAAAATCGCGAACAAAAGCACAATATACCCGCCATTAAGCGCTGTATGCTTAATACTTCTTATTGGCTCGCTATGGTTGGTTCAAGGAGCATTAATTCGTCGTAGTCAATTCAATTCGCCGAAAACAAAATTTGTCTTTAATTTGTTTAGATGGTGTACAACAACCAGGTGGCGTTATGGTGTTGACGTGGTTATGCCACCTAGTTGTCGATTCGCCTTGGGTTTGTTAATTCAAATTTCATTCGAATTGTAAAATGGGGAATTTCCTTTTTATCCCAAGGTTAGCATGCTGTAATAAATATTTTGTTTCAAGACTTTAGTCTTGCTTTTCTTTTTATGTGTAATAAAAGTGTAAGAGTGTTAAAAGTGAAATAATTATTTTTTATTGCGAAAATGCCATCAAAAAAGTATTTAAGAATTGAAGAAGTAATTGCCATTTTGGAAGATGAAGATGAAAATGAAGAAATTGCTGCGGTTGCATCATCCTCAAATGTCAACGTTCTGTATATTCCACCTGACGCAGACGAAATTTCAGATGAAGAGGAAATTGATGATAACGTTATGAATGATAATGGTGCAATAGATGTGGATATTGCTGGCACAGTTGAGCTTGAATATGAATCAGAAGACGAATCTGAAAATGATAAAATTGCGGAGCCTACCACAAAGCGATATAAATCTATAAACGAATTTAATGTACCCAAATAAACCAAAAGAATTTCATCATTTGATAAAACACCAGTAGATGTTGAAGAAGAACGTGTTCGTAATGTTGTTGAAAAACTAAGTGGAAAATCACCAATTGAACTATTTAATCTCTTTTTTGATGATGAAATGCTTTATTTGATTATTGAGCAAACTAATATATACGCCTCTCAGTGCAACGTGCCTTTTATTGTTGAGTCGCATGATATAAAACGTTTTATTGGATTTTTGTTCTTTACTGGCTATCATAAATTACCAGAATGGAAACTATACTGGTCAAATGATCCATCTTTTGGTGTTGAAATCATTCGTAATGCTTTTCCACGAAATCGCGCCGAAATGATAAAACGATTCATTCATTTAGCTGATAACACTAAAATTGATCCAACAGACAAATTCGCCAAAGAGAGACCTATGGTAGACTTGTGCAACAAACGTTTTATACAGTTTGGAGTATTCGCTCACAATCTATCCATTGATGAGGAAATGATTCCCTATTTCGGAAGGCATTCCTCTAAAATGTTTATAAAAGGGAAACCTATCCGTTTTGGATTTAAGGCATGGTGTCTGACTTCATCAAATGGATATCTGTACAATATAAAACTGTATGGTGGATCGTCATCAAATTATGACAAGTCCATTGGATTAGGAGCTGATACTGTTCTCAGTTTGCTAAGAGTTGTAGAATCTCCATCGAGTCATACCATATACTTTGACAACTTCTTCACATCATACCACCTTATGTGTTTACTAAGCACAGAAAATTTTTTTGCTACAGGTAATTTGCTACTTTTATTATATATAAAACTGTTGTATTTGAATTTCTATATTTTAACAGGAACTGTTCGATGCAATAGAATCGGTAAAGCCCAATTGCCAGAAAAAATGATCAAGGGTGAAAGTGCAGCTCTTTTTGATATGACGAATGAAGTGTTGGCCATACGGTGGAGAGACAATGCACTTGTCACTGTTCTTACAAATCATGGTGCCATGGATCCAAAATCAAACACAAAACGTTATGATCGCGTAACCAAAACGCATATTAACGTAAAAGTTCCTGGCGCTATTGGGCAATATAACAAGTATATGGGGGGAGTTGATCTACATGACAACGCGTTGGCTAATTATCGGATTGCTGTACGATCCAAAAAATGGTGGTGGCCATTGTTTATAAGTTTGCTTGGTAATATGATGGTTAATGCATGGAAGCTGCATGTGCTGGTATCAACAATTGAACAAATAAAACCATTATCGCAACTACAATTTCGTGTAGCTGTGGTTAATGAACTACTTACATTTACAAGATCACCCACAAGTGAACAACCTTCAATGTCTTCATCAAATTTAAGAGAAAAATTGCCAAACCTTAAAACAACAGTTCATTGTATTTTAAGATGTTCTGGAAAACCGAGACGTTGCGTAATTTGTCATACTCATACGCCTTTTGAATGTCACTTGGATTAAAATTTAAAAGCTACCAAAAATTTAAAATGTAAAACAATTCAATCAAAATGTCTATTTTACTTGTTCTTTTTAATGAATTTTTTAATTTTTAATAAATATCTTTTACTAAAATAAGAATTTTAACTTTAAATCAAATTCTTGTATTATTCCAAAAACACTTAACATATCTGCCCACTGGTAAATAAACTTTCCAGCTCATATCTCAGAAACCAATTGTTCCATTTTCTCAAAGCCTTAAACATATCTTAGTTGCACCCAAAAACTACTTTGTGCAAAGTTTCAGCGAAATCGGTTCACGTTTTCGGGTAGCGGGCAATAATGGGTTAATGTCATATATATGGAGTACTGTACAAGAGATGGCTTTGTAGCTTTGCATGAGCCCATAAGTTCTTTGTATGATCAGTCGAACAAAAAAATGGGCGTAATCGTAGCGTGGGCGTAGCACCGCCCAGAGCTGTAAACGATTGCAATCGATTTAATTGCAATTACATGATTTCTCGTTAATGATTGCTAATTTTTTGATTGCATTCCAAATCCTAAATTGATTTCATGATTTTAATTTGAAATCATTAAATCAATACGACAAAAATGATTGAATCAATTTTTTGAAATTAATTCATATATTAATTGATTGCACTCAAATTTGATTGCATTCGATTTGATTGCAATTACTTTAATTGCAATGAAATCCAGTAATTGCAATCAAAATTAAATCAGAATCAAAATCAAAATCTTCGTTCTCTTCAAATAAAACTCCTTGTTCTAGAAACAAAGATGACTCTGATAATTTTGAATTACCAACAATGTAAATTTTTGTTTGAAGTTTAAAGTTTTGTAAAATTGGTAAACATAATTTTTAATTGCCATCAGTTTTGTGTCAAATTGCTAATAAATTAATTGTTCATATCATGTTCATATATGTATACAAGGTTACGCCATCCCAGCCCCCATCCCTTTTCTGTTTTGTTTTGACGTCTTACTCGTATGACGTCACGCATAGTTTGTTCCTATCTAGCAAATACGGACACATCGTTTGAAATGCTTGATCGTTTTCCGATTCAGAAATCCACATTTATGAAATTCAACGCACCTTTACCGTCATCAGCTACAGTAGAAAGGTTATTTTCTTTTGCAACTTTGCTAAATAATCCGCGTCGTGGATCGCTATCAGATGGTAACTTTGAAAAGTTACTTCTATTAAAAGCCAATAGAGAGCTAACTAAAGTAAAAAATGCTCAAAGTAATGAGTTAAATATAAGTGGAGGTTTTTACTTAATCTGTTGTTTTATACTAAAACTTAGTGGTTTTCAGTAAAACCTTGTGATTTCCACCAAAAATTTAATGTTTCCACCATATTCTAGTGGAAACCGCTAGATTCTAGATTCCATGTGTATATTATTTCGTAGAACTTTCCCTTTAGTTGTGATTTCAGTGCAATTCATTGAAATCGCATGATTTCAACAAAAATTTGATTGCAATCGAATTGATTGCAATTAAATTAATTGCAATAAATGATATCTAAAAAAATGATTTCAAAATGATTGCAATCACAAAATATTGCAATTTTGACAAGATTTCATTTTGAAATCTGAAATCATTTTGAAATCAAAGAATGAAATCAGTTTGGTTGAAATCACTTTGATTTCAATGCCAATTGATTGCAGTTTTTCACAGCTCTGGCACCGCCCATGCAAAGTAGATATCTAATATCATATAACTGGTGTTCTATAAAAGGGAAAGACTCGACATTTTGCACGAGTCCATCAGATATTAATATGAGTAGTCCAACAAAAATTTGGCGGGGTGGGATTAGTGGGCGTGGCACCTCCTATATAAATAATATGAAGTATTACGAAAGCAACAGCCTTTTGTTAAGTACATTAGTTATCAATGTGATTTGTTGTGGAAAATATATCGCCAAAATCAAAAATTCGCCAAAACCGAAAATTGCAATAAATAAAAATCGCCCAAAAAAATCTTCAAAATAAAAAATGGGCAAAATCAAAAATCGCTAAAAAGAAAAACTGCCAAATGATATTCTAAGTTCAAGGCCAATAGTTAAGTGTTGCCAGATCTAATTTTGATAATCCATCTTCTTCTCATGGGCAGCTACATGTACCTTGCTCCAGGGTACGAACGCCGAAAAATCTGATAATTGTTGTACCGAATGAAAAAACAAACAAAATTGTATATCAGCAAGTATTCAAATAAAAAAATCTATTCTAATAATCTATACTAGCATAATAAGGAGAGGTAATGTGTGTTTGTTTGTTTGTAGGGGGAAATCTCCGTAACTAATCCTCCGATCTTCCTGGAATTTTCACAGAGTCTTACTGCTGATATGGGAAGTGCTACAGGCTGTAGTATTTTTAATGGACGTGGCACCTCCCATACAAAGTAAATTTTTAATATCATATATATTAAGTACTATGATAAAGAAAGCTTTGCAAATTTGTCACAGGTCATCTGTTATTAACGTGAGTAGTTAGACAAAAAAATGTGCGGGATTTTACAAATGCGCGTGGCACACCTACACAAACTTAGTATTAAATGAGATATATCTGAATTACCGTATTAGTGAGAGCTTTGGGACTTTGCGTGAGCCCTCTCATAACGATTGGTGTGTATATTACCAGAGCTCCTGCAGTTGTTTGCTATAACTGATACATAGATGACGCTTTCTGTTTGATTTTAAAATAGTGCCATAAAAAATCTTTAATTACTAGATGTTTACACATCTCTCCTGTAATCGGAAACGCATGATATTTTTTTTTTTTTATTGTTAGAATAGTCACGACTTTATTCATCCACATAGTTAGATTTAGCTTAATATAAATGACCCATCTTAGATAATTTATTTTATATATTGATTATATTTTGTTTACTTGCATATTAGATAACCATATATTAATAAAAAAAGTAGTGTCAATTTCCCCACACAAATCAGCCGTCACTGGAATTTGTCTCAAAACGGAGTAGTAAACTTACTAAATACCATTCTGATCGGAATATTTTTTAATATTTGCAGTTCATATGAAGTTTAAAAAAATGCTGGAAAAAAGCATTACAAACTTATGCTGTTTTCTTTTCTGACACAAAATGTTGCATTTTGTTTGCACTTTTTTCGAAAAGTGTATATTTTTATATATTCGGAAAAATCTCAAAGTTGAGCCCTCGTAAATCGCAAAAAATTGCAGCCATTAACTTCTTTCAGGTCATAGTGTGAGAATATTTCCCCTTTGTTCACCCTTTTTGAATATTTTCTTCCTACGGCTTCAAAGAGGATAATAATCAATTTTGTTTTTATTTTATGAACACAGCACTTTGAGACCTTTCCATTGATGTATAAGATACGTATACTCTTAATTTAGAATATCTAACAAATACACTGTTCAAAAAAGTGCATTTAAAATATGACATTTTTTGTCAGAAAAGAAAACGGCATTAATGTTTGCTTTCTATGTCAGTCAGTATAGTTGGCCTTAAGATCCTTTTTCCAAGCCCTAAGTACATGGATCAAATACTCGTCTCGGACCAGCTTTAACATTGTAACTTGTATTATATCGAATTGTTGTTAATGCGCAAAAATTTTCTCTTTAAAATACGAGTAAAAATAATTATTCACCATAATAAAAAAAATTAATTTTTCTAGATTTGTAAAAACTCGTTTTGTATTTATTTTACTTTTACCTAATTAAAAAGCTTTAAAAATCTTATTTTGTTATAAGTTAAACTATATCTAACTTCATATCCCCTACTTTGGCAATTGATACAGGGAAATCAAAGAAAAATATCCTTTATGCAAACTGAGTTCTAGTAAATTATTTTTGGCTTTTTTTTTAAATGAAGCGGTCAAATGCTAATAATATTTACCGTTATAAGATCAATGTGTATATACCAATTATTGTTATGAGATTTTTTAGTATCAATGGCAACTGACCATTTCTTGACCTATCCCTTTAAAAAATTCCATTCAAAATATCATATTTATGTATCTTTAGACAATAACTAATTAAAAGCTCTCGGTCTTGTCCTACTACATGTTTCGTACATGTCTAAACTTATTTTGAACTTTGAATATCATATACTAATCTAATCACTGTTGGCTCGTCTTCTTGGTATACAAAAAAACTTTTCATTTTATTTTAATTTTTTTTTTTTTGTTGCATGTGATTCAATGTATGTATATGAAGATCTTGTTTAGTCTAAAAACTTTGTTTTAATTGAGAAATGTATTCTCTGATTAAATTATTTAAATATATGGTAGGAAAAAAAATTAAGTTTTTGTTGGTCTTTGTAAAGTTGACAGGCAATTAATTAAGTTAATGTTATTTTAGAGAAACTGCTTATTTATGCCAAAAAGCATTCGAATGTGTTTTTAATGTATGACAAATCGCTACACTAAAAGAATTTCATATCTAAAGCGAAATGAAGATAAAAAGATAACTTCAAACTTTTAACTTTATATTAAAATTTTTATTCACAAATATACATTCACCACAAACATTTCCAAGTTTAAAATTCATTTTAAATTTTAACAATGCGATTAAAATAGAGTTTTTATATTTATACACAGCAAAATTTGGTTACTTCCATTATCTTGCATACACATATTTCATTCGGTTCTATTGTTTACCCCAAAATAGTAAATTTTCTGAAATTACAATTGTGCCACAAAAATATGGTATGTTAGTGGCAGCATTAAAGTGACTAAAAACAAAACTAAATGTCATGTTAAAACTTTTAACGTTTTTCATTTTTAGAATGCAAAAAGAAATGAAACTAAAAAAAAATGAATTGCATTTCCCTCAAACAGCAGAAATACGTACACACATACTCGTACATCATTAAAAGCAAAATCACGAAAAATGGCCGAACGACCAATGCACTATAAAGAAGTCTTCAAGTTATATGTATTATATATGAATGTGTAAAATTCTAGCATTTATTTGTACAGTAGCTTTTGTAACGTTAATACGGAGAGTAGTCGGTAATTTTTGAAAAAAAAAATTGCAACAAAAATGCAAAATACTGAAACAGAATCATTAAATGTTGTTATAGACCAACTTGGGCATAAGTCGATATATAAAAACTTATGTTAGAAAAAGAAATTTTTTTCGGTCTAGGCTAACTACGGATTATTTTGGGATAAATTATCTGGGGGCTGAGAAATTCAAAGTTATATTGAAGCTAATAGGCCAGTATACTAAAATCTTCAGAGGGATTGCCGCTTTTATGCCACTAATAAATAATAATCACACGCCCTAAATATGTCATGTTATTCATAAAATGTATAAAAAAAGTTAATTTTTTTTTAAGTTTTCATTCGATGATATACTGCAGCTATTTATTGAAGACTGAGATGGGAATGCCACACTCTTTGCTGGTTTTACTTTACTAGCCTAGCACTTTCACTCTGACTTGAAATTTCTCACCCCCCCTCCCTCCTCCCGAAAAAGTTGCTGATGTACTGCGTTGCAATTTACGATTCACGGTGTCTTTGTTGAGCGTTATACCCTCCTGCACTGCGACCAAGTAGGTCATTCTTGTTTGAAGGTCCATTACAGCGTTCAGCAACTTGATGGTTTCCTTCACAGCCAATGTTCTGTATGTCCCTCCCTTATTCCAGTTTGTACCTTAGATATGGAAACGCTGGTCATTCAGCCAGTATATGTTCCATGCTTTCATCGTTCTCCGGGCATTAAATACAAACGCATTTTATATGGGATGTAATTACACTCACAGTGCCCTGTGAGTGCCCCACATAGGAGTCTTAGATTGGATCTGTTCAATATTAGGGCACTCTGCTCCTTTTTTCTCTTCACTGTAAACATTTTTTTGAGTGCTGAAGTAGGGTTTAGACCAATAAATGGTCTTTTGGCTCCTCGTCTTGCCTGTTCATCGGCTTTCTCATTACCTTCATTCCCATTGTGACCCGGTACCCAAGTAAACTTTACCTTATTAAGTTCACTTAGTTTAGTTATGGTCCTATGGCTTTCGCGCACGTATTTATAGTTTGTCCAGTGCTTTTAGAATAGTCCCTGTCAGGTTTCTTTTCGTTACTTTGGCAGTAGGGTGCATTGAGTGTGTATAGTTCCGCTGTAAACATTGTGGATTCTATACATAGGAGGATGTCGAGTTTGCATTTTGGTCCGTAAACCACCGCTCCTGCCCCTTCTGTTGTTTTGCATCTGTCAGTGTATCACTTCTGGGCGTCTTCATGTAGGGTTAGATTCCAAATCGCATCTGCTCGGGATATTAACAGTGTTCTTTACGTGTTCCAATACAGGAACTATCTGATCACTACATAAAATCATATCTTTGATACTTTTGGATTTATCAAGAATCTTCAGGTGTCTTATATGATCGCTTTCCTTAAACTTTTTTTAGTCTGTGAGGGTGCTGCAGTGAATCAAAAATCTTCGTTTCAACTATTTTACCAACAGTAATTAGTTCACTTAAATAATTACCATAAATCAAATGCTAATCAAATTGTCTGATATTTTTAACAGAAAACTTTTCAGAATTTATATTGGATATGTTTATTACCGATAAGAGGACTATGTTAAAAAATTATTAGAATCAGACCATATTTAGTGCGATAGCAAACAACATGTGAGAACCTACAAATCTGAGTTATAACGGTATTCTTATAAATCTTAAAATTCTTATAATAAATAAAAAAAAATTCATAATTTTCACCGCATAGGTGGGTGTATTTTATATGTTTATACCCTATACCTCTATGTGATCAGGGTATAACAACGTTGACCTAGACCAATTTTTTGTAATACCGATCGACCCAAAATCACTTTGTGAGTTGATTTACCGATGTCCGTCCGTCCGGTCGTTTGTGCGTACATGTAATCCTTGTAATCTAACTACAGGTCGCAAATGTGAATATATTTTGAGATAATTTAGTCTATGAACTTCTATCGGCCATAGGATTAACGCTTTTGAAATTGGCGAAAATCGGTTCATGTTCAGACCTAGTTCCCTTACAAATGATCCTTACGAGAGTGACTTAAATTGTCATAAAATCTAAATTATAATATAGATCTCGGTAAAATTGGTATTGTGTGTGTTTATTACATCTATTAATGAGTACTCCAAAAATAAATCCTATAGCACAATTAGTAGTCGTAGCCTTCATATGAAGCTGATTCTCGATCTTCACATAAATCTATCAGAAAACAAAAATATTGCACAGATATTCCTTAAATTTGATTTGTATATGTGTTTGTAAAAAATAAGAGACCTTACCCTAGTCCCCATATATCCGATTTAAACTTTTTCATATTCGTTCGTAAAAAATTTGGTTATGCTTATTTTCTATATCTAACTAGTTGAACCTAAAAGATAGGGTCTATAAACTCATGCTATATTCGGTCCAGACCGACTTTAATTTTCTTACTTTTTTTCGTGCACTTGGGTTTTTCTATCAGCTGGACTTTTCGCGATAACCCGTTATGTCCAAAATAAAGGCACTTCCACAACGAAATAACGATTTGTTTATTATTTACTTAATTTTTTTATTTCTGAGAAACATAAAAAAGTTATGAACGTTTTTGTTTTTCAAAGGTAACAAGTACATCCTTAAAAAAATAATTTTGAAAATCAGCAAAAAATGGTAGACCGTTTTCAAGTTATTCCAATATACGTAGTGGAAGAGCCTTAATTTTGGACATAACGATATATCGCGAAAAGTCGAGCCGATGGAAAAAAATCGAGTGTAGATTTGGATTAAGCGTCCCAAATAACCTAAAAAACAACATTCAGTTCTTAATCAACGAAAACTTATTACATAAATAGAAAAGCAACAAATACACACATATTAAATAAATATTATTTTTATATGGATTTCGCGATTTTTATTAATTCAGTTTTCTCATTAAATTGCGAACAGAATCAAAAGTTGTGCACCGATTACAATGATATGAAGCTCATTTCATTTGAAATATGTTTACCTAAATGTTTTTAGATCAATACTGTGATTTTTGTCGCAGTTTTATTTTTTATAAATTTAAAATAGAATGTTTTTTTTTTAAATCGTTATTTTTCCAAAACTTATCTCTTAAACTGCCAGGAAAATTTAACACCAATGTAAGCACGCCTTAAATATAATATTGTTGGCGAATTTTGGATTTTTTTTTTTACTGAATATGGTCAAACGTTTTCAAGTTATTCCAATATATGTAGTGCAAGTCCCTTAATTTTGGACATAAAGGTATATCGCGAAAAGTCGAGCTGATAAAAAAAACCAAGTGCAGTTTGGATTCAGCGTCCCAAGTAACCTTAAACACAATAGTCAGTTCTTATTCAGTAAAAACATTGTTCCCTTGTGTTATCTATAATGACTTTGTGCTCATGTTTTAACTAGCAAAAATATTTGACCCAGAAAAAAATCGGTATAATAAAAGATATATCATTACAAAAGATATGTTGTTATATCGATTTATTTCACAGTCGATTTTGCGATGTCCGTCCGTCTGTCCGTCTCTCCGCCTATCCGTCCGTCCGCCTGTGTGTTCATGTATTCAAATATTTAAACCACGTGTCAAATATGAATATATTTGGTGTTTTATCTTTGACAGCCAAAAGACGAAAGCTATTGAAATTGGTGAAAATCGTTATACCTTCAGTCCTAGTCCCCGTACAAGTACCCCAATCGGATCAACTTAAATTGCCATAGGACCAAATTGTCATATAGATCTTCAAATTTGAGTGTTTTGTGTTTATTACACCCATTAATCAATGCAATAATAAACTTTGTAGGATATTTCTTAGTCATAGCAGCCACATAAAGTTCCTTTCCGATCTTCACTTAAATCCATAAAAAAAAAATTACTGCACATATATTTCTCATATTTGGTTTGAATATACTTATGAAAAACATAAGTGAATTTACCAAATATGGCCATTATAGTTCCATGTAAATACGGGATAGCATTCGATATGAACTTTTTCATATCTACAGGCAACAAATTAATAACAATTCCATTCAAATTTGGGTTATGCTTAATTCCTTTATCCAGTTACTTAGACCTGAGATCCCATCTCTAAGTGCATTGTCTAGGGAATCGTATAATCAGTCTAGACCGAGTGTGAATAAGCTGTTTTTCTACGACTGTATATTATACCCTGGATCTTAGGGTAATTTAAGATCCAGGTAATTAAAAGTCTGAGCATGCACAGGTTTTCACGAATTTAAACAGCAATCGTGGCCAAATTTCATTAAAATAAATTAGCGTTTATTACATGCGCAGATGCCCACATACCGTAGAACGATTTTGTGTCCATGTCGGTATTATAAAAGTAGATCCATCTCATTTTTCTGTAGTCACAAGCTTCAGCACAAACTTTATATATTGGCACCATATAGTGGTATCTATAATATAAATAGGCTAGGCGATTTCTTGTGAATGATGTTTTGTTCTACCGTTTTATCCCGATTTTGACCAAACCATATTATTCGAAAGGTACTTCTTTTTAGCCGTTTTGCAGATTTGCAGATTTTTAAATTTTTTCTTTAATTTTGATTAAATTGAATTTAAAGTTGCTAATAAATCATACATAAAATTATACAATGCTATGTGTGGGTTTATTAAATTTATTAATGTGCTTGTAATAAAAATGAGATTGTTTTATGTGTTGATTTGTGAATTGGCTATAACTGATTAGCATACTTTTAGGGTCTTTATGTAATGAAAAAATTAAATTTCCTAGAATTTTCGTTCGAATTGCGAGGGCTGCAATCTGCTAGTATATATAATTACTCTTATCACTAGCCCACTGACTCACTGATTATGTAACGCTTTATGATTACTACTTAATTTCATATAAATGATCACTCGTACGTCTAGAAATCTATAATATTAATAACCACGGTGATTTCTTGTGACATCTCAAAGACCCTCAGTTACCAACTGATTTTGACAAAAAAAATTGAATTTGAAAGGCAATTATTTACAGAAGTGCACCATCTGGTACATTTTTTTTTTTTTTTTGAGTAACAATCCTTTCAAGTTCCTCCTAACACGTACATAAAACCATATTTAACTTTCAAATAAAAAGATAAATAATGTGTGTATTTATGAAATGGCTAAAATTGATTAGCATACAATTAGCCTCTTAAAAATATTTTGGATGTTATGGCAATTTATGTTGATTTCATAGGGGTCATTTGTATGGGGGCGATGTCCGTCCGTCCTTCTGTGTGTCCATGTAAAGTTTTAATCAAACTGCAGGTCGGAAATATCAATATATTTTGATGAAACTTGCTATATAAACTTTTATCGGTCATGGGATGAATGCTGTTGAAATTGGTGAGAATCGGTCCGTGTTCAGACTTAGCCCCCATACAAATGACCCCTATGAAATCAACATATATTGCCATAAGATCCAAATTATCATACAAATCTTAGTCAAATTGGGTTTGTATGTATATATTACATCCATTAAAAAGTAGTCCAAAAATGATCCCTATGGGACAACTCTTAGTCATAGACCTCACATAGAGTTGCTTCCCGATCTTCACATAAATCTATCAAAAACAAAAATATTTCACTGATTCTTCTCAAATTTTGTTTGTACATTTTTTTGCAAAATATAAGAGACTTTACCAACCATGGTCAGGATCGGTGCATTTTTGGACCTAGTCCCCATATGGACATAGCATCCGAAATGAAGTTTTTCATATCTGCAGCCAAAAAAATTAATAAAAATGCCACTCAAATTTGGTTTATGCTTATTGTCTATATCCAATTAGTTGGACTTAAGAGATACGATCTCTAAACACATGGTATATGGTCTAGACCGACTATAATTTTCTTACTTGTTTTATATTGGAATTTTTGAGTTAAACAGACCATAATACATAAAATTCCATGCCTGAAAATAATAGTTGGTCTAGACCGACTATACTTAACTTATAACATGTATTTAGAGAAAGTGTCTTAGGTACAGCTAACTGGATATAGAAAATAAAAATAAATTAAATTTGAGTGCTATTGTTATTAAATATTTGTTGCAGATATTAAAAGTTCATAACGAATGCGACAAGGTCCAAAAATAGACCGATCTTGATCGTATTTGGTAGAGTCACTTATATTCCCCAAAAAATATATATAAACCAAGTTTTAGAAAAATCTGTGCAATTCTTTTGTTATATTCTATATCACTATGTGGTCAGGTATAGGGAATCGCATAGTCAGTATATTTTTCTTACTTGTTTTTTTTTTATAGATTTAAGTGAAGATTAAGAAGCAGTTTTACATGGAGGCCATGACTACGAATTTGCCTACAGTTTTTTTTTTTGTGATCCGATTATTAGATTTAAAAGGCACACATAAATCAAATTGGACCGAGATCTTAATGATAATTTCATTTTATGGCAACTTAAACAATCAGACAGACAGAGAGACGGAGGTATGCACGGACATCGCGAAAATCAACTCAGAAATTAATTTTTGGTCGATCGGTATAATAAAAGATGGATCAAGATCAAATATTTTTGGTAGTTACAAACGTCAGCAGAAACTCATTATGTACCCTGACCAAATAGTGCTATAGAGTATAAATAGTAATACTTAAAGTGCAACATTAAGAAGTGAACATTTCGAATTTTTGCAATTTTTTCCCCCAAATCGAATGAGCACGTCTTGCTACAATTAAATTTATTGTTAATAATCGAAGGTAGGATTTATATGCTAGATTTTTCAGTCAATTAGTAAAATTTTAACTTATTTAGGCCGAAAAATATTATAAAACTCCTGATCCTAAAAGAAAGCATAGTGCAGGATATCGTTGGCAGAACTGGAACATATTTTTGCAGATTTTATATCAAAAAATTAAATTGTTTTGTAAGTCCAAAAACATTTTTACCTATATAGTATTCGCTAATCCTTAGTAAGAAAACAAATTTAGTATATTCTAAAATTTTTCAGCTTATATTTCGTTTGTTTATTATTGTTCTAAAGCTGCATATTTTGAGAATCTATAATATTAATAGTCTAGGCAATTTCTTGTGACCGATGTTTCATTCTACCGTTTTATCCTGATTTTGACCAAACGTATATTATATGAAAGGTACTGCTTTTTAGCCGTTTTGCAGATTTACAGATATTTAAATTTTTCCTGTATTTTGAGTAAATTGCATTTAAAGTTGCTACTAACACATACAAAAATTGTACAATGCTATGTGTGTGTTTATTATACTTGTTAATGTGTTTGTAATAAAAATGAGTTTGTTTCTTGTGTTGATTTGTGAATTGGCTATAATTGACTAGCATATCTTGATTAAATGAAAAATTAAAATTTCCTAGAATTTGCACTCGAATTTAGAGGGCTGGAATCTGCTAGTTTTAATTAAGATTTCAGAATAAATTCAGTACAATATCGTCATATGCTAAACACATTCTATATGAACTTAAACTTATCATCAGTTATCAAAACAAGAACTAACGTAATCAATTCGGGTGTTTGCATATTTTCTAGCTCCATTAAACCAGTACGTTCTGAAATTTTTTCCTGAGACTCATGTATTGCAAAGTCGGCTTAAATCGACTTTAAACTTTTTCATCTATTTTTTTTTTAACTAAATTTTCCCATTTCTATGTCTCTAAACTTTTTATTTAGTTTTCCGAAAAAATAATATATTGCGACAATTTTTTTTTTAACAACTAAAAAAGTTTTACTAAAAAGTGGAAACGAAAAACAAAAGTTTATCTATAATTTATTTGTTAAAAAATTCTATAAAAATCATATGAACACACACAATTTGTTGGTGGTTTTTGTTTGATGCCTGAAAAAAAAATGTTATTGAAGTGTGTTCAATGTAGTTTTTAAAACCATTTTTTCACATTTTTCTTGTTGTAGTAATTTTATCCCGGACAAAATACATGTGCTACATGACACAAATTCAATATTTATAAAATATATAGAAAAAAAATGAAAAATCAATAAATTATATACTAAAGTCTGTGTATTTAAATGTTTTGTCATTATTATATTTTAAAGGAAAATGAAAAAGGATATTAATCTTCTTTTTTTTAATTGCTCAAACTAATGGAATATTTAGTTTGGTTAGATTTGTTTAATTTATAAAAGTCTAATGAATTTTTAAGGAGAATATTGAAAAAATGTTTTTGTTTAAATTAAAGACTAAATCGAATTTTTATATTAAATATATTTTTTTAATACAGCAATAAACTTACTTAATTTTAAATATTTAGTTATTAAGGATGATGTACCTGGAAATAGAAAAAAAAAGAAATATTTCAATATAATATGAGTATTTTCAGAATAAATTATTAATTTAAAAAAGACGGGTGCTGTTTAGGAAAATCACCTATTCAAAAATAACTGACAGCTGCTAAAAAAAATTGTTTTACAATTACAAAAAGCAAAAAAAAACTTATTAATCTCTCAATTTTAAACAAACTGGCCAATGGCTTTAACTCTTCAATTAAGAGTTATTCACAAATATTCTGTAGTTCTATTTTAGTACCTTTTTTTCGCAAGTGATGTGGTCTTTTTTTAATCTCAATCTATTCTATCACTAAATAAAAAATCTGTTTGTTTTGCATTTCAAAATTTGACAGATGCTGTAACCATATACGCTCAGATTGAAAGAAAAATGTTGGTCATTGCAGTTGGTTGTCAGAAATTTCGTTCATGTATTTATGGTAAAAGTTGGGAGGTAATCACAGACTACCTGTATTTGTTGGAAATAATGATAACGGATTATAACCAAATTTCATACTCAAAGTTACAAAGAATGCTATTGAGACTAGTAAAATATATGCTGACATTTCTTTATTTACCAGGAATATAGTTGTACTTAGTAGATTGGCCACTAGATAAAATAAAAGGATTAGATGAAACGGTTCATTCTATCAATGTGAGTGTGGGGTAAAAACATATGAAATCAACCAATGAGTTGACCGCACCGATTTCGAATTGGATGAATTTTGGTACGAAGGGAAAGTTAAATATAATAATAGCGTTTGCCAACTTTCAGTGTCGTAGCTCTCGTATTTTCAGAATTATGGCCATTCCAAGTTGGCAAAAATCAATAAAAATGCACTCAGATACCTTAACACAATTTTTAATATCTCGAAAAGTATTCATTGTACGTTAATAATCAAGGGCTCATTTTACAGACTAAAACATGCGCCATTCCAAAAAAAAAATTTTTTCAAATTTTCGATCAAGGATAATGTAAATAAAAAAGGACTAAAATTTCCAAAGGATATTTCTCGAAAATCAATATTTTTAAAAATTTCAAAAAAATATATGTTAATTCTTATTATATTTTGTACAAGTCTGTCAAATTTCAATGTGGAGTCTTTATTACAACATGAGTTATTAAGAAAAAAGCAGGCGAAGGTTTATGTATTTCATGAAATGTACCAAAATACAAAAAGGTGACAAATTACAAAAAGAAGGACATATCAAATGTAACGGAACTTTTTCGACTTTACAACCTAGACAAAATATTTATTGCCTGTTCACACAAAAAATTTACAAATATTTTATGACCTGTGGTCGGCTTATTGGCAGTAGCAAATTCAGTCCCTATTTAAAAAACATTTTATGACCCGTAGTTCACGCAAATTTTCCAATTTTTTTACCTGTAATCTATTTTTTGTACCAAAAAAAAACAGTATAAATCGTTCAGAGACTGTAAGTCAAACTTCAGTTGAATACTAGATTTCATAAGTGCTAAACGTCAAAGTGTTATAGTGTTAAAGTGACTTGATCGTTTGAAAAAACAAAAAAAAGAGACTAAATATTTAAATAAATTATAATTATTGTCAATACAAAAAAGTCGTGCACAATTCATTCGGTTGTGGTATTTAAAAAAAAAAAATATGCCATTCCATTCAACATTTTGCTGTAATCCTTTTAAAAAATCCGGTCACACTGGGTGCAATAAAAGTTTAAGACAAGTCCAAGAATGGATGCTACAGTATACTAAGGATAAAAACATTACGATCTCAAATAAAATTTGTGGGACATGTAGAATAAAATGTTAGCATCTGAAGAAATCTAATAAATCTAATTTGGAAGAAGGTTCAGACATAAACGAAAATGTAGATACTTTCGATGACATTGCGTCAGGCACGGAAGAAGATGACATTGCGTCAGGCACGGAAGAAGTTGCTATTTCAAAATTAAACCAATCTTTACCGTATCTGGAACAATCTCCGATAAAAAAAGAAGTTACATCAAAAACGGTACAGAGATGAAAAATTCAGGAAAATAAGTGATTCGATTCAAGACAAAATTTTCCACGGTTCAGCACAATCAACTTCGCATATGTGCCCACAATCCGAAATAATAGAACAATTAAAAGAAAAGTTTAAAACATTAACAAAAAATAGCGAGAAAATCCAACTGCTAACAATTTTACCAAAAAGCTGGGCAATACATAAAATTGAGGAAGAATTCCTGGTTACAAACTATATCGCGCGAAAAGTTAAGCATTTGGTTGAAACAAAGGGTGTGATGAGTACGCCTAACCCAAAACTGGGAAGTCCAATTTCACCAGTGACAAGCAATTTTGTAAAATCCTTTTATGAATCCGATGACGTCAGCAGGTGTATGCCCGGACAGAAAGATTTCGTGTCTGTTTTTGAAAATGGTACAAAAGTCAGGAAAAATAAAAGACTTTTGCTTGGAAACTTAAGAGAAATGTACGCCTTATTCAAGGAACGACATGATGGAATAAAAATAGGTATTTCCAAGTTTTGCCAACTTCGTCCGAGGAATATAATTCTAGCAAATGCGAGTGGATCTCATAACGTGTGTGTTTGTATAAAGCATCAAAATGTGAAGCTGATGATTGATGCCATAAATTTAAAAAAATTAACTACTGGTGTTCCGAGTTATCAGCTTGAATGTTACAAAGATTGTTTGAAACAAATGACATGCATTCCATCTTCTTCAAAGTGTCACCTACGTAAATGTAACAAGTGTCCAGGAATTGAAAATTTAAAAGCAAAACTAAATCAATTACTAGAGCAAAATGATATTGATGAAATAACATATAAACAATGGGTAAGTGTAGATAGGGATAATTTGGAGACCATGATTGGCCAAGCCGACGTTTTTGTGGATTCCCTATGTGAAAAACTTGAAATTCTATTACCTCATTCATTTATTGCAAAACAGCAGGCAGCATATCTGAGCGAAAGAAAATCAAGTTTGGAAGAAAATGAGTATATAGCAGTTTGCGATTTTTCAGAAAATGCTTCTTTTACTATTCAGGATGCAGTCCAGGGATTTCACTGGAACAACTCTCAGGCCACTTTATACCCAATTGCTATTTATTTTAAATCAGATGGAAAAACACAACATACAAACTTCATAATAATATCTGATTGTCTTGTACACGATTCTGTAGCTGTTCACCTGTTCCATCGCCACCTGAATGTATTTTTGAGAAAAAAGTTTAAAACAACCCCGAAGAAAATCACGTATTTTTCAGACGGTAGTGCTGCCCAGTTTAAAAATAAAAAGAACTTTATCAATTTATGTTATCATATGGAAGATTTTGGATGTAATGCTGAGTGGCATTTTTTTGCAACAAGCCATGGAAAAGGCCCAAGTGACGGTCTTGGAGGTACCGTAAAGAGAGAGGCACGTCGAGCTAGTTTACAGCGTCCATTACAAGGTCAAATAACTACTCCAAAACAATTATATGAATGGTGCCTGCAAAATCTTTTGAACTGTAATTTCGAGTTTTTAACTCTAGAAGACCACGAAGAAGAAGCACGGTTCCTTCAAATTCGTTTTAAAGATTTGCGTACTATTCCTGGAACTCAAAAGCTGCATTCTATTGAACCTGTAGATAAAAAAAAAATTAAAGTCAAGCGATACGCGGCAGATGCAGATTTTTTAATTGAAATCCTTCAGAAATAAATAAATATGCTGTAATAAAGTGTTTAATAATGATAATACATTATGTTGTACTTTTTATTAAAGGTTTAGCAATGGAGAAAAAGAGTTTAAGCAAAGAAAAGTCGAAAAAGTTCCGTTACATTTGATTTGTCCTTCTTTTTGTAATTTGTCACCTTTTTGTATTTTGGTACATTTCATGAAATACATAAACCTTCGCCTGCTTTTTTCTTAATAACTCATGTTGTAATAAAGACTCCACATTGAAATTTGACAGACTTGTACAAAACATAATAAGAATTAACATATATTTTTTTGAAGTTTTTAAAAATATTGATTTTCGAGAAATATCCTTTGTAAATTTTAGTCCTTTTTTATTTACATTATCCTTGATCGAAAATTTTAAAAAAATTTCTTTTTGGAATGGCGCATGTTTTAGTCTGTAAAATGAGCAATTGATTATTAACGTGCAATGAATACTTTTCGAGATATTAAAAATTGTGTTAAGGCATCTGAGTGCATTTTTATTGATTTTTGCCAACTTGGAATGGCCATAATTCTGAAAGTTCGAAGGCTATATGTCTGAAAGTTGGCAAATATTATTGTGCCGATCCATAGATCATGTGTACAAAATCTTATCAAATTTGGAGGTGATGAGGTCACAAATGTTAATATTTTCGGTTGATTTCATATGTTTTTACCCTGTGTTAATATTATTTCAAAATTTAACTAAAAGTTATTAGGTTTTATATGAAGTTATAAAATATTTCTTACGCAGATGTACAGGCCAGAAAAAATTATCAAGTAATATAAATTATTATGGAAAATTAAAGATAATTTATTATTAGAAGATGGCTTAATACTTTTTGATGATAAGCTATTTGTACCATGCAACCGCTATAAGATTATTTAAACCAAATTCGCAGGTCTAATCTTGATATAAAAAAGATTAGATGTAGAGCAAAAAAACTTCTTTATTAGCCAAACGTGAATTAGGACATGGAGCCTGTGGTAGTTAAGTGTATTATATGCCAAAAATTTAATTTGGCAAATATAAAAGAAGCTTTGTTAAATTAAGACATACCAAATGATCCAAATGTTGCAATGGACATTGGGAAAGCATCTTTGATTATGGGTAGTTATTTTTCAAAATATTTAGACATAGTTCCCCTGGAAAGAAAAACAGATTTGGTCATAAATCAAATGCTTCTAATACATCTTGCAAATCATGGTAGCCAAAGAAATAATTGCTGATAAACATTATCATTTGAACGATTTGGATTTTAAAACTTGGACAGTAATTTTGGACATAAAAGTTACCACAGCTAGTCCGCGATATTCTATATCTATCGGATCTTGAAAGAGAATGGTAGAAGTTGCTAAAAAATTAATTCTCAAGTGTGCTGGGAAAAAGTCTACTATATGCCAGACGTTATTAGAGTACAGAAATACGCCAATTAGGAACTCGGATTTTTCACCAGCAGAGCTACTAATGGTGAGGTATACAGGAACAGTTCACGGAAAAAATAGATTTTTTAAAAATTCAAAAAAAAAATTTATAAGTTTTGACCTGCTTTAGCTAATTAGAAACATGAAATACTATGATGGAAGTAGTTAGTTTAAGGAAAGTTTCGAAAAGGGAGGAAATGCATATTCAATACAAGGTAAACACTGGGTAGCTGGAAAGGTCTTGGAAAAATCAATACTACACTAGTTTAGATTAGATTATTTATTCTTTATTCATCAAAATTTTACAAGTAGATAAAACAAGGTAACATTAAAATTTATAATAATGAATTTATACGGCTTAGTAGATTTACCTGCAGCCGGAAGGTTTTATTTAAATATAAATGAAGAAAAATATATAAAAATATAAAATTTTTAATTATTTATACCAATATACTGATTTCATTAATTCTGATTTAATAATTGTATTCTGTGGTTAAAAACTATCTATATTTCAAAGCATATCGAACATAATTGTGTAAGGGATTCCAATCCTCAAATTTATCTCCGTTTAGAATATCATAGATTTCATAATCTGTTCATCTTGAGCATCGGAGAAATCTGCATCTTTTCCTGTTAATACGATCTTTCCAACCCATTATCCAAGTGTGTCAAACAGTTTGCTTGATGTATTCTTTACTAATCATAAAATCAAAATACTGCTTTACGATAAATTTTCCGCCCCTGTTTTTCGAAGCATGACTTAATTTTTACGATATATCATACCTATATTAACAATGAAGATGTACATTACACTTATAGAGATTTTCGTGGCATTGACTATACAGCGTTAAATCATCGTATAGATTGTGTTAATTGGGATTCAGTTTATGGTTTTGAAAATGTTAATGATCAAATTGCTTTCATTCAAGATAACCTTCTCACAATATTTTATGAAATTGTGCCTGAAAAAACAAGAGCAATTAAACCCATACAGCCTCCGTGGTTTACTTCAATTATAAAGCGTTCAATTGATAAACGAGATTTGCATATAAATGTTGGAAGAAACTTAAAACGCCTGAGTTACATTCATTGTTCAAATCCATTAGAAAGGAAGTTGTTAACAGCATACATGTTGCAAAATCCAGTTATTATCGACAGAAAATCTCTTCAGCTATTGATAGCAAGAGAAAATGGAAAGAGATCCGTGAAATAGACATTTGGGAAATAAATCCTTGCACTGTTGGTTCTGATGTGGACGTTGATAAGTTAAACAACAAATTTGTCGAACTCCAAATTAATAGACCAACTGAAACTGAGTACGAAAAATTTCTTACTGTGCCTATTGAGAACTGTTTTGATTTTCGATGTGTGGAACAATCTGAAGTTCTTAAAAGTATTACATCAATTAATTCAAATGCTGTGTGCTTAGATGAAATTAATCCAAGATTTTTAAAAATTGTCGTTCCTAAACTTCTACCATTTCTTACGTATCTATATATATAAAATTCATTTTCTGTTTGTTTGTTTGTTTGTTTGTTTGTTTGTTTGTTTGACCGCTATACAAATTTTTATTTTTCAACGGATTTTCCTGAAATTTTGTACACACGATCTCTATACCCCAGGAAAGGTCGCCATATACTTTTTACCGGCCACGCCTACTTTTACGCCCACTTTTTATGTAAAATTCATTTTCTGTTTTATTCATATTTGTTCACTATACAAATTTTTATTTGTTAACAGATTTCTCTGAACTTCGGTACACACAATCCCTGTACTCCAGCTAAGGTCACCATATACTTTTTACCGGCCACGCCTACTTTTACGCCCACTTTTTATGTAAAATTCATTTTCTGTTTTATTCATATTTGTTCACTACAAAAATTTTTATTTGTTAACAGATTTCTCTGAAATTCGGTACACACAATCCCTGTACTCCAGCTAAGGTCACCATATACTTTTTATCGACCACGCCTACTTTTACGCCCACTTTTTATATACAATTCATTTTCTGCTTTTTGGTATATTTGTTCGCTATACAAATTATTATTTTTCAACGGATTTCTCTGAATTTTGCTACACACGATCTCCATACTCAAGGAATTGTCGCCATATGATTCTTACCGGCCACGCCTACTTCTGCGCCCACTTTTTGTATACAATTCGTTTTCTGTTTTTTGGTATATTTGTTCGCTACACAAATTTTTATTTTTCAACGGAATTCTCTGAAATTTGGTACACACGATCTCTGTACTCCAGGAAAGGTCGCCATATGCTCCGTACCGGCCACGCCTACTTTAACGCCCACTTTTTGTACACAATTCATTTTGTTTTTTGGTATATTTGTTCGCTATACAAATTTTTATTTTTCAACCGATTTCTCTGAAATTTTCCACACACGATCTCCGTACTCCAGAGAGATAGCCATATGATTCTTGCCGGCCACGCCTACTTCTACGCCCACTTTTTATACAAAATTAATTTTCTGTTTTTTGGTATATTTGTTCACTATAGAAATTTTTATTTTTCGAGGGATGTCTAAAATTTGGTCACACGATCTCTATACTACAGGGAAGGTCACCATACGCTTCTTACAGGCCACGCCTACTTTGCGCCAACTTCTATGTATATAAAACTTATTTTTTTCCTTTTATTTGTTTCTTTATTTGGTTGCTATACAAACTTTTATTTTTCAATGGCTTTCTCCGAAATATAGTACATATTCCAGGGAAGGCCGCCATATGAATTTTACCGACCACGCTTACTTTTACGCCCAATTTTCATATAAAATTCACATTTTTTTGTGTGGTATATTTCTTCCCTATACAAATTTGTACTTTTCAACGGATTTCTCTGAAATTTGGTTTACACGGAAATAACTACAAGGTGAACAAATTCCCCAAACTTAAAAAAAGGCACCCAGAAGAAATGAACAAATTCCCCATTTTTTTTTTAATCGAAAGAAAAAATGAACTTATCCCCAAATTCATTCTTAAATTTTTACATATTTTTATTTAATGAATTTTGTTAAATATTTATTTTAGTAAATGTTTGCATACTGCTCTCAATATATGTCCTACAATAAATGCATTTAAAATGAGTATTCTTTTCAATAGCATCATTTCGTTGCGCGGAAGCTATGTGCACGGGGAATACAGCTTAGGTAGAATATCGGAATGATCTGAAAAATATATTTTGACAATTAAAATAAGTTGGCAACAGCTGCGCGGCAGCACAGGTGTGGTTGCCAAACGCGCGGAAGCGGCGCGCGGTGCGCGACCGCGGACTCGGACGCGACAGATGCGGACGCGACGCGCTCTTGGAACACAGCTCAGCTAAAATATCGCAATGCTCTAAAAAATATGTTTTAGGAATTAAAATAAGTTAACGAGAACTAAGCGGCAGCACGGGTAGTAGCTGCGAGGAAGCGGCGCGAGGCGCGCGGACTCGGACGCGACGGATGCGAACGCGACGTGCTCTCGGAACACAGCTCAGCTAAAATATCGCAATGCTCTAAAAAATATGTTTTAGGAATCAAAATAAGTTAACGAGAACTAAGCGGCAGCACGGGTAGTAGCTGCGAGGAAGCGGCGCGGCGCGCGACCGCGGACTCGGACGCGACGCGCTCTCGGAACGCAGCTCAGCTAAAATATCGCAATGCTTTAAAAAATATGTTTTAGGACTTAAAATAAGTTAACGAGAACTAAGCGGCAGCACGGGTAGTAGCTGCGAGGAAGCGGCGCGAGGCGCGCGGATGCGGACGCGACGGATGCGGACGCGACGCGCTCGCGGAACACAGCTCAGCTAAAATATTGCAATGATCTGAATAATATATTTTGGCGATTAAAATAAGTTCACAACAACTGCGCGGCAGCACGGGTGTGGCTGCCAAACGCGCGGAAGCGGACGCGACTCGCTCGCGGAACACAGCTTAGTGAAATGTCGTATGATAAATTTTATCTACGTATGTGAAATAATTACCTGTTGATCAAAAGAGGCCACACATATACTATAAGCAGTTGCTTAAAAAGAAACCTTGCGACACAATATTAAACGTCGCATTAGTCTTTCATTTCTGAAACTTGAATTTGATGTCTCTGCTCAATGATGATCACTTATTGAATGAAGTAATTCAATTTTTAAAAGTTCCGATTCCTTAAATTGGCGAACCATTCCGTTATATTTGATGTTTATAAATAAACTGAAAAAAAAACTTAAAGCGGTTTCGCCGCTTATTTTTGAAGCATTTTTGCTGCAGCATCTTATAAAAAACTTCTAAATTAAAAAATCAAAAATTTTTAATTGAAATAAAAAATTTACTTACTGCCCATACAAATTTTTGGGGAGAAAGTTCATTTTATTGGGGAATTTTTTAATTGGGGACTAAGTACTCAGCGCCTGGTAATCATAGTGAACCATTTTTCAAGTCAAAGGCCTTTTTGTTCCGGGCAAGACCGGGTAAATACAGCTAGTTTAATTAATATAATATTAACAAATCAAATTTTCCTGATATGTGGAAAAAGTAAAAATTATTCCTATTCGAGGGCTGGAATCTGCTTGTATACATGTACTAATGGCTTATGTATAAACCCTGACAAATCAAAATGTATTCTAATTTGAAGAAGTAATAAAAAAGACTGCGGGATGACATTTTTCTACATATTAACAACTCAAGAATCGACTTTGTTCAATCATCATCGAACTTGGGAATCACATTATAAGCTGAACTTTCTTGGTCTAACCATACAAATACTGTACTGGTGTGAAATATTTGCAAATTGCGACACTATTGACCTTAATCGCCTCGAGGTCACATATAATAATATAGCCAGATACGCTTTCAACAGAGGTAGACGAGATAGTATATCATCATATTCATACCAGTAACATAATACAATTTTAAAGGTTTATTAAAATATAAAAGTCTTGTAGTGATGCATAAGATTATTTATCTGAAGAACCCAGAATATCTTTTTAACAAAATTATTTTTGCACAATCGCCTCGTGAAAGAAATTTGAGATCACAAAAATGCAAATATCTAATGTCAACAAGACAATTTTTCAACTACACAACGTGTCTTTGGAACAATTTACCATCATATATCCAAGGATAAAGCAACGCATTACTTTTCAAAAAGGAACTTAAAATTTTTTGTTTTGAATCTATGTTGAATGTCAACTTTATGTTCATTATTATGTTAATTTTTATGATTATTTTACTTTATTTTTAATAATCCCAAAATATGCTGTAACTTAATGTTAATATTACAAATGTTACTTGCTATCACTGTAATTTATAAGATTTGTTCTTGTTGTAATAGCAATTCAATAAAACAATATAATAGAAATAATAACACTGTGGATCAAATTCAGGTTAGCAAAAGTTAGGTCGATTCTGAGAGTGAGGGCGTGAAAATATAGGCTAAATTAGAAGACCCGTATCGCGACGTTTGTTTATGTTAGTTCCAATTTTTTTTTAATCGACCTTCGAACTTTGTTTATTTGCGTATTGTTTATATGGTTTTTTTGGCTATAACTCGTCGACTAATTGATATTTTTTCAATATGTAAAAGCCAAATTATTGTTAGAGACCTGTGCAACAACCGAAATTTTTAAAAAAATTGATTTAGAAAATTTTTGTGGTGCTTATGAAGCAAAATGTTGGAAAAATTATTTTTTTTTCATGCTCTTTGAAAATATTTTCCACAAAACTAAGTCTTTTTTGCTTTCTGTTTGATCTATAATATGCTTCTCAGTTTCTTCAATAAATTTCAATTGAAAAGAAAATGGTATTAGTCGATAGTTTGCGTTAAAAATCCCAAAACCATTAAATAAGTAGCGATTTATGTAGAAGTAATTAAAAAGGGAAGTTCCAACAATTAGGAATTAGTAAAACAACTTTCAACCACCGCACAGGTAGCGATTTTTTTTTTATTTCGTACAAGCAACTAATTTCAAAAATGAAGGTTCCGTTAAGACTCGAAACTTAGCCGAAGCTGATGCCTTTTAATTTTCGCTCGGTCGTGATAAAATTCGCTATTAATTTTTTTGGAACTTATTTAATTTTATGAGTGATTTAAGTTAAGTGCATCGGTTTCATAAAAATAACAAAAAAAAATATTGTATTATATATATTGTATTTTTTTTGGAAGCCCATAATCAATATTTCTCGCAAGAGTTTAACACTGACGTAAACTATGCCCCTAAAAAAGTTTGCTTTAATTGCTATCCAACTCTTATGCAATGGAAAGGTGAAAAGAAGAAGACTATGCCTTTTGGTATACCAATGATGTGGTTAGACAACAGCCCCCATCAAGAAGAAAATTGCTATGGATGTATCAACTACCATAAAACTTTGAGTAGAAGGAAAGCAAAGAATAAAACTTATGTAGCAGTGCCAAGTGTCCAATTACCACTACCGCACTCAGAATTCGTTCCAGTACCAACATACCGAAGTTTTGAATATTAAACAGATATCAGTACTACAACCGCCGCTGCTACATCCATGGATTTCTTCTCAGAATACGACCCTGGAGAAGCTACATCCTATGAAACATCAAAGGACCCAATCCTAATCACACAAAACCAATTGGATGGAATTGTTGCAAATTTGTGTCTGACTCAGAAAAAATCAGAATTATTGGAAATAATTTGCTGGCGAAAGGTACCAAAGTAGCCGCATATCGAAAACGCCAAAAAGAGTTAGAAAATTTCTTCACAGTGATTGATGCAAAAAATTTCGCTTATTGCAACGATATTGAAAAGTTAATGGAGACGATAGGGTTAACCTATAAAAAAGATGGTTGGCGTTTATTCATCGATAGTTCACTAATCAGCTTAAAAGTTGTGCTTTTGCACAAGACAAATAGAATGCCTTCTGTTCCGATTGCGTATACAACTGACACTAGTGAAAATTTCGATAATTTGAAACAAATTCTGGAAGTAGTCAAATATAACGTACACCAGTGGCGCATTTGCTGCGACCTCAAAATAGTTTCATTGAGTACAGGCTTAACAGCATCTGGCCAAAATATCCGTGTTTTTTGTGCGATTGGGATTTACGATACGGAGAAGAAACCAATACAAACAGCATAACTGGAATAGTCGCATTGGACGGAAATTACCTAAAGACAATAGGCTACACGAAAGTCTTGTTCTTGATATGAAAATTTTGTTGCCGTTGCTCCACATTAAACTTGGCATTGCTAAAAATTTTTTGAAATGTATCACAAAAAGACCAGCAGTATTCAACCGCTTAAAAGACATTTTCCCAAGACTAAGTAGCGCCAAAATTCAGGAAGGGGTTGTTAATGGTCCCGACATATGGAAACTAATGGGTAGTCAAGATTTTGACCAAGTTCTGACAGACCGAGAATTAAATGCATGGATCTCATTGAAAGCAGTCATTAAAGGACTTTTGGGTAAAGAACGCAAAGACAACTACAGGCAATCTGTTGCAAACATATTGGCAGCTTTCGATGAAATTGGGTTTAGTATGTCGTACAAAATTCACCTCTTGCATCAGCATCTTGATCAACTCGCTCAACAGTTGCCAAGTGAATCTGATGAGCAAGGCGAACGTTATCAACAAACTGCGCTTCCATTTGAAATAAGGTAACTATAGAGTGTGCATATTTTGATTTCCTAGATTTTTCTAATATCTTTGTCAGAGTGCACAATTTAAACTTTTTTCGTTTCAGGTACAGAGGAAAGAAATCGCCAGATGCAATACTCGCTGAAATTTGTTGGTGGTATAAAAACACCTTTGCAGAAGAGGAAGATGAGGAAAAAGAGGAAGAAGGGGAAGACAAAGATGAAATTCCAGAATATCTGCTGGACGAAATTATCGACCTTTCTGATGATGATGACGATGACCAAGATATTAGAGAGAGCAGTGATGTTGATCCACAGCCGCCTGCTAAACGGCAACTGGCCAAATCATTAATTTAATTTATTTAATTTTTTTACTTAAAACTTTTCATAACTAACATTTCAAAAATATATTTTTTCATATTTTTATAATTTCTTTTTCAATGTTTCTTCAAAACCAACACTGAACAAAATTGGTACATAAAAAATGAGAAGTAAATTAATATTAAGCTGGAAAACGCAAGTTTTGTGTTACGATTGTTTTCTTTTCAAATGAAATTTATTGAAGAAACTGAGAAGCGTAATATAGATCAAACATAAAGCAAAAAAGACTTAGTTTTGTGGAAGATATTTTCAACAAGCATGAAAAAAAAAATAATTTTTCCAACATTTTGCTTCATAAGCACCACAAAAATTTTCTAAATCAATTTTTTTAAAAATTTGAAGATTGAAAAAATATCAATTAGTCGACGAGTTATAGCCAAAAAGCATATAAACAATATGTTGAAAATCGGCATTTGACTGCAAAGTTCGAAGGTCGATTAAAAATAAATTCTAACTAACATAAACAAACGCCGCGATACGGGTCTTCGAATTTAGCCTATATTTTCACCCCTCACTCTCAGAATCGACCTAACTTTTGCTAACCTGAATTTGTTCTACAGTGTAATAATAATAATAATAATAATAATAATAACAATAATAATAATAATAATAATAATAATAATAATAATAATAATAATAATAATAATAATAATAATAATAATAATAATAATAATAATAATAATAATAATAATAATAATAATAATAATAATAATAATAATAATAATAATAATAATAATAATAATAATAATAATAATAATAATAATAATAATAATAATAATAATAATAATAATAATAATAATAATAATAATAATAATAATAATAATAATAATAATAATAATAATAATAATAATAATAATAATAATAATAATAATAATAATAATAATAATAATAATAATAATAATAATAATAATAATAATAATAATAATAATAATAATAATAATAATAATAATAATAATAATAATAATAATAATAATAATAATAATAATAATAATAATAATAATAATAATAATAATAATAATAATAATAATAATAATAATAATAATAATAATAATAATAATAATAATAATAATAATAATAATAATAATAATAATAATAATAATAATAATAATAATAATAATAATAATAATAATAATAATAATAATAATAATAATAATAATAATAATAATAATAATAATAATAATAATAATAATAATAATAATAATAATAATAATAATAATAATAATAATAATAATAATAATAATAATAATAATAATAATAATAATAATAATAATAATAATAATAATAATAATAATAATAATAATAATAATAATAATAATAATAATAATAATAATAATAATAATAATAATAATAATAATAATAATAATAATAATAATAATAATAATAATAATAATAATAATAATAATAATAATAATAATAATAATAATAATAATAATAATAATAATAATAATAATAATAATAATAATAATAATAATAATAATAATAATAATAATAATAATAATAATAATAATAATAATAATAATAATAATAATAATAATAATAATAATAATAATAATAATAATAATAATAATAATAATAATAATAATAATAATAATAATAATAATAATAATAATAATAATAATAATAATAATAATAATAATAATAATAATAATAATAATAATAATAATAATAATAATAATAATAATAATAATAATAATAATAATAATAATAATAATAATAATAATAATAATAATAATAATAATAATAATAATAATAATAATAATAATAATAATAATAATAATAATAATAATAATAATAATAATAATAATAATAATAATAATAATAATAATAATAATAATAATAATAATAATAATAATAATAATAATAATAATAATAATAATAATAATAATAATAATAATAATAATAATAATAATAATAATAATAATAATAATAATAATAATAATAATAATAATAATAATAATAATAATAATAATAATAATAATAATAATAATAATAATAATAATAATAATAATAATAATAATAATAATAATAATAATAATAATAATAATAATAATAATAATAATAATAATAATAATAATAATAATAATAATAATAATAATAATAATAATAATAATAATAATAATAATAATAATAATAATAATAATAATAATAATAATAATAATAATAATAATAATAATAATAATAATAATAATAATAATAATAATAATAATAATAATAATAATAATAATAATAATAATAATAATAATAATAATAATAATAATAATAATAATAATAATAATAATAATAATAATAATAATAATAATAATAATAATAATAATAATAATAATAATAATAATAATAATAATAATAATAATAATAATAATAATAATAATAATAATAATAATAATAATAATAATAATAATAATAATAATAATAATAATAATAATAATAATAATAATAATAATAATAATAATAATAATAATAATAATAATAATAATAATAATAATAATAATAATAATAATAATAATAATAATAATAATAATAATAATAATAATAATAATAATAATAATAATAATAATAATAATAATAATAATAATAATAATAATAATAATAATAATAATAATAATAATAATAATAATAATAAATAATAATAATAATAATAATAATAATAATAATAATAATAATAAATAATAATAATAATAATAATAATAATAATAATAATAATAATAATAATAATAATAATAATAATAATATAATAATAATAATAATAATAATAATAATAATAATAATAATAATAATAATAATAATAATAATAATAATAATAATAATAATAATAATAATAATAATAATAATAATAATAATAATAATAATAATAATAATAATAATAATAATAATAATAATAATAATAATAATAATAATAATAAATAATAATAATAATAATAATAATAATAATAATAATAATAATAATAATAATAATAATAATAATAATAATAATAATAATAATAATAATAATAATAATAATAAATAATAATAATAATAATAATAATAATAATAATAATAATAATAATAATAATAATAATAATAATAATAATAATAATAATAATAATAATAATAATAATAATAATAATAATAATAATAATAATAATAATAATAATAATAATAATAATATAATAATAATAATAATAATAATAATAAAATAATAATAATAATAATAATAATAATAATAATAATAATAATAATAATAATATAATAATAATAATAATAATAATAATAATAATAATAATAATAATAATAATAATAATAATAATAATAATAATAATAATAATAATAATAATAATAATAATAATAATAATAATAATAATAATAATAATAATAATAATAATAATAATAATAATAATAATAATAATAATAATAATAATAATAATAATAATAATAATAATAATAATAATAATAATAATAATAATAATAATAATAATAATAATAATAATAATAATAATAATAATAATAATAATAATAATAATAATAATAATAATAATAATAATAATAATAATAATAATAATAATAATAATAATAATAATAATAATAATAATAATAATAATAATAATAATAATAATAATAATAATAATAATAATAATAAAAATAATAATATATTGTAGCACGGGACACCCTCCCAAGAAATATATAATTGTTCCTCTTCTTTTAAGTTTCACATTGAACAAATTCTGAATTGTGCGATAGGTTGTTCGATGCTATATTTAAATACAAAAGATTACCACGGGTTTTCATTATCAACGAAATTTTTTGCTGGTTGTAGCTCTCACTACAATAAGTAATACCGTTGGAGAAGTCCAATAATTTTAAAATTCTTCGTTCACTTTTAATGCTCTCTCATAATAAATACGATAGGATTGCGTCTTTCTTTGTTGGAGTAAAGCTCTACATGTATTGTTCCATACGTCTTTGCTTTGGATTGCGTAGACATTATAGCAATAAATATTTTTGGAGATTATTAGTTTCGATAGTTTGTAGGGTAATCTTTCATGATCATAGTCAAATAGTACTCTGGAAACATACTTCAAATGTAATCCATAGGTATAAAAATGTTTGTCTTCCTGACCAGTTTCTAAACTTAAACGGCATATATGAGTGGAAAAATTTGATACAATAATATATAATACATACCAATTAACATGATTAATTAAAGCAAAAAGTATGAAACTAAAATTTCGAATTTACTGATGTATAATATAATCACACTTCCGAAAGACGACTATTGTCAATGTCAAATGTAATTACATGTTATAGAATTTTTATAAAGTACTAGCTGAGTTCGGTCCGCGTTGCTGGCCCGAAGAAAACATCTGGATTTTATATTGCATCTAAATTTTAATACCGAGTGTCGGGCAAAAGTAAAGCACGATTTAATAATATTATGAATATGACTAAAAAAAAATATACGTTTTCTTGAATATTTTAACACCAGCGCCACCTACAGGTAAAAACTTTGTCAGCAACTTTAGTTTTATTTACATAATATATGTTGCGAATTTGAGCTAAATTGGACCGTAAATAAATTTTTTGGGAAAATCTCGACCCCAGCGCCACCTATCGGGTACAAAAAAAAAGTTATACAAATCGGAGAACAAAGGAACATATGGTATGAATACGAAGTCGGTAGCATTAGTGGTTCAACAGTTATTAGAGTACCAACATACGCACCAACGTTTTTATATATTAAGATTTTGAAAATGAAGAATGAATAATGCTAAATACGAAAGCCAATTAAAAATTTCCATGAACCAGTGTGCCGACATGTATTTATATATGCTTTTTTTATTTAAAACCATAATAATAGCCCTTGTTTTCGGTGCCAGTAATTTTAGGTTGAAAAATAAAACATGGAAACCTATCAAGCTTTTTGTTCTATGATAGAACTTTAAAGGTTTTAAATTTATATTTAATCATCAATGATATTGAACGAAATTTTCTAGAACATACACACAAGGGCACACATAATAAAAACCACAATTCAAAAGCACGATTTCCCATACACGCACACACTCTATCGAAAACTCAAACTGAAACTGAAACATATACAAACAATAAAACAAAACAGTCACACATTAAAAACAGAAATATGACTATTGGAAAATACAGCTACTCATGGCTGCTCACACTCAAACAAAAATTAATAATAAAATAACAACTGCAAGAGTCTATACAATCAAAAGCTATAAATCTATAAAAACAATAAAGAATATAAAGATATGGATGAAAAAAAAGAATAAATATTTTGCTGAAACTACAATAAAAATATAAATTCAAATAAATATCTGCTAGGGGAAGCATACAATAAATGGAAAGCCGATTTAGGATGTAGCATTATGGCACTGAATTATAAACTAAACCTGGCTGGAAAACAAATCATAAAACATCAACACTCAGTTTAAGAGGCCTTTTCTGATAAAGTAAAAAAGTCAATTGATTAAAACCCAAACACACATATACACACACACACATATATATATAGACACATACCAAAGCTCCACGCAAAAGGGGTAAAAGATGGAGGTACCTTTTTTACCAAAAGGACATAAGCATAGACATGATTTATTGTGATGACCAGCCAGCTAACAATATAGAAATGAAAAAAACACGTACTTTGTTCAAATAGAAACAAAAACAAAATAAACAAAACAAAAAAAATGCCAAAGTGCTGAAAGTCTTCCACATTTCTGAAATAAAAATACTTTTTGTAGTGGTAATTCATACTTAACCAATGTATGGATTTTTAGAATGCGTGTTTCCCATGATCGTGTTATAGTGTTACCACATTGTGTGGTAGCGTGTGTGTGTGTGTGAGTATGTGTTTATGTTAATATGTATGATTTAACCATAGAAAAAACCATATAAATGGCAAGCAGCAGTAACAGCACATATAGTGAAAGGAATACCGAAAACAAGAGAAGCAATACTAAAGTTGCAGAGATTTTTATTAATAAATAAAAACAGAGAAGAAAGACCATATAGGATACTAACACAAACAAAGACACATACTAAATACCCTGTTGCTATTTTGGAAATCTAAGTAACTCAAGGGATCATAACCACACTTGTACAGACATATTCAGATATACTTTGCAAGTGAAAACCATTCAAAAAAGGGATTAGGATTCAGCTCTTGTGATCAGAGTAATGTCCATAATCTTAAGAAAAAAATAATGGATTCTTTTGATGTTATAAAGCATAGTTTTATGTAAGTATTTTGATTAACACTACATAAATGTTTTTTTGATTAAGATTTTTTCCCCCAATATTAGTTTCAATTAACTGAATATCAATTCATCAGCTCTACCAACCTTAAGTCTTAAGTTAATACGATTGTGTTTGCATAGTTAAAACAAAATCGGATTACAATTAAATTATTTACGTAACAAAAACTTAAATTATTTACGTAACAAAAAATAATTTACAAAGGAAGTTTTCGCCATTTTAAATGTTGAAAATATATGGGATTTATATAATCTATAATATTAATAGGCTAGGCGATTTCTTATGACCGATGTTCTGTTCTACCGTTTTATCCCGATTTTGACCAAACGTATATTTTTTGAAAGGCATTTCTTTTTAGCTGTTTTGCAGGTTTACATATTTTTAATTTTTTTCCTTTATTTTGAGTAAATTGCATTTAAAGGGTGCTACTAACACATACATAAAATTATACAATGCTATGTGTGTGTTTATTAAATTTGTTAATGTGTTTGTAATAACAAGTAAGAAAATTATAGTCGGTCTACACCGACCATATGATACCCTATACCATGGTTTGGAGACCCTATCTTTCGGTCCAACTAATTCGATATAGAAAATAAGCATAAACCAAATTTGAGTGGCATTGTAATTAATTTTTTTGGCTGCAGATATGAAAAAGTTCATATCGGGTGCTATATTGATATGGGGACTAGGTCGAAAAATTGACCGATCCTGACCATGTTTGGTAAAGTAAGTCTCTTGTATTTTGCAAAAATATATACAAACAAAATTTGAGAAGAATCAGAGCAATATTTTTGTTTTTTGATAGATTTAAGTGAAGATCGGGAAGCAGATCTATATGGGGCCTATGGCTAAGAGTTGTCCAATAGGGATCATTTTTGGACTACTCATTAATGGATGTAATAAACGCACACAAACCCAATTCGAGTAAGATCTATATGACAATTTGGATCTTATGGAAATTTATGTCGATTTCATAGGGGTCACTTGTATGGGGGCTAGGTCTGAACATGGACCGATTCTCACCAATTTCAATAGCGTTCATCCCATGGCCGATAAAAGATTAAGTACCAAATTTCATCGAAATATATTCATATTTGCGACCTGCAGTTTGATTACAAGCTTTACATGAACACACAGACGCACGGACGGACGGACATCGTTAAATCGAATCAGATAGAGGTTCTGATTCGATCGGTATAATTAAAGATGGGTGTAGGTCAAATATTTTTGGTTGTTACAAACAGCAGCACAAAGTCATTATACCCAAACCACATAGTGTTATAGGGTATAAAAATGAGTTTTTGTGGTGATTTGTGAATTGGCTATAATTGGTTAGGGTCTTTATTTAATGAAAAAATAAAATTTCCTAGAATTTGCACTCGAATTTCGAATCTGCTAGTATTTACAAAATGCCGATTTTGGATTAATTATAAAATTTTCTCATTGTCACATGAAGATCTGGACCATTAGATTGTAAACATTAGTTATGGCCTATACTATTCTAATGTTTATAACTAACAAAATACTCGCCTTAGTTATACAATCAATTCAAAATGGGCTCCAAGTCACTTTCTGGGTCCATCTAGCTATGTCTGTCCATCCGGGTCTCTATATGTGTACTAGGCCGGGTCGATTTGTTGGGAGGCAAAAAAATCGCTCAAGTGACAAGGAAAATCATATTTTAGGGATCAAAATAAGAAACTTTGCCCAAGGAACCATACCTCTAAAACGAATTCTGGTGCCCCGACGTTTGACCTGTTTGTCTGTCTGTCTGCTATGGGGCAACTCCATTCCCCCTCATGCAATTGATCTGAAACTTGGCCAATAGTCTTGTTGTGTCTTCATATTAATTTTTGGGGTAGTCACGCAGAGTCACACATAGTCACGGAGTGATCTAAAAGTTACTTACCCTCATCCGCGATCTTTTTGAATAAGATAGCATAGTCAAGGCGTATGATTATTATTTATTAGCAGAAAAGAAGATACGTATACGTATGAGTGTTAATTTTAATATTAAATCAAACATAGTCAGCCCTTAAAATTAGTGAAAGTCAGTGAATGTTCAGATCTACCTATCCTATAAATAACCCCTCCACGATATTGGTGAAATTTGTTACGTATACTATACAAGTTTATTATACCTTTGAGAACATTATGTAATATATTTGCCATAGGTTGTGACTCAAAAATACGTGAAAAATTTCACTGTGGAATATTCAAGGGGCCTGGGGGTGTGAAATTTGCAGTGATGATAAAAGCGCTTGACCAGTACAGTAAAATCACCGAAGAGTTTGACGTTCTCAGACCAAACTATTTTATGACCTTTTATATTTTGCAATTACCTAGATGTTTGTTTGATTAGTTTGCTTAAGAATAGAAAAAAGAAAAATTCACAAAAAATTCGTAAAACTATCGTTTAGTCTCCACCAGTTACTGAATCTTGAATATAGATCCCTGTGAATCTTGAATATAAATCCCTGAGGATGCTATTCGATGAATATGGGAAAAACAAAAATATAGAAACCATTTCTCACAATATGACCTTAAGCTCTAAATAATTTTTTTAATTAACAAACGACAGGTCGAATAAAATGTTACATCTTTCAATTGTATATATTTTTTTTATGACATAGCCCGGTCACTGAAACTCTCTTGTAATATCCATAATGTCTCTGCAACAGAAACTTCTTCTCTTATATATTTATAAAGTACTATATGTACCATGTACAATACATCACATACGGCAACTTTTACGAAATTCCCAATAGTAGAAATTGGATGTATAAGTGGATAAGTATTCTAAATTCAAAACTAAAGATTGCATATTCGACAGTGTTGTATCTTCTAACATTAATACGAAGTATAAGCATTATGGTATAAAAGCTGTTTTATAATTGATAAGATTGTTGCCACCAGTAAAAAAATTTCATATAGAAACAATGTAGTCAATTTTATTAATATAATCACTGATGAAGGCTGACATGCCAGAGACCTGCCTGACTTAGAAATCAGAGTGGTTATGAATTTTAGAAACATAAGTTTTTTTCTCCTCAACCACGCAATGTGGCTGTAATTTTGATTTCATTGGCCAAAATTCTAATTTTTACTATTGCTAATTGTGCGCGTGGCATGCTGTCAAACTTAACTGTTTTTTGTTTAATCTCAGAAAAGGGTGACTTCTTGTGTTTATATCAAAAAAAAAAATGGTTAGTACTCACAAATTGTCATCGATAATGACCTGCAGTCCTTTTTGCAAGGTTGGTAGGATTTCAGCCTTTAGTTTTTGTAAGTGGTCACAGCCCTACTATTTAATATTAGGGGCGTTATGATGCATCTATTAAAATATTATATTTTTGTAAAATTTCAACTTAGTGCAATAGAACTTCTGGGGAACAAAAGGGAACCAAAAATGTGTTCCACCCGAAGAAAGGTGAAAGTGATGTCTTTAGAAGAACACTTTGTAGAACACTTTCTCCATTTTAATAAAATTGTTAAAAAAAATTTCAAATTAACTTAGTGTTTTGGGTATTTTATAGCTTGTGATATACATTATTCTATTGTTCTATTACCAATAATAATATCTGCTTACAAAATACACTACCCTTTTGATATATTTGTAAGTAAGTAAGCAGAGAATGTAATTCATTTTTAACCTGAATTTTTTATTATCATACCTTTTTTATACCTTTTTATTTTACCTAACAATGCACTTATCCAAGTAGTGAAGAAAACACATACCGAAAATTTATTTGTGTAGTGCGTTTTTTATTTATTTATATACTGTTATAGGTAGTAATGCACTAATGCCATTGTCTTACCTTTTTATTTTATCTAGTCAGTTATGATTTGGATTACGGGTCTTCAGTATCAATAAGAATAAACGAAAAGAAAAAAGAGTTGGGAAGTTAAAAAAAAACATGTTCAAAATTAATTGGTAAATTTGGATTGATTATAGATCAGCCAAAACAAGGGTCAGGCAATACAAATGATGGCAATACCGCAAGAAGATTCTTTTCAGATCTAGAAACAGCATCTGAAATAACAGGAGTAGATTTGAACTTTCTTTTCAGATTTTAAATAATCCTAGAAGTATTTGCGTGCAATATAGAAATTGACTCTAGAAAATTTGGAGATTATGCTAAGGATACTGCAAAAATATATACAACCAAGTATCAATGCAGAAATATGTCTGCAATAGATCTCAAAATCCATTATCATGCAGAAGATGTCATTAAATATAATTCGGTGCTACTTTGAGATCTTTCAGAGGAAGCTCAGAATAAAAGGAATAAGGGTTAAAGATTTCATAGAGCACAATATTAAAAAAATTTACGAAATTCCACAAATAAAGATGTATTTAAGGTATTATTGGCAGCGTCAGATCCGTTCATCGGGATTAGGATAAAGAAGTCAAAAAACTGCTAAGAATCAGAAATAACACAGAACATAATATGGAATATTTGCAATCAATATTATAATTAAATGAATAATAATTAAAATTGCTTTTCATTGTTATTTAAGTTCGAAAAAAATTGTATTAGTCAAAAATAATAATAAACAGAACCTCCCGTTGTTACAAATGCTATTAGAGTCTATTGCAGTTTTTACTTTAAAAGGTTTTTTTACCCACATACTTATGTATGAAATGTTTTAATAGATAAGAAAGATTAAAAAAAAAATCCTTATTTTCATATCAAAATCAGAATCATTGCGCTAATGCTCAGCAAACTTATTTTATTAAAACAAACAAATTTGACAGCAAAAAATTATACATTTTTCTTTAGTAATAGCTAGACTTTTAGATAGCATTACTAACGTTTTTTAAGTGTTTGAGTTAACACATATTTGAAAATTTTACAGTAAAAAATTTTTAATTTTTCATTAGTAATAAATTTCCAGTTGATTTTAGGTTTTTATTTTTAGTGTAAAAATGATGTTGAATGTAAACATTAAAAAAATCCTATTATTACAAAAAAAGCTTATAATAGTAATTAAAATCCAAATATGATATTTTTTGATTAGCAAAAATATAAAAACCCATATTTCACGCTAAAAGTTTAAAAAATTAAAAGTTTAATTTTCACCTAGAATTCCATAAGAAGTACTTAATCAATTTTAATGAAATTAAAACTAACTCAAGACCAACTAAATATCTATCCATTAAAAAAAATACTAAAATATTTTGATTGGTACAAAATTTTGGCCAATGAAAAACGATTTTCAGTAACTGTGCCACGCAGCATTAATAATAAAGCAAATTTTTGGAACTTTGTTTAACAAAATCACTACAAGAAAAAGTGCAACCATTGAAGCATTGACATGAAATTTGACACAGATTACTAAGACAGTTGTATAAACCTGAAAAAATTTTATAACCGAATTTATAAATATGCAAAAAATGAATTGATTAAACAATGTTTTTGGTGGGAAAATATACTGTTCCAGCCAAAAAATGGGTTGATAAACAATATAGTGAATCTTCGACATGTGGTAGTACGACCACAAATGATGCAGATCGACCTGGTGTAGAATTGTCGCGTTCCTTATCGAAATTTTTCGATAGAAGTTATTTTTTTATTTTCTATGAGTAAATTTACTCTGTCACAGCTAACGAGTTATGATCGACAGTGAATAGTAAAAGTGAAACGAGGTCTGTCGATTGTCCATCCTCTTAAAATAATAAACCAAAATATAAAATTTTGATTGATTTTTCTCGATATCAAATGAGACGATTTGCCCCGTGGTCGCGCAAATGAGGCAATTACCGAATAAACCATACGAAAATCGTACCACGCTGTGTTGGATGATTGAGAGGTTAAAGCGAGTGAGATTGCTGACATCATAAAGATGTGAACAGAGCTAGTTCGGCATATGTCACATGATCATTTAAATACGAAAAATCTTTCTGCTCGATGGGTGCCACGATTTTTAACAGCTGAAAAAAACTGAAACGCGTTCATGATTCAAAGCATGCTTTTTGATGTTTGAAGTAAATTCAACTCAATTTTTACGTCAATGTAGAACAATGGATGAGACGTCTTGGGAGTGGTTACAAGCGGTCGAAATCCCACCAAAGTGGCCAATGTTTTTCGGGAAGCGCGTGGTATAGCATTTACTGATTACATGGAGAAAGGAAATACAATATCTATCAAGTACTATGTGGACTTATTGGATAGATTGGATGAAGCAATTAAGAAAACATAACCCGAAATAAATAAGAAAACAATCTTGTATCTTGCCTTGCCTTCAGAAAAATTTAAATCTTTACATTACAACTTGCTTCCACAGCCTCCCCCCTCAGGTCTGCCCTACCCAGTTTTTTTTAGTTCCCAAACTTGAAAAAATGGATTCAGAAAAAGAGATTTTCCACATATGATGAAGTTATATCAGGCGTATTTTAAAGAGTTTGATAAATCGTATATATAAACATTTTTAAAAAAGATGTACACAATATTTTTGTCTTTTGATAGATCAGCTTAATGTTACGACTAGGCAAACAATCGGTTACTTTTGGACTACTGATTAGTTAGTCTAAAGTTTTATCGATATAATTATTTGGATTTTACGACCATTTCAATTGGTCTAGTAGGGGTCATTAGTATGTGAGCTAGAGCTGAACATGCACCGATTTTCATGAGTTCGACAGAGTTCGTTCTATGGTCGATAGAACGATATGTGCCATTGGGCATCACCAAATATAACCAGAAAATGATTCTAAGTCGATCGATATAATAAAAAGTGGGCATAGGTCAAATAATTTTAGTCGTTACGAACATCAGCTAAAACTCATTACACCCTCACCACATAGGATATAAAAACGTAATATAAAGCAACAGACTTCACTTATCTGAATATTATTTCGCAACTCTCAACAAGGTTGAAGCTCTATTTACAAATCATATTATTCATATAAAATCATTAAATTTATATCCCTATATCCTAAAATTGAGAAATGTTCCCAAATTTTTAAAAATATAAATAATTTGGGCAATTCGGGAATCCACTATTATTGTCTCTTCTCTTCTTCCCTTGTACATACTTTTCTTTTTAGCTTAATTTTTGAGGATATTTTCACATCTATTTTGTTTCTTCCCCACTGGGCATTTACACGTCTGCATAGTTTATAGCCAAATGCAAAGACATGTAGTTAAACCTTGGCTTATATTTTTATTTTATATATAGCGATTTTGAAACCAAAAAACAAAAAAGAAATACAATTGTATGCATAAAACGAATTATGAGTTATAAAAACTGTTAACCGCAGTAAGCGCGTCTAGAATATTTAATATGTAGTAACTAACCAACGCAAAGATTTTTTTATATCATAATAAAAATCGATGACTTAGGATCGCTATATTAAAATATTCAGCACAAAACAGGCGTCAAAATGATTGATTTGATAGATTTAATAAGAGCGACAAGCGTGTCTTGACAACATTTAGATTGAATAATTATGTAAAACAACATTACGTTTGTATGAAACAATTTGAAAAACTCTTCAGAAAGGTGCATGTCAAAACTCTGTTAAGAGAAAATAACAAAAAAAAAAAAAGAAATAAAATAAACAGCAATTAAATAAATATTGTGGCTTACCAACAAAGAAAGAAAATAAATTTCTGGCTGAAACCTTTGAATAACTTAGATGTGAACGTTTAAAGTACTGGACGCTTAGTATTTCGAAACGTTGTTACACTACTTGAGGTTATTTTCAAAACTTCAAAAGAAAATAACAATATGCTACATTTCTTTGGCTTTAATTAAAACTCTACATGTTTCATTTCAGATGTAAGAATTGTTTATGTTTTTTCAACCTCATGAATTTGTGCTGATGTTTCGTGAATTATTAAATTATAATTGTTTGTGTTAACTAAAGAATTTAGAATGTAGAGAAATTATTTTTATACCAAAACTCAAAAAGTTTTTAAAGTATATAATTAGAGCTTTAAATAAAGTCAGACCGCTACTCAAGCGTGGGTTATAGTTTTTTAAGAGGTAGAAAATCGTTGATATAAAAAATTAAAGTAGTTATAAATATTACTTCATATAAGTACTTGGAATAACTAAGAAATATTTGTAGTTAAGTTTTTCTGTATAAAAAAATTGCATTACATAAAAACTAATGTATTTAAACTCAAATAGTTTTGTTAAGGAAAAATATAAATGATTTCATTGAATCTCTATTTCAGAGTTCATGCATTTTGTTCTGAGAATCTCCAAAAAAAAGCAGTAGGTCCTTCTAAACCATTTCTAGAACTAGTTTTAATTTATTGTGACTCAGTTAAGCCTTTTATTTGAGATCCTGGGAATTAAGTACAGAAATTGTTTATCTAATGCTTAACGGAGGTAAGGTTTTAAAAGCAAAAAATGCTTATTTTCATATTTTTTTTTTTTAAATATGAATACTGTTGGATTAATTATTTCATATACACGTTATATTATAATATTTGCAGTATTTTTGAAAATTGTTCAATTAAAACTTTTAAGGAGGCGCCTGGACTAAATGTTGTTTTGTGGTGAATATCGTAACTCGTTACCGGGTAATGTGAAATAAAAAAATGCATTTAAAGGGTAACATGCTTCCGAGGTAACCACGAACTTTTTTTTAATTTTTTTATTTTTGTTATTGTTATGTATTGTTGATCTGTATTGGAATAATTAGTCATTTATTGTTCGGTTTAAGATCGTGTATATATTTTTCTAATGAAAGAAAGATAATAATTTTTGTAATGTAAGAGAAATATTAGAAAAAAATTGAAGACAGCGCTAGATGGAGTAGCTACTTTCGAACAAAGCGACTTGTTCATCGTCAGCATCCTTCTGCCTATTACTTCAACTCATGCTTAATCAACTATTTAACTCAACATTTGAAAGAAAAGAACATGAGAAATGTTTTTCTTTTTATATACGAGAGTGTGTATGAACAAGCTGATCTTTTCTAATTTTTAGCTTTTGGTAGCACCTTGAAGTGAAAAACACGATCTTTTGCTATAAAATTTCGGTTAATTTGTTGTTAAAAAATGGGAAAGAAAATGGAAAGTAAAAAAAAAAGTCTAACCAGGAAGACTTTTTTTTTTACTTTCCATTTTCTTTCCCATTTTTTAACAACAAATTAACCGAAATTTTATAGCAAAAGATCGTGTTTTATGTTTTATGGTGATTTATGTTTAGAAATAATTTGTAAAAATTCAAAAGAATCGGTAAAGAAGGTTTTGAGTTATGACGGTTGGGACTTCAAATAAGTTATTTGCGAGAAAATCAATATAAAGTTTTTAAAAAATGATTTATATACGATATACCTTATGAAGCCGGTCGCTGGAAATGGTGTATCTTGTTTAGTTTTGCTCCGATTTACTGGAAATATTAAAACAATACTCTGGATATGTTTTACGTTCCCCTTAAGAATTTTTTTATTATATAGAAATAAAACTACCCGAAGTTACACAACACATATCAACTAAAAGATATGCTTACGTTCGAAACCAGGTACCAAATGGTAAAAATCTCCATTTATAGTATTTCCGTTTGTGATCTTAAGACTATAAAAGTTCAAGTGATTATATTAAAAGATACATATATACAGTCCTTGGAGAAATTATTATACACTAGCAGATTCTAGCACTCGAAATTTGAGTGCAATTTCTAGAATTCCAACTTAGCCAATTCACAAACCAACACTATTATGGTTTATTATTATTGTGAATGAAGATAACAAGCTCATTAGCGAATACATTAACAAATTTAATAAAACGCACATATCATATGTGTAATTTTATGTATGTATTTATGTATTTTAAATGCAATTTACTCAAAATAAAGAAAAAAATTAAAAATCTGAAAATCTGCAAAACGGCTTAAAAGAAATACCTCTCAAATGATATACGTTCTGTCAAAATAAGTGTAAAACGGTATAACAAAACATGGGTCACAACAAATTGCCTAGCCTATTAATATTATAGATACCGTAGTTTTTTAATAATTACATGTTTTGTTTGCACGAGTTTATTTGCAATACTTTTACATTTAGACACATGTACATATAATGGGTTTTTATTCAGGAGATTTTTTATATATACCCCATTATACAAACGTAAACAAGTCAATACCGGTTTCAATTGCGTTCGAGGGTGTCTCAGTTACCTACGTGTTTCTGCGGCTTTGTTTCTGAGTTTAATACCACACAATTATTTGTCTAGTTCGGAGTATATAAATAATCAATTGAAACATTTTTGTCATGGATATAAAAGGCCATCGTTCGATGTGCAAAAAAGGTGAAGTAAAGGCTGTCATGAATGCGAAACTATTTTAAAATCGCAAAATATCACGAAGATTAAAGGTTTCAGAAGCTAGTGTACGACACATAAAGAAGAAAACTTAATCAGGGCGCGAATTGAGCCCAAAAAGGAAGAAAAGATGTAAACGAAAGCATAGTTTTGCTCCACCGTCAGAAAAACATTTAAAGAAAATTCGTCTGGAAAACAGATCTGCCACAAGCATCTAAAATCATAACTCCAAGATGCTAACGTGAGTGCTTCTGAGCGCACTGTTTGCAGAAAATTAAAATATTTAGAGTTAAATGCCTGCCGCCCTTCCAGGAAGCCGAAGCTAATAGCTGCTATGAAAGAAAATCATCTAAAGGTGGCCAAACAGTGGCGTGATAAAGATGTGCACTTCTGGAAATCAGTAAGTTGGTAGAATTTGATCAAAAATTATATACTTAATATCATTTTCTATGAAATAAAGAAAGACAAGCACAGATGTTTAGTATTTTCTTTTTTGACAGGTCTGTTTCATCGATGAAAGCAGAACACATCTCCGTCTGTGTGTCACCGTCATGGAGAAAAGTATTACCCAGACTGTGTCGTTCAGACTTTAAAGCATCCAAGAAAATGACGATCTGGTCAGTCATCAGCGGCAAGGGTGCTGGACGTCTCTTCGTGGTAAATGGCATAATGAGGCAAGAGCAGTATAAAGAAATCTTGCAAAATCGGTTGACTCCGCAGCTAAAAGAATGGTTTCCAAATGGGGAACCATTAATTTTTATGCAAAATAAAGCTTCATTCCTAACAGCATTGTCTGTTAAAGCATTTTTGGAAGAGGAAAATGTCCCTCTGTTTGATTGGCCAGGTAACGTACTTGATAGAAACCCAACAGAATACGTGTAGGAGCTGCTGAAGGGAGAAGTGGCTAAAGATATGATCACATACAAAACGCAACTCTTACAAAATATTATCTCTGTATGGAATCATGATCCTCAAAAGCAAGAGACAGTATTGATAGCATATCGCGCAGAACCGAATCTCTCATAGCGGCTTAAGGTGGCTCCACAAAATATTAACATTTAGTACTAATAATTTTAATTTTATTGAAGAGTAAGTAAATAATTATTATTTCTATAACTATGATATTTTGTTTGTGTTAAAAAGGAATAGTTAATAAGGTTTATAATAAAAAAATATATATACTGTATCTGGTAAATAATAAAGATGCATAGTATTACATCATAATTAAGATTTTTCACAGAATCTTATAGAGCGTCTAATACTTCAGAAAGAAAAAAATCTTGAATATTTTATGAATTTTTTTATTTTAACATATCAGCACAAATAACGCTCAAAAATTAACTTTTAAAATTGTATCTTTAAATATGTTTTTAAATTCCCAATAAATTATGTATAAAAAAATATGTGAAGGTCTTAAGCAATCTCAATTCATCTTACTTTATCAGTTGTTGAAGTGCAAATTTTAAGTTTAACTTTATTAAATACAAATTAGTAGTTGCAAGGCGCACGTTGAAAATCGACACTTGTTCAAGGAAAGATACTATAAGAGAAGGAACACTTTAGGAGAAGGTATCTTCTTTCAAAAAGTCTTCTACAAGAAAATTTACTTATGTAAGAGAAGGTAATTCCTTCGGAAAATATACTTTTTACGGAGAGCAACTTTTAAGAAAAGTTACTGTTTAAGAAAAAGTTTTATTTAAGAAAATGTACATTATTGAGCAAAGGTACTTTTAAGGAGAAGACACCTTTTTGGAAGAAAGAATTTTTTGATGACAATGTGCTTTTTAAGTAAAGGTACATTTTTAAGAAAAGTACTTTTTTAAGAAAAGATACTTTTTTAAGAAAAGGTGCTTTATTAACAAATTGTACTTTTTAGGAAGTTAATTTTTAACTAAAAGGTATTTTTGTAAGAAAATGTACTTTTATGAGAAAAGGTAATCTTTTCAACAAAGAGGACTTTTTTTAAGATATGGTACTTTTTAATAAAAAGTACTATTTTAGAAAACGTACTTTTTTAAGAAAATATACTTGTTTAGGAAAAGCTAACTTTCAAAGAAAATGAATTTAAAAAAAATATTATTTAAGGAAGTGTTAAGAAAAGTTACTCTTAAGAAAATATAACATTTTCAGAAACTCTAGTTTTTTAGAGAAAAAGTTCGGTTTAAGAAAATGTACTTAATTGAGAAAAGGTACCATTTTGGAAGAAGTAAAAAAATTTTTTTAAAAAAATTTTCTTTTTGAAAGAAAATTGAAGAAAAAGTACTTTTTTAAGTAAATGTAAATTTTAGAGAAAATGTATTTTTTAAACAAAAGTTTTTTTCTACGAAAATGTGTTCCTTTTAAGTTTTAGAAAAAAGTGCTTATTTAACATATGAAAGGGTACTTTCCTGAGAAAAAGTTATCTTTTTAAGAAAGAATACTTATTTCGGAAAGGGTAATTTTCTAGGTAAAGTTTTTTTTTAAGGAAAAGATATATTTTTAAGTAAAAGTTCTTGAAGAAGAGGTAATTTTTTCCGAAATTATCCCTTTTCAAAGTGGTACTTCTTAAGAAAACTTACACTTTAAGAATATGCAAAATTTTAAGTAAATTTACTTTTTTGGGAAATACTTAATTTTGATAAAATTTAATTTCTTGAATAAATGTACTTTTTTAAGTAAATGTCTCCTTTAAGTATATATACTTTTCTTAACCTTCATCTCACCCTTGTGTGGAAAACCACACAATATGAAAATATTTTGTACACAGAAAAAATAATAATTAAGCGATGTTCATGAAATTTCTTGACTTTTGCTGTCGCATCAATTTTATATAGAAAACGTATTAATTGATTCAAAAATATTTTTTTGCAATGAGATAGTGACGTTGCTTACCCTGGTGTGTGTTTTTCCACACATATGTGATTTATATATATTTTGTACCAGGAACATAATTTTTTGCCATCAAATAAATGTCCATTCCTATTGATGTTATGACAAACTGGGTACCTATTATACAATATAAACAATTGATAATGTTATTCTGAAGTGATCAAATTAATATGCAAAGGAACAATGCTGTGAAATCTTTACCGAAATCGACTCAAACTTGTTACATGAATATATCGGTGTTCATATTTTGGCTGGACTTTACAGGTCTATGCTTCTAACTAATCTAATGTTTTAGATATAATTGTGATAATTTAGATGAAAGAATGAGATTTATTTAGAACGATGATGTCGAAGAAGACATTCCAATACATGAATAGTGAGTGCTATTTGGTCCGATAACATTATAAGCAGATAACAAAAAGCTTTACGGACTAATTTTCTGCAACTCTTGAAATATTCAACAAATGGTCTGAACTATTATTACTCCAAACCATCTGAATATGTTACAGTTGACGAACAATTGCTAAGTTTTCATATGAGATGCAAATTTAACAACATATGCCTTCTAAGCCGATATGGAATAAATTTTGGGTTTTAGTTTGCTCTAAAACTTATTACGTTTAGAAAATGCAACCATATTTGCGTAAACCAGTTGGAGGTTTAGCTGAAAAAAATTAAGGTGAACGTGTAGTTTTGAATTAGGTTCGAAGAGGGAAGAGTCATAACATAACAGTGGGCAAGTTTTTCTGATCTTGCGAATTTTCCCAAAAATTGTTATCCAAATTGGCAAACAAACAAACAAACAAACAATGCGAAGAGTTTTCCTGCGTGAGCTTAGAATACCAATTTACAAAATGAATCAGTGGGGGAGCCCAGTTGCTCAATAGCACATTTCACATCTTCAATGTTTCGTCAACCTTCTGAATCTGGAGAGCGCTCATCAGTATCATTCGACATTACCCCAAAAAGATCATAATGTGTTTCTCTGAATATCGAAGAAAAAGCTAGATGTTACATATGTTATTACGAGAAGTCGGAAACTAAGAACAATGTATATAAAACGATGTGCTGTTTCTACCAAGAAGGCATATGTAAGCATACTAATAACCCTAATGTTTATTTAAATGTATTGAAGAGAAACTAATTTGATGTAATAGATACCAAAATATAAAAATCTATAATATTAATGGGCTAGACAATTTCTTGTGATCGATGTTTTGTTCTACCGTTTTATCCCGATTTTTACCAAACGTATATTATTTGAAAGGTATTTCTTTTTAGACGCTTTGCAGATTTTCAGATTTTAAAATTTTTCCCTTTATTTTGAGTAAATTGCATTTAAAGTTGCTACTAACACATACATAAAATTATACAATGCTATGCGTGTGTTTATTAAATTTGTTAATGCGTTTGTAATAAAAATGAGTTTGTTTTTGTGTTGAATTGTGAATTGGCTATAATCGATAGGCATAACTTTAGGGTCTTTATTTAATAAAAATAAATAAAATTTCCTAGAATTTGCACTCGAATTTCGAGGGCTGGAATCTGCTAGTATATGTTATTGATGGTAAATCATGATTTTAAATAAAAAAAGAAATGTTGCTATTGCAAAATATGTGGACACCCCGTATGTGTGGAAAACGACACATAAGGGTAAACAACGTAAGTTTTTTTGAGGGTGAGATGAAGGTTAAAAATAGGTACTTTGTTAACAAAAGCTACTTTCTTAAAAAGAGTATTTCTTAAGGATGGGTACTTTTTAAGAAAGATATGTTTTTAAGACAAAGTACTTTTTGAACAAACGGTACTTTTTTAAGAGAAAATACTTTTTTAAGAAAATGTTTTTATAAAAACTAATACTCTTATAAGAAAATGTAATTTTTAGACTAGAGTTATTTTGTTGGGGTCATAAATTTTTTTTAAGAAAATGTACCCTTCTAAGAAAATGTACTTTTTTAAAAAAGTACTGTGTTCAGAAAATATACGTTTCAGGAATATGTATTGTTTAAAATAAGGCTCGTATTTAAGCAATGGTACATTTTAAAAAAGGAACTGTTTCGGGGAGGGCTAAGAAAAGTTAACATATTGTAACATTTTAAAAAAAGTTAGTTTTTTTTTTAAATTTTTTTTAAGAAAATGTAATTTATTGAGTAAATGTAATTTATTGAGTAAAGGTACTTTTTTGAAAGAAGACGCAAAAGTATATTTTTTTTCAAATAAGGTCCTCTTCCGAAGAAGATCCCCTTTTTCAAGAAAATATTTTTTGTTATTAAGAGGGAATTTTTTCAGAAAGGGCACTTTTTTAGTAAAAGGTACTCTTTAAGAAAATTTAATATTTTAAGAAGAGTTGGTTTTTTAAGAAAAATTTAATTTTAAGAAAATATACTTTATCGAGTAAAGATATTTTTAGAAGAAATAAATCCATGTTTCTTTTGATAAAATGCAAAGTTTTAAGAAGACGTACTATTTTTAAGAAAATTTTGTTGTTTAAGAAAACGTGCTTTTTAAGAAAATGTAGTTTTTAATGAAAGATGCTTTTTCTAATAAAAGGTAACATTTTTAAGAACTTTTTTTTTTAGAAAATTAATTTTTTTAAAAATTACTTTCTTAAGAAATGTACTTTTGTAAGAAAGGCCTTTTTTAAGAAAAGGTAAGAGGTAATTTTTAAACAAAAGGTAAGAAACGACAATTTTTTAGAATATATACTTTTCATAATAGGAACTTTTTTAAAAAAAATTATTTTTTAAGAGAAAGGTACTTATAGATATAAAGTTGTTTTTTGGAAAAGGAATTTTTGTATAATTTTAATATATTGTTTCAATAATTATTTTAACTAGCAGATTCCAGCACTCGAAATTCAAGTGCAAATTCTAGGAAATTTTAATTTTATGTTTCACAATTCAACTCATTTTAAATGAAGAATACAAACTCAACTCATTAACACAAACACATTAACAAATTTAATAAACACACACATAGCATTGTATAATTTTATGTATGTGTTGGTACCAACTTTAAATGATCATGACTCCAAAAAAATATTCCAGACGATGAAAATCTGTAAATCTGGGTAACAGCTAAAAAGAAATACCTTTCAAATAATAAATTTTCTGTCAAAATCGGTGTCAAACTGTGAAACTTACATCGGTTACAAAAAATCGCCTAGCATATTAATATTATAGATACTTAAGCGTATGAGTGATAATTGTATTAAAATTAATATTGACCATACGTCTTTGCAGAGTACATGAATCAGTTATAAGCGTAACTACATAAGTTTATATTAAGATAATACTTAGAAGTTGCAAAAAAGTATTTATATCTCATTAAAAGTTTTCATAAGGATTTAATCAACACGCATCGCTGTCAAGTTCCACTTATGATAGATTTTATCTATAAAATATTACATCCCTTTACGCATATTTGTTGCTGCCCAATTCAATTCGTGCTGTTTTGTTTTCCACAGTCTTCTTTAATATAAACCCTTTTTCATGGAAATAATGCTTGAACGTATTTATCTTTTATATATATATTTTGTTATATTTTATTTTTACTTTTATGTTTCAGCGGGTATACAAGCTTCACTGAATTAATGACTTCAATTATACCCGCTAAAATATGTAAATTTCGCGACCCATTAAAAGAGGATAATCTACTTGCGAACAAGTCTATTGATGCATTTAGGTAGAAACAATTTTCAATTCTGCCCTTTAAATATGTTTGTCTGTAAAAATGGCTTAAATATAATGAGCAACTTATTTGTGGGGTTTTGAATGTAATGCTAAAAACGAATACTTTAGAAACAAAATAAAGTACTAATTTAGAGAAAAATTTCCATTGATAAATTTGCTGATTTACGTAAAGAAACAAAAACTTATAAAAATACTTATCAAAAGAAAACATTGAGCGCTTATAAAATTAGGGGAATTGTTTCCATATATAAATTTAAAAAATGTAGAAATGTATTAAGTAAATAAAATCATGTACAGAAAATTTTAATGAGAGTCCTTATAAAACTCAAGTTTGTATATTATAGCAAAAACTCCCTGTCCATTTAAAATCAATATTCTTACTTTTTTTTGAAATTTGGCACACGTATTCTATGTACTTTCGAAAGTATTCATCACGTGCTTCAGGAAAGAAATATTTTTTTAAAGTAATTTCCATATGCTCTTCATTAATAAAAATTTTATCTCCGAGATAGCAGAATATCTAAAATGTAAAACAAGTAAGAAAATTCTAGTCGGCCTAAACCGACTATATGATACCCTATACTATGCGTTTAGAGACCCTATCTCTCAGACCCAACTAACTCGATATAGAAAATAAGCATAAACCAAATTTGAGTGCGATTTTTCTTAATTTTTTTGGATGCAAAAACGGACCGATCCTGACCATGTTTGGTAAGGTCTCTTGTATTTTGTAAAAATACATACAAACAAAATTTGAGAAGAACCAGTGCAATATTTCTGTTTTTTGATAGATTTAAGTGAAAATTGGGAAGCAGCTTTATATGGCGGCTATGACAAAAAATGGCCATATGGGGTTTAGTTTTTGACAGATGATAAATAGATGTAATATGCACACACAAAAGCCTAATTTGACCGAGATCTATATGATAATTTGTATCTTATGGCAATTTAAGTCGATTTCATAGGGGTAATTTGTATGGAGGCTAGGTCTGAACATGGACCGATTCTCACCAATTTCAATGCCACACAAATTTGGTTTATGCTTATTTTCTATATCGAATTAGTTGGGCCGAAAGATATGGTCTCTGAACCATGGTATATGGTATCACATGGTCAGTCTAGACCAACTACAATTTTTTTACTAGTGTCTTTTTTTTTTTTTTTTTGCGTGGAGCCTTATATGTCACTAAACTAATGTTTACTTAATTTGGAATAAGCGTGTTTTGAATATATACTCACGAAATATTTGTTATTTAATCTTTAAAATTTTTTTATATTAAAATTAGTTTATTTTGTGAAATTCTTAATTCTTAGTTCTCTCGTTTCTACTTCTTGACGTTTAAACAGAGACATTCAGATTATATTTTATGTAAATGTAGTTTAATTTGATAAAGGATTTGTGCATATCATCTTTGATTTTTATTTATATAAAAGTAAGCTACAATTTCACTAAGCAAGAGCTTAAAATATTTTAAGTCATATAGATGCAAATGCAAAAATTATAAAACTAATCATTGGAATAAAAAATAAGTATCGAATCTTACTTTAGTCATGTCACAGTATTTGTTAACCTCGGCACAAATTTCCGGAATAGATGGAAATTGATAAAATTTTATCAATAAAATTTTAAATTTTTATGTTCGGAATTGCCTCTTAGAACATCAATACAAATTTTGCTAATAATACCAGAACATGGAGGAATTTTCTTAAACATAATCCTTGAAATTTTTGGACTATAATATGCTCGCTGGGAGATTTCAATTCGCATTTTGTTAAATAAGTGTAATTAATTTTGAACTTATTGTAATATGGATATCAGATTTTTGATCCGCTACAAATTTTGGCCTGGCGAAAGATCTAAATAGATTTTCTATTGCATGAAGGACGTAAATTGTTGTTTGTTATGCAACTAAAAACGAGTGGATCAAAAAAAAAGAATTTTAACAAAAATTTTGCGAATTGTGCTTTCATAACTGCTACTTTTCGAAATAACAAAATAAGAAAGGATTTTTAAGCAACCCCTTCTAGGTTCATATATGACATAATTAGGAAATAGTTAGTGATTATTTTCTTAACCTGTTTAGAGTATAAAGGAGTCTTTACGTGTTATTCCATTTTTCTTCCTAGCATCCAAAAAATAAATTTATAACAACATATTTATTTTTATTTAAGAATTATTTAAAAAAACTTCTAGTCCTACATTTCGGGGTGGGTCTATATATTTCCCACTTAATTTTTATGAATAGTTTTATGCAAAAGCTGCTTTATTAAAAACAAAGATACAAAGAACTTTATTTTGTGATACAATTATAATTTAAACAGATAATATTGCGATAATAATAACATAAAAGAACTATAAGAAATTTTTTTTCTTTTTAGAAATTTACACAAACATTTCGATTATATCCTTTCTTACAAACAATTTTTTTATAAAATCTCAATCCATATCAAATCTGGTATTTTTCGCTCATTCAAAAATGAAGTTTTACTTCCTTTTAACTTGCATTTTATGTCACTAGAATAAAATATAAAAACAAAATTATGTTTTTGGTCGTTTTATTTTTAATAACACCGATTTTGAATTGATATATGTAATACCCTACCTCACGAGAGTTTTCTTGGTTACTCTCTTGATAGATTATTAAATGAAAGTAATACTATACTTATTATTTTAATATAAAAAAGTATAAAAAGTTAACCTTAAATACTCTTTTCTTGTATAAGTAGTATAAAAAAAGAAAGAAAAACAATATTGCTTTAAAAACGGTTTGTTTAGGTGCATATATATTAAAAAACTAACCCATATAAACGAAGTTTTAGTTATACTCCCTTTGTTTGTAAATTAGTTGATTGACTCTAAACAAAAAATGGTCAAACTTTCGGAAAATCTGAAATTGTTAAATTAGTTGTTTTAAGGAAAATTTGTTAGGTCATTGCCACAAGTTCGCCTGCAAAGTTCCTCCTCGATTTGGATCAAGGGAAAAGGGTTAAAAATCGATGCAAAGTTTTTCCGACAGACAAACAGACACTGCTAGTTAAAAGAAAAGGTGAAAGATTATATAATTAATAAAATAGAATATTTCGGAGTACTTGCTTCAATGCGCATTTTCCACAAATGAATTTTGCTTATAAAAGCTCTTGCTAAATCAAAAGCAATCAAAAAATATATCCGCTCGCCTTGCAATTTAAATTAAGGTTGTTCAGGAATTCAAAAGAATCGCGTATATAAGCACAATAAAAAGAAAAAGTGATTATGCTTAAAATTCAATCTTGGTCTTCAGCTCCTGTATGAAATAATAATCCTGTTTACTCAGCACTTATAAGGGAAAAACAAATTTGGGAACAACATTTTTCCTCAATATAATTTCTTTTAGCTTTATACACCTTCGCTACCAATATTCAATAGCTTCAATTCCCTAACAGGCTCAAACTTTTCACTGTGTATATCTTTTACTACCGAGCCATTTTTAGCTTGGAATTTGAAAATAGTGTAAGGGAGCCAACTCTGGTGAATAAGGTGTGTGATGAAGCAATTCGAAGTTTAATGGATTTTGTTCAAATGTGGCATTTTTCACCACTTAAACGCTGTAATAAGCTGGCGTAATACTCTCCTTGGATTGCTTCTCCTCCTTGAATTTAGTTAAAAGGAATATTCCACGCGCATCCCCAAGAAACAGACGCCATAACCTTGCCTGTAAGCGGAACTGTTTTCGCCTCCTTGGATACGATTCTACCATTTCAGTCAACTTTTTTGACTGTTTCTTTGTGTCTGCTATAAAGTATTGGATCTGTGCCGCATCCATGGTTACGAATGGATGCAAAAACTCAGAGTTATTGTCGTGAAACATCGCCAGCGACACTTATGAGACGTCTTACGATGCGGTTTTTGTTCTATTGTGAGCAAACGCGGCACTCATCTTGCAAACAGTTATCTTATCTACAACTTTTCGGTAAATATGCGACGTGTATCATTTTTTGAAAAGCCTATCATATCAGTTTACCAAAGCGCCTTCAGCTGACGATCACGAAATATCATTTTGTGGGTTAACTTAACCGTTTCTGGCGTGGCCAACTTAATTGGTCGACCAATGAAACCCGTTCATCTTGGCAGCTCACACGGCCTCGCGTAAGCCCTGCCACCTAATAATTTATAATCTTAAATGAAGGAGCGGACTTGGCGACTTTCATCATATATTTTTATTCCCTATATGACTATGTGGTCCGGGTAAAATGACTTTGTGCTGATGTGTGTAACTACCAAAAATATTTGACCTAGACCAACTTTATTATATCGCTTGACACTAAAACCATGTTCTGAGTCGTGTGTCCATCTGTCTGTCCATCTGTGTATCCATGTAATCAAATGATCCATCTATGATATCAAACTATAGTCCGCAAATATGAATATTTTTTAATTAAATATGGTACATAAATTCTATTTACCATGGGACGAACTATGCCAAATTAGTGAAAATCGGTGCATGTTCAGACCTAGTCCCCATAAAAATGTCCCCTATGAGATGTCCCGTAATATTCAAATTATCATATAAATCTCGGTCAAATTGGGTTTATATATGTTTATTACTTCTATTTATTAGTAGTCTGAAAATAACAGCTATAGAACAATCCTTAGTCATAGCCGCCACATGAAGCTGATTCCCGATCTTCCCTAAAATCTACTAAAAAAACAAAAAAATATTGCACAAAATTTTCTTAAATTTGGTTTGGATATGTTTTTGCAAAAAATATGTGACTTAGGCAAATATCGTCAGAATCGGTACATTTTATAATATAGTCCCCACATAAATGAAGCGATATGAACTTTTTCAATTTTGCAGGCAATATATTAATAAAAATGCCACTCAGATATAGTTTATGCTTATTTCCGATTCCAAATTATTTGGAGCAAAGACAAGTTCCTAAATGACTATAATTTTCTTAATTGCTCAGGATTACCTCTTTCCACCAAAGTATTTTTTCATACTACTGCCGCCATCTATACGTCTATTTGGGTTAGTCTTGTATATTTGGACATAAATCTTCGAGTTCTCTTAGCACTAGTCTTTAAAAAATTTACAACATCTACTGTGGATTGTAGAACTTATTTCACTTCATCAAGTAACGATTTTACAGCCAATGCTTGGCGATGAATTATGCAATGAGACCCGATAATATCTTTGCACTTATGTTTTGGTAATTCCAACAGATGTCTGTGAAGTTGGCATCTCAAATTTTGGCATCTCACTAAAAACAAGCAAATTTACTTGCATCCAGCATAGTTCTATAGTTCCTGCAATAGTTCTTCAATAGTTATATTGATTTGACCTTAAAACCGCGATTTAAAGAATTAAGGGTATGAGATGCCAACTTCGCAAAAAAAAATCTCAGCATCTCATCAGATTTTGAATATATACCCTTAGAAAAGTTGCACCCAGCATAGTTCTACAGTCTCCGATGGTTTTAACAATAGTTCTGCCGATTCTGCCTTAAAATCGCGATTTGAAGGTATGTGATGCTAACTTCGCAAAAAAATCTCAGCATCTCATCAGATTTTGAATATATGACCTTAGAGAAGTTGCATCCAGCATAGTTCTATAGTCTCCGATGGTTTTAACAATAGTTCTGCTGATTCTGCCTTAAAATCGCGATTTGAAGCATCAGCATCTCATCAGATTTTGAATATATGACCTTAGAGATGTTGCATACAAACAGGTACCCGGGCCGTTTTTACCCCCCTTAATATCTGACTTCCAAAAGCTTTCCCCTTTAGTTAAAGTCATGCAGAGTCAGACAATGGACTACTGCCTAGGACAGCGCAATGTTAAAATAGTCAGTTTGCTTCATTGAAAGTAATCCAAGTATCAACCACTACTAGTTGCGTAATAGTCAGATATACATAAGTGCATTAAAAGTTAGTTGAGTTGCCGGCAGGGTAGCAACTGCCAAAGTTCTATAGAAGATCAAAAGGAATATGGATCACACATATTGATCGATACTTCCGTTATGACGGACCTCCGTTACATCGTTCGGAATGAGAGCCTTCGCCACACCCTCGATTCGATTGCGCAAACCGTAGAAATCGGGGATAAAGTCTATCGACTGGCTGGTCTCGCAAACTTTATTACATATCACTATGTGGCTTACGTAAAATCGGGTACGTTTTGGCACGAGTTTGACGATCTAGCTAGATCTAGAGGAACGGTTAGGTCGAGTAAAGAAGTTTCGCCTCATTTGGTGGTGTACACGTACGCAGTTAATAAGGATTAATCCGATTTTGCCATAACACAATATCATACATAATACAAAATATCAAAAAAATACATATAACAAAAATTAAAAAAAAAAAATACATAAAACAAAAAATCAAAAAAAAAAAAAATACATTCAACAAAAAATCAAAAAAAAAAAAAAACATAAAACAAAAAATAAAAAAAAAAAAAAACAAAAATGAAAAAAAATCCATAAAATTAAAAATCAAAAAAAAAAAATAAAACAAAAATATATTAAGATATATTATATATATATATATAATATATATTCAATATCTGATGAGATGCTGAGATTTTTTTTGCGAAGTTAGCATCACATACCTTCAAATCGCGACTTTAAGGCAGAATCGGCAGAACAATTGTTAAAACCATCTGAGACTATAGAACTATGCTGGATGCAGCTTCTCTAAGGTCATATATTCAAAATCTGATGAGATGCTGAGATTTTTTTGCGAAGTTAGCATCACATAGCTTCAAATCGCGATTTTAAGGCAGAATCAGCAGAACTATTGTTAAAACCATCTGAGACTATAGAACTCTGCTGGATGCAACTTCTCTAAGGTCATATATTCAAAATCTGATGAGATGCTGAGATTTTTTTGCGAAGTTAGCATCACATACCTTCAAATCGCGATTTTAAGGCAGAATCGGCAGAACTATTGTTAAAACCATCGGAGACTGTAGAACTATGCTGGGTGCAACTTTTCTAAGGGTATATATTCAAAATCTAATGAGATGCTGAGATTTTTTTTGCGAAGTTGGCATCTCATACCCTTAAATCTTTAAATCGCGATTTTAAGGTCAAATCAATAGAACTATTGAAGAACTATTGCAGGAACTATAGAACTATGCTGGATGCAAGTAAATTTGCATGTTTTTAGTGAGATGCTAAAATTTGAGATGCCAACTTCACAGACACTTCCAACAGGCCATAACATGAACTCAACATTGATGATGCTCCATCGGTGCAAGTTCCTAAAATTTTTTCCCAGGGAATATTGTTTTTTTTTTAAATTAGAATGCGTTTCAAATTCGCCTTCTTATTTGAAGTTTTTCGTGAGTGATTTAATAAATAAAAGTTACTCGCATATTTTGCTGTCTGTAATATATCTTCAATAAAATGAAAGTTGGCTGGCATATGACACATCGAAGTGGAAAGTCTACTATATTAAAGCCCAATTATTTACTGCCATATTATCAATTTTTACTGTTTCGATTGACAGCTGTATTCTCGACAATATTTCCTTCCTAAATTTATATAAAATTAGGTTTTTAACTGCAAAAATACATGTTTTAACCGAATTCTCTGCAATCGTGTTCATTCTATTATTTTTTCTTCACTTACTATGGAAATTTAATAAGAAGCTCCAATTGCGCGATCCAATCCTGAATAAAAACTACCCGAAGAATCCTGTTTCATATTATTAATTAATTAGTTTTTTTTTTCAAAGTATTTAAAATTTGTGTATCTTGTTGTTGGGTGATTGGTGGTAAGAATCTTTCCAATTTTGATGGTTTCATTGATTCACTTAAAATAAATTGACGGCAGTTCACGCATTGAAGGAGCTTATCTTAATTTTTGATAATAAAATTATCCCAAATTTCTTCAATTTACTTTTGATTTCTCGCAAATAATAATCAAAAGCAATTACAATCAAAACAGAATCAGCTGGAAGAATAGTAATGATAATGAAAATAGTCATTGTTGAGTTATGGTGGACAATTAACACCATTAGCATCTGATTATTTGATGTTGTGATGTATTAGTGAACATATATATTAAAAATGTTAAAGAAACAACATTTATAAAACATATATTAAACACATATTATTACACTCCAATTATAATACTACATTTTTATAGTAAGCTCTCCATTTCAAAACTATTGCCCTACACCATGAGATTCAAGAAAAGTTTTTAGGTGCAACAAGTTTTAGTTTAACAACTAGCTTATGGTTTTCAGTACAAATAAAATTCAGTTGTTATCGAAGAAATTTTTATTTTAATTTTTTCAACAGTTTATTGAAACAAATAACTCTACTTAACTAATTAAATTAAATGTCGAATAATTTTTAACTTTACTTAAAAAATTTATGTTATTCTTTTATTTCAACTCAAAATATGTATATACGTATATGAACTTGAATAATTAGGTATGCAACATATATAAAAACATTGTCGTATTTTGCTTTTGTTACTGATTCGTAGTTTTGCCAGTAAATAAAAATTATGTTTTTATACCCTATACCACTATGTGGTTTGGCTATAATGACTTTGTGCTGCTGATTGTAACAACCAAAAATATTTGACCTGCACCCATCTTTAATTATACCGATCGAATCAGAATCACTATCTGATTCGATTTAACGATGTCCGTCCGTCCGTCCGTCTGTATGTCCATGTAAAGCTTGTAATCAAACTGCAGGTGAATATATTTTGATGAAATTTGGTATTTGATCTTCTGTCGGCCATGGGATGAACGCTATTGAAAGTGGTGAGAATCGGTGCATGTTCAGACCTAGCCCACATACAAATGACCCCTATGAAATCGATATAAATTGCCATAAGTTCCATATTATCATATAGATCTCAGTTAAATTGGGGTTGTATGTGTTTATTACATCCATTAAACAGTAGTTCAAAAATACTCCCTACAGGAAAATTCTTAGTCATAGGCCCCATAAAGAGCTGCTTCCCGATTTTCACTTAAATGTTTCAAAAAACAAAAATATTGCACAGATTTTTCTCAAATTTGGTTTGTATATATTTGTTCAAAGTATAAGTCACTTTACCAAATATGGTCAGGATCGGTCCATTTTTCGACCTAGTACCCATTTAAATATAGTATCCGATATGAACTTTTTCATATCTGCAGCGAAAAAAATTAATAAAAATGCCACTCAAATTTGGTTTATGCATATTTGCTATATCCAATTTGTTGGACTGAAGAGATAGGGTCTCTTAACCATGGTATAGGGTATCGTATAGTCGGGCTAGACCGACTATAATTTTCTTACTTGTTAAAATTTGTTTGCGTTTTTTTAGTTGATTTTTGTTTTATATAAAATAAAAAACAACTAAAAAATCCATGGATTCAACAAAAAGAATAATATTTAATACTAATTTTCAGTTAATTTTAACTACAAATAATTTTCAGCGCTTATAAATATAACAAGAAATCCAGATATGAAAAACTTCATACCGGGTTGTACTTTTATATGGGAACTTGGTCTAAAATTGATCCATTGCGACCATATTTCGTAAAGCGAGAAAATTTTGTGCAGTATTTGGATTTTTTTTTTAATAGAATTATGTGAAGATGACAAGCAACTTTATATGGGGACTACGACTAGAAATTGTCACATGTGGTCTATATGGTCTACATGGAATAAACACAGATTTGACTGATATATATGTATGATCAGCTGAAGTCGATCTAAACTGGAGCTGCGTCTCAAAAGGCACCGATTTGCTAAAACTTCAGTAATGTTCGTGCAATTGCCGATAAACGCTGATGTGCCACAATTTTATACCCTATACCACTATGTGGTTTGGGTATAATGACTTTGTGCTGCTGTTTATAACTACCAAAAATATTTGACCTAGCTCCATTTTTTATTATAACGATCGAATCAGAACCACTATCTGATTCGATTTAACGATGTCCGTCCGTCCGTCCGTCTGTGTATCCATGTAAACCTTTTAATCAAACTGCAGGTCGCAAATATGAATATATTTCGATAAAATTTGGTATATAAGCTTCTATCGGCCACGGGATGAACGCTGTTGAAATTGGTGAGAATCGGTCCATGTGCAGACCTAGCCCCTATACCTATCAAATCGACATAAAATGCCATAAGATCCAAATTGTCATATAGATCTCAGTCAAATTGGGTTTATATGCGTTTATTACATCCATTAATGAGTAGTCCAAAAATATTACCTATGGGACAACTCTTAGTCATAGGCCCCATATAGAGCTGCTTTCCGATCTTCACTTCAATCTATCAAAAAACAAAAATATTGAACTGATTCTTCTCAAATTTTGTTTGTATATATTTTTGCAAAATACAAGAGACTTTACCAAACATGGCCAGGATCGGTCCATTTTTGGGCCTAGTCCCCATATAGATGCAGCATCCGATATGAGCTTTTTCATATCTGCAGCCAAATAAAAAATAATAAAAATCCCACTCAAATTTGGTTTATGCTTATTTTCTATATCCAGTTAGGTGGGTCTAAGAGACAGGGTCTCTAAATGCATGGTATAGAGTATCGTATAATCGGTCTAGACCAACTTTAATTTTCTCACATGTTTCAAAATATATTTATATCTGCGACTTATAGTTTGATAACACAGTTAGCAGGTAAATGGACGGACATCGCTAAATCGACTCACAAAGTCATTCTGAGTCGATAGGTATAATAAGAGGTGGGTGAAATATTTTGTGTAGTTACAAATATCAACACAAACTCATTTCACCCTGACTACAGAGTGGTAATAGAAACAAAATGGAACTTGTTAGACTGTTCCTTTAGGATTGGACAAAAAAATTTATGTTTCGTAAAGCTTTAGAAACATTGAATAAGACTAAGAGAAAGTCTAATAATGTCAACCACAGCACAGTGGGACGAATCGCCACCGTTCCGCTCAAACTATTCTATACCTAACACGGTTCAACTGTTTGAGAAGGGGTTTTATTAAATGTTCTTCTTGAAATTGCCCATCGGGGTTGTCCTATATTGGAATTTTTGATTTCAGCTCACATTTTTCTGGAATTTGTTTCCAAAATTTGGTTTTTACAAAGTAAAAAAAGAAAGATTTTGTGCGCAAGTGTGACCCTAAAGAGCGCAAGAATGTTTTTTTTTTTTTGCAAAATTTTCAGCTGAGAATCTTCGTTTCGATATATACTAAAAAAAACTGTCTACGTGAAAATGAGGAGAGAAATTTTTTGAGTGACGTTTCGTCCCACTGTATACCGCCTTCTAACCAGGTATACTCATCCAAATTTGAAAAAACTCTTGCTGTCCTATAATGAAATTCATGTTTCTTAAATTATGTGCTTATTTTACCCTTTTCCTAAGAAACAATCAACTAATATTGTCATTAAACAAAACAAGGACCAGAGGACACACAATATCTTCACTGATATACATAAGCAGTTTAACTTCTCGTAATAAGTAGTTCTTTTTAAGAACAAAATAGATAGATACCAACATATTGATTTTATCATTTTGTTTAAGTTTTGAATGACTAAATCCTCAAATCAACTTTGCTTTGAATCCTTACTGTTTCTCCTTTAGCATATTGTCTTTTCTAAAGGGAAAACTATTAAGATGAGCCAGCACATAAATACTTAATGATGTTAGTGTTAAAAAAAAGTTAAGCAAATGTTTTGTTAGTTTTATGGATCCATTTTGTGGACCTTCCAACAAGAACAATGGCTTCCAACATAGAAACAAAGTATAACTATTTTCCAAAAAATTAAGAAAAAGTTTATTGATGTGTGATTATCCTTTGTGAGTATGTGGTAAATGTGTCCTTTTTTGTGTTGGTTCAACTAAAAATAAGGCAAAAAATAAAATGTCAAATATTTACTCGTATATAGTTCTAACAGGTCCCTTTTAAAGAGAATATATTTATTTAAGATCTTATTGTGTTAAATTCAAAGCACTCATGTGTTAGTAATAAATAAATTAAATACATAAGACCAAAATACTCATAGTATTGGGCCAGTTGTTTAGGAAATATTTATTGTAAAGACAAATTTAGATTTTTTTTTTTAAGCCTAAAAGTATGCTAAGAATTAAGCTGTTCAATGTAGCCTTATTATATGCTATATTTTTGTTTATGTTCGTATAGTCACTGTTCGATATTATAATATTTGATAAGCTTTATTTACAAAAAAAAAAAAATAAAAGAAAAAAAATAAAATTTATTTATATATCAACTCAACTTGCTTTTGCGATTTTATTTTCTTAAAAAGAAAAAAAATGTTTTAACTATAAATTTTGCGCCAGAAAAGCGTAAAATAGTACAAAAGTTTTATGTTGTTTTGAAACTTTATATTCGGTTTTTTTGTGCGTTTCTTTCATAAAGTCAAACGTATAGATGCCAGGTTAACCACAAATAAAACACAAGCAATTTGTAAGGTTTAGAGAAAGAAAAAAAGAGTTGGTAGCAGAATATAAAAATAATTCTTACAAAACTACTCGAGTTTTTATTAATGTTTTACTTGTAGTAACTTGGAAGAAAAGTAAAAGAAAGCTAAGCTAACTTGCCATAAGAGGCAAAAAGGAATTTTTAAATAAATTGTTAATATTGACTTTAGCAAAAGAAGGAAAGAGGAAAAATTGCAATTAAAAAAAGTTTTTTTATGTATTATCTAACAAAACCATCCCAACTATAGTGTACTTTGTTCGAGTTGATGATTGCTACTACAAAGAACAAATGAATTAGACTTAAGTTTTTGTATACCGATCAACTCAAAGTTGATTTAAGTGTTACTCCGTATATACATCAATTAAATATTTATTTCAAGGTGAAAGAATAAGAGGGCTGCACGAAAAGTAATTGTTCTTGGCCAGAGACGACATTACTGTAATAAAAATTCTACTATTTTCTAGATAGTTGTCAAAATTCCAGATTGGTTTATAAACTTTATACATTTCAACAAAATCATAAAACAAAGTACAGAACAGAGCTTAATTAGGGGCAGCCCACGTAGTTAACGCATGTTTAGTATGCGCAGGTAGCAGCCCTACCACCAAACTAGGAAGTAAAGGCCGGCGACCTATGCTTCTGAAATCTCCTAAATATTGCTACGGAATCGCCAAACACAAAGCCTCGCATTTTTTGAAACTCTCGCAAGAGGGTAATCAGCGGTACTCTATTCCAACACAAATATTGCCACAAAGTGACCTGGGTTTTCACCGATATGCAAACTATAAGTAACCAGATTGATCACACCGCAATTTCTAGTCGTATCAGGAAATGTTTGCTGAACGTGCTTAGTAAGCGAGGCGCAGACTGCGGTTTCGCACGTGACCACTTCCTCGTCATAGCGAAAATTCGACCGAGCACTGCTGCAGTTCGTTCAGCTTCAGCTAGAACGCGGCTAACTAAGCTCGATGTATACCGTTTAAAAGTCCCAGACGCGAAGAACGCTTCTAAAGATGAGCTTCAAAGATTAAGCGCCGATATGGCTGTGAAACTCAACCCCAGATTTTATGGTCGACCGCGAAGAAAATTTTTACTGATGCAGCTGAGAATATTATCGAACCCTTACCTAAAGGTAAAGAAGGATAGATGAGTGAACAAACATGGCAGCTGATCAGCGAGCGAAAACGATTAAAAGTAAAAATTTCCTCCCAACGTGATCCTGAAGCTGAAAATCGATCAAAAGTATGAAACGTGAGGTGCAAAGAGCAGTGAGACGTGACAAAAGAGCACGAATAAATGAGCTGGCTGAGAAAGCTGAAGAAGGGGCGAGTACGGGTGACTGTGGAACCCTATATAAAATATCAAAGAAGCTCACAAATAAAGAATTTGCTATTGAACGTCCTATCAAAGACCTTAACGGCTACGTATTGAACACAGATACCCATCAGCTAAATAGATGGAAGGAGCACTTCGCTACGGTAGCATCATCGTCAATATCGACATCAGCTCATCCGATTTTTCCGATTGGCATTTGAATGAGATCCAGATACCAATTTAGCAAACCCCCTCCAGGAAAGCAGCAGGAACTGATGGAATCCCTGCAGAACTGTGCAAGGCAGATCCAACACTCGCGGCAAATATTCTTCGACCTGCTATAGTGATAGCCTGCGAGAGCGGATCATTTCCAAAAGAATGGAAGCATGGCATCATCGTCAAACTATCCAAGAAAGGAGACCTAAAAACTGCTATCCTGCCAATAATCGCAAAAATAATAAGAATCAAAGACCATTTTGAAACAAATATTAGCGAACAACAAGCTGGATTTCGAAGCGGTTTTTCTTGTGCCGGCCACATCAATACGCTTATAGTCATCATTGAACAATGTGCTGAATACCGATCACCTCTTTTCATGCTTTTTGTAGACTTTGAGAATGCGTTTGATAGTATCTTACGTGACCGTATTTTGCTAGCCGTACGAAAGAGGGGTATCCCTGATAAAACAATCGATCTTGCAAAAGATAGTTGTGATAATGCCAGCTGCTGCGTCCTGCAGAAGAACAAATTATCTGAGCCTTTCGCCGTACAAAGTGGAGTCAGACAAGGCTACATATATTCTCCTATTATCTTTCTTATAGTGATAGGGGATGTGTTAAACGATGCCTTTTACAGTGACCGGCGCCTCAGAGGAATACAGTGAAAAATCAACAACGTCTATCTGAGCCACTTGGCGTATGCGGATGACATTTGCTTATTATCGCACAAGCTCAACGACCTGCTATGTATGGCTGAGTCGCTTTACAGAAATGCGATACCATGCGGACTAAGGATAAATGCCACAAAAACGAAACTATTAAGCCTCGGTGATGAATTGCTACGTACTGTTAGTACCAACCATCATGACTTTGAAGTCGTCCAAAAATTTTGCTACCTTGGCAGGGTAGTTACAGCAGACGGTGGATTAGAAACAGACGTTAATAGCTGAATCAACAAAGCGAAGGCTGCCTTTGGATGTCTTGTATCAATTTGGCAATCCAACATCATTTCCACCTACACTTAAATTCAAATCTTCAAATCCAATGTCGAAGCAGTCCTGTTGTATGGTTGTAATACGTGGAAAGTTATATCAGCCATAATAAGCCAACTGCAAGTATTTGTCAACCGCTGCCTAAGACGGATTCTGTGTATTTTTTAAACCTCGGTTGAAACGAGCTGAGAAGTATTGCACAAAATCGTGTTAGATGGAAGAGAGCTGTGGAAGACGCCCCATGCTTCCGAAGGAATTAAAGGAAATAATATATATATACAGAGCAGAGCTTAAATACTGCTTCTAAAAAAGGAAGCTAATGATATAATTACAGTTGCAATGACCGAAATTTATTAACCTTCTTTATAAGCAATAGAACACTGGACAGCTGAATTAAAAGTAGACCATTGTCATTTCAAATAAAGACACCTTGTCAGAACCTGTCGAAAACAAATTATTGGTGTGCATGAGAGGGGGGAAATGTTGTCATTTATTTAACTTAAAAAATCTTTTGGTCTACCCGATGGGTCACAATTTCAAGATATCTTTTTTCTTTCATTTGCAACAGGGAAAATTTCATAGTGATTCAGCGTCAAGGAAAGAAACGAAAAATCTATAATGACAAATATTATTTAAAGTTTTTGGCTGATTTAAAAATATTTTGTAGAAAGAAAGTCTTCTTTCACCAATTGAATAACAATTGTATATTTTCTATAGAAAATTTCGCTAATGTGGTTAAAACTTGCTCTCTCACCCATCGCAATCTCCATGTACCTAATTCCTATTTCCACAACTAATCAAGTGGCTATCTTGAAAGTGGTTTGTCGTCGAACTTTGAGTTATTATTAAGATAAAGAACAGGGATTCAGATACCGTCTTATCTGAAATGTTTAAAAAAATTGGTCCAAATTGCACTACATTGCATCGAATTTGAAGCGTACTGTATTGAAAAATAAAAATGAATTAACTCAAAATAAAGTGTGTTTCTATCGGGCGGTTGATGAATGTTGCTAGCAAGAAGCAAGTAAGAAAATTATTTTTGGATGTAATAAACTAACAATCCCAATTTGACCGAGATATACATGATAATTTGGATATTATGACAATTTAAGACAATCCCAAATGGGTAATTTTTATGGGGAGTAGGTCTGAAGATGAACCGATTTTCATCAATTTCAAAAGCGTTCGTCCAACAGCCCATAGAAGCTTATATGCTGAAGTTCATCAAAGCATATTCATATTTGCGACTGTAGTTTGATTAGAATGTTTACATGGACAAATAGACAGACAGAGGGACGGTCGGACATCGATAAATCAACTCAGAAAGTGGTTCTGATCGTTTACCTTTTTTGGATTCAGTAATTACTTTTTCCAATTTAAGGAAAATTAACGATGGGGATGATGAAACAAGAATTTTGAAAGTGCGTTTTTATCACACTTGTTAGCCTGCCATTTCCCACCAATGATGTTAACAATTTATCAATCGAGGGACAGTCAAAGGAAGGTATTTTTTTATCAAAATTTCTCGTTCGAACGTGATTCTCATTCATTTAGATGATATAAATTTTTATTTTACCTTCCAGATCTACAATCTCTTTTAGGTTTTTTATGGAATTGAAATCAGAACATTGTGACAGCCAATCCAAGATATGTACATCGTTTTGGCTTGGAAAGCTGTGAGCTAATGAAGTTATAGCTTGGAATAGTTATTATGTTGGACTATTATTCCAGAAGGGAAGTATTTTTTGCCCAAGTACTTCATAGTGTTTATTTTCATTCAAAATTCGTTCGGTTTTGATAAATGGGCCTACTCCCTCGAATGTACCTATAAATATATGGGATACAATTAATGATTCTATTTAAAGCACACTACAATTGATTCTCCATGTTGATGTTTGACTACTGGTAACCTCGGTGAATATCTGAGATTAGGTTTCCTAGGCATCAGAATTTGTTCCATCTGAGACAAACAAATTAAATTGTCTTTCGGCACTATATAAGATCAGTTAGACAAAGCCCTTCACTCTTGTTAACTCTATTAATGAGTTCTTTCTTTACCGGTCGTATAGAAAGCAGATTTGTGTAAATTAATCTCTGGTGAAATTAGAAATGTCCAAAATTTTATCATTTAACGATCTTGGTGTGCTGTAGGTTTTCTTGTAGGTTTTCTACGATTTTTCTAACTTTCCTTTCTCTGTCACTTATATGATTGTTATTTTTTGCTAATATTTTTCGCTAAATGTAACTAAATATAAAATAAAGTCTGTGTAATGGAAACTAGAATAGAATGCTGTTGATTTTTAATCTCTGGAATAAATGAATAAACAGCTAAAAAGGAGACGAATTGGCTACCATTATTTCGCGACAAATGCATTTAATTATCATATGGGCCAGGGTTGAATTTTTCATGTTTGCAACTATAAGTGGCCACGTTAACACACAAAATTGCCGATATGGAGTAACTAAAGCAGTCAATTATAATCCATAAAGTAGAAATTTGAAAATATAGTTTGCATTTTTGAAAAAAGACACTCGTTATTGCTAAATTGATAGAGACATTTTCTTATAGATGTTGAAAGAGGTTAAGTTTTCCAGAACTACCCTTTAAACTCTGTATGGTTTCCACAAAATAATGCGACTTCTCACATAGCCAGGTTTGTTATGGCAGAAAAGCCCTACTGCAAGGCAGTATTGTAAACGCGAAGCTTGAAAGATGAAATCGTAAAATTTTAATTATTTAAAGCAATAGATTCGAACGATAATTACGGGAGTTTCGGCGGCAATCCTCCAGAGAGTAATGAAAAACTTAGATGTTGCACATGCGTCACCGAGCATGAAGCTCATTTAAATACATTAAAAAAACTGGAGAAATATATATTTATTTTCAAATAAATGCAAAAAAAAAAAATAATTAGCAAGAAGTAAAAATCTTTTCCGCTTAGCAATGTATTTCACCGAAATTAACCACAAAAGCTTAGATGGACTCCAGAGTGAATGAATACAATCGCTGCATGGTCAGACTCTGTGGAGCTTGGTCTGGACATAAGTTGGTCTAAATACTAGACTTGACCATCGTTCTAGAAGTATTTGTTTTTCCCTAAAACTATTCAAGTAGGGTTTCGTAAAGTCGGCCCGACTTGACTATACCTTGGCTTTGGTAATGGGACAATCAGGCTATTTACAGGAGTACTCATTGGAACTTTATAATAGGGCGGATGGCCGGACGCATAGGTGTCCCGAGATCTAATATAGACTAGGAGAAGTCAGTGCAACATTTGCTGCGGGAATGTCTAGGAATGAAGGCGGCACCTCAGATATCTAGTGCAAAGATTCTTCGATAACCTGATCTGCATAGTAGATTTTCCACTAGGTGACCTTGAAGACATCTTGAGGGTATCTGGTTGGTTAAGGAGTGAAGCATATCGGACGAAAGAGCTCTTTTTCGCCTTTCTTTTAATTTTCATACTCCGTATATTGTCTATCTCTTTTCATATCTCTACCTTTCCGGCACTTTCCAAATAGTGTCATAATGGACCATATGGCCGCAAACCTAAACTAACCTTACTGTCTAGTATAATTCTAAGCCATCTAAAGATCTCGTATATGACCAAAAGGTGAAGATTGAAATGAACAACAACTTTTCATTCCATATCCTTGATAGTAGACAGCTGACTCGTAGAAAAAGGATACCTGCTGGCTTTGGCGAAAAAAATGAATTTTTTATTCAGCATAACAACATAGTCTCTCAATGCCAAAATATTATTCCATATCTTATATTGAGGATAGTATTCAAATTATTTCCGATAGTCAAGGAGCTACCTAAGGCCTGAAAATTGACTTCTAGAGTTGAAGTCTAAATGAATTGCCAAATTTTTTGATTTCCCGATTGTCTGTCAAATAGCAGGTCTGGTAGGATATTCATATATCCAGAAGCTCTCCTAGATATACCCATTGCGAAAAACTAAAAAAATCGAATGAATCAGACTTTGAATGCCTCTTGAGCAATAAAGATTGTATACATCAAAATTGACACACAAATGAACTACACAAATTTTTAAACAAAATAACCGATTTCAATAAAAATTACAATTAATTGATAAGAATGTTATTATGTTTATATACTATGTCTTGTGGTTCCTACAAGGTGCAAAGGGCCACAACGAATTCTCTCCAATCGCTCCTTCTCGATGCAAGGTTTTTTACTTCACTCCAGCATAAGCCGCTTTGAGTAATTTCAGCTTCAGGCGTGCGACGGTCGTCCAACTCGTCGTGTGTTTCCATGCGGGTTCCAATCGATATCAGCTTTTGCCTTGTTACCATGTGGTCTGCGGAGCAAGTGATCAATCCAGCGCCATTTACGATTTACGATTTCTCAATGTGGATTGGGTGTTGGTATGTTTGCTCCCGTAATTCGATATTGGGAATCATGTTAAGCCAAACGATTTTTAAGATTCTTCGTAGACAGCGGTTGCTGAATACCTGTATCCTGTTGATATGCAATGTCGTGTTCCAGGATCCGCAAGCGTATAGGAGAATTGAGAATTTAGACAGGAATTAATTATGTTGATCTTAGTTCGTTTCGAGATAGCATAGACTTCCGTACAGGCCGTAAGATACCAAATTACTGGTTAGCCTTTGCGATTCGGAAGGATATATCATCACTTCAGCTGCTACCCAGGTAACAGAATGTGTTAACTTCTTCCAGCTCAACATTCTGTATTCGGAATTGTGTATTATTAAAAGTGTTGCAGCGCATAACCTTACTTTTCTTTATGTTTATTGTTAACTCGGCCTTTGAAGCTTCGTTCTCAAGGGATTTATGTTTAGCTGACACGTGTCGATAACTGTGCGATGAGAGGCTTACTCCAGCATATTCCATATTCCAGGCTCTCCAGATGTTGTTTCCCCATCTTATACCTCTATTTTCTGCGGTATCATTACGCACAATGACGTCAAGTATGATGTTAGATATAAGAAGATATAGCATACATCCTTGTCGAATACCACTTAACACATTGAAACTGTTGCTCAGTGCGTTGTCATGGACAACTCGGCATTTAACATTCTCATACAAGGATTGGATTAGCCTAACAATTTTTTGTGGCACACCTTTGCAGGCAAGTGCGTTAAATATTAGGTGGTGGCACAGAGTGTCGAACGCCTTTTCCAAATCTATAAAAATCATGTAGAGGGGAGATTGCCATTCGGCTGAGTGCTCGATGATTATACGAAGACTGTTAATAATATCGACGCATGATTTATGTGGGCGGAGGCCAGCCTGTTCTTGTCTGAGATCTGGGAGTATAGCATCAGCTACCCTTTTGTTTATAATGTTCACAATTACCTTGTTGACTGCACTAAGGACCGTAATGCCTCGCCAGTTACTGCATTCGGTAAGGTTGCCTTTTTTAGGGATATTGACTATGATAACTTTCTTTGAAAGTTCTCAATGTAAAGTAGACCTAATTGCGCTGTTGTTCGAGAATCAGCTTTTTAACATCTCTGGGGCAATGTTTTTAACTCCATAGGCTTTATTGGTCTTCAAGGCATTGACAGCATTAATTATTTCCGTAATTTCGGGGCACTCTGTGGAAATATCTTGTCTCACTCTGTGAGTGGTGAAGTAGCATAATCTTACGGGATTTATTGTGGGATTGGATAGCATGCTAGAGTAATGATGTCTCCATATTTCCAGTTGCTCACCTTTGGAAGTAGATAATACTCCGTCGCTGTTCTTCAATGGTTTGGGTTTTTTACCTGTAAATTATAATGGGAATGTTATTGCTTATATATTATTTTGTAAAACTAATTGTTCTGTATGAAAGGCTTTTCAGGAATGATAAACACACATCACTTCCGAGCAAAAACAGCGGTATTATTGGCGACTTGCTCCATGTTATTCAGCATTATTTTTGTTAAAGCCCAATACTATTTATTTTTTCTATGAGGCAGTTGGGGGATTCGAATCCCTTGGTATCAAGTTTATTTACAGTAATAATATGAACCCAGATCACGTCGAAAATCGCAAGATTCCTTTGATGTACAAATATGTATTAATCATACTCGTTATCACATAGGAACAGTTTCTTGCCTCACAACTTAAAACAGCCTGTAATACAATCCCATTTCCGGAAAATTAGTTTGTTTTGTATCGGAATCTTACTGCATTCATTTCCCCCAGAAATATTTGAATTTGTTCTTTAAAAGTGACAACATCTCTCTAACTATATTAGGATTAGAATGGCCATTAGTGCAGTTACAAAAAAAAAAAAATAAAAATAGGAAACCACTTGGAATCGCGGAAGTTTTTTGTGAAATCTTAGAATTAGTTAAACTTTTTGTTGTTTAAAATATCTCCCCCTTTCATTCGGATAAAAAAAAATTAAAAATTTATTTTTTTCAAACAAACTACATGCTGTTTTTGCTTTATTCGACAGATTAATAGTAAAAAAAATAATATAAAACAGTTAGTAATGAGTACAGAAGTTACAAAACATGTTCAAAAATTCAAATTTTTTGAGTGCGCATGTAGTCTCTTCATCAGTTTTATAGCACGTTCAGAATTTGGTTAGATCTGGGAATGTCAATTAATGACTCCTCGACCTACCAGTGCGTCTTCAAACACTTGATTGCCTTCTTGTATTTTGTCTTGGTGAGTGAGGTTAACAGTTCATTGAAGGACGCTTCGTTGTAGTGTTGCGACTGGAACCAAGCATTTGCCCGTTCATAGCAGATGAAGTCGCAAGAGTTAATAATAACTCTGAACGACATTTACGATCATATACCAAGACTGGCGGGCCTTGAGTCCCTCAGACCGATATCACATTTTGTGTAACTTTAAATAAATAAATTAAAATTAAATTTTTTTTGGTTTATTTTGGTTAGTAAATATATTTTTAAGAAAAATTACGTTGAATGAGTTACAAGGATTTTCTAAACCGAGTTAGTTAAGCTAACTACCAGACCTCCATAAGGTAATCGGTAAAATAGAAAATGTGTGGCTATGCTTGTCGTGTTCTCAATAAAATATAATTTTAGTGCCATTTTTTTCATGCTGGCCATACGTAAGGTTGTACTAATAAAAGCATAATTTTTAAAAATTTATAAATATACATACGTTTTAAAAAGCCTTGAACTCATACTAAATGAAACTGTACTAGAATTAATTACTGATACTTAAAACCCAATTCAAAAATAAATTTTAATAGTCTTTCTTTCATTCTGTTTTTCTTTCTTTGATCAAAGATTTGAAAGCAAATTTGCTAATTATATTATTTTTCTTTTATTCATTCACTTTTCCATTTAAAAGTCTTTTCATCCTTAAAAACATAAAAATTTCATTGAAAACAAATTTCCTTGTCATGTTGAATTATTCAAAGAATATCCATAAATTGGCAGCTAATGTTAAACACGAGTCTACCAAATAATAACATTCTGCGAAATAAATGAACCTTATAATATGATATAATAAATGTAATGATTGACGAGAATTAAAGGAATATCGAACAAAGCATTTATTATGTATTAACCCTCTAAGCCGCCAATACAAAAAACAACAATACAACAAAAATAAAGTGAGAGGACAGAATATATAAAATGATTTGTCAATATTTTTTAACTTTTAGAATGGCGACAAATAAACAAATTGTGTGAAGCCAAAAAAAAAAAAAAAAAAACAAATTAACCCGAAAAAAAAACTTATTTTAAATAAAAAATTTTTTGAGGTTGAAAAATTTTATGATTTATAGTGTTGTTGGTAATAATATAACATAAAATAAATTTAGAGTAAAAAAAATTTTAATATTACAAATTTTTACCAAGGAAATTTGTTGTATAAAAAGTTTTTTATATTAAGAATTTTATTAATAAAAATTAAAAATATATATATATATATACCAAGTTGTAGATATCGTTAATCCGATTCGAATAGAAAACGATACTCAACAAAAAAAAAAAACCCGGGGAAAAATTTTACATATTCTACCTCTATATACCGATGCAATCTAAAAGTATTTAAGGGCATCAATTTTATATTTGGATGTGCAATTTTTTAGCAGAACTTTTTCATAAACCCTCGGAGTAAAATAATTCTGATAAAATATATTTTTTAATTATATATTGACTTCTATGAGAAACATGGTATCTTCACATTATAGCTTATAACTTTGGATGGAATGGATTTATTTTCCTAATTTTCACAACGATAATTTTACCAAAACCTAGAAAATATTTTTAATAAGAGTTCGGAAATAAATATTATATAAAATATAGTTCATAGAAATAAAACGTACATATTTTATATGAATAAAACTTCAAAAAATTAAGGGCTATCTTAGGACCTCCTATGCCATTAGAGGGTTGAAACATGTGCGAAAGCTGTCAGAGAAAAAACTAGTAAAGAAAACACAGCCACATCACAGCCAAACGCCAATATATTCATAGGCATACTCCTAACTTATAACACTATGTGGTGATTGAGGGTAAAATAAGTTAATGCTGATGTTTGTAACTATCAAAAAAATTTAACCCATATCCAACTTTTGTTATATAGTTCGACTCAGAGTCACTTTCTAAGTTGATTTAGCAATGTTTGTTCTTCCGTCCGTCTGGCTATTTGGGTCCATGTAAACCTTGTAATCCAATTGCAGGTCATATATATAAATACATTTTATTGAAACTTGATATATGAGCTTGTGTAATCCATAGGGAAGAAATTGCTGTAAATCGGTACAAACTCAGACTAGGTCGCCATAAAAATATCCTCTATAAGATTAGTTTATATCGCCCTAAGTTCCAAATGCTCATATACATCTCACGCACATCTCGGTCAAATTTGGTTTCTATGTGTTTGTTACATCCATTAATAAGTACCTCAAAAAGAAACCAGTTAGAGCCATTATTAATCATATATCTCTTCATCCTGAACTTCCCTTAAATATATCAAACAATTAAACTGTTGCACAGATTTTTCTCTAATTTGGCTGCATATGCTTTCGAGTAAAGTAATTGGCTTTACTAGGTATAGTCGCACTTGGTCCATTTCTTGACATCCATTATTAACTTCTTCCAGTCGGCAGGCCACATATTAATAACAACTAGCAGATTCCAACCCTCGAAATTCGAGTGCAAATTCTAGGACATCTTATTTCTTCATTAAATAAAGACCTTAAAGATATGCTAATCAATTACAAAACCCATTTTTATTACAAACACATTAGCAAATTTAATAAACACACACATATGTATCATTGTATAATATTATGTATGTGTTACTAGCAACTTTAAATGCAATTTACTCAAAATAAAGGAAAAAATTTTAAAATCTGTAAATCTACAAAACGGCTAAAAAGATATACCTTTCAAATAATATACGCTTGGTCAAAATCGGGGTAAAACGGTAGAACAAAACATCGGTCACAAAAAATCGCCTAGCCTATTAATATTAAAGATGCTGCTAAAATTTGATTTATGTTTATTTAGTGTATCGAATTATTACCTCAGCAAGAAACTTGCTCTCGAAATTCATCATATAGGGTATCATTTGTCGATTTAAACCGACTATAATTTGCTGACTTATTTTTTTTTTTTTTTTTTTTAAATTCGTGTGCTATTAAAAAAATCAATCAAATTTAAGACGGTTTGTAACAAAACGTAATTCTTATGTACACACTTATACATCACAAATTCAATTCAAGTTAACCTTGAACTTGTAAGTACAGCCTTACTGGCACACATTTTTGAAAAGAAAAATTTAAATTGATTTTTATTATGAGAAATATGTTTGATAGCTTTTGATGAATGTTATCGGTATCACAAGATTAATGTTTATAATGAATAATCTCTTTGATTGTACATATTTAATAATTTAAATAAGAATTGATATATAAGTCGCAGCAACATACAAAAACATTGGATAATAATGCGGTCAAGAGAATTACAGAATTACAGTTTTAATGCAAAAAATAAAATAAAAATACAAAAAAAAAAAACATTAGGGATTATATAGCATTATATATATAACATTTCTTTTATATTATGTAGCATTAAGTTATATAATGCTAAAGCATTATAGATTAAGCATAATCTAAAAAACTTAAAAAGAGGAACAAATCGTTAAGAAAAAAAAAATTTTACGTAAAGAAAGTTGTTTAAGTTTTACTTAATCTTTTTAAATATGGCAAAACTGTCTTTAACCGCTGTGTTAAGACTCGGGTACCGGGGTATCCACCTAGGTATATTTACATAAAAAAAAACGTATTAACAATAAAAATTTTTTAACAAGCTTCTGGATTGTCGTTATTTAACTTAAAAGAAAGCGAATTAAGATTCTACGTTTAATTTTTTGCTCCGTTTATACTCAAAAAAATTTGCTAAAACATTAACCATCGCAACATGCGCACCCGGGTTCCGCGGTACAATTTGTATGGGAAATATGAATCAAAGACTATTAAAAAATTTATGTGAATATGTAAAATGTTATTTATTTACAAATTTTTTTTTTTTATATTGCGAGAGCGGATCAATAAATCAGTGAGTTTTCGAACTTCGCTCATAGTTATATGAAATGCAGCACTGCTTCCATCAAGTAGCACCTGCTAGTAGACTACTGTAAAATTTTGAGCAAGTTCCGTCATTTACTTTGGTAAGAATTGGTACCTCATCCGCCATATTCTCCGGATTTATTCCCCAGTGACTATTTCCTATTTCCAAACTTAAAGAAATGGCTAGGTGGAATGGGCTTTAGCTCCAGCGGTGAAATTCTTGATCAAACCAATGCCTATTTTATGGATCTCGAAAAGTCCTATTTTTTGGAAGGGATACATAAATTGGAGACACTTTGGACTAAGTGTATTGAGCTAAAAGGAGATTATGTTGAAAAATAAATTTTTTTAAAAAGAACTGTGTTTCATTCAAATAGTCACGGACTTATTGATCCGCCCTCGTACATTCTATACATTTAACAACGTCTTCAGAGTGTTCAGCATAAACTGGACGCCCACATTCAGCGCAGCTTTTCCGAGTTTTGCGTCTTCTTTTTTCTATTTGCTTGTTGAACACGTAATAAGATGCCGTAATTTTTTTTTTTTTGTTTCCCCCTGATTTTTTTCACGGGAATCTTTATTTTTGCCAGTGTAAATTATACCCTGCAAAGGATAGGCTGGCTTTGATGGTATATATTGAGTAAACCCTGTACCACATCGATAAGGATAAAGTTGTTCAACAATTGTTAAACTTGCACTCGGTTTATACATTTAGAACAAGTTTGCGTTTAACATTGTCCATAAGTCACGAATTGGAGCTACCTTATCATCTTAAAAAGCGCATTATGTTGTAGATATGTGGATATAAATTTGAATGCCACGTATCTAAAGTATGGTCCGTATTGGAATTATTAGCACCAGTACAAATCAAGATACCCAAAAACCAATAAATTTTCGCAACAGGCTTCCATAGACGCTGAGAATTTGGATGATCAACGTTATAAGCTGCATAGATAGACAGTGCTTTTTTATTTGTGTGTCGGACGATAATATCTACCATAATTTCGTTGAAGATAATTTTAAAAGTTTTACTTACTGATAAATTTTCTGTGCTACGATGTTGTCCACTTCGCTGGCGTAAGATATTGTGTATTGTCTTTTGCAATGTAATTGCCAGTTAGTATAAAAAGTTATCAAAGTATACATTCAATATATTACAAAGACACGTACGAAATTATTTTTTTAATTTAATCATTGATAACAAAAAATTTTACTATCATCTGGCTCCGCATTTTCTATTTCACTGTTGTCTTCACTGTCACTACTATGGAACTCAACATCTTCCTATTGTACCTCATCTTCATAATCAGTATTTTCATATTCCTCATCTGTAGCTGGAATTTAAGAAATAGACTGCGGGACCAACTTCTCGTCTTGACATTCAGATACTTCCTTTATATCTCAATCACTGCCACCATCAGACATTTCTTTCAAATAAGCCCTTATTTCTGCTGAAGTCATCCTAAATGTGACTTTTTATGTAATTTCATTTATTTGAAAATATAAAGCACATACTTTGAAAATTGAGCTCTCGCTTGAACTGCCCAAAAAATTCAATAAACTAAATTCTGTATCATACAATTACTTTAGTTTAGTTTCCAAAGCGTTAGTATTATAATACGGGGAAGTCCCATATACATTTCATGTATGACCAAAAATGTGCAACTGTGATACTTATACAAAGTTGTACAACTGCAATTATACGTTATATAATTCAAAGTTTTTTGAAATATATGCTTTCTTCTTCTTTACCACGCACCATTTAAACAAAATTAAAATTGCATATTAATTACAGTAGTAATTGCAATATGTCTGAAAAATGACGATAAATCTAACAAATTAAAAATCATATTTTAACATAAATATCACTTAATACGCTATTAAGATGTTTAAAATTTTAATTCTATTTCATAAAAATATTGATTATTAATACATTACTAGCAAATTCCAGCTCTCGAAATTCGAGTGCAAATTCTAGGAAATTTTATATTTTTCATTAAACAAATACCCTGAAGGTATGCTAATCAATTAAAGCCAATTCACAAATCAATATAAAAAAGCAAACTCATTTTTATTATAAACACAATAAATAAATTTAATAAACACACACATAGAATTGTATAATTTTATGTATGTGTTAGTAGCAGTTTTAAATGCAATTTACTCAAAATAAAGGAAAAAATTTAAAAATCTGTAAATCTGCAAAACGGCTAAAAAAAAATACCTTTCACATAATGTACGTTTGGTCAAAATCGGAATAAAACGGTAGAACAAAACATCGGTCACAAGAAATCGCCTAGCCTATTAATATTATAGATAGTATATGGGTACCCGGGTATCCCGGGTGCTCAACTATGTGGATAAAGTTGGGTATTAACACAAGGGTTAAATTATGATACAAATCATAAAAACTGGCTGTTCTCTTTGGAAGACCTACGTAGCAGAGTGGCGCCATTTGAGTTTTTTCGTTGCAAAAATCATATCTTTTGAACCGAATAACACAATTGAACAGTTTAAACAGCATGTGATAGATATCTGTTCAGCCTATAAAATGAGTGTTTGGAAAGGGTGCTACGCTTTGTAGGATCCTACTTATGGGTTATCAAAGTTAAAATTTGTAGAAAAATTAATTGTATGGTAACTAAAAAAAATTATTTTTACATTTTTAGATTGTTTTTATTTTTTTTTCTTTAGGGTTTTATGTTTTAAATTATTACCCAACAAATTAAAAAAAAAATACTTCTTTTTTAAATTTATTTTTTCAATTTTCTGTAAAATATTCATCACCATTCGTAAGAGAAGGTATATCTAAAAGACTAATAATTCGTGACTTCACATGCCGCAGGGAAGAAATAAGTGGATCGGAAGATGCTGCCAACATGTTGAAGAGGTCTTAATTTTGCCTTACCCTTGATGCTTTGAATGTGTTCTGCAATCTATATTTTTTATAAAGTTTGTTAAGAGACTCCTGTGCTTCTTCAGAAAGCTCTCCAATTGGCAAAGACTGGTACTCAATTATATTTTTGCCATGCGCCAATATTTTATGGACGGTCGGGGTCAACTTCTTCTGTGGATACATTTCTGCTAAAAGAGATGCAGTTTTCGATGCATATTCTCCATATTTTGTAGAATTGACATTTTCTGTGCAGTTTAACACATTCAAGATCGTTCACAATCTTTTCACGATTTAATTGTCAATTCCAGTGATTCTAGTTACTGCCTCATCATTTTCAAAAAATCTCCTAGAAGTGTTTCCATCATTTGAGTTACCGTATCCGTGCTTGGGACAGTCTACTTTTAGTCCAACTTGTTTATTGATATATTTTCATAGAAGTTTTCCTCCTCTTGTGGAAGGGTATACGCCAGTTTTAGCAAGAACTCCATACACCTTATCCTTGCGTGCAATGGTGACATTCCATATTCGTAATTCTCCTCGTTTGTAGAATCGTTCAAATTACCAAAGTTCTTCTGACTCTTTTTGCAAATCGGGCATGACAATGTTGAGGTTGTTCCTGTCAGTTCGTTTACGACTTTTCCGTCAACCATGGTCAGGTGGAACTCGTAATTGCATTCAATATATTTTCCGTCTCCAATTTGCAGCTTTGTAGGCTTAATCTTGCTTATTTGTTCTTCAATGTCCTTCACCGTGGTCCTTATGAGTTCTGCCGATTCCCTTGCAAACTGAAACATTATTGGTCGGCAATAATGCACTGATGACGGACGTGGATTTTTCCAGTGTAGGGAAACATCAGATTTTAGCCGCAAAAGAACAACAGATGCCATGAACATATTTCCGTCCAATATTGTAGCGTCATCGGATGATATCCTTTGCTTATAAACGCTTTGTCCAGATGATCCATCGCAGCCCCATTTGCTGATCAATGTCAATTTCTCAGGAAGAATTTTCACCTCATTTTCAGGAAGAGTCTCCAACAACCGTTTTGCTGTATGGCCCATGAGATCCCGCAGATTGGCTTTCACAGAGACTTCCGTAAACTCCGTATGCAGTGGTCGTGAATTTATTTTGGCTTGCGTAATATGCTTGTATCCTGGTAAAACGTCAGCCCCGTGTCGCATCAAGGGTGCCCGTAGTATCTCATATTTTTCTTTGGAAAGTTGTAAGTCCATAAACAAGGCCAAGGCTTCTTCGGAACCATACTTTTTCATGTGTGCGTTTGTGGGCGTGGGAATGCTTTCCTTAATCCTTTTTAGTCGCAGTGGCCTTGCATCAGCAACAGATTTTGTAATCTGCGACCTAACTCTTTCACTATCCTTTGTATATTTAATAGACAGCGCGTCCGATAAATGCTTCGTGGTCAAGTCATTGGTGGCATCGGCAAGTTTCCTCTTTCTTGTGAAAATTTAACACCCCTCAATACTTTTTTTTGGCCTTCCTTTTCTCCTCTATTTGATGTGGTGGGTTTATCTACTGCCAATATATACAGGATGGTGTCTTCATTAAGCCAGTCCTCGTATTTGGAGTTGAAGTTCTGAATGGTTCGATTAGATTTCACCCATTTTGCCTTAATATTTGCGTATATCAGATAAAAATTATTTTTTATAATTTCGTTTATCTCAATATTTCCGTATAAGCTATCAAGTTCTTCTAAAGCAGCTTCCGTGAAAAACTTTGGTGTGGTTGACCTTCTAAACAGTTCAAATAATTTTAAATTGTTTAACGCCATGGTTTATGCTAATGCTTATTTTGCAATATATAGGCTTATGCTACCATGCCTAAAAATTTCCCTGTTCCCTGCATACATATGGATTTAGGCTGAATTATGCAATTTTGATATTATGCTCGTGTCTAAATAAGATTTGTGCCTACCTGGAGGGACCATAAGTCATTATGCTTATTTTGCAATATATAGGCTTATGCTACCATGCCTAAAAATTTACCTGTTCCCTGCATACATATGGATTTAGGCTGAATTATGCAATTTTGATTTTATGCTCGTGTCTAAATAAGATTTGTGACTACCTGGAGGGACCATAAGTCAAAGTAATTTTTAAGTGAGGTGCGTACCTGCGAATTTCAATGAGTAGTTTTTTGTGCATCCTGTGTCTGTAACAGAATTTTGGGAGTAGACTTTGGCAGAGGGTCACAGGTAGACAACCGACTTAAAATGCAATTTTCAAACTATTAGATCAAACTACTGTCAGTCAAAACATGTAAGGGATGCACGCCATACAATTTCTGCAACCATGTCTTTTTAACCTTTTTTACCTCTAGAAGACAAACGGGTACGTACTGGCAGATAGCACCTTTTGAATTATGTAAAGAAATAATCAAAGAACATGGTTTGCAAATATGGCAAATATAGAAAAATATGGATTTTTTTTATTTTCCGTCAAAGTTGAAAAATAGTGACAAAACGGATAGTTTTTAAATAGTGATTTCAGGAGAAACACAAAGCAAACAGTTAATTTTTTTTTATCATTATACATTTAATAAATACATCAATCAATACAAACAAAAAATAAGGCGATTCGTTACCTATTTTTCGTGATATTACACCTGAAATCGCAACAAATTGACTAAAAATTGTGTGTTTTTTGAAAACCGAAAGTCGGTCAAATTTGAACGGTTATATCTTCTAAACTAAAAATGTGATATTATTAAGAGTAGCATATTTGAAATCGTTGAAAAGTTTCCTATAACATGGGTTTGTTCAAAACTTCATCGGCGCACATGAAAATTTTGATTTTTGCAACCCCGTAGAGCAAGGGCGTCACTGTGCGTAGGCAGTATAAGTATTGCAACTGTATATCATTTGAAAATATTGACGATACGGAAATTGGAATTAAATTAAATAAAAATATTTAATAAATTTTTTTTAACTATACACAGTGGTTAGGTGAGCGTTTTAGAGACCTCACTGTATTTAACTGGTGTCGGATTGGAATGAATGTTGACATACAGAGTGCGCTATAGTTATTTAAGTCATATTTTTTATGGCGTTTTCTATCAATTTGTTTTAAAATCAATTTTTTTTTAACTATAAATATAAGTATAGTTTTTAGTGTAAAATTGTATTGAATTTTTTATATCTACATGTGTAATTCACAGCCTTATTGGAAAACATAAAGGAAAGTAACATATAGCCTGCTTGCATAATTTTTTTATAAAAACCCTAAATTTTTGTGTGTTTTATTTTACTATTTTGTGGTAACCGTATAGCTCGATTTTTTATTCCTCAAATCTTGAAAAACACAACACACATTGCTTCGCGAAATAGACCAGTGTAATCGAATGATTTATTATATACATAATTTCTGAAAATTACTTTTATCTAAAACCAGTATTCCTAGAAATGTATCAGTTTTTATGTTTGCATGATTTTTGTTATTTTGTCCTGCGTTATGCTGTATGTGTGTATGTTCATTAGAATAAAGCAATTGCTCCCATCATAAGTTCGACTCTGAGAAGGAATTATGCAAATAGATGAAAAATCACATATATCACTTGTACCTAATAACTCTATAGCAAAATCGTGTCTAGGGTATTACAGCTTTCAAAAAGAATAAAAAGCTCTCGTTTATTTTTTAAGCTATCAAAACAATATTACTTGAAAAGTATTTCCATTTATGCTTTAAAATTATTTCCATAAACAAATATTTTCCTTTCCTTACTCAGTTCCACCCATCATATTCATAATATTTATTTTTTGCTTTAAAGAATATTCTTTTATATATTCAAGTTATTGGTGAATTTATATATATTTAAAATCAACTCAAGTGTAGCATTTTAACAAGCTTCTGACAAAACTTTTTTTTTTATATATTATTTTTCTAGTATTTAGATAAATTTTGTTGTGAAATAGTGTTGTGTTTTACTTTGTGCTAGAACAAAAATTTACGTAAAAGCAAAAAAATGTTAAATAGAAGAACATGTTTGTTTATGTGTTATTTACAACAATATTTTAAGTTACTTTAATACTTTGTTTCTTTGTGAAAGAAAACTTTCTTCTTGAGTAAGTAATGGAAAACTGTGAGAAGTTTTTCTTTTTCTTATAGTTATTGAATATTAAACAAAAAAATATTGAGTATAGGTTTAATACTTTGTATATCAAATTTAAAAGGTTTCAATGTTATCCTATACACTGAACTCTAATATATTTACTTTACGTAGATCTATGTTATTCAGTAGGTCATAGTGTAATTTAATTTCCGCTCAAATGTGGAAGTAGAAAATATATGGAGGCTATAACCAACCTTGTATTGGTTGTAGCATGGGACAGCAAATATTGATTATACTTGAAATTTCAATATTATAATCATATTAATAGAGTTTCCAATTTTTAAACTTTATATTATAATACCACTCAAATGTAAAGCTAATTGTTTTTTTTTACCAGTATTTTTTTAATTTCTTATTTAGTTTTTATTTTTGTTTAAACAATGATGGCTTTTTGTACAAATATTTAACCTCTATTAGAAAAAAATCAATGAGAAATACTCTTTAATTGCAGCCAGCGTTAGAGTACCCGCAGACCAAATAAAGGATTATGTTTGCAACTTTTGAAAGTTTAAAAATTATGCGGAATTTAAAAAAAGTTTAAATTTAGTTTTGACAAAAAATCTTTGCACTTTTTGGTTCAGATTCTAACTCTAAAAAGCTAATCGTTATATACCATCAGAGCCCAGCCCTCGAAATTCGGGTGCAAATTCTTGGAATTTAATTTTTCCATTCCAAAATAATTTTGTAAGAGCCTAAAGGATTGCTAATCAATTCTAAAACATGGTAAAATCTACACAAATAATCGTAATAAGGAAAATTGTAAATATTTTCAAATGTAAAAATTTGTAACCTGGACATTTCTCCATGGCTTCAAATTAAGATCTCTTAAAAGAAAAAGTCCTTACATCTAATGTGCTGCAAAAAAAAAAAGAAAAATATGTGAACAAATGTTTTTATTTATAATAATATCCTTTATAAGTTCTTTAATTATATATAAATAACTAGGAACTTCTTTTAAAAATATTACTCTTTTACTGTTATTAATTTTCTTTCCGATTGGCGATTTTTTGTATTTATTTCGGGCTTTACTAATACGACATATTGAGTGCAACAATATGTAAACACTCATTAAGCAAATGCTACAAACACAACAACAATAACAGCTTTGACATACAGGAAGCAAAATTTAGAATAACTACAATAAAAAAAAAATAAAATAAAAAAATCATATATTTTATGATTTCAATTTTCGTTAAAATATTCGATTTTTTCGTTAAAATATAAGATTTTTGGCCAATGCTCATGAAAAAGTAGAAAATTAATTATTCTTATCTCAAGGTGGCATCAGACTTTAACTGAATTTTTAAAATCTTGTCGGAAATTAGCATTTTAATTTGTAGTAGCAAGAAGAATATTCTACACTTTTCCAATTGTATTTCAGAAAATATCAATTTATTTTTCGAAAGTATTAATTGCATTTCAGAAAACTTCAATTGTATTTAAGAAAGTATCAATTGTATTTTATAAAGTAACAATTGTATTTCAGAAAACATCAACTGACATTCTGAAATTATCAATTGTATTTCAGAAAGTATCCATTGTATTTCAGAAAATATAAAATTTATAGAAAATGTTAAATTTGTTTCAGAAAATATCAAATGCATTTCAAAAAATATCAATTTAATTTCTGAAAATATCAATGGAATTTCAGAAGTAAAAAACAATTTACCCTACAATACCAAAAAGTTAATACCATTGTCGCTATTAGTGATTTGGAGCACAGAAAATGATTAACAATAGTTGGCAATTTTTTTATGCACTGGAAAATAAACTATCAAGGGCAGTTTCTTAATGGTAATAAGATGAGGACTACATTTTTTAAGCAGCTTTAATATGAAAATCAGGTCAAGGATCGAGAACAAAATTTTGCCGGCATCGTGACTCTCGATTTTGAAGTCATTATTTTGAAACAACATGTTTATAGTTTACAAGAAATTTTACAAACCCAGTGTAATACTTAAAAAAATATGTTTTTGTATAGCGTTCTGACTATTTTGCTGAAATTCAGCTGATACTTTCTGAAATTCATTTGACATTTTTTGAAATACATTTGATAATTTCTGAAATACATTTGATATTTTCCGAAATACATTTGATACACTCTGAAATACATTTGATACTTTATGAAATACAATTGATATCTTCTGAAATTCATTTGATATTTTCAATTGAATATATTTTCCAAAATACATTTGATGTGTTCTAAAATAGAGTCGATATTTTCTTAAATACATATGATACTTTCTGAAATACATTTATAACTTTCTGAAATACAAGCGATAATTTCTGAGATACAATTGCATTTTCTGAGATTTAATTGATGTTTTCTAAAATACGACTGATTATTTCTGAAAATCAATAGATGTTTTCTGAAACACATTTGCTAGTTTCTGAAAATCAGTTGGTGTTTTCTGAAAAATAAAAAATCAGGGTCCACCACTGCGACTGGATTTTAAGTGTGATAAAAGAAAAAAGAATTTTATGCTTTTTCAAAAACTTAATTTTTATTAATTTTATTAACCTGTTATCCTGCATTAGGATTATAGGAATTAATCCTCTGCAGGTATTATTAGTTTTAATTTGTTTGCAAAACTAGTTTCTTGCTTAATTGCAAATACTTAATAAACACAGGATAATGCATATTTTTCAGAATCGTTCCATATAAGAAGTCCTTCCAACGAATAGGGACTGAAATATTCAATCAATTATAACAAATGAGGCAACGATCACATAATCTTAGAGTACAGAATAAGCCAACATAATTGTGTCGGGAAGAAAAGTCATCTACGATAACTATCATTGATGTTTTTTGTTTTCTCAACCTAACCTTGGCATAATTCGTCTAGAGACAATTTTATTAGAAAAAATTCCTTTAGACAACATACCACTCGGTCAATTCCACAAAGGAACAATTCCTCTTTTATTTGTCAAACGCATTTGAGTTAAAAATCGCCACTATTCTGGAATTATTTCCTAGAGGAAATAGGCCAAGTGCAATTGTCCTAGTGAAATTGTCTCCAATACATTCAGCTGATAACTGTTTGTCTTAAATACACTTTTTCATTATTTCTTTCCTTTTCTGACTGGGTTTTGGTCATGACTTGTTTCATCGTCTAACCAAGTAGTTTTTATTTAATATTTTATTTAATTTTATTTAAAAAAGGTTTTATTTAATATAACTGTAAACTCTCCTCAACCCATTTATATTATTTTTTTCTGGGATAATCACTTTAAAAGCTCTGTAACATTACGAGTACATGAATGCTGCATGAATAACATACAATTTGGTAAATCTATAAAATCAGTTTTTATTTCTTTAAAATATATGTACGATTTTAACTACAAATCCAGACGATAAGTGGAAACACAAATTCGTGAAGCACAATAGGATAACGAATATATTTCTGCAAATCTCTTCAACATATGTGTAAATAGGTAAAAAGAAAAACTCAAAATAAATTGAAATGAAGAAGAGTTCAGCAAAAAAAAAAAAAGAAATATATTAACAAAAATAAATCGAAATGCAATTGAAATTTCAATTCCGTTTTCTAACCCTTAAAGCATGTAAATGAGAGAGGGTTACAGAAGTGTGTCATGTACGAGTAACATATTGAACTAATGGTTCAAGGTCAGAATTATGAATATGTTTTCAAGCTGAGAGTATAATATAGGTTAATAAATTGATAGCGCATATCTCTTGATATAAGACAAACTATATTAAATTAACTAAGCTCCTTCTTCTTTTTTTTTAAGTGCAGATGAAAGTAATTTTTTCACATAAATGTTAATAAAATTTGGGGCTTAGCTGAGCTAAGCATTATCACAAAGTCTGAATTATGTTACCTTTTGTACAAAAACTAATGACAGTGATGTCCATAAAAAATTGTCACCAATCTCGTCACACTGAATACTCTTTTCAGAACTAGTAACTTGTATTTCATACGTTCACCAGTTTTTTTTCTAATCCTTGATCATGATTGCCCAGCGATGAGTTGACGCCGAAAAAAACTAAAGTGTCTGTACAAATCCGAAGAATAAGATTGCTCCAACGCAGCACTCCGCATTACATACTGCAACAAAATTCACCGAATGCGCTGTACAAAACGTATTGCGCGAGGCGATTTATTTTCCTAATATGCGCATTTAGTCCATTATAACAACAATGATGCGTTATCGGAAAACTGGCCTCTCAAATTTTTGATATCAATGTTATATTGGTTTAAAAATGTTTAAATAGTTCTTTCCCTTTGCGACTTTCTATATGAAGAAATATAAATAAACGTTCTGCTCCTCATGCGCATTCACATGAGTAGGGTTGTTTTAAAAAAGCTGTCTTTGCCATGCTGTCGCCTGAAAAGTAGTTGTTACATACCCGCGATAAGGTTCCATATTATTCCATAAAAAAGAGAAATGTGTTTATAAATGTACTAATATATGTCGATTTAATATAAAAAACATGGTAATAATACTGTGATTGAGGGTTTGTTACATACAGATGTAAAGAAAATTTAGAGCATAGGACCCTAGCCGATATGGGGCCTCTAGGCAGTTGCCTATATTACCTTATAAATAATCCGGGCCTGAATATATGCCATACATATTCATTAGACAGGCGGCAAAAAAGTATTTTCTTTAATTGATATATATTTGCTATGTACACGGTCTCCATTTTCAAGCTCGATCCGATTATGCCTTTTGGTGCCAAAATACCCGAAGTGTGTTTATATGGGGAAAATATGACTTTTTTTTCAGATTTTACGAAAATTCCGTTCTACAGTTGAATTTTTTTCGACAAGTTATATAAATCGATTTCAGCATTAAATTGTCTTTTCAAGGAGCCATATAATCGCAAAATCTAATAAAATTTCGCCAAGAAAAAGCAAATTCCCCAGACCACTTTTGTGTCAAAAAACTCTATTTCATCAAATTTGATGGCACTTTTTTCAACTTTGAGAAATTGACTAAAGCCAAAGTATCTATTTTATGTCTCTATACTTATATGCACTCAGATGTGAAATACCGTTTTATTACCACGTTCTTAACCTATGAGCCCGAAAATGGGTAATTTTTTCCATAAAGTTTTGAAACTCATTTTTCAAGTTTTAAAAAATTTTCTTAAACAAAATTCAAAAAACTGGATCTAGCACTTGAAGGTTTTGTTAAATACATTTTAAAGTTTAACTGTGTGTATTTTCAGGTAAATTCCTCCGCTAAACATTTTTTCAATGATTTATTTTTTGTGGATTTCGAGAAAAATAAAATTTTTGTGAAATGTTCAGTAAATGTAATCTTTCTAAATACTTTGTATCAAAAATTTTCTCTTTTAGCCTAGGGTTTCGGAAAGAAGTAATATGACTTCATTAACCCTTTTTGAATTTGGACTACATACATATGTCCACAGCTAATGAAAAACAATTTATTCAAAAAATTCAAATATTTTGTGCTGTTGAATTTTTAGATGTGAGGTTTAAAATAAAATAACCAAATAGGGAAGTCTTTCATACTGAAAACTTGAATAAATCCGAGGACGTTAACCCATTATTTTCCAAGGCCAGCTTTGGATTCTAAAATATTTTTAAATACAAATTACCGAAAACGAGTTTTTCCATTTAACTCCATGATCCTGGGATCAAGATAATCCATTGCGATATATCTTTTGTGATATTATCTGCTTATTACTCGCGAATATAAATTAAAATAACTTTTAACCAATTTTATTATAATATTATTTTAGATTTAGAAACTGTCTACATTTTTCTGAATAAAATAATAGTGCGTTTACATCTAAGCTAAATCTAGTATATACGAGATTTCGAGTACAATCTAGCTCATTTCTATTAGATTTCCCATACAAAACAAAATCTAGCTCGTCACTAGATTTTAGGGCACTACCAAATGATACTACTGTGGCTTTTTAGTATTGTAGTAGAAAATTACAACGCAGTGACTGAAAACTTGACTTTTAAAAATAAAAACAAAAGCAAACAAGTGGAAAATTAAAATATAATATTAATTATTAACATAAAAAATTACGAATCTATAATAAAAAATTATTTAGTAATTGAAAAGTTATAACTTTTTATACTGACATGTGCACATTCCAATCTGCTAAATAATAATTGTGGAAAATGAATTTATTTTTGTTCTTCAAAAAATACATTTAAAAATTTTTAATTGTTTTCGCAAAATTTCTATTTCAGTTTGTGCTTTTTTCATTTTCGATGTATAATATTTATTTATTTATTTATATTAATTACTATACAAAGTAAATTTGTCTTCTAATTTGGGTCCAGGGATAAGCCGGGTGACAAAGACCATTTGGCTGGTTTTTGCAGCGACAGACCAAAGTCTCTGGTGGGAATCGAACCCACGACCCCCGCATGATAGCCGAGCACGCTACCTACTCACCTACCGGGGCGCTTAATATAATATAATAATAAAATCTGTTCCTTTTAGAATTTTCTATATATCCATTTTCCTATTGTTTTAAACATTTTTGGTATTTCTAATTATATGTGTTATTTTAATCAGCTGTTTATTTTTGTGGAAACAAAAGCTCACAAAACGTCAAAAAAGGTAGATGTAAACGGTATAGATTTTGAAATAGATTTCAACTAAAATCTACTAGATTTTCTCAGACGTAAACGCTCTATAAGAACATTGTTGTACTAAACTTGACATTATACAGATATGATATTGTTTTTTGTCTGACCCTACTATCTGGATTAAAAAAATGCTATTCTTCTTCATTATTTGTTAACACTTTATAAAAATCTTTTAATATATCGTTTACTACAAATAAATCCCTGCAGAAATTATAGCTCTTTTTTAAATCTTCATTAGAGTCCCATATCTATCGAGGAAATAATAAACAAGTAGAAAACTATAGTCGGTCTTGATCGACTATACGATACCCTATACCATGGTTTAGAGACCCTATCTCTTCGGTCCAACTAATTGGATATAGAAAATAAGCATAAACCAAATTTGAGTGGCATTGTTATTAATTTTTTGGCTGCAGATATGAAAAAGTTCATATCGGGTGCTATATTCGCTTAAGCAATTATTTATAAAATTGTCTGGATGAATGAATTTTTTAGGAGCACATAAGAGCAAGTTTTCACAATATATAGCATAATTTTATTTCCCAACCAATAATAAGGGTTTCGTCTAGATTACAAGAACCATACATTATTTTTATGTATTTACTTTTTTTTGAATATGCCATAATTGAAAGTTTTGCTTTTGCAAGGACTGGGTTAACGTTGTTCGATTTATTCCACATTTTTAGCATGAAAGACTTTCACATTTTGTTATAACATTTTAAGCAACGCTTCTAAAAATTCCACAGCACTTACCAAATATTTGAATTTTTTAAATAAATTATCTTTTATTAGCTTGGTGAGATATGTGACCCCAAGTTAAAAAGGCTTAATGGGGTCATATTATTGTTTCGGCAACCCTAGGCTGTTTAGATAAAATGTAGCATCTAAAAGTAGAAAATTTTTGCTACAAAGTATTTAGAAAGATTACATTTACTGAACATTTCACAAAAAATTAATTTTTCTCGAAAAACTTGAAAAATGAGTTTTCAAAATTTTATCAAAATTGTATTATTGCGCAATATGTTAAGAACATGGTCATACAACAACACTTCACATCTGAGTGCTTATAAGTACAGAGACCAAGAAAAAACTATGGCTTTAATCAATTTCACAAAGCTGAAATAAGTGTCATCAAATTTCACAACCTAGTGTTTTTTGGCACAAGCTTGGTAAGGGGCATTTGCTATTTCTTGCCGATTTTCCTTTTAGATTTTTAAAAGGACAATATAATACTGAAATTGATTCTTATAACTTGTTGAAAAATTAAAGTGTAGAACGAAATTTTCGTAAAATCGGAAAAAGGTCCTATATGTGACCTTCTCCGAGAATAGGGACCTAGTGTATGAAAATTAAGTTTTGAGAAAAAACCCATTTAAAGTTTATACACCCTTTTAGGAGATTACGTGTATGTTCTACATATAAACACTAGGGTGACCCTTCATTATATGGAGAGAAAAAAAATAGTTCAAACTCTCGGTCTCACCCCCTAGAAACATGCGAATAGCAAAAAACTGAGAAATACAAAGTTTTGGGTCAATCAAGGAACATTTAGTCGTGCCTCAACGCGATTGAAAATTTCAAGTGTGTTTATAAGGGGAAAATATGACTTTTTTCAGATTTTACGAAAACTTCGTTCCAACAAGTTGTTATATAAGTCGGGATCAGTATTAAATTATCCATTCAAAAAACTATAAAACTTCAAAATCGAATAAAAACTCGTTAAGAAATAGCAAATGCCCCAGACCACTTTTGTGCCAAAAAAAAGAACTAGGTCATGAAATTTGATGGCATTTTTTCCAACTTTAAGAAATTGATGAAAGCCATAATTCGCTTCGGTCTCTATATTTGTAAGAACTAAGATGTAAAATATTGTTTTATTATCACGCTGTTAACCTATTGACCATTGAGACCGAAACTGGGAAATTTTTTTGATAAAATTTTGAAAACTTCTTTTTCAAGTTTTAAAACATTTTCTTAAACAAAATTTAAAAAAATGGATCCGGCACTTTAAAGGTTTGTTAAGTACATGCTGCAGATTAACTGTGTGAATTTTTAAGTAAATCCCAGCACCACAATTTTTCTGACAAGGAGTTTATTTTTGCGGATTTCGAGAAAAATAGGATTTTTGTAAAATATTCTGTAAATTGCTCTTTCTAAATACTTTTTATAAAAATCCATAATTTTTCTACTTTTAAATATTATATTTTATCTTAATAGTCTAGGGTTTCGGAAAAAATAAAATGTCCACATTAACCCTTTTGGAATTGGGGTTACATATGACCCCAAACTAATAAAAGACAATTTATTCAAAAAATTCAAATATTTTGTAAGTGCTGTTGAGTTTTGAGATACGACGCTTAAAATATAATTACGAAATGTGTAGAACTTTCGCTCCTAAAATTTGGGATAAATCCGAGAACGTTAAATTATTATTTGGCAAGGCCAGCTTTGGATTTTAAAATTTTTTAAATAAAAATTTCCAAAAACGAGTTTTTCTATTAAACTCGATGAAACCACTTTTAGAATTTAAGAAAAATTATTTTAATTTAAAACAATACTTCATATCTGAGTCCACACAAGTGTAGAGACCAAAAAAAAAAAAAATTATGGCTTTAGTCAATTTCTCAAAGTTGAAAAAAATGCCATCAAATTTCATGACCTAGTTTTTTTGGCACAAAAGTGGTCTGGGGCATTTGCTATTTCTTGGGAAGGTTTTATTCGATTTTAAAGGTTTATAGCTTTTTGAAATAATAATTTTATACTGATCCCGAATTATATAACAGCTTGTCGGAAAAATTATTCTGCAGAACGAAATTGTCGTAAAATCTGAAGAAAATGTCATATTTTCCTCATATAAACACACTTGAAATTTTCAATCGCGTTGGGGCACGACTAAATGTTTTTTGATTGGCCCAAAACTTTGTATTGCTTAGTTTTTTTTTGCTATTCGCATATTTCTAGGGGGTGAGGCCGAAACTTTGAAAACTTTTTTTTATTAAGGGTCACACTAATAAGCACATTTCGGGTAGTTTCGGCACCAGAAGGCACTATCGGATCGAGCTAAAAAAAATTAAGACCGCATTTACGATAGCAGACCTCATATTTTAGATGACGCATATATTAAGAATTAAACAAATCCCATACAAGCTGCGACCAGTCTAATATTCATACATTCTTTATTAGGGCGTTCACCAAAAATAAATTTTTATTTTAATTTTTTCTCCCTTGTGCACTATTACAAGCATATTAAAAAAAATGCCGGTGAAAATAATTATTAAATTACGAAGCACGTTTAAAGTAAAAATTAAGTATTAAATTCCCAAGCACAAAGGTCACTTACTCGAGAATTTTGCAATATTTTGATGTAAAATTGAACACGTTACAAAATAGTGAAATTAAATTATTTTATGCTTCATAACCTCATGTTCTGGTTAATGTACGTTACAACGACTGTCCAAACTACGTTTGAACAATTATTACTTTAATTTTTTTTTATTATAAAATTTAATATCGATTCCTTAACATTAAAAATTTTCTTATCGATAATATGAATGAAAAATATTCGTATTCGTTGAATTTGTGTAACTTTTTAAAATTACACAATGAAGTAAATTTAGCTAAAATCACTTTTTTCTCTAAGTTTGTAATTTTGTAAACTTACTTGGATTTTATCACTCGAATGGTGAGAAACTTATAATTTACAATAATAAAACATTGTTGAATTAAAACTTATTATAACGTCTTATTTCTCAAACCCCAAACACCAACTTCCTCACCTACACCAATTTTATAATTTATCAATTTTCGAGAAATCATAAAAATGTTAACCCCTTTTTCTTAGCACTCTCAATTGCAGTCTAATAGCATTTTGTTGAAGATCCTAGAACCCATATGCAAATCCAACCACCCTAGAAATAGAGGGTTGTCAACGCCGTAATTGGAAAGAGCTGTCAATAAAATACAACGACAAAAAAATCTGCAAAACCTTTCACAAATCCATTGATCTGTAAGAATTCCGCTTTAGAAGTTGGAAAAAAATGGTTTTGGTGAAGTGTCTTAATGCTTTGGAAAAAATATGTAAAAATATATTAAGCTGTCTCATTATTTTAACGTGAGCAATGATAAAAGTGTTTCTGAGAAAATATATCTATTTATTTAAACTAGCTGATTCCAGCGCTCGAAATTCGAGTGCAATTTCTAGGCAGCTTTACTTTTCAATTCAGCCAATTTACAAACCAACACTTTTATGGTTTATTATTATTCTGAATAAAGGTGACAAACTCATCAACAAACACATTAACAAATTTTACAACACACACATAGCATATGTATAATTTTATGTATGAGTTAGTAGCAACTTTAAATGCAATTTACTCAAAATAAAGAAAAAAAATTTAAAAATCTGTAAATCTGCAAAATGCTTAAAAAGAAATACCTTTCAAATAATATATGCTTGGCCAAAATCGGAACAAAACATCGGTCACAAGAAATCGCCTAGTCTATTAATATTATAGATAGATAAAATTTAAAAAAAAAAGTAAAAAGTATATTAAATTGCAAATAAAATATGTTTAATATTTATTTCGCTGACAGTTGTTTTAAAAAATCAATATTTTCTATTATCTAGAATAAATTTTCGATGGCATCCGGCTGAAACCGTAAACTTATAACAAAAGATATTGTTTTTAAAACAATACGAGATGCCAAAAGGAACAGTTAAACCTTAACCAGTGTACCACAATTTAACAAAGAAAAAAATGTAAAGCACTATAAATTAAGTGGATTTTTTTTTTTTGCTTCGAAACAATAATAGATGACCACACTAGCTGATTACACTAATACATACATAAAATATAAATTATATTTATTATAATAAAAATAAAAAGGACATGGCAAGTAAGCGACAGAGAGAGAATATTAAAAAACTACAACTTAATATTTATTTAGGTTAAAAGGAAACTAAATTAATTGAAAAAGTTTCCAATTTTCCATGTCATTCTCCGGCAAAAGGAGTATAGAAATAGAAATATTTAAACTTACCACAAACAGAGAAGGTTTTTAGTTGTTAGAAACACATACCTGAAATTGGAAAAGAATTTAAATTAGAAATAAGATCTAAAAAAAACTACATTTCTAAATAATTACAATTTAATTGATGTACAAACAAACGGTATATATAAAATTTATTTTATAATCTTATTTTTTAATTAACTATTTAAAAGTCTTAGCAATATTGTTTGCATACTTTTTTTTAACTTAAACTTTTTGCCACTTATTGCCATTCCAATAGAGTAGTGATATATTGGCAGAAAAACAGCTGCTCAAACTTATTAAATTACAATTTCAATTATAATTCTATCAATAATATTTTGCAGTCAAGGCAGTGATCATAAACTACAAAAAAAAAACTTTTTGTTTCCTTTTAGGATTGCTACAATTAAGGCGACTTCTGTTGAAATTGTATAGAGAGTAGAGAACGCAAAAAAGTTACAAACACTTAGCTAAGTATAATGTTACAAGGAGCATGCAGAAGGATTCCAGCAACGGCCACAAGTTAACTCAAGCATGAAAATTTCAATTAAACTTTTTGCCCAACAAATTAATAGATTTATGATTTAGTTTAGTTTTTATTAGTTGCAGTTGAAAAACAATTAGGAAAGTTTTGATCGGTATAAGAGATCCTAAAGACAGCCTACAGCACGAGTTATTAGAAAAAGTGCTTAGATCTAAACAAAAAAAAACCCAAAACATTCGGCATGGACACAGAAAATGAAGACAAAACTAATTTGACGATGATTTTTATATTTTATTTAATTGAATTTATGTTCAACATCATATTGGATCAGAATTTTATAATAAGACAAGCAGCGGTTATAATCAAATTTGATGAGATTATTTATTTGAACTAATTTAACTTGCAAACAAAATACTAGCGCATTATTGCTTATTTGAATGCCTGAAAAAAAGTTTAGTGTATCACTGAAGATTGGAATTTAAGGGCATTAGCTCGAAAAATTAGCGCTTAATCTTAATTATTATAATAAGAGAATATAAACCTAACAAGAGTTAAATTCATATGAGTTTGCAGAATAAGGATTGTGTACACAGAATCATTAAATCACACAAATCTCTTCGCGCTATTGGAACTCAATTGGTTTTTTACTTCAAATCTTAAGTTTAGTTGCAACGCCATGAGAAAATTCATACCAACTAGTCTAATGAGCTGTTACTTCTCCATGGCGTATCGGTTCGTATAACTTTTTTCATAAGGAATATTAAGTAACGCACAGGCCAACGGACAGATGGCATTTCATCGGAAAATCTACACTGATAGTGGGTAAAAGTTGGGCAAAAATCAAGTAATTAATAATAACGATATTTTTATTGCATTGTTCGGATTATGTATGAAATAAAATATCCGGCATATGGCCTGCGCGCCTCTGAACACCGGCCTTTGCAATTTTCATTCGATGATATTTTGATTACGCGTTGGATCTTGGCCTTGAGCCTTGAATTTTTTGTGATTTTTTTCAAACAGGCCTGAGGTTTCAAACAACTTCAAATAAGTAGATCACACGTTATTAAATCGCAAATCCATACACACAGAAAACAGATTTGTTGTGGCAATTTAATTTGTTGCCACCCGAAATTCGATAGTCCCCCGTACTATCACATTATTCTGTTGCAAATACTAAACAATATTTTCGAAATAGCCATACAAAGTTAAAGTGAACTGATTTTTGAATTAAATTCCATTTCATGAACTGTTAAATTTAGTTCATACAATGGAATTAGGATTTTCTTTATTGATAGGTAAAACCATTTATTTCAGTAGTCCAAACCGTAACTGCAACAATTACAACTACACTTTAAATATTTTTATATAATTTATTTTTTTTTATAGTGCTAAATTAACGATTAATACATGTATATGTTTGGGTAAGAGATAATAGGAGAAGAAAAATTATACTACAGAGAATATGAAAAACCTTAAAAAATGCCAAATGATTTTTTATAGCTATTTAAATATCTAACTAAACTCTTATCAGCACTACCACCACCTTGGCGAGATCTGATGAACCTTCAATGTTTTGCTGGCAGCGGCAACAGCATATTTCATAGCCCAGTAATTTGATTCGAAGAGATCAAACATCTTAATGGCGGTGACATCAATAGTTTCGTTCTTTTCAGCGTAAACCAATATTTTTTTATCAGACTCTTCTTTAAAAGCGAAATATAACTAGTTGACCACTTCAGTATTATTGACACCGGAATTTTTGGCTTAAGCTACAGTTTGTGTAGCCAAAGCAGCAATTGTAGTAGCACCATCTCCAGACACATAACGGACGTCATATACAGCACAATTATTAATTCAAGTCAGACGTCTCAAATCGAATTTTAAATTCAAACGAACGGCCATTAAGCCATATTTGTTAAGGGTATTTATAATTGGCGCCAGAATCAGCAATACAGCAAATTCTCCTCACCAGCTGCGAAATTCTTGAACTCATTAGCGGATATTACCCGGTTTCAGAAGTTGGCATGTTTACCCTTTTCAGCAAAAGAAACATCACCTTCAACAAAAAGGAAAAAGGGAGTAGTGTTTGTGGATATTTGACTTAAATTTTATTAGATTATAACTGTCAGGAAAGACCTCTGCGGGGAGTTTATTCCACATACGGCTAGTTCGATTGATAAACGATTTCTCTCTGTAATGCGTTGTGCGGTCAACTGGACAATAGACTACAAACGGATGTGATCTACTAGAGAAGCGGGTAGAGCAAACCGAAACTCGGGCACTTGGAATAAGTTCGGTAATCTCAGAAGAACATTTCCCGTGGTAGTATCTATAGAACATTGATACACAACCCACTTTCCGACGATGTTCCAATGAGTCAATAAAGTTGGATACCCTTCTGTCATTGAAGAGAATCAACGCCCTCCTTTGCACATAGTCTAGTAGCTCCAAAATAGACTTTGAAGCTCCTGCCCATATGTGGGAGTTGTATTCCGGTCAGATGTAAGTGGTATAGATTTTAAGGAGATCAGAGGGAGTGATGTAATTTTTGCACCGTTTTAGAAAAGCAAGACACTTGAATGCTTCTTTCGACACTTAAAAAACATGCTCGTTCCAACGAACATCACATTGAATTCTCATGCCTAGAACATCAAGTGTATTCGACTCGTCAATACCTATACTACCCATATATACGGATGACATTGTTGAATCCATGGCCCTATGGGTCAACATACAACATTAAGTCAACAGCGCATTAAAATCAACCCTATTCGCTTTACCCCACTCGGAGATTGTTAACAGGTCTTGATTGAGTGTGCCATTCATTGTCCGCCTTTTACCCCACAACCTCCAAGAGGCTTGGACTACAATAAAAGAAAAATGAATGACAAATGCTGCTGTCACTTGCGAAAGAGTATATAGAGTTAAAGGTTTGACCAAGAAGGTCGTTGAGAAAGATAAGGAGAGGAGAAGGAGAAGGAAGGGAACCTTAGGATGACCTTGAATTAAGCTGAAACTCATTTGATGAGACCCCATCAATAACAACACGTATTGTTCGGTCTCTGATAAAACTCCATATAAATCGAGAGAAGTCATTACCGATCCCAAATGCAATAAGCTTTGATATCAGTGCACAGTGCCGCACACGATCGAATGCTTTGGAAATATCTAGAGCAACCACTTTACTTTCGCCAAAATTGCGAATGGATCGACTGCAGCGCTCAGAAAATAGAGCTAACAGGTCCCCGTGGTACGAGTTATACGAAAACCATACTGTCGATCATTAAGGAGTGAGTTGGCATCTAGATAGTTCACAAGATGGAAATTGATCATGCTTCTTTGGGAGTGAAGAACAGATTGCAATTGGACGGTAATTTTCAGGGTTATTAGCCGCACCCTTTTAGGGATTGGTTGGACATTAGCAACTTTCCAGCAAGAGGGAAAGAATTCCGCACAGTACGAAAGGCTGAAAAGGTTTTCCAATGGACTGGTTAGCGTCGAAGAGCAATGTTTCAGCTCCAGTGCTGGTATACCATCCGGTCCCGGAGACTTATTAATGTTGAGGTCCGAAAGAACCTTTTTAGCTCCACGTGCTCGGAAGAATATTTTAGGCATTGTACAAGATTCTCTTTCGAGTTCGGTCAACGGTTGATCGCTATCAGGCAAAAACGAATTTTTTGAAAAAAGTTGAGCTAAAAGGTTAGCCTTATCAACCGAGACATTATAAGAATTGGGATAACAGAACTAGCATTATTCTTTACTCTTTTAACAAATGACCAAAAGCTCTTGCTGCCCCGAGGAGCAGAAAGAATTTTAGCACGAAGACGCTGAACGTGAAGAAACTTTTCGCGTCTTAGAACTTTAGCACATTCATTTCTCACCTGTTTACGTAGCAGTTCAGTGACGGAATTTCTATTTTCATGCCAAAGGTTTAATGCTTCCTCTCTGGATCTGACTACATCTCTGCAAGTCTGGTTAAGCCAGGATTTTTGCTTAGGTTTAGCCATTTAAAAATCATGCCATGCATCACACACGAATGTTGTCAACATTGAAAATACTCTTATCTGGTAAGCTGTCAGCGCTCTTTTTGGCCATATTTTTTTGGACATAATCGATGCATGTGAGCATTCCCTGAGTTGAGCAACATCACGACAAACTTTGATTTTGTGACATACCAATTTCGCCAGACTGTCTAAGGGTTTTTCCGAAGCCTTCTCGAGGCCATCAACTGTTTCCGAGGTGGTAATGCCTATACGTAAAAGTTCTTCGGGTTTGTCGAGCCGAGAATCGTCAAATATAACCACGAAATTAATGCCATCCCGATTTCAGCGTCTTGTATTTCACTGGTCATGACCATGAGCTTGGCAGACCGATATTTAAGACCCATTCACACATTATGGTGCCTGAATCATTGGTTACAAATTGCTTTTCTAGACGATTTAAAATCATTTGGTTCATGCCATTTGGACCGTTAGCGAAGCGCATATGTTGAGAAAATTCTTTGCAGGTAGTAATATTATGATCAACTGCCTCTTCCAAACCGATATACATACGGGCTCCTTCTTTCATCATTTAGGCCATGCCGGGTGCTTTGGGTACAGATAGTGCCATTTTTATTCACAGACTTTTTGTTTACTTTTCACAATTTAAAACCGAGCAAATGTAAACTCCAATTAAAATGGTTTTATTTCTATTATTCTCCTTATATTTAATTCTTCACAAATGATAAATAAATTAAATTATCTGCTTACCCTTATCAAATTATTATATTTTTTGTTACCTACAACGGAATGTTATTCATGCAATTCCATGTCGGTTAATTCTAGAAAACCCAGTTTAATGATAGGTTTGCTTTAGTTATAACTGATTTCGATAATTCTAATTACTAATTTGTTTCTGTTATATGTATCGACAATTTGTTAAGATATCTGTAATTATATTTTCAGTTAAAATATATATTGTTATATGAACTGGATATGTTATAAGTAATTTCATTGAAGCTTCAATAGAGATAAATTTTATAACGGGTGATTTTTTAAGAGCTTGATAACTTTTTTTTAAAAAAAAACGCATAAAATTTGCAAAATCTCATCGGTTCTTTATTTGAAACGTTAGATTGGTCCATGACATTTACTTTTTGAAGATAATTTCATTTAAATGTTGACCGCGGCTGCGTCTTAGGTGGTCCATTCGGAAAGTCCAATTTTGGGCAACTTTTTCGAGCATTTCGGCCGGAATAGCCCGAATTTCTTCGGAAATGTTGTCTTCCAAAGCTGGAATAGTTGCTGGCTTATTTCTGTAGACTTTAGACTTGACGTAGCCCCACAAAAAATAGTCTAAAGGCGTCAAATCGCATGATCTTGGTGGCCAACTTACCGGTCCATTTCTTGAGATGAATTGTTCTCCGAAGTTTTCCCTCAAAATGGCCATAGAATCGCGAGCTGTGTGGCATGTAGCGCCATCTTGTTGAAACCACATGTCAACCAAGTTCAGTTCTTCCATTTTTGGCAACAAAAAGTTTGTTAGCATCGAACGATAGCGATCGCCATTCACCGTAACGTTGCGTCCAACAGCATCTTTGAAAAAATACGGTCCAATGATTCCACCAGCGTACAAACCACACCAAACAGTGCATTTTTCGGGATGCATGGGCAGTTCTTGAACGGCTTCTGGTTGCTCTTCACTCCAAATACGGCAATTTTGCTTATTTACGAAGCCATTCAACCAGAAATGAGCCTCATCGCTGAACAAAATTTGTCGATAAAAAAGCGGATTTTCTGCCAACTTTTCTAGGGCCCATTCACTGAAAATTAGACGTTGTGGCAGATCGTTCGGCTTCAGTTCTTGCACGAGCTGTATTTTATACGGTTTTACACCAAGATCTTTGCGTAAAATCTTCCATGTGGTCGAATAACACAAACCCAATTGCTGCGAACGGCGACGAATCGACATTTCACGGTCTTCAGTAACACTCTCAGAAACAGACGCAATATTCTCTTCTGTACGCACTGTACGCATTCGTGTGGTTGGTTTAATGTCCAATAAAGTAAACTGAGTGCGAAACTTGGTCACAATCGCATTAATTGTTTGCTCACTTGGTCGATTATGTAGACCATAAATCGGACGTAAAGCGCGAAACACATTTCGAACCGAACACTGATTTTGGTAATAAAATTCAATGATTTGCAAGCGTTGCTCGTTAGTAAGTCTATTCATGATGAAATGTCAAAGCATACTGAGCATCTTTCTCTTTGACACCATGTCTGAAATCCCACGTGATCTGTCAAATAATAATGCATGAAAATCCTAACCTCAAAAAAATCACCCGTTAGTTCTAATCATTACTTATAACTTATGGTCCTTTCCCAGAAACCCTTCCATAAGGAGTTTCTGTTATTTTCTTAAAATCTTTGTCATCCCGTTTGTAACTTGCCGAAATAAAATCCAGAGACTTCATTAACTATATATGTTCTTGACCCTGATAAAAGGGGAAGTTGATTTGGCGATGTGTCTGTCTGTCTGTTGAAAATATTCTCCTGTCCTCAATAGCTCGAGTGGGTCGCACTATTTAGGTTTAAATTGTTTGATATAATCTACCAACCTACAAAAAACAAAATGAAGTTAAATTTTCAAAACGAAGTCTAAAGAAATGGCAAGGTCGGCTAAAATTATTGAAAAACAGTGCAAAAGCATGAGGAGTCTAAACTAAAAATCCTAAGAGTTCATGAGGAAATACTGGTTATAGAGAAGGAGAGGAACGAAATTTTAAAAGTCTTTTTAAATAAGTAAAATAAAAAATGTTAAAACTTTTTTATAATTAAAAAATTTTGTTTATTTAGTTTTAAAACGTATTTAATTTTCTTTATTTTGTGTTTAAATAAAACTATTCCATTAAAAGGTTTGCAACAGCGTTTCTTATTTCTTCTCCTTTAGGGATATAGACATAAGTAAACTTTTCGCTATTTGGTTGATCTCTAGTAGTGTCATTATCAAGGGTATTACTTTGCCAGGTATCATTAATAACCTCATAATGGTTGTTTAAAAAGTTGCATAGAACACAGCAACATTTTATTAAATTATTTATCTATACCCTTTCCAAGACAGCGTAATCTAGCTTTTAAACTTCCAAAAACATTTTCGACCACTCTGCGAGATTTTGGTAAAGAATGGTTCACTAACAAAACCGGAACTTTCACACCGTCGTCAATTACAGCTTGCCGCTGAAATATAGGATCCTCCAACTTTTTTTCAAAATAAAGACCTCTCAAATATAGCGGAATCATTACATCGACCTGGACATCAGATATTGATATACAAAAATCTATTTCTGTAGTCATCCACAGCAAGCAAAATAGTTGAGTACCAACCCTTATAATTGTAATAGTCACAAGTCTCACAAAAAGGGGGATAAACTTCAAAATGGCATCTATCTCCAGAAGTAAAACAAGAAAAGAAGGCAAAAATTTAACACAAAATCTTTACATTAATGTCGGCTATCAAAGTCTCGATCATACACCGATTGCTCCATACCCCTGAGGAAATCGAAGTTTCTTAAACCCGTCACCACATCCCTTTATCTTTGCATCATTGATAAAATTTGGAGGCAAATATTTCTCAGGAAGGGTTCCCCAGGCCTCAGTACAACATTTTTGCAAAATGAGGCATACACTTGCTTTGCATACTCCAAACATGTGGGCTATGGACGCATATTCGGAAGATGACTTCAGGCAGTAAAGGGCAATGGCAATTAGTTTTTGAAGGGGATGCATTTCCTAAACGTTGTAACGATTTTTTTCATTTCGGTCAATTTTGAACAAAGCAACTGAAATGTTTGCCGGCTGATCCTAAAGTTTTCGATGAAATTTTTTTGCATCATCGGAGGAATGTCTCGCCCCCAAAAAGAACCGTGACGAATCTATAATAAACAAATATTTAGTAATTCAAAAGTTATAACTTTTTATACTTACTTATGCCCACTCCAATCTGCTATATATTTAATAATTGTGGAAAATGCATTTGTTTTTGCTGTTCAAACAATACATTAAACAAATACTGATGTTGTTTTTTTTCGCAAAATTTGTATTTTAGCTTGTGCTTTTTTCCTTTTGAATGGGTATGATAACAACAAAATCTGTTCCTTTTTAGAATTTTCCATATATCCTATTGTTTTGAATATTTATGGTATTTCTAATTTCTATGCTTCATTTTAATCAGTTGTTTATTGTTGTGGAAACAAAATCTCATTTAATGTCAATAAAGTTAGATGTAAACGGTATAGATTTTGAAATAGATTTCACCTAAAATCTACTAGATTTTCCTCAGATGTAACCGCACTATTAGCCAACTTTTATTTCTTAGCTACTAATTTCAATCACTTTCACAACTAACGAGCAGGATTGTTACTAAATTTGTTAACCTTTTTTCGATCTCACTCTTTATTTATCCCTGAAACTTAAAATTCCATCATTATTTTAAAACTTATTTGGCTTTAAATTTTAATAAAATATTATCTTTGATGCCATTAAGGATAACAGTTTTTAATGAGCAGATTTATAAATTAAGCAAACAAAACAAATCAGCACTAAAATATTTTATTTGGTAATTCCATAATGAGTTTGCTTAAACAAAAAACAACATGGCTCATCACAACATTATCTCGCTACTGTTAAAGGGCAATAAAAATGCCATCAAGCATAACACACACATCATAAAATTTAATGTGGCACTGGGAGCAACAAACTAAATAACTGAGCTAAAGGAACAAAAGCAGAAAAAGAACAGAAACAACATGATCGAACTCTTCCATTCAAGCAAAAAGAAAAAAAAGTGAAAAGATATAGAAAATGGGAGCAAAGTTCACAGGATGGCTTTTAAATAAAAGTGGAGCTAATAAAAACATGAAAATATTATGTTAATTTTATAACAATAAAAGGTAACACAAAAATGCTAAATAACTTAATGTTCGTATGTGTGTACAAGTAAGTACATCATATACATTTGATATAAGTGTGTGTGTGTGTTCAAAAATCAGGGTCGTATAATAATATGTAAATGCTCATAAACTTACATATGCATTTATGTGTACGACCCACTGGAGTATTTATGCCACCACAAATTATTTACGACACAATGACAGGCTAACATTTATTCTCCAACCATCATACAATTATTTACTCTTTCACATATTTTTTGGCTCCTGGTGTAATATTTGCTACTGGATTTAATACAAATTACACAAATACACAAACATATTAACAAGGGTATATTTAATTTGTTTACATTGTATCCATATATATCCTCACATTCACACACATTTGTATATTGGCAAATTCACCAGTCGTTCTTGCATGAAACTAAATCCCTGGACGAAGTAATACCATGAAATTAACCATATCTCAACATTTCTCATAAGTCACACTTATTATTATTATTTTTATTATTATTTTTATTAACATAATCAACACGTGAAAGGATTTTATAGTAAACAGATACAATTAAACTAGTCTCGTCGTAGTTGCTGGTGTTGCTGATGTTGCTGCTCCTAGTTGTCGCGTGTGTGCTGTTAATCAAAACAACGGACGAAAGGGACAATTGGGATTACTTGTTTACCCGCATCAACACGACAGACATAATAATAAAATGTTTACACTTGCCTTTTTTTCCTTTTGACCAGTAACGTTCAGTAGTTTGTTATGTAAATGATAAATAATTACAAGGATTGCATCATAGTTTAGCAGGGATTTCAAGCTATTCATATTTATGTGCAAAGCTAATGAAGTTTTTATGATGAAAAAACCCGTTCTTTTAATTTTATTAAAAATATAAACCCACGCTTTTCAGGCATCACAAGAGAGACTTTAATGAAAATATGAGAGCCAACACAGTCTGGTAATTCCTGATAATCGCATCATTAGCAATACTCTTATGACATTCCTGTAGTAAAAGGTAGAAAACTTTTCCTAGAAACAGAAAGTTTTTCTATACGAAAATATTTTTAAAGAGTTTCAATATGAGAAAGTTTTCAGCTGCTCATAATATTCACATATATCTGGGGTTTGTTTCAGAAATAGAATCTGTGCAATTTCCTATGGGAAGAAGTTTTTTGATGCTGAAGGATTTTCTGCATAAAAATTGTTTGAATGTGTGGACTTTTCTATTAATGAAAGTCCACAGAATGTAAGGGTTTTACTAAAGGAAAAAGTATTCGAAGCTTGAGGGATTTCCTATGTATAGAAAAAAGTAACTGAAATTCGAGAGTTTTTTCTACACAAAAGAGTTCGCCAAACATAAATTTATATAAGAAATAAGAAGGATCTTTAAGTTTTGTAGAGAAAAATCTTTCAGCATGAAAGTTTTTTCAAATGGAAAAAGTACTCAAAATGTCAGGCTGTTTCTATAGGAAAAAATTGACCATATCCAAATGTTCTTTCACATTGAAAATTCCAGAGCATCTAAGAGTTTTCTATGGAAAAATTTTCAAATTGTAAGGTTATTCTATAGAAAAACGGCTTTTCTATCGAAGATATCCTCCAAAGCTAACCATTTCGCCATAAGGAAATATTGCCAAAACTTCAGTATTTTTTTGATACCAAAAAGTCCCGCGAAATTAAAATTCTGTGGGAATAAATAAATAAAAAATTGTAAAAGTAGGGAAAAAATATACATACAACGCAGAGACTTTTATCTTCAGGAACAAGTTCCACAAATCTAAGTTTCTACAAAATAGATCTTCACAATCTAAGGATATTTCTATAAAGAAATAGTTCTCAGAAATTTCTAATATTTTCTAAAGAGAAATTTTCAACGTTTATAAGGAAAACGTTCTCAGAGTCTGAGAGTTTGTTTATGGACAAATTCCTCAGCAACTATGGCTTTCCTCTGAAAATAACTTCCTCATTATTTGAGGGTATTATATAGAAAAATTCTTTGACACCTAAGAGTTTTTAAAAAGAATAGATGCTCAGAATCTATAGGAAAAAGTCATCAGAATGTGATGTGTTCCTAATAGGAAAAAATCCTCTTCATCTGACCATTTATCCCTTGGAATATGTAGCAAAAACTTGACGATTTTTCTATATAAAAATTCTACAGAGACTTAAAATCTATAGAAAGAAAAATATAAAATGTTATAAAAATTTTATGGGGTTTCACAATACCGAAAAAGTTGTGAAAGTTGAGTGTTCATTTTTACGGGAAAAAGTTCTCCAAATTTAAGTTCCTATAAGAAAATACTTCATAGTCTAAGGCGATTTCTGTAATAAAAAGATAAACAAAACTTTTAACATTTCAAACCTTATAAGAACTTATCAATTGGAAAAAGTTCTTGGTATGTGAACTTTTTTGGTATGTAAAAAAAATTTTAAAGAATTTGTCATATTCCTAAAGGAAAAATAATCAAAATATGTAAGGATTGCCTACTGGAGAAATTCTTCAATATCTAAAAGCTTTTCTGTAAGAGAAGTCTTCAAATTTGGACGATTTTTCTATGGGGAAGTCATCAAAATCTAATCTATTAAATTAATAGGCAAGGCGATTTCTTGTTACCGTTGCTACTGTGTCAGTTTTAATCCTATTTTGACCACAAATGTCTCACTTGGAAGGTAGTTCTTTTTAGCTGTCCACCAGATTTACAGATTTTTAAATTTTAATTTGTTTTAAGTAAACTGCTACTAACACATACATAAAATTATACAATGCTATGTGTGCGTTTATTAAGTTTGTAATGTGTAAAAAAATTGAGTTTGTTTTTTTTTTTTTGAATTGGCTATAATTGATAAGCATAACTTCAAGGTCTTTAATTAATGAAAAAATAAAATTTCCTAGAATTTGCTATCGAATTTCGAGGGCTGGAATCTGCTAGTTGTTTTTAATAGGAAATAGTCCTTATGGGTTTCTCTATAGGGAATGCTGCCAAAATTAGATTTTTCTGTAACATAAGTTTCCAGAATCAAAGTATTTATAAGAAAGAAAATGCGAAATTTATAGCACTTTAAGGTTATTTTTATAGGAAAAAAATTTCGCAGAATGTGCTTCAGAAATTAAGTTCCTGTAAAAAGAAATCCTCACTATCTGAGATCCAATCAACAAGAAGTTGTTCTCAGAATCAGAAAACAGCACAATCGGAGATTTTTCCTATAAAAAAAGTTCTAAAAAGCTGAGGAATTTCTGTAGGAATAAGTTTTTAAAATTTGTGGGTTTTTCTATGGAAAAAATCTTCAGAATCTAAATTGCTTTATGTCAAGTCCTTATATATCGTAGTTTTTCTAAGAGAAGTATATCTCAGAGCTGCAGATGGATTCCATAAAAACAATTTGTTAGATTGTAAGGAGTTTTCCATGGAAAAGGACATTAGAATCTAAATTTCTAATAGAAGATATCCTCACCAGCTAAAGGTTCTCAAAGTCTAAGGCTGTTTGTGTGAGAAAACTTTTTCAAAAATTTATTGTGTTGGCTTAGGAAAAAGATTGAATATATCGGAAAGTTCTCAGCAGAAAGCAGCACTGGAAGGTTACTCTAAAGGAAGTGTTCACCAGCACTAATGCTGTTTTTATAAATAATCTAACCCATAATAAGTAAGATTGCATCTTAAACTCAATATTACAACCAATATTGGGTACGGATACCACTTTAAAACTGTTGTCGGTACTGAGATTAAAATTTCGAATACCAATTAAATTTAAAGATAATTGCTTTTCTTGTTGGTCTGTTTCTATTTTAATTCCTTATTATAAAAAACAATGATCGTGTCTACTTTAGAAAGAATTCGTTACTATTTGAAAAATGACATTATTTTTCTTTTACTAGAGTAGAAAACTCCTAAAGAAACTCACTATATAACGCAGCCAGCATTATAACATCCAAAGTTTGATCCCTATAAGAAAGTTTTTGGATAGTTGATGATAATACAAAAAAAAAAAAAAAACAACTGTTCTTGGCTAAAAATATCCAGATATTAATACTAAGACAAGCAAATTTTAAAATATTTTTATCTGAATTAGATAGAAATTTTTAATTTTTTTTTAATTTTTAATTTTCTATTTTCCATTTTTATTTTTATTTTCAGTTATCAATTTTCATTTTCCACTTTCCATTTTCAATATTTCATTTTCCACTTCCATTCATCATTTTTCATTTTAACTTTTTATTTTTCAATTTTTAATTTTTCATTTTCCACTCTCTATTTTTCAATTTTCAGTTTTCATTTTTCGTTTTCAATTTTATATTTTCCAGTTTTCAATTTCCATTTTCCATTTTTCATTTTCCATTTTCCGTTTTTCATTTTCCATTTTTCATTTTCCATTCTCCATTTTTCATTTCCTATTTTCCATTTTATATTTTCCATTTTCCGTTTTTCATTTTTCATTTTCCATTCTCCATCTTTCATATTGTATTTTCCATTTTTCATTTTCCATTTTCCATTTTTTATATTCCAGTTTTCATTTTCCATTTTCCATTTTTCATTTTCCATTTTCCATTTTTCGTTTTCAGTTTTTCTTTCATATTGGCGATTTTTTTTATTATAACCTGATAACGAAAAAAATATGTGGTAATACTACTAACATAGCTCATGGTAGTTGTGTTTGTTGGTATGATTGCATAATTTTTTGTTAAGCTTTTTTGAACTGTAAATGTTGTTGTACAACTATTATGTTCAACTCCTAAAATATTACAACAAACACACTGGGTTTTATGCTCCTTTTAGAGGCATCTACATATTTGTGCTCGTATTTTAGCACAATGATGCCCGATTTAGCCCATTTTCAATACCAATCTGCTGGGAATTATGGCAAATGATATTATTGTAACACTATCCAGGAAAATGTTTTTTTTTGTGAATGAGCGTAATTTCAACATTCAGACGGACAGACGGACATTGCAATATCGACTCCAGTTGTGCTAAAGATCAAGAATATATATACTTTATGGGGTCGGAAATTAGTTTTTCGATGCGTTACAAACGGAATGACAAACCTATACATATGTATATACCCTCTGCCACTAAAGTGTGGAAGGTATAAAAATAATATTTTTATTAAAACTCTTTCTTTCCTTATGCATATGGATTTTTAATCTCTCCGTGACTGTGCGTGACTTTGCATGACTATTTTAAAATTAATCTTTGGTGACAAGTATGTGGACCAAGTTTAAGATTGCTTGGGTGATGGGAAATGGGGTTTAAATCACTACGTGACTGTGCGTGACTATGCGTGACTGTGTGTGAATATCTTAAAATTAATCCCTAGCCAGAACAAGTCTACGGACAAAGCTTCATATCGATCGGATGAGGAGAAATGGGTTTTAAATCGCTTCATGACTGTGCGTGACTTTGTCGAAGTTAATCTTTCTTTACAGCAAGTATATCGACCTAGTTTCGGATTGATTGGATGAGGGAAAATCCGCTTTAAATCTCTCCGTGACTGTGCGTGACCATGCGTGACTGTGCGTGACTAAGTCAGAGTTAATCTTTTTTCACAGCAAGTATATGCACCAAGTTTAAGATCGATCGTATGAAGGGAAATGACATTTAGATCACACCGTGACTGTGCGCGACTACGCCTGACTATGCGTGACTACCCCAAAATTAATCTGTAGTCACAACAAGACTATGGGCCAAGTTTGAGATCAATTGGACAGGGGGACTGGGGTTGCCCCACGACAGACAGACAGACAGACAGAGAGACACAGAGTATGAGTTAAAAGAAAGAGTTTAAAAAAAATACTCAGAAACTAAAAAGTTGCATACTTAAATAAATACTGGCAACAATTCATTAAATTTAATTTTGTCTCTTGGCTTTACACAATAGAACTCAAAGTTTTTTAAATAGATTAAGAAGTATCTTTTTATTATTTTAAAGACTCCAAACTTATTGTTGCAAATCACAAACTCTTACAGCAAGCTATTTGTATGGAAAAATAAATTTTTATTGTATTTCGATTTATTTGAAATACTTTTAAAATTTACTTATTGTCAACTTATTTGCATTTCAAATTGTTTGTTGTGCGTAGTTTTGAGTATATAACTTACTCAAAAAGCAAATCCCTATATGGAAGAAATGCAATTTACCCGTTAAGCACGTTTCAAATTGCTTTTGTCATTTTTTTTTTATATTTGGTGAATTGAAAAAATAATGCTGTTATCGCTACAATTCTTTGAAGCGTTTTATTTTATCTGTGTGTTTTTCCAATTTTGGTCGATATTATTCTGCTATTAAAAAGCCCCATTTGCATTTGAATGCAATTGCTTTTGAGTAGCATTTGCATTTAGTCAACAACATCAACAACTTGGCTAAGTTAAGAGTACTCGATATCGTCATTGCATCGTCATCATCGTCATCAGCAATAACAACATTTCGTAAGCCTTTTTGTACGTGTCGTTTATTCAGTGGATATTGAAAAAGTAGAAAACAAACTATGTTAAATAACCAAAAATAGGAAAAAAAAATAAAGACTGAAATATTTAAAATTTAGTTTGTTAAGATAATTTGGAAGAAATATCGTATGTACTGAATAATTGCATCTATCATAAGTTCATTTATATGAATTGGAATGACACCACCTACATTGAGAATTTAGTTTAATATGAAAAATTAACAAAAAAAGAAAATTTGGATCTTAACGTAATTTTTTTCGATTTTATAGGAGTCAAATTAACTTTGAACAATTTGAATTTGGCTTATCAGCCAGTTGTTTATGTTTACGACAATTTTTAAATGCGATTAACTTTACACTGAAACACGTGTGCAATATTATCGAAAGAAGAATAAATCTGCTAAATTTACCAGCAAACAAATGTGTTAGTATCAAAAACGTGTTAGGTTGGACTTGCAATTACTGAATTTTGTTTCAAATTCAATTAATAGTTCATGAAATGTGTTAAAAGGTAAAAATTCGTAGAAATGTTTAGAGAAATGGTCTAGAATAATTCTTTAAAAGTTCTTAATCTTTAATTCCAATCGAAATCTCATTTAAAAGGTGTACAGACTTGAGATGGGTCCATATTTGTATTTGTCTCCTGAGTTATTCATTTGCAATTTACAAATGGTACATACCGAATAAATAAGTTGGAATAGAGCTCCAGCAAATATTTTTTTTTTTATATAATTGATTATCAAACCCCTTCTTGCTTTGCCGTTTCAGACAGTTTTAAGACTGCCTATATGTATGAACTCCAGAAGTATGATATTTTATATTTACTTTGTATGGCTGGTTCCATTTCCACTGGTCCCATACCGAACACATTTCGTTCGACTACTTAAATCAAAACTTAATCACACGAAGTTTTGATACTCATGTTATCATACTTATCCTGATGTTAAAAGGTATTTTGTATTTCTTAAAAGAAAATATATTTAACCGTAGTCCTACCTTAGTGTAGAAAACTACTTTTTTTTGTTTCCAAAACCTCTAAAACAGTTAACTGTTAACTGTTTGGTTACCCATTTTTCATAACTTTTTCTTTATCATGTGTATGAACCGAAATGGATTACTGGATTACTTTTAAGTTAAGACCCTAAATATTTGCTAACCAATTTTAGGCAATTCACAATTAAATACTTTTTAAATATCGATTGTGTTATTGCTTTAAATTCAGCACAATTAGTATTACTAGCAGATTCCATCGCCCGAAATTCGAGTGCAATTTCTAGGCAATTTTATTTCTCAACTTAGCCAATTCAAAAAGCAACACTTTTTTGGTTTATTATTATTGTGAATGAAAATAACAAACTCATTAACAAACACATTAACCAATTTAATAAACACACACATAGCATACGTATAATTTTATGTATGTGTTAGTAGCAACTTTAAATGCAATTTACTCAAAATAATGGAAAAAATTAAAAAAATCTGTAAACCTGGTGAACCTAGTGAAAAACTAAAAAGAAAAATCGTTCAAATAATATACGGTTGGTCCAAATCGGGACAAAACGGTAGAACAAAACATTGGTAATAAGAAATCACTCAGCCTATTAATAGTATAAATTCAACACAAATCTTATTGCGAATGAAGAAAACAAACTCACAAACGCATTAAAAAAATTTAGTGATCGCTAAATGTCAGTTTAGCAAAAATAAATTGGCATACATAAGATTAAATCAAACACTTATGTTGAACCATGTAATGTGGTCTCACATACCAATATATTTGCTTCAAAGTTGTTTTATATTTTAGCTTGTTATATTTAAAAAAGCCTATATAGGAGAACTCTTTGCTTAGATTCTCACTAGTATGATCACAGCAAAGGGACATGAACCTAACTTTTTAACAAAACAGCTATTGGTTACTGATGAAGGTTGGTGACTCGTATAACCTGTCTTGCGGAATATAGATACATTTTTGAAACAAATGTGCTTATATTTTTTGCTTTCTTTAACCCAGTCATTTTTAAATATATTTAATATCCAATTACATAAATAAGTAACCTATTAAGACCCGCCCATGTATCATTTACTAAATGTAAATATGCGTTCTTCCTTGTTATCATTCGCGCTAAAAATTCCGCGCCCTTTTTTGACAATTCCCTTCCTTCACTAAGAGTAGAAGTGTGTTCTTCTCTTTTTCTAATTTTTGCAATTATCAAATTCTTCATCGCATAGCCGTATAGACCATGAAAAAATATTAAGAAATGATGTACTACTATTTCGGAATCGTCAAAAAAATTCACACACCAAATGTGATGAAGTTTTGAATTTTAGTCTTTCTTTTAAGTACAAAAAATAACATTTAATTGCAAAGTTTTTAGTATTTTCTACTAATATGAATAATATAAAAAATCGCACCATTTGGATGGAGGCCGCAAAAATTGCGATATTATGACGCTATCTAGTGATAAGTGACGATAATACAGTGATAATTTTCATTAATTTACGATTATGAGGGAGTTTTAGAAATTGCATTCGGTGGGTGAACTTTTTTCACAAAAATGACCTCAAAAAGTGGTTTTTATTATCAATGCAACATTGCCCATAGCATGGTGAGATGAAGAAATTTTGTAAAAAAAAGTTATTATTAAGACCTACAATTGCGTAAAAAAGTGATAAAAATCAGAAAAATGTTTGCATACGTAAATTCTAGCTAATTATAACAATTTTCGTAAAGGTAAATTTTTGGCTTATGACACACGTTCTTATTGGTCAAATCGGGAATCGTTAGGATGCGTGCTGATAAAAGAATGTATTTCTCGGGAAAGGTTAAAAAACAGCACACTGTTACGTTTGGCAACTTTTTCAAAAGTCACAAAGTAATGACTTGTTTATCGCACGATGGCTTCTTCGCTTTGGGTAGTGGTCGTGAAAACCGAACCGTTGATGAATATAAATCGCGGGGCATCTGATTTTCGTTTTGATACGAACATTTCTATACCCGCTGTATGTCGATTATGCTTTTTGTACTTATTTCCAACTTATTAGGTCGTTACCTTATTATGAGATTTCCTAAGGCATACACCAATGGCCCGCGCGAAGAGCTCTAGATAATTTGTGTGGAAAACTCAATGTGGTATCAAAATCGAATACGGTTGCTTAAAGTGCAAAACTAACTTACATCCCTCTCCTTGCTTTCTGGATTATCACAATGGTGCTGCATCAGACAAAATGAAGATTTCTAAGTCATTTATGTAAAGAAGGAGAAGGAGAAATAAGGAAAGAGCTAAATACAATTAAAAATGAGCTGAGAAAACTAGAGAAGTTAGAAAAATTGGATAAGATGACTGAGTCGATAAACTTCATGTCAGCAAAGTTCGATGAAGTATTTAAAGTTGTTGCAGAAAATAAGAAGAAGATAGCAGAAGTACAAAAGGAAAATAAAAAATTGAAAATTGAAATAAAAACTTTTAAAAAAAAATAAAAAACTTTAAAAAAAAATGTAAAAATACTGAGTGATTATCGAGTACAAAATGATTGTGTCATAAGAGGATTGAAAGTTGGTGCCAAATATAATGCAATGGATGCTGTAGTTAATCTTTCTAAGGATGTTGGTGTTGATTTTGAACCGAATGCTGTTAATGCTGCATATTTTCTTAGAACTAAAAAAGAACTAAATAAGGATGGGAAAAACAACTGTTGTGGTTAAATTTTCTTCCAAATTTCATAAGGAACGACTGATGGCTTCTAAATCAAAACAGAAGGAAAATGAAAATACAAGTGAGGTGTTTGTAAATGATTTTCATAGCAAGGAAACTATGAACCTTTTTTATTATGCCAAATCATTAAAAACTATTGGTTATCAACATATTTATGTTAGAAATGGTAGAGTCTATTGCAGAAAAAGTGATATTGCTAAACAACAGCTTATCAGAGATGAATATGATGTTGATAATATGTTATTGGAAGCAACTACTAATAAACATTGGAAGAGAAGGTCTATGATAAATAGCAGAAGAGTTGATGGTGCTGCTTACGTGTCCCCTTAAAAAGGAATGTATATATTTAATTTGTATAATTTTTTATAATTTTTCTATTTTTTTATGATTAAAAATCAGTATTTTCAACAATTTGGAAATTTTAAAACTTATTTTTGTAATTTGAATTTAAGATTTCTTAATATTATTAGTATAAATATCAGAAGCGTTTCGTCTGTTGATAAATTTAATAAATTTAAATCGTTGATAGCAAGCTTTCCCAAGTTACCGGATATAATAGCTGTCCAAGAAACTTGGTTTCAGAAGGACATTACACAAATTTACAAACTTCCAGGTTTTAATAACATACATTGTTGTAGAGAATATGCTTGTGGTACGACTATATATATTAATAAAAACATACAATTTAGTGTTGAAGTATGCAAGAGTAGTAATTTTGTTGAGCTTATAGTTTTGACCTTGAACAGTGTTAAAGTTGAAAACAAACCTTTGAAGATAGTTGTCATTTTATCGATCGCAGACAGTATTTTAAGCGAACATGCTCGGAGTCCAATAATTATTGTTGGAGATTCTAACATTGATCTCATTCAAAATCCTCATTTTATTGATTTGTTGACCGTTTTTCAAAATTATGATTGTGACAATTGTGATAATTTAATAACAAGACCTGTCAGTAGAACGTGTATTGATCATGTTTTTAGCAATTTTCCGGAAGAAATTTATGTTGATTCAGTTGAATGTAATTTATCTGATCACAATAAAATTTGCTGTAAAATTAAGAAAGAGGTAATGAAAAATGAATATATTGAGATTGAAAAGACACACTGTGACTATGAAAAGGCTAGTGAATACTTGCTTAATAATTTACCTGACAACTATGAATCATTTAATTCTTCAGAATTAACAAACGTCTTGGTGCATTGTATTAAAGGTGCTATAAATAATTCAACTGTAGTAACTAAATGTAAAAAACCGTTACGTTTTGAGCTAACTCCATGGACTAACAAGAATCTTCAAGATATAATTTTATTTAAAGAAAAACTTTTAAGGAAAGACATAAATCGAAAAACAAACAGAACGTTAATGATATTTAAAAGTGTAGAGATGATTATTACGCTGGAAATTTATTGAAGGCAGGTAATGATCCTAAGAAATCGTGGAAATTTATAAATAGTACTCTTGGTCGAACAAAGAGTAACGTCATTAACCTTAAGGATTCTCAAGGGCAACCAATAATATGTGACCAAGAGAAAGTGAATTGCCTTAATAATTATTTTATTACGAGTGTGGAAAATCTTAAAAGGGAAATTGAAATTTATCCTGGTGATGGGTTCAATTCTTTACGGACTCTTTCACAGTCACCTCATTGTTTTACACTTTGTAATGTTAATGATATTGATATGTTTGAAATAATCCAAAATTTGAAAGATAATAAAAGTCCATTCTTTGGTGGTATTTTGCCTAAATTTGTAAAAGAATGTAGAGATATTACAATCCCGATATTAAAAGATATTTTTAATAAAATCGTTAACCATTCAGTGTAACCTGAAGTTAATGCAACAAATACAGGTCAATATAGACCTATTGCTGTTCTTTCTACAATTGATAAAATTTTTGAGAAGATTCTTTATGATAAACTTCTATTTTATATGGAGGAAAATACTTTTTTATACAATTATCAATTTGGATTTCGAAGGGGTTGTAGTACTGTAGATGCTGTGTTGAATGTAGTGCAGTTCATTTGTAGTGAGTGGGCTTGATGGAGGTTGCTGGAATATTTTTTTATTTTACTAAAGATTTTGATTTAGTAGATCATGAAATAATGTTACAGAAATTAATGAAATATGGTGTTCAGGGACGAGAACTTTTATTGTTTAAAAATTATTTCGTTAATAGAAAACAATATGTTAATATTAACAACACGGACAGTTTTCTTGGTTCTGTTGATTATGGTGTACCGCAGGGTAGTGGATTGGACCCTCTTTTGTTTTCTGTATATTTAAATGATTTAAAAAATCTAAATTTAGATGGGCAACTGTTTATGTTTGCAGATGATGTGTGCTTGTTTTACCCCTACAAGTACGATTTATCACTTGAAACAAGAATTGAGAGAGATGCTGCTTTGATATTTGAATTTGCGCGATTAAACCGATTAGTTCTTAACCCTGATAAAACCAAATTAATACGCCTTAGACCACATGCTTTAAGTATAAATAGTGATTTCAACGTGTTTATTAATGGAAAAGCTGTTTATGAAACCCATTCCGTTAAGTATTTGGGAATCACATTGCAAAGTAAATTGTCATGGGATTTACATATAACCGATTTGAAAAGGAAAATAGCTCCAGCAATTATTGTACTATTAATGCGCAACATTTGGCAGTAGTCTGGGTGCTAGCAGAACATAATTCAGCTTCCATTTTCATGCGATGAACCTTCAGTTTACACATCCTCATTTATGTATAGCCGCTCTCTAGCCATGAAGATAAGGTTGGTAATACAGTGACATTGAACGTATGCACTGTGGCATCCGCCAATGGGTTTCAGTAGGATGGAGCAACAATATGCATGGCCCGTGCCACAAGCAGTCCTCTAAGAAATCCTGTCAAGGAATTCAGGATTCAATTTTTCAGCACGTTCACGAGATTTAACCTTACCAGATTATCTCCAATGGGGTTATCCTAAAGAACGAGTTTATGTGAATAAGCCTGAAACAATAGAAAATCTAAAGCGAAAAATCCAAGCTGAGATCAGGGCAGTAGAGCCTGATAATTTGCCTACTATTACAAAAACACCTGGTTAAGAGTCCAATTGTGAATTGTTGAAAATGATGAGCATTTAGCTGATATTAAGAAGTGAGATTGAAAAAATCTTAACAAACGTTTTGCAAGAATTATTTGAATTTTTTTTTATTTTTTTATTTTTTTTTTACCAATTTATCTTCAAAAAACTGTAATTTATTACGTTCAATGACAACCCTGTTTATTTATTTTTAGTTTGATTAAATTAAGTGATGAAGTAGACGCATGTGCTAAAATGATTAAATAGTTTTAACAAAATCCAACTTTTTAACAAAAATCCAACCCAGAAAAAGGTGGCCAAAAATCAAAGGTCTGCCTTCAAACTATTTCGGATGTCATTAGTACCAGTTCAAATTATGAAATTTTTTTTCCGAAAGTCTGAACTTATATGTGAGAGGGTGGCAAGAATGGAATGAGTTATTTTTAAATTCGTAATTGTGAAGTTATTATACCTTTTCTTTAATTTTTATGATTGTGGCAGCAAAAATTAAAAGAAAAAACAAAATCAATCAACGAGAACCAATTTAAAAAATAGATAAAATCTTTTTGTTCTGGAAATGTCAAACAAGATCATTAGTGCTACTCTAAACAAGACAAAATCTTGAATTTCATTATAAAAATTTCTGTGTATTAACACGGGTGAAAGTTTAAAAGAGAATTAAAAACCGTTTGAGAAAAAACTTCATAGTGTGAACCGGAACCTAGAAAGCATGAGGAATATGTGGCCATTGATAGAGCACCTGATTCGGGAAGAAAGATGTTTGTCAGACAGCATAATGAAAATAGCTACCAACACATCCGGAATATTTGGTGCGAAAAGTTAAGGCCAATGCAAGTTTCAAAATATACAAAGTATAAAACGCTGCAAAAAATTCAGAGGCCAAAAACAGAGCACGGAAATCTAAATCTTGTGTCAAAAATCCTCCTGCTGAATAATGGACAACGAAACTTATATACTGCTAGATTTTTCGCAGCTTCAGAGTCAACATTTTTATGTTGCTATTGTTCGAAGAAATGTTGGAGATAAGAAGACGCCATTTAAAAAAAAAAGTTCCTGGTATAGGAAGTAATATGTAGTTGCGGCAAAAGAATCAATTCACTCGATATATTCCGAAATTTATATTAAAGTGTTTACAAAGAAGAGTACTTCCTTTCGTAGGCCAACGCAATGTGTCCACATATTTTTGGACGGATTTGGTATTACCTCAATAGGTTAATAAAGTCTTGAAGGGTTCAAGAACCATAATATTGTTTTTGTAACAAGGAATGCAAATCCTCCACACCGTCTGACATTTAGTCAAAGTGCAAAGTTATTGGCATCTAATGAAAAGGGAATTGAAGAGCAAAAAAGTGTGTCCCAAAATATGGAAATTTTAAACAAGTGACAGATAGCCAGTACCAAAGCCATAATGGAAGCTTTTCCGGAAGAAGTCCTTAAGTTTATGGGTAGTGATTAGAACTATAAAAACTTACGCCCGTATTCATAATCAAATTCTAGCAGTTGGCTAACTTTTTTCATACGTAAATTTCAAAATTTGTATGAAAAAAAGTTAGCCAACTGCTAGAATTTTATTATGAATACGGGCGTATATTTTTTGTCAGTTTTAATATAATTTAAGTTAAATAATTAAAATTTAAAAATTTCAAAGTATTGTGTCTATAATGTTAATAAGCAAGGCGATTTCTTGGGACCGATTGAACGCTGTTAGTTATCAGCCGATTTTGACAAGAAACATATCATTTGACAAGTATTTCATTTTAGCTGTCCACCATATTTATAGATTTGCAATATCTGGAATATTGTTTTGAATAAAATTCATGTAAAATTCCTACTAACACATACATAAAACATATATTTTAGATTCAAACAAAAAACTGTAGATTGTACAGGCGTTGCGTTTTCGCAACATAAATTTTGGATGAGTATGAAAAGACTTTCAACTAACGGATTCGAATAATTTTTTCCTCTCAAGTTAGTCTAGAGTTTTGCCATAATGACACTGACTCAAAAAAAGATGCACCTGTTTGGTTAAAGCAAGTTCCTAAAGTATTAAGAACGGTCCAAAAAAAAAAATGCTTTCGGAAAAATGTCCAAATATATAAAATAATTTTTTTTTTATTTTTTTACTCTAGAATTTCGATTGCGAAAATATGAAAAAAACATTTCTTAGAAACCTATTTTCGAAAAAAGGATAAAGGTTTTTCATGTTGTTAATTTGAAAATAGCTATTGCGAAAACGCAACAGTGGCTAATTGCATACAAATCGCTTTTAAGTTTTTTTGAATTAGAATTTTATTTTGTTTAGTTATGTTATGTTATGTGCTGGTTTGGGTTGGTTTTGTTGTTTTTTTTTTCTGGTTTGGTTTTGGGTGGTATGTTCGCAAATTTTCATTCAAAAGTGGAAGAAATCAAAACGCACCGATTTGAATTTTGACGGCCAGACGAAGCCTCTATCGCTCCACTTCAAAACAAAATCGTGGAATCAAGAGTAAGTCTAAATAGCTCAACTCCCTATAATTTTTTTTTTTAATTGTAAAATCCAGGTGGAGAATCAACCGTGAATATATATCTACAATATTTTGACAAGGAAGTTATGGATACGCTTTTTGATTATTCAAATAAGTATGCTCATCAAAAAAACATATCAGTACATATTCCTCAAATCCAGCACTACTGGTCTGCCCAACCTACTTTGGATATGCCGATAGTAAAATCTGTGTACCGTCAAATGTTTCAAAAAATTAAAAGTGATTTTCATATGATTTATAATAATGAAATGCACGCTTCAGATGGATTTGTTAAAGTTCGTCCACTGATTCAAACTTCGAATCGAAAATACCACCTGTTTGGAATATTTACAAACTATTTACCAATAGACCAGCAAATGGTTCTCAATTTTGGCAGACACGACTGCAGATGTTCATTCGTGGAAAATCAATCGTTTCGGTTTTAAAATCTAGTGTCTTTGTTCCGACATGGGATATTTGTTTGAAGCTAGTCCATATTCTGGCTCAGCTTCACCATACGATAAAAACGGTGAGTTAGGAGCTTCTGTTGCTTTAAAGTTGGTGGAATTAATTTGTAGTCCGGAGAATCATGCAGTTTTTTTTTTTGACAATTTTGTTTCTTCGTACTAGCTGTTTGTTGAGTGAACGGAAGTTTCATGCAACTGAAACGGTAAGATCAAGTCGCCTAAGAGGTGCCAATGATATCGTTGCCATGCCGTTCTCTCAAAAAGGTCGAAGACGAAAACTGAGGATAAAAAAACAAAAAAATTATTCGTTACTCGCTGGCAGAACAATTCAGAAGTTACCGTTATTTCGAAAATTTGTTGCCGATTTTCGAGAAGTTTTTACTAACCGTTATTCGAAAGATAAAAAAGAGGGGAGTTTTGTTGATTTCCTATAGGTTCGGAGTTCACAGTATTATTTATTTAGGTTTTTGTTCACCAGTGACAGATTATCAGTGACTATAACGAACATATGGCTGGTGTAGATCTGCTCAATAAATCTTGCCATTACGGGCGAATGCATTCATAGCACCACAGTAAACTTGAAAAATCCACTGTATTATTGCTAAAGCTGAAGGAACCGGAGCACTAGCTAGAAAATTACTGCTCTTACAAGAAAAACCGGTGAAGAACAGCCTGCAGGGGCTCATGATGTCAATGAGCACGTTATTTGGAAAACTCCGGACAATAAACGGAAAACATGCAGTGAATGCCATTCACAAAGGGTTTACCAATGTAAAAAATGTAAATAAAAATGTAAAATAATCAAAAATAAACCAAAATTAAAGTTTATAATACCAAAAAAAGCATGTTCCTTAACTTATTCTAATAAAAAAAAAAACATTCATTTGATTATATATAATAAAGAATGTAATTGGCATCTTATTAGCCAACCTTGCGTTTTCGCAACAGTCCGCCACGGCTAACATAGGCTGCTGATTTTTTTCTTTTTTAGTGATCGGAAGGTCGCTATGTGCTACCACACCAAAATTTACATAGATATCTACACGATTACAGGTAGTGGTACAAGATGGGTTAAATTTTTTATTATGTGAAATTTTATGAATTTTATTTAAATAGTCATAATATTTTTATGTATGCATATAGATTTTAAAAAACATTGAAGGAAAAAAGTTTGAATCCAAAAAAAAAATTCCTAGAATTGAAGTCAAATTTTGAGAGCTGGGCCCTGCTGGTTGTAAAAAACACCATAAAAAATAATAACAAAAAAAAATTTTTTTCAACATATTCGTCACTTTTGGTCCACTCTGTACCTTTAGTTAAAATATAGACTCTAATCTATAATATGAATAGGCAAGGCGATTTCTTGTGATCGATGTTTTGTTCTACCGTTTTGTCCCGATTTGGCGTTTGGTCAAGGTATTTCTTTTAGCCATGTTGCAGATTAACAGATTTTAAAATTGTTTCCTTTATTTTGCGGAAATTGCATTTAAAGTTGCTACTAACACATACATAAAATTATACAATGCTATGTGTGTGTTTATTAAATTTGTTAATGTGTTTGTAATAAAAATGAGTTTGTTTTTATACCATATACCACTATGTGGTTTGGGTATAATGACTTTGTGCTGCTGTTTGTAACAACCAAAAATATTTGACCTAGACCCATCTTTAATTATACCGATCGAATCAGAATCACTTTCTGAGTTGATTTAACAATGTCCGTCCGTCCGTCCGTCCGTCCGTCCGTCCGTCCGTCTGTGTGTCCATGTAAAGCTTGTAATCAAACTGCAGGTCGCAAATATGAATGTATTTTGATGAAATTTGGTACATAAGCTTGTATCTGCCATGGGATGAACGCTGTTGAAACTGGTGGGAATCGGTCCATGTTCAGACCTAGCCCCCTTCCAAATTACCCATATGAAATCGACATAAATTGCCATAAGATCCAAATTGTCATATAGATCTTACTCAAATTGGGTTTGTATGCGTTCATTACATCCATTAATGAGTAGTCCAAAAATGATCCCTTTGACCACATATAGAGCTGCTTCCCGATCTTCATTTAAATCTATTAAAAAACAAAAATATTGCACTGATTCTTCTCAAATTTTGTTTGTATATATTTTTGCAAAATAGAGTACAAGAGACTTTACCAAACATGATCAGGATCGGTCCATTTTTGGACCAAGTCCCTATATAGATATAGCATCCGATATGAACTTTTTCATATCTGCAGCCAAAAAAATTAATAAAAATCCCACTCAAATTTGGTTTTTGCTTATTTTCTCTGTCCAGTTAGTTGGGCCTAAGAGATAGGGTCTCTAAACGCATGGTATAGGGTATCGTATAGTCGGTCTAGACCGACTATAATTTCCTTACTTGTTTTATTTGATTAAGTTAGCAAAACATAATATATTTATACTTAAATATCTGTCGGTTGACTAGTAAGCAAATACATAAGTAAACTCCATTTAAGATAATAATCCTTAATTTAGTAATCATCAGAAGATATAATATGTTGAAAAACTTACAAAAATTTAAAACAAACAAAACAAAAAAAAATCGTTGAAAAAAATTTGTGCCAGATGCAGCATTTATCTAAATAACTTTGAACTTAATAAGAAATCCATCTTGGAAATGTTTTTAAATTTAGTAATAACGGCTTCTGAAATAAAAGTAACTGAACCAAAGATTACGAAATATGACTTTTGAACTTAAAAACGAAAATTATGTGGAACATTTTCTCAAAGAAAATTTTGTCACCCTTCAAAGAAAATCATAATGAGATGAATATATTAACTAAAGCTATTCATTCAGTTAATAAGAGAAAATGTATAATGGGGAATTTCAAAATATCTATTTGAACTGTAAATCAACTACAATAGCAATTAAAACTCCCATCTATGTATTATAATCTTGCACAAACAACAATTTAAAAGTAATTGTTTATGTTTTAATTTAAAAAATTAGCTCAAGTATGACTGTCATAAAATGACATTAAGTCTGTATTATTATTTTGAATTCGTTTCTTTTGATTTGATTTTAATTGAGTCATAATTACAAATAAATTATTTTTATAACATTATGATTGCTGCCATCATTGCACATGGTGTTTTTAATATCTTAAGTCTACTTCTATTTGTATTTGGATTATGTGTGTGTGTGTGTGTTCAGTAAAATCTGTTTTAGCTTTCAAATAAATATTTGTGTGCAGCAAATTTCGTTGAGAATGTTGCAAGTATTTGCTTAAAGCTGTTTTTGTTGTTGTTGCTGCTGCTGCTGCTGCGATATCATTACCACACTTTAGCCATTCTGTTTTGTAGTTGTTGCAGAAATTGCTGCTATTTGCTGTTGCCATATGTTTTCGTGAGCACAATTCAAAATATGGTTAGGTTATTTGTAGCACGTTTTTTTTTCAACCGTATTACCATTCTTTTGGTGTTAAAGTGAGTGTATGTGTGTGTGTGTGTGTTGGGGCTTCTATTTTTGGCTTCCTCTAAGCCTTACCTTGTTTTATGTAACCCAGTCAACAGTTTTGGTGTACATTCAATTTTATGCAGAATCCGATCGTTTTCATCGGCAAAAACTTAATTTGACAGGTTGCTATGTCCAACCGAATGGGGAAAATTTTAGAGCGGTTATTTTAAAAATTTTAGTTTTTTTAGTTAAAATCTAGAAAAGGCTTATTCCATATTTTTAATTTCATTTGCAGAAAGCATCAATATGCAAAAAAAAAAAACTAAAATTCAATAATATTCTTAACCTGGTAGTAGTTGAAGTTGTTGCAGCTGGTTTTTCATTGCTGCTGGTATGCTTGGTTGCGCACGCTCTCTTTTGTATTTGCAAAGAAAGATCTGGTAAACGTGTAGCAGCCACAATTACTGAGGCCAATTTTTTTTAATTAGTTACATAACCATTAGTGCTGGTGCAACATTCATAATTTATTGTATTAAGCATGCAGAAGTTGGTTTAAGCTGATCTTCTTTGAAATACGAAAAAAGTAGTGAAAGTAAATAAAAAATAAAAAAATAGTGGACCAAACTGAAACAGTGTTGCCAGATATGGATGTAAAAGTGGGACAGGGGATAATGAACATGCACTCGATAACAAGCTCTACATTGATATAAGAATTTAAAGGGGAAGGTAAAGTATTTATAAAGTTTTGCCACCAGGTGGCACAGATAAAAAATCCCCCAATCGTAGTTGATCTAAATTTAAACTACTGGCTGTATTTTCGATCCCAGCAACATAAACTTAATACCAACTGAACATTTTCGTTTTGAACAAAGTCAACAGAATCGTAATATTAATTACACCAAATTCGGTTTCATTGCAATTCGGTTGCTAATAAATTCGGTAGTACGCAAGTTTATGTTTTCTAAGTGTAGGGTGGAACTTCTTTTAAAAAAAATACGTTACTCTTTCCCATAAGGTGCGAAAATTTCATCCAAATCTAGATAATGGGGCTACTCTGCTTAAAAAAGCAATGTACACAGACAACAAATTTGTTCGTTTGCCAGATAATGCAGAAATTTACCATTACCAGAGCAACAACAGAAACAAATATATAAAACACTCAACCAATGTGTTGCATAAGCAAACGTTTAAACCAGGTTGGTTTTGGCATGACTAACTAAACAAACAAAACACAAAACAAAAACAGAAAAAAATTAAAGAGGTTTCTTGATACAAAATGATGTGAATGAAGGCGTAGCTAAAACAATGACGAAACAACGCTCAACGCATTTTTAAAATATTTTTAGTGTATTATTTCCTTTAAGTTTAAGATTAAATTTAAAAATATACAAAACAAAATATCAGGAAATATTTTTGTTTAACGTGCTAGAATCATCTTTCAAGGAGATGCTACTAATTATAAATAGTTTGGTGACATTATGAGCAGTTTGGCATTGAAAATATGCATAATTTTTGAGGGAAAATGTCAATTAGTATTAAAATTGTTCAGATAATGAAACATAATCAGAAACTAAACACAACTCAAAAATTAGGCAAAGTTATGCATATTTAATAAATTTCAATGGAGAAAAAATTATTTAAAAAGGATTCAAACTTTTGAGTAGTGCCACTTGGAAAAAAAGTTCTGTTACGAATTCCAGAAATATTTGTCGGCATTTGTTTGTGAAAACAACAAAGAATATCAAAATGAATTATAAACAAAGGGAAAGCACTGACATGAAAGGAATATAATATTAAGTATTTTAATCTGACTGGCGGATAAGAGTTTAGAGAAAGGAGCATTCAGTACTCGAAAACAGTTCAGCCCTACATGATATTTGGGGAAGTAGTAGCTACGGGTAGGTGGGTGTTGGCTGTTTGGTGTTGGTTTCGAAGAATTAGATATTTTATCTCAATATCTGGTAGGATAACTATTTAAAAAAAATGTCTTCGTCTGTTTTAAGTGACGACGGATTTCTCTGAAATTTGGTACGCACAATCTCTGTAATCCAGGCAAAGTCACCTTATGATTCTTGCTGCCACGCCTACTTTTATGCCCACTTTTTATACAAAATTTATTTTCTGTTTTTTTGTATATTTGTTCGCTATACAAACTTTTATCTTTCAACGGCTTTCTCTGAAATTTGGTACACGTTATCTCTGTACTCCAGCGAAGGTCGGATTATATATCTTTCTGGAAACGCCTACCCTTACGCCCACTTTTTTATAAAAATCATTTTCTGTTTTTGGTACATTTGTTTACTATACAAATTTTTCAATGGATTTCCTGGAAATTTGGTGCACACGGGAATAACTTCACGATGAACAAATTCCCCAAATTAAAAAAAAGGTGCCTAAAAGAAATGAACAAATTCCCCATTTTTTTAAAGACGATATAAAAAATGAACTCACTCCCCAAATTCGTTGTTAAACTTTTAAATATTTTTATTTAATGAATTTTGTAAAATGTTTATTAAAGTGAAAATTTGCATACTGATTTCAATATCTGTCGTGCAGTATACGTATTGAAAATCTGTATTTTTTTCAATAGCATCATCTCGACGAGCTTGCGGAACGCAGCTCAGCTTTTTTAAGAGAAGCTGAAATGCCTGAATCTACTCAAGTGTGTCTAGAAATCCTACGGCTAAGACAGGCTGGATCCAGGGAATCTGAGACTCCTTAAACGACTGTTTTTCTCATAGACAATTTTATGGCGCCTGCTCCAGAGTACAATATTTTCGTATATACACCAGAAGGAATAACCAAAAATGTTGTTTATCACAAAGCTTTAGAATAATCAAATTTCGTAACTTTTAGACATCATACACTCAAAAAACTCCATGCATAAACATAGTTAGTTGTAATGGTAAGCAGGCGTGGAGTACTTAGTCCCTAAATAATAAATTCCCAAAAAAAAAAATGAACATATTCCCCCAAAAATTGGGGAATAATTTCAGGATGAACAAATCCCTAAATTTAAAAAATGCCCCCGAAAGATATGAACAAATTCTCCATACTGCTCTTAGTATCTGTCCTACAACCAATTTATTTAATATCTGTATTATTTTCAATAGCATCATTTCGGTGCGCGGAATCGGGGCGCGGATGCGCTCGCGCGTAAGGGGCTGGCAGACGCGACGCGACGCGGAACACAGTTCAGCTAAAATATCGAAATGATTTGAAAAATATATTTTGGCAATTAAAATAAGTTAACAACTGCGCGGCAGCACGGATGTGGCTGCCAAGCGCGCGACTCGCTCGCGGAACACAGCTCAATGATTCTTTTAATTTTCAAACGATTCCATTACATTTGATGTTTACAAAATAAATAAACTTTAAAAAAATTTTTTAGCGATTTCGCAGCTTATTTCTGTAATAATCAAAACGTTCAGGGGAGCCAAAAAACGTTATATTTGAAATTATGTACTCGATATAAAGATTTTAGAGCTATTTATTTAACAATCCTGTAGATATGGGCAGTAAATACTTTGTATAAAATTTTGAGTCAAAAATCTTCAGAGGAATAGATCCTAGATAAGTACGAAAAAACAATATGTAAATTACACTTAAAGTGTGTGCAGAAAAACAACTTATGTCGAAAAGGAAACTACCAATGCCACCACCCATGTAGACATAAGTTGTTGTTACTTGAAAAATAGATTTTTTTGTACGTCAAGAAAATGTTAACGGGACTTAGGATGACAATATAACAACGAATAATAGTAACAAAAAATAACAGAAATAAACACAAAAGTTATAAACTGGAAACTAATCAAATATTATTTTGCATTTTTTTTTTTTTTTTTTCATTAATAAAAACGTATGTCGCTATGTGTCGTTTTCTGAGAAAATAATTTGTCAGCGATCAAACGTAGGTTGACATACGTCGTTAGTGCTGCAAATTAATTTAATAAACATTTAAGTTACGTCGTTATTTAAAGAAAAAACTCAGTAATGGTCAATAATTTTTTTTTCAATTGAACACAAGTAAATAGCGTTAAAAATTAATAAATTTGGCATCGTTAACTCAAAAGTGACAAAAATGGACATGCGCGGTTATTCCAGAAAACCACATATTTTTGAAGCATTTTTGCTGTAGCTTCTTATAAAAAAAGTTCTAAATTTAAAAATCAAAAAATTTTAAATAGAAATAAAAAATTAATTTACTCCCCAAAAAACGTAAACATTGGGGAATTTTTTCATCATGAGCAAATTCCCCAATCCCGTACAAATTTTTGCCGATAGCGTTTGTTTTTTGGGGGGGAATTTGTTTATTGTGTACTAACTACTCAGCCCCTGGTAAGAATAGTGAACCATTTTCAAGTCAGAGGCCGTTGGATCCCGGGCAAGACCGGGTAAAAACAGCTAGTTGCAAATATTTTGCATTTACACACAAAAAAAAGATTGGTTGGAATTTGGTTATATCTAGAAAAAATTTATAAAATAATATGAATTTTTAATGTATTTCTTTAATATTTAAGAATACAATAGAGATTCTTTTATAACTATCATATAAACATAATTAATTTAAAATAAAGGTATATACACCAACAAAACTAGTTCCGTTTACCTTTTACAAATTTCTAAATTAATTTAATTAAGGCAACCTATTCAAACCAACAATAAATAATATGCGTCAATCACAATTATTGGCGACTGCAACTACCAATTCTATTTTAACAACATATTTCAAATCGAAAATATTTTAACAGATATTGCAATAAATAATTGGTTACCGTACTACATATAAAATTTGTATTAAGAATTGCCTTTCGGTTATAACAATAGAAACCCAAACTATTAAAATGTTTTGGTATTTCTAATCGAAAGGAATTTGCTTGATTCAAATTCTGTTGTGAAAACCAAAGAAAAAAAAATAGAATATGATTAGCAAGACCGAATTTGTTGATCTAAATATTGTGTAAAAATTTATTATAAATATTATTATTTATTAACGTGTAAAAAGAGTTTAAAATTATTTATCAAGAAATACACATTACTTGGGAACCTAAAGCTGTTATTCAGTCTATTTGACATGAGTTTTTTCGTGGTATGTAGTATAACTGTTTACAAAACTAGAACATATTCGGGTAGATGTGAAGGTGCACAGTCTCAGTTGTCATATTGCAACTAATTAATAATTTCACTCATGTTTGTCAGCTTTTCATTTTGGCAGCAACTCGTGATTTTGCAACACAAATTCAACGCACTGTATGACACGCGTCAATTATATAAAAATTCTTCCGAAGCCAGTATTAGCGGTAAAAACTTTTAAGAGGACATACGTGTAAATAACCTGGAACCTGGTTATCACATTGCAAGCAGGTATGATTAACCGTAATGATATACATCAGCATAAAAAAAATTTTTTGTAGTAGAAGAGGTATATGAAAAGTTCCAGGTGTATTCCAGGACCTGACCAAATCCAAGATGTATTCAAATGCTTACCACTGCTTCATTTTCCCGTTAGAAGGTCACGAAAGCAGTCGTTGTTGCAAAATCGATCAATAGACCGAGGAGATTATTGTTCGATTGGGTAAGTAATGGGTTTGTGCTGATATTTGTACTACGAAATATATTTGACATATACACAGCTTGTATAATGCGGCCGACGATACGGAAAAATAAATATGCTAATTAAATTACATACAGAGTACATTATGTAGTATATATGAACGGCTGTTTAAATTTGTAAAACGAACTTCATGTTAAGACCTCGGCCAATAATAAATGTTCCCTATGAATTCGGTTTAAATAAATATATTGCAAACTTCCTGTTTGGTCGAATTGAGATTGAAATGATTTGACGTAAGTCAAAAAATTACCTATGTAGGACCATTTTCAGCCATAGTATCCACAGTTTGCATTAATGTGTACAATGTATGACTAAATAGTTTTAGAATATTCAATGATGTTCTTTAATACCACATTTCTGTGGTTTCAGGTTTGAGCTAACCATGCCAAATATATTAATTTTAAGCGCTCTTTACATGTGTTCAACTTTTTTTTTTTAAAGTATTGACCATTTCTGAGTTTTTTTCTTTAAATAAAGACGTAACTTAAATGTTTATTAAATTAATTTGCAGCACTAACGACGCGTCTAAAATTTTTCCTGGATATGTGAACTAGTATTTTTTTTTTATAGTAGTTCAATTGTGATAGTTGTTAACCATGTAGTATCATCATTGAAAAATCTGGAATTTTACATAGTTTTCAAACGCTGTTATTTCAAATACTTAATGTAACTGTCGGTAAAAATTGTAATAGATTGTCAAATTTAAGTATCAATTAATATGGCAACACTCGTTTTGTTGACAAATATTGATCATATGGAAAGAACAGTTAGCTGAAAGATATGTCTAAATCAAAGTGACCTGTTGAAAGCGAACCGCTTGTTTAGAAGACAATAAACAAACACATCAAAACACTTCTCCAATATTTTGATATTTAGTGCGAAAAAGTGTGTATTTAAATATATATAAATCTCAACTGCGATGGTATGCGATTTTATTTTTTATGAATATTTTTCAGTGTCTACCCCATTGAAATCGTTTATGAAATAAACAAATTTATGGTAAATCATTTGCGTAGATCATTACACTGCACAGAGGAAACAAAAATCAAGTTTACGATTTTAAAATTTAGCACTAATTGGGAAAAGAATGGACAGAAAAAAGACTTATTTAAAAAACACTGTAATAACTGGCTGGATAGTGAAATATTCTATGGGGATTCTATTTGTGTTGTAAGTAAATCAGTTCTTGGCGTCAATCAAAGATAAAATAGGTCTGTTATTTTTTTAGGAACCAAGTTCAAGCTTTGTTAGAGGTCGGCCACGTGTGTATTTCGAAGAAGCATCACATCGAACTAAGCGAAGACGTGTTGATGAACTTGTTGTGTCAACATCTGCTGAAGCTCTTAAAAAAGCAGCAGAAAAAATTTTAGAATCAAGTAACAGTGGAACTCTTTCAGAGGAAAAGGCGTTAGCATTGTACGTGGATATGGATATCTCTTATAGGGAATACAACATGATGTGAAACGTTGTTAATGGTGTACATAAAAATTGTTTTCCGTCCTATTACTCTATTGTAGAAGCTAAAAAAAACTTATTCCAGACGGAATTGAAGTTTCGGAAATGTCAGTACATGTTCCACTACAGGCAATTTTGGATAAAACTTCAAACAGCATTTTGAAGAAGTTAGAATTTGGTGCTGAAAGTGATGTTATTTTAGAGTGCAAGTGGGGATTTGATGGCAGTAGCGGTCATAGCGTATTTAAACAAAAATTTGAAAGCCAAGACGCTACTGACGAGTTTTTGTTTGTTACATCTTTCGTACCATTACGTATCCTGGAAGGCAAAAGTGAAAAAATTGTGTGGCAAAACAGCAAACACTCTTCTCAAAGGCTATGTAGACCTTTGAAAATATTATTTGCTAAAGAAAATCCTAGACTTATAATGGAAGTAAAAGACAACATACAGCGTGAAATAGAAAATTTAACTACATACGTCTATAATAATGATAAAAAGAAAATTAACGTTCAGTATCGCTTAAAATTAACTATGATCGACGGGGCTGTGTTAAATGCTATACATGGGCATAAGAGTTGTGCGACTTGTGTTCTATGTGGATCTAAACCTACACAAATGAATACCGAATTAGTTCTTGAAAGAAAAGTCAAGGAAAGTTGCTACGAATATGGTATATCGACCTTACATGCATGGAAAAATTTTTTGAAAGCATTATTCACATTGCATATAAACTACCTATTAAGTCTTGGCGTATAGTGGATGAACAAAATAAGCAGGTAGTGATGGAAAACAAAAAGAGGATTCAAGATCAATTCAAGAATGAAATTGGGCTTGTTATTGATATGGTTAAAACAGGATATGGCACACCGAATGATGGAAACACGGCCCCACACTTCTTTTCAAATATTGAACAAGCGGCTCAGATAACAGGTGTTGATAAAACTTTAATAAACAACTTTTCTGTTATTTTAAGAACATTTTCCAGCGGACTGCACATAAAAGTTACAAACTTTGAAAAGCCATTAAAAGAAACATTTATTTTATATAATAAGCTATATCCCTGGTACTACATGCCTGTTACTGTGCACACAGTTTTAGTTCACGGTATTAATTACATCAAGTATTCAAATATACCAATTGGAATGTTATCGGAGGAGGCCATAGAGTCCTGTCACAAAGTAATTCGAAATAATAGACTGAGGCATACAAGAAAAACGAGTAGAGTTGACTCCAATAGGGATCTAATACATTACCTAATTCTGCAGTCAGAGCCAGATATTTCGATGAACAGTAAAAAAAAATTTTTAAGAAGATATGATCTAAATGAAATAAAAGATTTTGTTTTTGTGGAAGATGAAAGCATCATATCTGAGGATGATTTCTGCGATAACATTGAGGATATTGGCGATGATAATAGTAAATAAGAAATATTCTTTGCTTGTCTAAAACTAAAAACAAAGTTTATGTTTAAGCTAATTACATGAAAATATTCGAATTTTTACTTCAGGATATATGGGAGGTGGGCGTGTCCTTTGAGATAATTCCATATAATTAAACACAGTTATCAGTTATATATCAGAGACAAATCGAGCCAAATTTGGTTCAATTCCAACAACAATTTTGGAAAATATAAGTTTTTTCATTTCAGGATATATGGGAGGTGGACGTGCCCTTGGGCTGATTTTCTCAAAACTTAGTTTTTTTCTTAGCCTACTTACGTTAACTATCTGTACCAATTTTCATTTACCTACTATAACGCCTTCTATTTTTGGCCAACGCTTATATGAAGCCACGACACTCTGCGACGTATGTCAACCTACGTTGGATCGCTGACAAATTATTTTCTCAGAAAACAACACATAGCGACATACGTTGTTATTAATGAAAAAAAAATGATAAATAATTTTGGACTAGTTTTCAGTTTATAACCACTTGCAAAAACTTTTGTATTTATTTCTGTTATTTTTTGTCACTATTATTCTTGATAGGTTTTTATATTCTCATCCTAAGTCCTGTTTACTTTTTGTTGACGAACAAAAAAATCCATTTTTCAAGCAACATTGGTGGTAGCATTGGTAGTTTTCTTTTTGAAAGAAAACGACGTTTGTCGACATAAGTTATTTTATCTACACACACTTTAAGTGTAATTTACATATTGTTTTTTCGTCCTTCTCTAGGATCTATTCCTCTGAAGATTTTTGAGTCAAAATTTTATATAAAGCATTTATTGCCCATACCTACAGAACTGTTAAATAAAAAGCTCAAAAATCTTTATATCGAGCCCATAATTTCAAATATAACGTATTTTGGCTCCCCTGGACATTTTGATTTTATGACATATGCGGTTATTCTAGAAGACCACAAATTTATCCTATATAAATCTGGATATTTCTTCAGGTAGCAATGACTATTAATTCAATCTAACCCTCTCTTAGGATCTAACCATTTTTTAACCAATTTATAAATATTCACAGCATTGATAATAATATTTACTAATTAATAATAGTATTATTATTTAATAATAATAGTAATTAAATATATAATAATAATAATATTTATTCTTTTAGAAATGTTAGCAAATTTTGGGACATCCTTTACATTTGCGAATATTTCAAATTGGTGGAAAAATAACGGGTTTTTATTAAAATTAATTTTATTTTTTTAAGTTAATGTAAAATACATAATGTAAAAAATATAAATGTAAATGTAAATATATTAATGAAAAATATATAAATTTTTAAAAACGCAAATAAATAATAATAATTATTTTTTTCATATGAATAAGTAAAAATTCCGATAAATGGTTGTAACAATCAATTATTGAAATTAATAATTCCATTGTATCAATCTAATTTTACCATGCATACAATAGAATTTATATATAATATCAATTGTGTTTATCATTGTACGGTAATATGTATTATATAATTCAGTAATAACAACAGAATAAGTTGATGGTACATGGGACTACCAAAATTCGATTGGCAACTAATTCGGTTGCAACAATGAATCAGTTTTTTTGTGTATTATAAAAAATTTTTTATATAAATAAAAAAAATAAATAGCATACTCAATTCATTGTTTTATATTCAAATAAATAAACAAAAATATTATTGAAAAATAAAGAAATTGAACATAAAATCATCCTGTCAAACACGCAGTGATTTGTTGTTTTTTTTTCTATTCTTCTTTGTGTTTTTCGTTTATTTTGACAGAGATGCCACTCATTTACAATTTAAATAAATAGAAAATTAGATTTGTCGACTATCGTTCAGGTGTAGTTAGTGAATCACTTAATCGTTAGTGCAAACAAAAATAGCTGTCGATATATTTGCGATTGTCGGATCGTTAAAATTTACAGAATTGCACCACAGTACTCTTTCTTAAAAAAGTGAATTTTTAAGAATTACTTTTTTAGGAATAACATATTTTTCAGAAGTATATTCCCTAAAAAAAAATTAAGACTGAAGAGAACCAAGTCACTTGATCTAGTGACTAATATTGTATAAATTTAAATTAGTTATGGAAATAAATTACTTGCTAGCTTAAGCTAGGTGTAATTTAATGAAATGTACACTTTTTCTTATTATATAAGACATTAAAAATAAGCGAAATTTTAAAAAATATATATTTTCTTAAATTACCTTTTCTTAACAATTTAGATTTTTAAAAATGTATAATTTCTAAATAAAATGTCTATTATTGAAGAAAAGTACAAAAAGTACATTTTCATTACAGAAAAGTACATTTTCTTCAATAGGTAAATAATACTAAAAAAGTATCTGTTTTAAAAAACTAATTTTTCTTTTAAAATTACATATTCCTAAAAATTTCTTAGAAAAGTAGATTTTCTTAAAAAAGTTCATCCTAAAAATTAAATTTTCGTTTAGCAAAATGTCCTATTGATTAAAAAAGTACTCCTTCTTAAAACAGTAGAATTTGTAACATAACAACTATTTAAAAAAATGTACCGTTTCTTGAAAAGTATATATTCTGAAAAAATTACTTTATTTTTTTAGACAGCAGCTTTTCTTTAAAATTTACCTTTTGTTGAATGTAAATTTTCTTATAAAAAACATATTTAAAAAAAAGTTATTTTTCAGATATATTAATTTTCTTAAAAAAATTAATTTCCTTAGATGAGTAATTTTTTTCAGAATATAACAATTTCTTAGAAAAGTATCCTTCCTTAACTAAGAAACTTTTCTAAAAAGAACTTTTTCAAAATAAGTGATGTCTCTTAAGAAGGTACATTTTCCCAAAAAAGTAACGCTTCTTAAAGAGTTTTTTCTTCTGAAATAGTACCTTTCCTTAAAAGAGTATATTATTAATTTCCCAATGGGCGTTTTAGTCTCCTTAGAACATGTTAATTTAGAATTAGTAGTTATAACGTAAGATATTTCTGATAAAATATGCTTACTATTTAGCTACAAATATAAAACTATTTCCTTTTGTGGATTCATCAATCAAACCTGATTCCTATTTCGTTGTCTAATAGAAACTAGCGATATTTAAAAATGTATATTAACTTAGATTATAGAGAAATTTTTGGGAAAATAAATTCAAAAAGGTAAAAAGAGGTGTTAAAGAAAATAATAAAAATTATATTTCAAACTAACATGCTAACTTTGAATTAAAAATTATATATAAGAAAATTAGTATAAAAATAGTTGATCATAATATTCATTACTAAATGACAAAATGAGTTTTTTATGATACTGGAGACTCATGTTGAAGTTAAAAATATTAACAGATTGGAAACAAAATTAAAAATTCGAAAAAATTTGGTAACCAGCCACACGAAACAGCAGATATAGAGGAGCCAGCTATCGTGGATATGATAGTGGGGTTAGAAAGAATTTGTTAGCTGCTGAAGTGAAATATGTGTTTCTGGCTTATAGTTGTTTGAATACGATTTTTTCGATCTCATAATAATTCCACTGTATATAAGAAGAGTAAATTGGGAATATGAATTAAATACATTGAAGACACAGCAATAACTCTATCGGTAGATGTTCTGTTCTGAATTCTATAAGATTCAGATGTTTCCAAAGCATATCGTCATCGGCTTTTCAAATAATTCGCATACTAAATGGAGTCAAAGATGCTAATTGGCTAAGCCAATTAGTTCGTGAATTTTATTTTTGAATCAAACAACCATTTTTCTGGATTGAATGATAGTCAAAATGAGGATTAATTCTGGGAAGCGGTATTTAAAAAAAAAATCATAAAAATCTAAAAAAACATTTTTTTTAAACGTGCTAAGCGCTTCATTGTTTTTCGAATAAAATTGCCTTGGTTCACAATTTTTGGTATAACTTTGGATTCTAAACTGACAAATTAATGAGTTAAATTGCAAATTATAGTGTGCTTTATGCTCTATTAAAAAAAATTAATGAAATAAATATTTTTTATATTGCAATAAATTGAATATCAAGCATTAGAATTTTTATTTATTTTTTTCATTAATTTTTTTTATTAATCATTAAAATTTTCATTAATGTAATTACTATAACATCACGTTTCACACTACTTATCATCGTAACTTCTATAGCCATCATCTTCTTATTGATCGTCATTAACCTCTTCTTCAACTGTTGTGTTTTACAAAATTGTTAAATCCAGTACCACCTGTGGTATGCGATGAATTTTTTTCATATTATTTTTACTTTTGACGGTAATTCATGGATCTGAACTAAGTAGAAATCTATTAAATATGTCGTCCTTCGACTTCTCCCGGCAGCATTTACGCGCATAGTGTTCTCAATTATTTTTAAAATTCTTGTTGCGAACATCTAGAGCTTCCTCAGATAGTTGGCCAATTGGCAATAATACATGTGATACTATTTCTGGACCGTGAATAATGAATTTATGTAATGTGGGAAGCACACGAAGATACGGGTAGAGCTTATAGAAATATTTGGTCGTGTTGTGAGCATAGTTTCTAAACTTTTCAATTTGAATCTTATGTCCACAGAATACAACAATATGTATCACATGCATTCGTTCTATCAATTCTTTTATTTTTTTTTAATTTGTGCAGAAACAACGGGTTTTCAACGATCAATAGTAGGACATGACTAGGTAGGACCCTGGCAGTATTTTTTTATCATTTCTGCTTGGGATTTTACGTTAGAGTGGACTAAAAACCAAAATATTAAAACGAACCAGGGTTAATACATTTAAAGTATGTGGAACTATAAAAATGTTATTCCACAATTTTCAATATTGAGATTTCCTATTTTCTTCAATTTGTCTTATCATTGTATTTTCCACTTTCCTTTCCACTCTAATATACACATTTTATTTATTAAAGCGTACCAGGATTAAGACATTTTAAGTGGAACTAAAAAAGAAGTTATTCCTCAGTTTGTAGTATTGAGATTTCTTGTTTTCTTCAATTTGTAGAGTAAAATAAGAGTAGTGATTTTTATTAAATATAATACATTTAAACCAAACCAAAAATTTTACTGCAATTTAAACAGATTTCTTAAATTGAATTTTTCACCTTTCGTCCCACTCTAATATGCATGATCATTAAAATAAGATTTTGATGTAATAGGTTACATACTTCCAAGAGCAATAACAAAAACCACAGTAATGAAAATAAACACAAAATAAAATCCAGAACTATGAACATGTATTAGCCAGTTATTTGCACTGGAAACACTATATTTATTTCAAAAATACCTTTTTATGGGATAATATTCAAAAAAAAAATGCTAAAAATATTTCCACAAAATTTTTCTAAAAAAAAGAAAAAATTATCAATAAGATAGTACAATACCTGAAGTTGAAGCTTCCGTTTGAAAAATTTAGAGTTTAGAACAAATATCCAACAAAAAAAAAATACTCTTGAAATTCATAGTTTTATACTTTTTACAATTTTTCACTTAATTAGCAAAAATTATTGAACTATGAGAGAGTATAACAAAAAACAGTAAACAACGTGGTAAATTTTACCTATTTTGACCCGGGACAAAAGCTTATTACAATATATTAATTTAAAATTTTCAATTAATTCTGACTTTTGACACATTGTGACACGGTTCTAAACCATGCTGTATCTTCTTAAATGTTTTAAATAAGTTAGTGAAGCAAGTTTTATTTTGTTACCGTTACTGAAAAAATAAACATATAAAGAAAATCTATCTGTATATCTACATATCTATCTTTCTGTCGGTCTATATCGCCGATAAATGTGTTAATGGTTTTTTATGAGTTATAAAGTGTATGTGGTAGCAGCATTGATTGACTCTATCAGCTGGTCATATTTTTAAGTCTTAACATATTTTATATCACCTCAATCATGCTTAAGTTTAAATATTTATTTATATAAATAATAATGTCTGTTATTATGTTCGTCCATCTATCCATCACTTATATGATTATTAGCCACCAACTGTTACTTGTTCATAAATGTTTTTACCCACTTGGTTTAATGTTGCCAATTTAATTTTTAGTGTCAATACATTCAAGTTTGTTTGACAGGTTGTTTTTGTATTGTTTATTTAATATAATATTGCATATGTTTAATTTTGTTTTTTTGTTATTGTGTTTTTTGCAATATTAATATTTTTTATTTATTATTTTATCTTTCTCATTAATACACATGTTGTTTTATGAACTTTTTATATGCACATTCATTCGAATCTACATACTCACTCACTCACGTTGCCGGCATAAAATTTCAGCAAATAAAAACCAACAGACAATTGCTTTGCAACACTTTGCATTAAGTATATCGTAATAAATAGTTGGGTCTGTAGAAAAAAAATATATATATATACTTATATATATATATATGGTGGAAGTTTTTTGTGTTATCATTTTCAATGGCATTGTAAAAATTTGCCATGATTGCATTTTGGCAAGTGCTTCATATCTTTCTTAATTAATAAAATGAAAATTAAATGAAAAACTATTTTTGATAAGCACTTTTCAGCAATAAAATTTTATAAATTATTGAATTTATTGTATCAAGATTAAAACATATTATCTTCACTTCTATTTAAGTAATAAAATTCCAGAAAATTAGTAGACAAAAAGTAGATTATTACTAGATTCTGAACGTTTAGTGCAAAAGAAATGAAAATTTTATATTGAGTTAATTCTGAGGCCGACCAATTTTTTAACACATTTACAAGAAAGTGCTAGTTATTGAAGATTAACATTATTTGGCTATGCTTTGCTATTATAAATCGCCTCTTAACCTTTTTGGCATTCAGTCGACTAATTAGTAGGTTATTCCTGCTCTTACGGCTTGGAATTCATGACAATTCTTAAATTGCAAATATTATGTTTTTTATTATTCACCAAACAGGTGGTAAATCGGATTCATGTCGGAGGGCTGCGGGAAGCGGAATATGGTTGTAACGTCATTAATTATTAATGCAAGCATGTCATGGGTACTTTAATCGCCATTATTATCTGGACGAAAGTAAAAATTTTTGCCAAAACTTAGCTTTAGAATATTGAAATATATGAGACAAGAAATAGCACAGATTTTTTTAATCAAAAACAGTTGTACTTGATGGCCAAATCAGCTAAAGAAGAGAAAGATCAATCAGTTGAATTACAGGGCGCCAGTATTAATGAAGATCTAACATCGTATAAAAAAAAAATTATATGAAATGCTTTCGGGATATCCAATTGAGATCGCTACTTCGGTTGTCATTGATAAGTTTTTAGTGATTGAAGCACTGTGGCACATAGTTTGAGAAGGCAGCTAAATATATATATATATATTTTCTTTTTTGGTTACCGATTATATCATAACGAACAGAGGGATCCAAAATTGATCTTAAATTGGGTTTCGATTTGGAATTTGGTCCTTTATGTGAGAAGAAACAAAGAAACTAATTAAAGGAAATTATCTTCAGAAGAAATATTTTCTAAAATTTTTTGCTTTGTAGTAGTTTTTCAATACACTAAAGGTGCGTTCAGACTACGCAAATATTTGACCAAATAAACGTAACCCCTAAATAATGTATAATTTTCCTTGTATAATTTTCATTAAGTTATACAATATATGATATAGAATATAGTTAAATATATTAAATATTACTAATGTAATAAAACATAACTTAATTTTGTCTTTTATATATCATGTAAGATTGAATAAAACTTTCATAAAATTAGGGGTTACGTTTATTTGGTCAAATATTTGCGTAGACTGAACGCACCTTAAGTTATACTCGTTTTTGTATAAATTTTATGTTAACTAATAAATATTTATTTCAGAAATATAAATTGATATAGAAATATAAAAAAAACTAAAAAGATTTTAACTAAATAGAAACATGCGACTCTTTTGTTAAAAATTATCTATCGGAGCTAAATTTGAATCAACATCAGGTAACATTTATGTTCACTACTTAATAAACTATATTTTCTTTAGGTCTGCTTGAAAAAATCCAACCTTTGGCACTTGTGAATAAAAAGTTTAGCAGCAAGCTTTAAGTTAGAAAATTGTTAATAATTATTGTTTGCAAAACTAATTGAAATAAACGATATTATAAATAATAATTTTTTGTTAACCAAAATTCAACTAAAAATTGAAATGAATTTGAAACCCTCCATAACTTTTCTTGATGGTTGATTTTTACGTTTTATAACCAAAACCAGCTGTAGCCCGATACTGGGAATAGGTTTTGTAGAAAACCATTACATTTATTTTTAGCGATTTCCGACTTTTTCGATTTTTGGTTTTTGTGATTTTAGATTATGGCGATTTTTATTTTTTGCTATTTTTGATTTTTGATTTTTCTTTGCGTTCTTTTAATTTTGGTGATTTTTTATTTTTTCAATATTTGATTTTGACGATTTTTGTTATACACGATTTTCGGTTTGGTAATTCTTTATTTTGGCGATTTGATGGATAATTTTTGTTATTTGCGATTTTCGGTTTTTGCAGTTTTTGACTTGGCGATTTTTGTTTTATCAGATTTTTGATTTTGGAAATTTTGGATTTAGGCGATTTTTTATTCGCGATTTTCTTTTTTGACGATTTTTGATTTTGCCCATTTTTTATTAAGGCGATTTTTGTTTTTTGCGATTTTTTATTTTGGCGATATTTGCTATTCGCGATTTTCGATTTTTTGCAATTTTTGATTTTGGTGATTTTTGTTTTTTATGATTTTTTTACGATTTTTGTATTTTGCGATTTTTGATTTGGCGATTTTTTATTTTAGCGATTTTTGTGGTTTTTGGTATTCGGGATTTTCCGTTTTTATCAATTTTTGTTTTAGTTTTAGTTTTTTGATCTTGGCGATTTTTGTTTTTTGCGATTTTTTATTCGCGATTTTCGGTTTTGCGGAGCTTTTTTTTTTTTGGAAGTTTTGTTTTTTTTTTTTTGTGATTTTCTCGATTTTTGATTATAGCGATTTTTTATTATTCGATATTTTCGGTTTTAGCACTTTTTGATTTTTGTGATTTTTGCGATTTTTGTTATTCGCGATTTTCGGTTTTGACAATTTTTGATTTAGTCGATTTTTGATTTTTTGCGATGTTTGTTGTTCGCGATTTTCGGTTTTTGGCGATTTTAAAATTTTGGATATTCCCCACATATTTTCCACGACTACTCACGTTGTTGACTGATGGATTTGTCAAATGTTTCAAGACGGTTTCATATTTTTTTGTAGAGGAGGTGCCATGCCCACTAATCCTGGACCGGCCACTTTTATTTGACAACTTACTTTATAGCACTCCAGTTTAATTATATTAAATATTTACTTTGTATGGGCGGTGCCACGCCCATAGCTCCGATCCCGTTCTTTTTTGGGCGACTGCTCACAATAACAACTCATGAACTCACACAAAGTACCAAGCCTTTTGTTACTACAGTACTACAGATATATGACAGTAAATATTTACTTCGTATAGAGGTTCCACGCCCATTGGTGCAATCCCGCCAATTTTTTCGTGCGACTACTCACATTAATAACATATGAACTCACACAAAGTCCCAAGGCTTTATTTATTACAGTAGTCAAGATATATGACATAAAATATTGATATATATGAACTCAGTCGTGTACTAATTCATTATACGGTTTAGAGTTTTCCCGCCCAGATCCTGTTGAATTTCTTCTCCGACAAATAACTGTACCGCATAAAGAAAATAAATTTCAAAGCAATGGATTTTACCACTCAAATCTGTTTCGAAGAATGCACAGACAGTGAAATCGGCAAGTAATTTATAGTAGCGTTTTTTTGGAATTATCTACAGTTACTATTTTAAAATTGAAAAAGCGATAAATGTAGAGGATTTATTGTACCTATTTGGCGCTTGTGCAGTTTCCAAAATACTAGCGTTAAGATTCCAATTGTTGCCACATCCACATCCAATATCTCTTTCTAGCTTCCAAATTTTAAACAATGACTCGGCAGAAAAGTATTCGCATGAGGTTAAGTAAATTAAACCATTCATACAAATCGGCCTAAAATTAAGATGGCTTATGGAACAAGCATACCGTGTTTGGCCTGTCATAGGTTTTCTGATAACGATTCCATGCTACTAAAATTGGCATAGGTTGCTTTGAAAAAAAAAAAAAATAAAAAAATGCGGAAAAACAAACAGCCGATTTTTGGTTTTCTTTTTTCCCCTAAATGTGAGCTCGTTAGTTTTAGCTCCTATATTATATATCCAAACAACAGAACATCCCCCCGGAGACATTCCTTGTAAGATCTTTCAACTTTATTCTTCTCATCGCATAATTAAATTCAGTGCAGTCATTGCGTGCCACGGAAGGTGGTTTTTCCCTTATACTTTCATCTTGAGTTTCCTGTATTCAATAAACGACTAAATTTCACTTTAACTAAGCATATTTGCTGGCAGCAGAAAATGTAGTATTATCTATAAGCGGATTAGACTTTGAGTGCTAACATGACACTCTGCTTCATAAAACTGTTAGTTGGATGATAGAACTTCTTCTGCTGGGGAGGCTTCATTTAAAGCAAATATGCAATAAAAACTAAAACATACAACTAAAATCAGTTCAAACAGTATTAAATGTTGTGACAAAATTGCCCCAAAATGTTTAATTTCATTTTATTTTGATTCTATGAAAGGATTTTCCTTAGACAAGAAATATTGGGTTAGATGGAGAAGGTTTTTCTATGTGGTTATTTTGTTTTTAAGACTAATGTGAGTAATAACAAATTAACAAATCAAGTGGCTATTGCTGTTTAAATTTGTACATTTCTCACAGTTACATCGTAATGTATTCAGGTTCTTTGTAAAGAGTGACCCAATAAGATGATTGTAAATGGCATTCGTTATAGGAACGTAATATCGGAGTTCTTGTGGCCTCAAGTGGGCCGTATGAATCCGAGCGATATGAACCATACTGCGTACGTAACAATTGGGTTATTGGAGTTACGATTTCCAGACCGAATCATCTACCTAAATATCAATATCAATTGACAGCCAAGGTCGTGCGATTTAATGCCGATTGATTTCTTTCTTTGAGGATTTTTTAACTCTCAGTTCTACGTAAATAAGCTACAGAGCCGGAATCACCGATGAGATAGAGCCACATCTTTATCAATATGTCATCGCAAATTTCGTGAAGATGTTCAGAGCCGCGTGGGCCGTATATTTTATTCCTGATTTAATCCGAGCATGTCTAGTTTAGAATGAAATGCAAATATTATCATTCGTTTTGTTTTGAAATTAAAACGTGCACTCTTTTTGGGTTACCTGAATGCAGTATCTCAAACAGATAATAAACGACCTATCTGTAATTTAAACTTTTCCGTTATCATTTCCTAGGGATTAAGATCAAGTACTGATACAGATATTCCTGTGAGCAGTAAAGTTTCCAAAACGCATGTAACAAGGGATTGTACATTCGGATTTGTTTCCATAAATATTGTTTCGAATACCGAATACCGAATTCATATTAAAAAAGAACAATTTTTTCCAGCTTGCTCCAAATTTGATACCCTATACTATTACTTGGTGAGATTAGACTCAACTGTTATTATCTCGATCTCTTTAAAATCACTTTCTATCTGTCTGTCTCTGAAACTACAGGTTTTACAGACAGATCGCAAATATAAATATATTTTGATGAAATTTGGCATTTAACTCTTATCGCCCATAGGTCAATAGCTTTTGAAATTTGTTCAAATACAACTACCCCTACGAAATCGACTTAAATTGCCTCAAGATCGAAATTATCATATAAATCTCGGTTGTGTCTATGACACATAAAAATAAGTAGTCCTATATGACTATTTTCGGTCATGGTCCCAATATACAACGGCTTACCCATATTCCCTCAACTTTACTAAAAAACAAAAATATTGCAAAGACCTTTCCCAAATTTGGTTAATATACGTTTTGGAGTTAAATATGTGACTTTACATAATATGGTCAGGACCGGACCATTTTTTGATCTGGGCCCCAGAGAAAAATAGAATCATATATTAACTTTTTCATATCTGCAGGGCACGAATTAATGACGATGCCACACAAACTTTGTTTATTTTAATTTTCTATATTCAGTTATCCCCTCAGCAAATTTGGATCTGAGACCATTGCTCGAAACTTATAGTATCATGTAGGCGGTCTAAACTGATTTTTTATAAAGAAAAAGTACTAAAAATCAATTAATAATATTGAACACCTTAAAAGATCAAATCAGAATTATTTACTTCCGTAGTAGAGCAGTCGGAATATGATAAGAAGGAGGATGTAAAAAATCTTAACATACGTTTTTCCTCTTAATTTTTCCGCAAGCATTATTTAAAATTTTTTGATCTAGTTATCTTTGAAAAACATGTGCTAGAATTTTTTAATATTTTCAACAAAACTCAACTTAGTTCTACAAAAAGTCGGCCATAGAATCAGAAGTCTGTCGTCAAATTGTTTTCAATGTTAATAGAAACTTTCAGGAGACCTTGAGCATTGATAGGGATATGATCTGGGATGAAAGAAAGGTCCATGTGATATTGCCAAGGCCAAGAAAATAGGAAGTATGTTGAAAGGAGCTTCAATATTATATGGTGAAAAAGTTAAAGCCAATGCTTGAATATATACAAAGCCCAAAAAGTTCCAGAAAGGAACACTGCAAAAGAATTTAGAGGCCAAAAAAGAGCTCGAAAATGTAAATTATGTTTCATAAACAAATACTGCTTCTGAATAATGGACTACGAAATGTATCTACCGGCAGATTATTCGAAGCTTCTGGACCAAAAGTTTATGTTGTTAATGTTAAAAAAGAAAATAATTGGAATGTGAAGCATTATGCAGTTGCCACAAAAGAAGCACATCATTCTATAAATTCCGACATTTGTATTAAGTAGATCTTGCAAAGTTGATTAATTTCCTTCAGAAACCAACACAATGTGCCCAGATATTTTTGACCCTATCTTGCATCCTGTCACCACAGTAAAAAGGCTCTTGAGTGGCATAAGAATAATGACGTAGTTTTTGTACCAAGGGAGTCAAATCTTCCAATTTTCTCGGGGCTTAGGTCAGTGGAGAGAAAGGTGCTCCAAAATGTGGAAGATTTTAAACGAAGATGGATCACGTGTTCCAATAAAGTGACAGAAATCACTACAAAAGCACTAATGGAAGGTATTATGGACAAGGTCCATAAGTTCATAAGCAGTAATAGGAATATATTTTCCCTAAGCTTTAGTATTCTCAATTCAATAAAACAAAAAATAAAAACTTTAGCTTCAATATTCTCCTTATTATTACATTTTATGTATGCTAAGATTTTTCGATTTTAGTCCTTATGGTAGATATTATTTCCAGAAGAACAATATAAATACCATGAGCATTTAGGTAAAAATTTAACAAAAAAATATTTTTTCTTTTAACGTACTTAGACATCGAATCGAAACTTTTTTTGAAAAATTAAATCTATACAAAAGTTTAATCGCAACTCGAAGACGTAGTCTTACGCACAGAAAACAGATACGGTGTGGCTATCTAATTTATTGCCAAAAGCATTTACAATTATAATGTCTTACCAGTACATATTTTACAATATTAGGAAAAGATTAGTTGTTAAACTTTTCTATGTCAGTATAGTGGATCCCTGCTCTTCTCAAAGTAGGCTTAGAGCAACCTAAGCAATGATTTAATATTTTCCTTTTTATTATTAAGCTAATATGCAATTTGGCGCTTCGGTACGACTTATATTTCATAATCAATTTCTCATACGAACTTTGTATTGTGCAATTAAAATATTTTATTTAATTAATTTTTTTATTTCAATGCTTGTTGATATACAATAATAATTGGTTTTTCATTCGGTGCAACAATTAGCTACCATGGATTTTCCAAATAAAATCTGCCAACACTTTACTATTGGCCTTGAATTTGGAATATTATTTTAAAATTTTTCATTTTAGCGATTTTTGTTTCTGGCGATTTTTGTTTTTGCGATTTTTGATTTTTCCCATTTTTGCGATTTTCGGTTTTGGCGAATATTATTTTGGCCGTTTTTGATATTGGCGATTTTTAATTTTGGCAATTTTTGCATTTGGAGATTCTGCCCATATTTTCCATGAATACTCACATTGATAATTAATTTAGTTGTCAAAAGTTAGTGTAGGGGGTGCCATGCTCACTGCTCCAATCACGTCCATTTGTTGTTTGACTACTCTCATGAATAACTTATGCGTTCAAGCAGAGTCACAACGCTCCCACTATTGCAGTATTCAAGATACATATTTTATATTTATTTTGTATGGGAGGTGCCATGCCCATTGGTCCGATACCATCCATTTTTTGTCCGACTACTAACATTAATAATAAATGACTCCAAACAATTTTGCAAAGCTGTCTCTGTCATAATACTCGATATATTTAATATTGATTATTATTTTGCATATGAGGTGCCACGTCCACTTATCCGATCCCGCCTATTTTCGGCATGCAGACATCACACAAATTTGCAAAGCTCTCTCTGTCAATATATATGATACTATATGATACTCAAAGTTCAATTTATATAGGAGATTTCAGGCCCACTAAAAATATCAAAATAATTTATAACCCATGTCAATCCTTAAGGACCGTGAGTAGTTACGGAGATTACCTTCTACAAAAAAACAAACAGACAAACTCCCATTGCCTCTTCATTATATAAGTATAGATAAAAAACCATTTTCAAACGTTTGTTATCTGTACAAATTGAAATTGTGTGTAAATATTTTATGTTCCTATAATATTATTATATGTTTTTTTGTTTAAATTTCTTTGTCTGGATGTCTGTTCATTTGCAGAATTTTGTAAGTGTATGTTTACCAATTTCGCGACTAGCTGTACCTGAAGGGAATGACAATATATTATCTTATACTTTTGATGCGTAAAGATCTATGCGCTCAGGGGGGGTAAAAATCTATTTCACAATACAATCACAAAAACAAAGATAAGGGAAAATCGGTGTGATGTATATGTAAGTGTGTTGGTGCAAAAATTATTATTTAAATTTATTTAGCTGATTCAACAACCAACAGAAAGCGCCATGAATGTAGAGCAAATAATTCCACCCATCCAGTATAACAACCGTTGCAGTTGCTTGCTATGCATAGATGGCGTTTACTGTTTGATTCTAATTGATGTGTAAATAGATGTTTACACATCTCCCCTGTGATCGGACTCACATCGATTTTTTCTTACCATAAATTTGATCATTATTTCTCGTGGTTAGCCTGAAAGCAGATTTTTCTGATTGAATTTTCACCAATTTTTCGACTAGTCACTTAACAATTAGATAAACATATTGTATAATCAAGTTCTACATGACGATAAATATTTCTCGCAGTTGATCTGAAAACATATAAAATAATACTTTTAATTTTTTTTATTTTTTATTTATTTTTTTTTAAATTTTTTTATTTAATTATTAAATGATTATTAATTATTAAATTTTATTATTTGTATAGACTCAATTTTTTTTTCTTTAGTCATATTTTTGCTTCCGACCAGGAGTCTCTTGATTCTACTAAATGGTCACAAAAATGAAGTGTCGCTAAAGGTAGCAAACCAACCATTTTATCTAAACTATTCGAACCTTACTTCTTAAGGTCCATTTACATGATACCACTCAGTCGTATGATTGATTTTTCGAAATGAATATCAGATGAAATTCATCGGACTATCATAAGGTGGTACCGATATTATTTCTGCATACTAAGGCTGTTTAAATCATCACTCTCAATTCTTATGACAACAGCTGTTAAAAATAACACAAAAATTTATTTAGAAATTTTTATTTTGTTTTCACTTTTTTTGTTTTTGGTTAACTTTTTTTTTTAATATTAAAAAAAAAAACAACTCTAATCCGATGAAAATGTCAAGTTTTTAGAAATGTTTCTAAAAATTAAAAAAAATTATCGGATTTCGAAAATAAAATCATAGACTGTCGATTTCATAATATAAGCTTTTTACATAATGCGACATTTTCATAACACTCGACTTTTTGACAGGTTGTAATACAAAGTGTGATAGTGTAAACTGGCCTTTAAGAGGACTGCCGTTTTAGGTTGCAAAAGTTTGCAAGAGTTACTAAGCAACTACTGATGCGAATTGATTTTAAAATACTTAATATATTGCAAAATAGGAAAAAAATCATTTTAATTCTATGATCAATTCGACTTTCAAGTACATTTTAGATATTCTGTTCATATCGTTTTTCTGCCCTTAAAACTCGCTGGTATAAATTAGTAGCCATAATGCCTTTTCTTAAATGATTGTGCAATTACATATTATCTTTATTCGTTTTTTTTCCTACCCATTACTTAATTGCATGTAATGTTAATGAAATTTTTGTGGCTTCAATAAATTTTATTTTTGCAGCAATTAAATAAACAAAACACTTACGATAAAACACATATTGTGGTTTTGCTACAAACTTTCGTTTTGTTGTTATTTATTTAATTTTTTTTTTCCAACTTGTATCTTAACCAAAACATGTTTTTTTCCTAAACTTCCGAAATGTCTTGGTTGCAGATGCAAGAAATGCAGTAGTTTTTTTTAGCATAACAAAAAGAAACAGACTAATTGAAGTTAAAACTAATGAAAAACTTAAAACATACAGACATACATAACTAAAACGAAAAGTAAACTATACAACATCATGTTGCAAGAAGACCTGTTTCAATAGTAAACAAGAAACGAAGAAAGCTAACCCGGAAGTTTTTTTGCATTTTTACGGATGTTAAAAAAAAAAAAACAACCTGAACTCAGATGTTAGGAAATCTGAAAAGAGATTTTCCAGTCCAATATACAAAAATAGACCAACATTGTAGTTTTTCATGTTAAAGCAAATTTTAAGTTCAAAGCCAAGTTTAAACTTAAAATTTTTGCATACTTTAAGCATAAAAGAAAAAGAGCAAAAATAGAAAAAACCAATATTCATATGTGACTTAACTAAAATTTGCGCAGAAAATGTAAGAGTCAACAAATTATTGTCGACGATTCAGTTTTATTAATATTTCATTCACATTGACATTGAATTATTAAATATTAAAAAATGAAACTGAAAGTCAAACTTAAAACTTATGCGGCGCCATCATGAAGGTGAAGAGCGATACGTAAAAAGCAACCGAAAAGAAACTAGCAATGCTAGACAAAAAAAGAAAAAAATGTGACGTAAATGCCAACACAGCTTTTTAAACAATTAAGAAAATTTAAGTGGATAAGACCGCCATTAATATACTCTACATAATGAGATTGGGCTTCTAAATGCAAAAATCAAGAATAATTTGATTAACTTAATTCAATTCAATTTCAATTTCAATTTCAATTTCAATTTCAATTTCAATTTCAATTTCAATTTCAATTTCAATTTCAATTTCAATTTCAATTTCAATTTCAATTTCAATTTCAATTTCAATTTCAATTTCAATTTCAATTTCAATTTCAATTTCAATTTCAATTTCAATTTCAATTTCAATTTCAATTTCAATTTCAATTTCAATTTCAATTTCAATTTCAATTTCAATTTCAATTTCAATTTCAATTTCAATTTCAATTTCAATTTCAATTTCAATTTCAATTTCAATTTCAATTTCAATTTCAATTTCAATTTCAATTTCAATTTCAATTTCAATTTCAATTTCAATTTCAATTTCAATTTCAATTTCAATTTCAATTTCAATTTCAATTTCAATTTCAATTTCAATTTCAATTTCAATTTCAATTTCAATTTCAATTTCAATTTCAATTTCAATTTCAATTTCAATTTCAATTTCAATTTCAATTTCAATTTCAATTTCAATTTCAATTTCAATTTCAATTTCAATTTCAATTTCAATTTCAATTTCAATTTCAATTTCAATTTCAATTTCAATTTCAATTTCAATTTCAATTTCAATTTCAATTTCAATTTCAATTTCAATTTCAATTTCAATTTCAATTTCAATTTCAATTTCAATTTCAATTTCAATTTCAATTTCAATTTCAATTTCAATTTCAATTTCAATTTCAATTTCAATTTCAATTTCAATTTCAATTTCAATTTCAATTTCAATTAAAATTTCAATTTCAATTTCAATTTCAATTTCAATTTCAATTTCAATTTCAGTTTCAATTTCAATTCAATTCAAACCATTCCGCAAGTTTATTTCTTCTACATAGTTTCAATTTCAATTTCAATATCAATTTCAATTTCAATTTCAATTTCAATTTCAATTTCAATTTCAATTTCAATTTCAATTTCAATTTCAATTTCAATTTCAATTTCAATTTCAATTTCAATTTCAATTTCAATTTCAATTTCAATTTCAATTTCAATTTCAATTTCAATTTCAATTTCAATTTCAATTTCAATTTCAATTTCAATTTCAATTTCAATTTCAATTTCAATTTCAATTTCAATTTCAATTTCAATTTCAATTTCAATTTCAATTTCAATTTCAATTTCAATTTCAATTTCAATTTCAATTTCAATTTCAATTTCAATTTCAATTTCAATTTCAATTTCAATTTCAATTTCAATTTCAATTTCAATTTCAATTTCAATTTCAATTTCAATTTCAATTTCAATTTCAATTTCAATTTCAATTTCAATTTCAATTTCAATTTCAATTTCAATTTCAATTTCAATTTCAATTTCAATTTCAATTTCAATTTCAATTTCAATTTCAATTTCAATTTCGATTTCAATTTCAATTTCAATTTCAATTTCAATTTCAATTTCAATTTCAATTAAAATTTCAATTTCAATTTCAATTTCAATTTCAATTTCAATATCAATTTCAATTTAATTTCAATTTCATTTTCAATTTCAATTTCAACTTCAATTTCAATTTCAATTTCAATTTCAATTTCAATTTCAATATCAATTTCAATTTCAATTTCAATTTCAATTTCAATTTCAATTTCAATATCAATTTCAATTTCAATTTCAATTTCAATTTCAATTTCAATTTCAATTTCAATTTCAATTTCAATTTCAATTTCAATTTCAATTTCAATTTCAATTTCAATTTCAATTTCAATTTCAATTTCAATTTCAATTTCAATTTCAATTTCAATTTCAATTTCAATTTCAATTTCAATTTCAATTTCAATTTCAATTTCAATTTCAATTTCAATTTCAATTTCAATTTCAATTTCAATTTCAATTTCAATTTCAATTTCAATTTCAATTTCAATTTCAATTTCAATTTCAATTTCAACTTCAGTTTCAATTTCAAATCAATTCAAACCATTCCGCACAAGTTTATTTCTTGTACATAGTTTTGCCTTCTGTCACCACCACCACCTTTCAACTAATGTAACTTTAATGTTGTCTTTTTTATTGCTGTTGCCCTTCATAAATATTAATATCTTTAATTTAATTTATATTTGCTTCTTTTTCATAATCTTCTTCTTTAATCATAAATTTAGCATTTTTCATTGTTTTTTTTGAGTTGTTGTTGCTTTTGCAGTTTAAATGTATGTTTTGTTCGTGTTTGGTGTTCATAATTAATTACTTTTGTATTATTAATTACAATTAGCTGTTTTTGTTGTTATTATTATTGTCGTTTTTGTTGCTGTTGTTAAATACTTTTTGAGCTTCTGTTTTAATATAGAAATTTATGTTTTAACTAATTGACGCCAATATATTATATTTTGTGTTTAGAGTTGCTTGTAGCTGTTGTTTAGAGCTTTACGCTTGTTTTAATTGTATGAATGTAAGAAATTTATGCAAATTTTGCATAAATTTATTTTATGTAATTCTCTTGGCTTTTTTGCTTCTTTTCTTTAATATTAATATTGAAGATGATTTGCATGCTGTTAGCCTCTTATTGCATGATCTCATATTTTATTTTTACGGAAGTTTGTTTTTGGATAGCTGTCCGTAACGATACTTATTGGCGAGCTGAATACTGGAAAAAAAAAAAAAATAAAAATAAAATTTTTGAAGGGATGTTGCTTTTTTAAGAGCATTTTGGAAAAAATTTTCAAAAATATTTCGTTGAGAAATTTCAAGTTTTCCTCATAAATTCTGAAAGCAAAGTACGTAGCAGCAATGTTTTAAAAGAAATGCTAATGGGAACATAAAGCGCTTAGAGTGACCTTAAATTCACTCAATATTATTCTTTAGTTTTTCCGTATACGGCTGGCCAATACGCATCAACAAAAGCTATTTTTCGATACAAACTAATTTATTTTTTAATTATGTAAATTATGTAAATGGCAATGAATAAATTTAGCCTTTTGCATTAATTTGTGATAATTAACTTATTGTTGTTAATTATTTAAAATAAGCCAGCATATTGGTGTTACACTTAAGCCTCATTGGGCGGATTTTATAAAGATGATTCAATTCATAAAATATTGCTAGAATTACAATTACATAAATAAACTTTTCACTCATTTATGAGTCCTTTTAAATTTGAATTTTACACATCGCTAGTTTAGGACCTTCGCAAGATAAAAAAATATGCAGATCTTCTTAGAAAGGACTTTTAAATATTAAGTAGAACCTAAGGTGTTTTTCAAAGGCCCGACCGCCTAGATAAGATCAAAATCGTTGATCTCTTATGGCGAGAATACTTTGAAAGGAAAGAGACCCATTGAGAATACTCTGTCACAGGATCGCTGAAGTTTGTCGAAACATGTATTCATTTTCAAGAAACACTATATAACAGACTGTCACTAAACGGCCGGCAAAGATATGAACATCAGTCGTAGTAGATTATCTGATTAAGGACTGCTGGGAAATATTTAGTAATCTATGTCATTAAGTTCGCCTTCTCATGCTATTCACAATATATGGAAAGCGAAAAACGGAAAAAACTGAATTTCAAAAAGACATAAATTATAAACTTTTACCGAAAAAAAAACCATAACGCCAACCAAGGAAAAACTATGGAAAGTCTGCACTATTTTCAAGGTAAAAAATGTGGTTTGCTGAGTTATGTTGAGTCAATCAATACATCGGAAAATTTCGAAAAAAGGAAGGAAATGATACTAGCCGATCGTTGAGTGAAAGTTAATGAGATTGTTGAGGCTATATGTCTCAGTTGAAATTTAGAGAGTTGTAGGGAAAATGGGTGACGCGTTTGCTTAAAATTGACCATAAATGCAATCGCGTGCCAACTTAAGACCAGTGTTTGTCGTTGTTCAACCATAATGCGTATGGTAAAACATGGATCCATTAGAACTCACTAAGCAGATAGCAGCAGTCTAAATTATGCATTTCTTAGGGCTACCCGACGTCGAACAAGGACAAGGTGCATCAACAAAGTCGTGGTGAGGGTTTTTAGGAACATACGCGGCATTATCTGCATTGATGATCGTGAAAATGAAAGAACAAACAAACGGTGAATATTACGCCAACTTATTGGACCCAATCAACGACGCCCAGTTACGCCAGTTGAGTTTTTTCGTTGCAAAACACATAACATTTGAACTGATCGAGGTAATCAAATAAATTATATATTAAATATGTGTTTGAACGAGTTGCTACGCCCTCCATATGTTTATTTATGGGTTATCAAAGTTGAAATTTGTTAACGGCATGAAATAAATCATAATTATGTTAGCTAAAAATCATGATATTCAACAATTTTATATTTTTCATGTTCCTTTTTCAAGGTTTTTATATTTTAAAATTATTATCCATATACAAAGATATAATTTTTTTTTTATTTTCCATCAAAGGTGAGAAATACTGTAAAGTAGACAGTTGGTAAATAGCGATTTACTTATAGAAACAAAAGCAAACAGTAATATTTCTTTTCTATAATATACCAAATAAATACGTTAATTAATGGAAATAAAAAAATACGATTAGTTATCTAGTTTTTTATATTCTACCTGTAACTGGACCTGAAATTGCTTAAAAATTGTGTGTTTTTTTTAAACTGAAAATCGGTCAACTTTGAGGGTTATATCGTCTACACTAAAAATCTGATTTTATTTGAGGTAGCAAATTTGTAATCTTTGAACAATTTCCTATAAGATAAGTTTATTCAAAATATAGTAAGCACACATCAAATTTTTGACTTTTGCAACCCCATTTGTTCTAAGGACGCCATTGTGTGACGATCGCATTTCGCCGATAAGCAACTGCTTTTTCATGAAGAAAATATCCTAGTATACATGTGTTCAGTAGAATGACCCTTCATTATATGGGAGGAGATTAAGGATTCAGCTTTAAGGAATGGCCAAAAAATTGAGAACTATAAAGTTTAGGGTAAGTCAAAAAATAAAAATTTTTTAAGGCACCTATTCGAAATGTCCAAAACTATAAAAATCGATCAACCAACAATATATGAAATTATTTTTAGAATAAGAGATTAACTTCATCTTCTTTGTACGGCGCACAGCGGCTGAAAATCGTTTTTCATTGGCCAAAATTCTGTAACTTTTGAACCGATCAAAATATTTAAGTAATTTATTTTAATGAATAGATATTTAGTTCAGCTTGACTCAGTTTTAATTACATTAAAATTGATTGAGGACTTTTTAAGGAATTCTAGGTCAAAGTTGAACTTTTGATTTTTTTAACTTTTAGAGTGAAATATGTGTTTATTTTTTTTATTTATTAGAAAAATAATATTCGGATTTTAATAATAATTATAAACAGTTTTTGTAATAATGGGATTTTTTTAATGTTACACTCAAAAAAAATTTTACACTCAAAAAAAAAAAAAAAATAGTAAAATCAACTGGAGATTTTGCTATTACTACTGAAACATTAAAAATTTTTTGTTATCAAATTTGCAAATCTATTGACACTCAAAGAATATTTACCCCTGAAAAAAACGTTAATAATATTATCTAAAAATCTTGCCATTACTAGAGAAAAATTTATTATTTTTTGCTGTCAAATTTTATAATTTTAAAAAACATTTTAAAAATAAAAACTGCAATAGATTTTAATTGCATTTGTAGCAATGGTAGGTTCTGTTTATTATTATTTTTTTTACTAATACTATGTTTTTCGTACTTAAATAACAATGAAAGGCAATTATAATTATTATTCATTTGACTCAAATATTGATTGCAAATATTCCATATTTTGTTTTGTGTATCTGCTGTTCTTTAGTAGTTTTTTGACTTCTTCACCTAAATCCCGATGTTCCACTTTCCATTGATTTCGACTACTGGAGGTGAACGGATCTAACGTTGCCAATGATATATTAAATAGATCTTCATTTGTGGAATTTCGTGAAATTTTTCTAGTGCTCTCTACAAAATCTGTAATCCTTATTCCTTTTTCCTTAGCCTCCTCTGATAGATCTCCAAGTGGCACCAAATGATATTTAGTGACATCTTCTCCACGATAAAGGATTTTGTAAACTATTGCAAACATATTTCTCCATGGGCAGTTGGTTGTATATTTTTTTGCAGTTTCCTTAGCATAAACTCCAAATTTTCTAGAGTCAATTTCTTCATTGCACGCAGGTACTTCTAGGATTATTTAAAATCTGAAAATAAGGTTTAAATCCACTCCTGTTATTTCGGATGCTATGTCTGGATCTGAGCTTGTGGCATTGCCATCATTTGTATTGCCTGACCGTTGTTTTGGCTGATCTATAATTTGCGATATTCATCTTGAGCATGTTTTTTTTTTTTTTCTTAATTCTTTGCTGGTTTCGTTGTTTCTTATTGATCCTGAAGACCCAAAATCCAAATCATAACTGATTTTTAGTATGTGTTCCATAAGTCATATTCTGGCATGTGGTGGTGATAATCCAAATTTATATGCATCGGTATTATGTAATGATTTTGTCGGGGGTTGGTTTAATTGGCTTGATGTTGCTTGGCATATAATGCAGCTGGATACAGCCTTCGTGTTAATCAAAGCATGACCTACTTCTCCATCTATCATTGTCAGTATTAAAGCGTAGCTTACTTCAATTTGCTGGCCATCTAACTGTAATTTTAATGGCTGTAGCGTTGCAATTTCGACATCATGAATTCTGAATCCGCAATATTTTCACATACTATTTGTTTGTATTGTATGATAATAAAAAAAACCAGGTTACTAATGAATAACATCCACTGTGTATTGACATTCTTACTTACAAATGTACTATGGTAATAGAACAAATAATGACTATTATAAGCTAAAAAATACCTAAAGCACAAATTTAATACACCATTGTATACGAACGAGTACTTATAGGGCTGTTTAAATTATCGTAATTTGAATTTTTTTTAGAGTAATTTCATTAAAATGAAAATGGTCGTAACGGGTGCAAAAGTATATACAGATTTAAAGAGGATACTTTCGCCTTTCTCAGGGTGGTATACGTTTCTTGTTCCCTTTTGTTCCCTAGAAGTTCTATTCCACTAAAGTTGAAATTTGAGAAAAATATAGTTTCATAAATATTTCATAACGCCACTTACAATGATTAAAGATTATAATCCTACCAACATTATAAAAAAGGTCGCAGGTCATTATCGATGATAGCTTGCGAGTAGTAACCATTTATTTTTGATAAAAAAACAAAAAAAAATCACCTTTTTCTGAAATTAAAAAAACAGTTGAGTTTGACAGCATACCACGCCCATAATTAGCGATAGTTTAACCTAATTTTTTGGCTACCTTAATCTGTATATATATGCTACAAAAAGGCGTTCAAAATTTTAAAAATCGGTGACAAAAAAAAATTAGACTTTTGGCCAATGAAATCAAAATTTCAGCCACAGTGCGGCGCTACAACCCGTGTGTCGGCTAAGGTCCTTCGCAACGAATTCTGTTTTCTGTCTAAATTGTTGAATTCACATTTTAAGAATACTTCAGAAGAAATTGCTCTCAAGCGATACATGCTCATAAGATACCGTTGCAATGAGTTTCATGTTACTTTGTGTTTCCAAAATCCACACTTCTAAAATTATTAGATAGTCAGTTAGATAACATCGCTACAAGAAGAAAAATGTAAGTTTATTATAAATAAGTTTATTATAAATGCAATATAACTTGCGATCAAGTATTTATTTAGTTGACAGTGTAGACTCTCAAGTCCTTTGTTCAAAACTAACGTCAAATAAAGCAGCGTTGACATTTTTTTTATAATAACTTCACTATGTTTAGTTATTTATTCGCGAAAGTGCTGAATTAGTTTTAAAAGAAGTTTCCTTTTTTTGGCACAAAACCAGAATACTAATTAGAAAATATACATCAAGGATGGAAAAACATTTGTAAACATCAAAAAGATTAAGAGTTGCACAAAAAAACCAAGAAAACAATTTGGAGATAAATTAAATGATCTGTTTGATATCGCACAAGCAAATGTATTAGAAGTTATGAAAAATAAAGCCCATAAAATTTTTCTATTAAATCATGAAATAAAAAATCAAAAAAAAAAATCTAAGAGAACTTTAAGGAAAGTTTTAATTACAACAGATAGTATTTCTTTGTTTGGTATCCAATTCAACGACCGCCTAAGTCAATTTCCATCTCAAAACTGAGTTCCGCAAGCATTCAATAATTCCAACCTGAAGGTGAAACTAAAAAAAAAAAAAAATAAACAGCGGGAGGAATTGAATCCGGTACATGCTTTGAGTTACTCAAAAGGCATGGGTGATTTTTTAATCTATTCAAAACTGCCATCCTTAAAAGCACAATATATAATGTAAGACTATATGATAGCAGTGCATTTCTAATACATACATTAAAAGAACGACTTCTGCAGTCTCCAGTTTGCAATCATATTATACGACATTATTGGATTTTCAAAAAAAAAAAAGTTTTTAAGTAATAAAAGATAAAAAATAAAATAAATAAAATTGAAACACAATATTTGCATTTCCTGCAAACTCATACACTTTACCAATACACTTTATGTAAATTTTTTGAAATTGAGGTTATGTGTGGGTGTTGTCGCACACATATGATAAAAATGCTACAATTGCAATGGTTTTTAGTTTAGTCAGTCAGCAGAAGAGTAGTTGTGCGAATGTTTAAGTGCAAGTGTATTCAAAAAGATTTTTATATCTGTAACTACTTAAAATTTTAATGTTCATTTTTTTTAAGTACTAATGCAAATTGTTACTATTGAATAAACACACCGAGACTCGCTTATAGAGGACATATGTAAATCTATAAAAACACCACTGTGTGACCGTATTTGTGCAAATGTATGCTAAGACATAATGCATCTACCAGCAGATAATGTTTAAGCAGTTGTAAAAATTTTGGATTTTTTTAAAGGTTTTAATTTTGAAACATGAACTGCTTTTTGGCTTAGAATGTTACAAAAAAAAAAAAAAAGGGAAATAAATAAATAAAACCACATATAAAAACAAAGAAGCAAAACCTACGATTGTTTTGTATATTTTTCAAGTAAATAATTAACAAGTTAATATCGGATGTTAATATTATAAAGGCGACTTGGTCAATTGCGCAATCAGAGAAACTAAATAGAACCAAATTTGAATAAAATAATTGTAACAGAGGGAAATATGCCGCTGAATACCGACAATATGAACTTTCACAATTTACCTCAAACAACCGTCTACCCTAACGTCAAATATTCGACTTGATAGGTTGCCCTCCACTCAGAGCTTTTTTTTACACTTTTTTACTTCTCTCACATCAAAACTAAGCCAAACGTAAAATACATTTTGTGAAAATACTAGGGCGGATAAATAATTCCGAAAATGTTGAAAAAATGCACTGGCCATTGGGACACTAAAGTTCGGTGAAAGTGTTGATGCCGTATGGGATCTAATAGGGTGTCCGAAAGCAATGTCGGCGCCGGGTTTTGTTGAAAATTGACATTACAATTAATCGCGTGAGTGCTTTCAAGGAGCGTTTAGCATCATATAATCGAAGGTTGATCTATTGTAACAAACTACAGACCAAGCAGCAATATCAGATGCAACTGCGCACAGTGGCGCCTTTCCCCAAATAGCGTGGCAAAAATCAAAAATTTTAAAGGAGTATTCAGTAAAATAAATGAATGTATAGAATAGAAGATTTATCACAGATTAAGAGTCAAATAAAAGGTTTAAAAATAGGATAAAAATTGTGGATTTAGTGCTCCTCAAAGTTGGAATTTTTTAGCTTTTAGAAAAAGGCGCAAAATTTCTCAAAAATATCCTCTTTTAAATCTAATTGTAGACAAACTAGTTAACCGATTATAATGCTTTTGGTGTTGTTTGAAAGGCACTTTTAATTTCTATAAAAAGAGCAAAAATGGTGTCAGTGGGTCGTTCAATTTTTCTACAGGCTCAGTTTTTCAAATATACTTATTTTGGTACTTTTCTGTATTTTGATAGAATATAACTAAAAAAGTTTAAATATGTTTACATAGATATTACATAAAATGGTTCACTAATACAACACTCTAACTAGTTAAAGTGAACTTGGCTACATAGAATTGCCAGTCTTCACACAACAACCATAAAGTAGTAAAAACATCTTGACATACACTGGATAGATGGGTAGACGTGTTTCGCCATATCTCAGTGAAAAATTAATCGATTTTAAAGTTATATGGCTTATTTGAAACGCCATAAAATACCAAATATTATCTAATTTTCGCATATTTTGATATTATTTTTCACGTTTTTTTTTTGTGCTTGAAAACAGAAGTTTTAATTTTTTCATATATGATTTTGATTTTGATTGGATGGCAAATTGTTTTTGAGAAGATTGTTAATGTTTTATAATTTTTATGTATTGACAATAAAAAAACTATAAATTCTGGATGGCAATAATCATCAAAACTTTACCAATGAATTCAGCATAATAAAAAACCCGAACCAGAGGAAGACCAGGAAAATCTTTGGAAGAGTGTTCGTCGTACACAAGAAAACGGAAGCTTCCGGGAGTTACAGAAACAATTATCTACCGCTCATCTGTCAGAAGCGTTATCCATTAAGTATGCGAAAGATCAAGGAAATTTAAGGTCTGATATTACAAAAGTATTAGCGATCGCAAGCCCTTTGCGATTGCACAGGATTGAAGTGAGTAGTCCAACACCAACAAATGCTTTACCCACAAAGTATAGCATAGAAGCCTGAGCGTTGTTTATGGACTAAGTATTGACAAAAGAAAAATATTCTATTGTACGAAGCTCTTTAAAGTATCATAATGCGAATATTCTTCCTAGATACTAAAAGGTAATATCTGCCAAAAAAGAAGCAGTGCCATCTAATGTAAAGGTTAAATTGGAAGACTTAATGGATCATACAACCAAACGTCTTACTCAAAGTTTGCCTGAAAAGGAAGCAGTATTACTGCCAGATAGGCTTACATTGATAAATAAGTGGGGATGTGATGGATCATCCGGTCAAAGTTCTTACAAATAAACAATATCGACAAATGACACAAGTATTACAGACGCAAATATGTTTATGGCTTCAGTAGTTCCTTTACGACTGAGAAGGGAAATCTCTGAGCATTGGAAAAATCCTCGCCCATCATCAGTTCATTTTTGCCGTCCTATATTTTTTCATTACGAAATTTTGAATTTTGAGAACTTTGGGTGTTTTTGTTAATAAGAAAAAATTGGGAAAATATGTCCAAAACTGGTCCGATTTCATTAAGTGTTTTTTTTTTTGCACTATTTTTGTAAATTTTTTAAATATAATACGGAAACTACCATTTTAACCAAAAATTGAAGAAAATTCGTACGGGGACTAGGTTCAAACGTGGACCAATTTCAAAAATTTCTTATAGATCTCGTCACTGGCCTAATAAACCCTTATGATTCAAATTATATCGCAATAGAACAACATTTGCTACATTCGCTGGCATTAAAACCAATTTTTAAGGAAAATGTGTATGGGGACTAAGTCCAAACATGGATCCAAATTTAAGTAGGGTTCGCGTTTGGCACAAAAACACTTTAAGTTCCAAATTTCAGCACATTATCTTTATATTTATACATTATCTTTATATTTAGCACCAAAATAATATTGAACTTTGGTAGGATATATTGAAGCCCACTGTGGCCCTAGCATCCTCTGCCAGCACTCATTTTAAGCTAAAAAGTTACATTTCAAAATTATATATAATTTTTAAAATATCATAATTAGTTTCAAAGTTATGATTTCTGCAACGAAAAAAGTCAAAAGGCCCCACAGTGCGGCACCGAAGAAGGCAAAGGTCGGCTTATCGGCCAACAAGGTATATCACTCAAAAGTCACGGATTAACTGATCCGCTCCAGTATCATAATTGCATTTAGAAAATTGTTTAAAACGGATGCAAAAATATATTTATTATCAATAATTGAAGCAATTTTCAACGGTATTATATATGCTAGCAGATTCCAGCCCTCGAAATTCGAATGCAAATTCTAAAAAATTTTATTTTTTCATTAAATAAAGACGCTAAAGGTATGCTTATCAATTATAGCCAATTTACAAATCAACACAAAAAACAAACTCATTTTTATTACAAACACATTAACAAATTTAATAAACACACACATAGCATTGTATAATTTTATGTACGGGTTAGTAGCAACTTTAAATGCAATTTGCTCAAAATAAAGGAAAAATTTTTAAATCTGTAAATCTGCAAAACGGCTAAAAAAATACCTTTCAAATAATATTCGTTCGGTCAAAAGCGGGATAAAACGGTAGAACAAAACATCGGTCACAAGAAATCGCCTAGCCTATTAATATTATAGATAATGCCTTATTTTTTTTAAATGTTTATGACCAAATATAAAAGACAACCCCGTAGTCTAGTGACCTATAAAAATATCATAACTTATATTAATTAACTTGAATATAAAATTTAACAATAAATTTTTTTGAGTGACAATACAACACTTATCAAACCATCAAGGCACTTGATTTACACATAATCTACAACAATAAAATTTTAACCACAACATTTTGAGATGTGGTCTTTCAATAGCCAACACTTCAGAAACAACACAACTCAAGAAGAAACAATTTATTCTCAAAACTCAAGGATGTTATTTTTGATTATTGAAATTTATTGAAGCCTTTATTATATTTACAATAACTTTAAGTATTTGCATACACATCAAATACTAAGAAATGCTTAGCCCATTGAAAAACCAACAATACCATAAATAGATTACACTCTCCAGCATCTAGAAATGAGTAGAGGCGAGACGAATGTATTTAAGGTCAGAATTTTTGACCAGTTTTAATTGCGGTAAAATAATTTTGAATTTTAAAAAAGCATAAAAATGTTTCAAAAATTTTTGTATATACAGAATAAAATTGACTTAAAAAAAATTAAAGAGGCTGTTTTGTTTTATAAAAAAATTATATACATATATTGTGTATTTGTAACTATTTATACCCTATAACACTATGTGGTTTGGGTATAATGACTTTGTGCTGCTGTTTGTAACTACCAAAAATATTTGCCCTAGACCCATTTTTTATTATACCGATCGACCCAGAATCACTTTCTGAGTCGATTTAGCGATGTCCGTCCATCAGTCTGTCCGTCTGTCTGTCTGTGTGTCCATGTAAACATTGTAATCAAACTACAGGTAGCAACTATGAATATATTTTGATGAAATTTAGCATGTAAACATTTATCGGGTATAGGATGATCGCTGTTGAAACCGGTGAAATTCGGTCCATGTTAAGACCTAGTCCACATACAAATGACACCTATGAAATCGACATAAATTGCCATAAGATCCAAATTATCATATAGATCTCAGTCAAATTGGCTTTATATGTGTTTATTATATCCACTAATCAGTAGTCCAAAAATAATCCCTATAGGGCAATTCTTAGTCATAGGCCCCTTATAGAGCTGCTCCCCGATCTTCAGTTAAACAAAAATATTGCACAGACTTTTCTCAAATTTGGTTCGTATATATTTTTTCAAAATATAAGTGACTTTACCAAATATGGTCAGGATCGGTTCATTTTTCGATATGGATTTTTCATATCTGCAGCCAAAAAAATTAATAACAATGTCACTCAAATGTGGTTTATGCTTATTTTCTATATCGAATTAGTTGAACCGAAGAGATAGGGTCCCTAAGCCATGGTATAGGGTATCTTATAGTCGATGTAGACCGACTATAATTTCTTGTTTGTTTTTAAATTAGTTTATCTCAGTAATAACGGACCACAGACTTATAATCCTCTGCTCGTTTCCAAAGAACTTGATTCGTTGAACAGTGTTATTAAATATTTTTTTTTAGCAAAACTAAATCCTAGATAAGGTTTTTTGTACGTATGTTTCTTCTAAGCTAAAAAGAAGACACAAGAGATATCCTCAAAAATCTTCAGCCATAAAAGGAATACATATATTTCTTAAATACGAGGGCGGATCATTAAGTCCGTGACTTTTAGGATAAAACACAGTTTTTTTTTTTGCAAAAAAAAAATTATTTTTCAACATAATCTCCTTTTAGCTCAAGAACTTAGTCCAACGTTTCTCCAATTTTTGTATCCCTTCCAAAAAATAGGATTTTTCGGGGTCCATAAAATAGGCATTTTTGATCAATAATTTCATCGTTTGAGCTAAATCTCTTTCCACCGAGCCATTTCTTTAGGTTTGGAAATAGGAAATAGTCACTGGGGGACTAAATCCGGAGAATATGGCGGAAGAGGTACAAATTCGTAGCCCAATTCCTGGAATTTTGCCATCGAGACACGATTACGTTTATGGTAAATTGAGAGCAAATGCGGCACCCATCTTGCAGAAAGCTTTCTTAAACCCAACTGATCATTTAAAATCGAAACCACACTGCCATGTGAAATGCCTATGGCATCAGCAATCTCACGCACTTTTACTCTTCGATCGGCCAATACCATATGATGGATTTTTTCGACATTTTCGGGTGTATTGACCTCAGATGGCCGTCCAGAAGGTTCAGCGTCATTTGTATTTGTACGACCACAACGAAAGTCAGAAAACCACTTTTTTTTACCATTGAAATCGATGGTGAAGGGTCACCATAATATTTATCATTCTTTTCCTTGATTTTATTGATGGGTTTTTCTCGCAAAAAATAATGCGAGGTTGTATGTTTTGAACAGCTGTATACGGAAAGTAAATGACGGCACTTGCTCAAAGTTTTACAGTAGTCTAGTAACAGGTGGTAATTGATGGGAGTAGTGTTGCATTTCACATAACTACGACGGAAGTTCGAAAGGTCGCAGACTTATTGAGCCGCCCACGTATCTTAAATAATAAGTGTGACGTATATGAAAACAAACCCTTTTATATAAAACATTTGTATCATCTATGAAAACTACAAAAAGTAGTCTTGTAAAATAAACCTTCAAAAACACTTTTAAGTTTTCATTTTCTATCGTTAGAATGGCCAGTGGACTTAGCTGCTGGCTAAAAGTTAAAGTGTTAAAAGAATAAGCCAAAATAGATGTTTTTGCATTAACTAAACTTATGAAGCCATATCCCTTTGCATTATTTTGAAACTAAGTATAGATTAAAGTTGTAATTTAAAACTGAAACTCTTAAAGTTTAAAGATAAGTGCAAAAAAGTTAACTTTAATATTAGTTTAGCTAAGTTTCTACCTTGCAAGGAGAGTATTCCCTTTTTTGGGAATACATACAACTACAAGAGAAAGAATAACATCAACTGAATTTCCTAATGACTCTTAAATGGGAAACAGAATATGCTGAAGTTAAACATTATTAACCCTTAGAGGGAAAAGGAAAATTTGGAAATCATCAATTAAGATCCTGTTAAAAAAATCCAATGCGTGCCATAATATATTTAAGATAATAATTAGTTATTTATAGTTCGGTTCGAGATCATGTATACATTTTCTAATACTAGAAAAGATAATACTTTATGCAATGTGAGAGAAATTTGGAAAAAATTGAAGACAGCGCTAGATGGAGTAGCTACTTTCGAAAAAAGCGACTTGTTCAGCAACCTTCTGCCTATTGCTTCAACTCATGGTTAATCAACTATTTAACTCCACATTAGAAAGAAAAGAACATGAGAAATGTTTTTTTTTTTTCTTTTCATACGAGAGTTAGAACGCTTTGATCAATTACAAATCTCGTAATGTGAAAAAAGCTCTTTTGGTTTTGCCAACCGTCCCATAGATGGGAACTGTAATGGCATGTGAAATCTTAACAGATTTATCATAATTGCATTAGATTTCACATGCCATTACAGTTCCCATCTATGGGACGGTTGGCAAAACAAAAAGAGCTTTTTTCACATTACGAGATTTGTAATTGATCAAGCGATGTTAATGTAGAGAAAGCTATAAATTGGAAAAAACTCTGCTTGTTCGTTCTAACTCTCGTATGAAAAGAAAGAAAAAACATTTCTCATGTTCTTTTCTTTCTAATGTTGAGTTAAATAGTTGATTAAGCATGAGTTGAAGCAATAGGCAGAAGGATGCTGAAGATGAACAAGTCGCTTTGTTCGAAAGTAGCTACTCCATCTAGCGCTGTCTTCAATTTTTTCCAAATTTCTCTTACATTGCATAAAGTATTATCTTTTCTAGTATTAGAAAATGTATACATGATCTCGAACCGAACTATAGATAACTAATTATTATTACAACACAAGATCGACAATACATAAAAACTAATATATTTAAGATAATTCACTTTTTAGGATAAGTTAAATTTTTAAGCAAAAGTAATTTTAAAAGAAAATGTACTTTTTAAAGAAAATTTACTTTTTTAAGAAGAAGTAACTTTATAAGAAAATAAAAATATATTCCGATAAGTTATTACCAGTCTACACGGCCGACTTAGTATCATTATAAATAAATATGTTCTATCGGATTAACAACTTTTGTTGACATACCAATCCGATGTAACTTATATATGAGAGGCATTCTAGGTAATTTATCGAAGGCTGCCTTAAGATCGACGAAAAAAGCATATATTTTCTTCTTCTCCTTAAATTTTGCATGCACTATGGCCGAAAAATTGTAGATATTATCTACCGTTGAATAATTTGGTCTGAACCCCGCTTGAAACTCGTTTAAAATACTATTTTGTTCAATCCAATTTGTAAGCCTGGAGTTTATGATTATTTGTACAATTAAGATCCCCTTCTTATGAATTCGGAAATACTTTGTCTGCTTTTCCAGTTTCAAAAATTATGTTAAAAGCATTAGCCAGTTCGTTTGGAAATTCACCTGTTGCATATCTTATCATTTCGTAAGGACTCTATCCTCGCCAGGTGCTGTATTGAGTTTAGTTTTATTTAAAACAGTTTAGTTTCTTGAATTGTTATTGCCTTATCCACCTTGAAATCAGTATGCCACATTGGTGCATATTGAATGTCTTTCGACAACTGTGGTTGATTTAATATCATATTAAAATAATGTTTAAATTTTTCGGCTGGAATTGACGTGCCAATTTTAAAACTATCACTTCTTATTTCTCTTGCAAGCTTCCACCACCGTTTTTTGTATCATTTGTTTTATTGATTTTCTATTGATTTCTTCAAAGTATACTTATTTTCTCTTTCTGCACTGATTTACGTAATGTTGCTTAGCCTGAAGATATTTATACTTATCATCCTGGTTATTTGTTTTTCGAAATTCATTTAACAAATCAAATGACTTTCTCCTAGCGTTGAAACATTTGTAGCTGAACCATTTAGTTTTAAATGTCGACTTATTGATTGTGGTTTCATTTTGATTTGGTACTGACATTTTAATTATATCAACTAGTTTTTGCAAATTCATAAATTCGCCTGGGATTCGCAGCAAACGTAGATTTTGATTTTGGTTTTGTTGATATTTTTCCTTTTGTGTATCTTTCCACACTTGTTTTGGAAGCAAATTAAGTGGTTTGTTTTCCTGAGTTGGTTCTCCATATTTTTGGTTCTATTTCAAATGTATCTATGAATTGTAGCAAGTTTTGTGATACTGCACATATATCATTCACAGAGTCTCTTACTGCACTTAAAAATGTAAACTCCCCATTTTCATCACCATTCGTACGACCATTTGATCTTTTGAGCTTCTTTCTTCTAATCCTGCTGGAAAGCTACTTTTGTGAAAGTCTTCTAGTTCTTGTTGCAGTCTACCAAGGCGTACATTCATATCTCCGACTGATATAGCATTGTCTACCGCGTTGTTTGTAAAATATTTTTTTAGAACCATAAATTCATTATGCCAATCTGTTCCTCGGATGTCCACAGGTATAATGTTGAACTTTATTGAATTAATTTTTATAAAAAGAATTGCTGTTTCGTCTACGAAATGATAATCATGTGTAATATTACTGTTTTTAACGTTTTTTCTAAGCCCGTAAACACATCCACCACTCTTCCATGTATACAAAGACGAGTGGCTGGCTTCCAGAATAATTCAAAGATATGAAAATATTTTTTCCAGTTATCCACATTTTGTTCTTCTACATGTGTTTCGAATAGGGCAAATACATCAAAATTGCATACATATTTAAAGAATTCCGGAATCAGACATTTTTTTGCTAAACCATGTATATTAAATGCTACTACATTATAATAAATTTTGATTTGCAAGTTTTTTTTGACATTGATTTTTCAAGTAAAACATTATAACTAAAATTTATTTCATCGAAAACATCTGGATATAAATCTTTAATAGTACTGATTTTTCTTGACCGTAAAATAATTTTGTCTCCTTGTTCCATCCAAACCATTTATCATTGATGCGAATTCTGTCACTTATAACGGCAATACGATTTGACTTACTGACTGCCACTATATATTTCTTCAGTTGTAGCATAACCCTTTTGTCTCTCTGATTTTCGGGTGTCAAATCTCCTTCTACGTATATTGAGGTACCCGCAATTTTTTGGGATTTTGAAAAGTGTTTTCAACATTTAGAGATGAGTCGGCTTCAACCAAGACCGCCATTTTATCGTCTCTTTCATATAGTTTTTTAGTGTAAGTTATTTTGACCGATTTTGGCAGATTTAGTTTATCAAAACAGATTTTGTTCACTACTCCATTTACAGAACTTTTTGCATTTAAACCTTTCAAAATCTAGTTTTTACTTTTTATTTGTTCTTCCAATGGATTGATTCTTTTTCTATCCACATCTTTATCGACTTTTAAGTCTTCTACTTCTTGCTTTAGCTGATTATTTTGTTCCTCCAAATTTTCTACATCTCCAGACAGTGTTGATAACTTCTCCAAGACTTCTCTGTTACTATCTTTTATAATCTGTCTAAGATCATCCACATAAAGTTCTCCCACTTTTCTTCTTTCTGTTGAACGCTCTTCACTTGCATCTGGTGAGGTTTTTTATCGAATATCGTTTGTTTACGTTACGGCATGCCTCAGATTGTACATCACGTTGATTTAAATTTATTGCTGCGTTTTGTTCCATAATACAATTTGAAGGTGATTGTTGTATTGACCAAGTGAATTAAAGGGTTGTTGGAAAACTTGGCAGCACTTTTTAATTATCAACAAGAAAGAAACAGCTGGTGTTATTGTTTTCCAATAAGTTTCCGATTTTTAATTCAGATTAATTGTCTCTTTCTTTGAGTGATTTTCTTAGATAATTTTTAATTAGAATTCTTTTGCAAATTAAACGAAAACAAAATGCCAAAAATACTACATCAAAAGATGTCACTCCAACGCAAATTTGCCTCACCAGAAGCAGCACACAATGCTGAATGTCATCCACTATTTCTAGACACTTTACGGAAGATTTAAGGTAACTTTCTTTGCCAAAATCCAAGAGCTCGTTTTAAACACGTCTATACATTATTCAGTATCTATCGGTCTTATTATTAGAAAATTTACTTTTTGAAGAAAATGCCTTTTTATAGGAAAAGGTATTTTGTAAGAAAGTGTACTTTCTTAAGATGGTAATTTTTTAAGAAAATAATTTTTTTAACAAAATACTTTTTTAATAAAACGTTACTTATTAAAAAAATTGTCTTTTTATAAGAGGTGTTTTTTTTAGTATTTTTTTCAGTAGAAGTTATCAGTTTAAGAATAACTGTAAAATAACTTTTTTTAATAAAGGTGTCATTTTAAGAAGAGGTACTATCTTAATAATTTTTTTTTTATAAAATAAAATTGATTAAGAAAGTACTTTTTTAAGAAAATATACTCTTTTAAAAAATTATGTTTTTCCAAAAAAGGTAATTTAAAAAACGAACTTTTTAAGAAAAGACACTTCTTCAAAAAAAGTTACTTCTTTAAAAATTTTTACTCTTTTTAATAACATGTACTTTATTTAAGAAAACATAATAAAAATTACTTTTTTATGATATTAAGAAAATTTACATTTTTTAGAAAAGGTTCTTTTTTCCGAACACGTAATTTTTTAAGACAGGGTAAATTTCTGAGAAAACGTACTTTTTGAATAAAATGTACTTTTTATAAAAAAGTATTTTTAATTTTAAGAAAATTTTCTTTTTAAGATATAATTTTTTAAGAAAAATTACTTTTTTATGAAAGACTATTAACTTTTTCCAGAAAGATTATTTTCTGAGAACGGGTAGGATTTTAAGAAAATATTTTTTTTAAGAAATTCTATTTTATAAGAAAAGATATTAGTTAAGGAAAGCAAATTTTTAAAGAGGATGTGTTTCTTTATAAAGTGGTACTTTTATAAGTAAAGGTACTTATTTAGGAAAAGGCACTTATATAAGAAAGGCTCCTCCTTTTTTAAAAAAATATGCTTTCTTAAGGAAAGGTAACTTTCAAAGGAAAGGTGCCTTTTTTTAAAAAATTTACTTTTTTAAGAACACGCAAATTTGAAAAAGAAAATTATGTTTTTAATTAAAGTTACACAATTAACTTTGCTAAGAATAGGTACTTTTTGAAAAAGGTACCCATTTAAGAAAAGCCATTTGAAAAATAATACTTTTTTATCCAATAGAAGCTATGTTTTTAACATATTTTTTCATGGTACTTTTTGAAAATTATATTTATTTAAGAAAATAATTTTTTATGAAATAGTACTTTTTAAAGAAAAGCAAATTCTTTTTTTAAGAAAACGCACTTTTTTATTTTGTTAAAAATATTTCTTTTTAACGAACATTTATTTTTTAAGAACAGACATTTCTTCAGAGAATTTATATTTATATTTTTTTAAGAAAAGTACTTTAAAAAAAAAAAAAATAATTTTTCAAGATAAGGTACTTTTCGAATAAAAGGTGGGCTTTAAGAAAAGGTAATAAGAAAATTTGCTTTTTTAAGAAAAGATTCTTATTTAACAGAACTGATTTTTTTGGCAAAAGGTACTTTTCTAAGAAAATATATTTTTTAGAGAATTTGTACTTTTGGAGGAAAAGGTACTCTTTTAGGTAAAGGTAATTTATGAAGGAAGTGTAGTTTTTAAAGAAAAGGTACCATTTTAAGAATATGTACTTTTAAGATAAGGGCTTTTTGAGAACTGATCCTTTTTTTTTTTAAAGAAAATGCGCTTTTTTGGTAAAAGGTATATGTCACGAAAAACTAATTTTTTAAGAAAATGTACTTTTTGGAAAAAATACTTTTTCAAAAACATTTACTTTTTTAGAGAAAGTGCTTTTTAAAAAAAAATTTACATTTTAAGAAAAAGTACTTTTGAAGAAAATTTACTTTTCAAAATATTTTTTAATAAAATGTAAGTTTTAAAGAAAAAGTATTTTATTAAGAAAATGTTATTATAATAATGTTATTTATATTTAATATAATTCATTTTATGTAATAAAAGAAATTTTGCCTTTTAACTTCCTCATCAAAGATTTATGTAACTATATTTCTTAGAATTTAGAAGAATATTGCTAACATATTGATTTTCTATACAAAAAAAAAAAAAAAAATATTTAGTCTACTTTTAAATGTTTTCTGCCTCAAAAATGTTTCAAAAAATTTAAGCTACTCTGTGGATGGTTTTAATAACATTAATTTTCTTAATATAACTTTGAGTCATACTATAAATATATTTTTTAAAATTTATTTTTCCTAAGAATTTTTGCTTTACCTTACACGTATGTTGAATATCTTTTGATATTTAGAAACCAAAAAATAAATTTGCCTTTGTCTGTGGCTTCCAAAAGGTTAACCTTAAGGTAAATGCCAAAAGTATTTACCTAAGTTACACTATTTCTACCAGTAGCCCATACCGTTTACCATACACAAGATCAGGTCATTTTTTGCAATGCCTTCTTTAGAAGGAAGTAATAAAGTTTAATTTGTAGAAAAGTTTTTATTACGTATTTCTTTATCATACATAATGGTTGGCAGTATATTGTTGTTGATGATTTTTTGTTTGCGAAAAACATTTCCGAACATAAATATTTTGTTATAAAAAGGCTTACAGTTGTTGTACTTTATTTCGCAACACAAATAAATAAATAAATGAGTGTGAGAACGAATAAATAAATTTACACGTTCAAAGTATTTATTTAAATTTGGTTATAAATAAATGTATTTATACTTTATGCATGTGGAAAAATAATGCATAATTTATGTTGTTGTTGAAAAGTACTTAATTCGTTTTTTTTTTTTGCACAGAGCATATAAATGTATTAAAAATAGAAAAAAAATTCCTAACAATGTGTAAAATATGTGCTTGAAATAATTTGTACTAACTACTTTAAAGTGAATTTGTTGGTGTTTGTTTGTTTGTTTAAATAATTATCACCTGTTAAAAATTTGTTCTAAACAAAACAATTTATTTATTTACTTTAGGCTTTAAAATTCCAACAAAACCTAAAGAATGAATGCTGTTATGTACGTTTTATGTAGGCCTTCAACCTGTTTTATAGATTTAGGTGATAATTTACAAATGTTTGTTGTTGTTAATTAACACCTTTAGAATGTTGAGCACAAAGTTGTTAAATTAGTGTTTATATTTTTTGTTATGTCTGACATTGATATGGGTTGACAGTTTTTTTTCTTTTGTTTGTGATCACGCTTTGCACAAACAAAACCTTAGAACTTACCTAGTAATAAGAAAAAGAGCTTGACATATGTTGATAGATTGTTATAAAATTCTCACCTGAAATGATAAATATAAAAAAAAAATTTATGAGGATTTCAATTTTTCATATTTAAAGTATAATAAAAAATTATTTATTCATTACTTTTTTTTTTTGAATAGTTTATAATAAATCTTAAACAATCTTACATCGACCAAGTGTACAAAAGTGAGCGTTTTGATTAAAAATTCACATAGAAAAAAAACTTTCTTATGAATTTGAAGTCTATAAGCAAAAAATTGTATATTAAGAGTGTTGCCAAAACTTCCTAAAGAAACAGGCTAAGTCCAGTTAGAATATATTTTAGAAATTACCACAAAAAAAAAAACTAAATCAGTGCAAAATTTCTTCTAAACAATTTGCTTTTTATTTTTTTAAACAAAACAAAAAAAAATCGAAAAAAATACGTAGTCCTATACAGGAAATTTTGCCTCCAAATCATAATTGTAATCCTACGAAGCTTTATTTTAAGATAAGTTATACTACCGCCAATGCCAGCTTGTGTTATTTCCATTAATTTGAAATACTTATATATTATTAAAATATAATTTTTATACAATGGCAGTCTAAAAAACGGTAATAATATTATTTATTGAAATACGCTAAAATAATTCTGGAAAAGGTTAAAAAAAATCTAGCTGACAAACGAATTTTTACTTATGCAGAAAAGGTTAAAAAAATTAGATCTGTCACTAGAAACAAAAAATTGGCATCATTGTTTGTAAATTTTGAATTGAATGAAAACATTTTAAAATTTAACTGAATTTTATAAATTTGATTCAAAGATTTCAGTATAATTGTTCATTTATATTTAATCTATATTATTAATATGCTAGGCGATTTCTTGTGAATGATGTTTTGTTGTACCGTTTTATCCCGATTTTGACCATACTTATTTTATTTGAAAGGTATTTCTTTTTTGCCGTTTTGCAGATTTACAGATTTTTTTAATTTTTTCCTTTATTTTGAGTAAATTGCATTTGAAGTTGCTGTTGTGTTGATTATAATTGATTAGCATATATTTAGGGTTTTTATTTAATGAAAAAATAAACTTTGCTAGAATTCGCACTAGAATTTCGAGGGCTGGAAACTGCTAGTTTTATAATTACAAATTCAGGCTAGTAAAAGTTAAGTCGATTCTGGGAGTGAGGGGTGAAAATAGAGGCTGAATTAGAAGACCCGTATCGCGGCGTTTGTTTATGTTAGTTCGATTTTTTTTTTAATCGACCTTCGAACTTTGCAGTCAAATGCCGATTTTCAGCATTTTGTTTCTATGGTTTTTTGGCTATAACTCGTCGACTAAGTGATATTTTTCAATCGTTAGAAGCCAAATTATTGCTGGAGACCTGTGCAACAATCAAAATTTAAAAAAAAATTGATTTAGAAAATTTTTTAAAAATCCCAAAACCATTAAATAAATAGCGTTAACGAACCAACTAATTTCAAAAATGAAGATTCAGTTAAGACTCGAAACTCAGCCGAAGCTGATGTCTTTTAATTTTCGCTCGGTCGTGATAAAATTCGCTATTATTTTTTTTTTTGAACTTATTTCATTTTGTGAGTGATTTATGCTAAGTGCATCGGTTTCATAAAAATAACAAAAAAAAAAAACATTGTCTAATATATATTGCATTAAAAATGTCGGAACTAAAATGTAAAATGGACAATTTTTGTAATGTTTATGGACGTTTCATAGCAAGCGATGAAAAATGTGGCAATGCGAGTGATTTTTTTTTTTTTGGAAGCCTATAAACAATATTTCTCGCAAGAGTTTATCACTGACGTAAACTATGCCCCTAAAAAAATTTGCTTTTATTGCTATTCAAGTCTTATGCAATGGAAAAGTGAAAAGAAGAAGGCTATACCTTTTGGTATACCAATGATGTGGTTAGGAAAGAGCCCACATCAAGAAGAAAATTGCTATGGATGTATCAACTACCATAAAACTTTGAATAGAAGGAAAGAAAATAATAAAACTTATGTAGCAGTGCCAAGTATCCAATTACCATTACCGCACTCAGAATTCGTTCCAGTACCAACATACCGAAGTATTGATCTTCAAACAGATATCAGTACTACGATCGCCGCTGCTACATCCATGGATTTCTTCTCAGAATACGACCCTGGTGAAGATAAATCCTATGAAACATCAAAGGACCCAATCCTAGTCACACAAAACCAATTGGATGGAATTGTTGCAAATTTGTGTTTGACTTAGAACTACTGGCTTCATTTTTGAAAGGAAATAATTTGCTGCCGAAAGGTACCAAAGTAACAGCATATCGAAAACGCCAAAAAGAGTTAGAAAAGTTCTTCAATGTGAATGATTGGAGACGATAGGGTTAACCTATAAAAAAAAATTGATTGGCGTTTATTCATCGATAGTTCACTAATCAGCTTAAAAGTTGTGCTCTTGCACAAGACAAATAGAATGCCTCCTGTTCCGATTGCGTACAGCACTGACACTGAAATTTATTGGTGGTATAAAAACACCTTTGAACAAGAGGAAGACAAGGGAAAAGAGGAAGAAGGGGAAGACAAAGATGAAATTCCAGAATATCTGTTGGACGAAATTATCGACCTTTCTGATGATGATGACGATGACCAAGATATTAGAGAGAGCAGTGATGTTGATCCACAGCCGCCTGCTAAACGGCAACTGGCCAAATCATTAATTTAATTTATTTAATTTCTTAAAACTTTTCATAACTAACATTTCAAAGATATATTTTTTGGTATATTTTTATAATTTCTTTTTCAATGTTTCTTCAAAACTAACACTGAACAAAATTGGTACATAAAAAGTGAGAAGTAAACTAATATTAAGCTGGAAAATGCAAGTTTTGTATTATGATTGTTTTCTTTTCAAATGAAATTTATTTAACAAACTGAGAAGCATATTATAGATCAAACAGAAACCAAAAAAGACTTAGTTTTGTGGTAAATATTTTCAAAAAGCATGAAAAAAAAAATAATTTTCCCAACATTTTGCTTCATAAGCACCACAAAAATTTTCTAAATCAATTTTTTAAAACATCTTGATTGTTGCACAGGTCTCTAGCAGTAAAATATCAATTAGTCGACGAGTTATAGTCAAAAAACCATATAAACAATATGCTGAAAATCGGCATTTGACTGCAAAGTTCGAAGGTCGATTAAAAAAAAATTCGAACTAACATAAACAAACGCCGCGATACGGGTCTTTTAATTTAGTCTCTATTTTCGGCCCTCACTCTCAGAATCGACCTAACTTTTGCTAACCTGAATTTGTTCTACAGTGTTATTTCATTGACAGTTAATAAAAAAATTTCGAAGTGAGAAATATTTATATATTGTGTCTCCATTTTCTTTTTCTTTTTGTTAGGAAGCATATTATAGGTAAGTCAAAAAGACAACTTTGTTAGCTTTGACGTCTTTTTTCAGACAAATTGGAATTAATATTGTAATTAATATGCAAATTTGTTTGTTTCAATTGTGCGTGGTAGAGAAGAAGGAAGCATATACTTATAAAATTCATAACTATATTGTATTCTTAATCAGACCGACTTTTAGCATTTCAGACTTCCTCAGTGACTTTATTAAACATTGTAATAATTATTATCTTATAATTGATTATATGGTTTCTATATGACATTTTTCTACTCTGGGTGGTCGTGAGGTTGAACCTGCATGTATCTCTCAAACATTCGTTCTTGCACTTTTTAGGCATGCCCTTTAACATATTCACCTAAAGTCTGACCTACGAACAGTGTGGCTATGCATCAGTTTTCAGACCACACTTCCTTTACTTCATATAAATATCAGAAGTCATTATAGTCTGTACAAAAAAACAATCGTTATTTTTGAATTTTTAATATATATGCATTTATTCTTTAAATTTCCACTATTCTCAGTTTCGTAAGACCTGCCATATGTGATGTATTGTTTTTATATTCTACATATTGTACATTTCATATATTTGAGGTATTACTCTGAAGATTTTATTATTTGACGGTTTTGTGATTTATTATTGTACCGCCCGACAAAAATAAAAATATTGTAACACACGACACAAGAACGTCAGGGTTTACAATTCCATATTTCATGACCTTATTTAGTTTTAAATCGATTTAATGATTCCGATGAAAAAGTGAAACGACTTATATATTTATGTTCATCAGTCAACAATCCACAAAATACTTACTCGTTCACAAAAACTAAGCCCTGCGGATATCTTGTTAAGTAGCCTAGGGAAAATGGCGTAACATTCTTTGATCTGACGAAACCAAAAATTATTTACTTAATTCTGATCGAAGTGTTCATCATGTAAGAAGATCTGCTAACACAGCGTCCAATCCCAATTTTACTATTAAATCAATTAAACATGGTGATAATAACGTATGGAGAGCATTTTCGTACAAGGGTGTGGGACCGCTACATAGCATACAGGGCATTCTGTAAGCAACAGATTATGTTGAAATTCTTGAAATTAATATGCTACCATATGCGGAAGACAATATGCCGCCTAAGTGGGTGTCCCAAACACACGCCGAAAAGCACAAGGAGATGGCTTAAGTACGATAACCTCAATTTCCGGATCTTAATGCAATAGAAAATTTGTGAAATTTAGTAAGGGCGTCGATTAGAGAAAAGTATCCAAATGATAGTGATGAGATTTAGCCACTTTGTATGGCTTTGTGAAACACGATAATTATGTCAAAACTTGGTTCACTCCTGAGGAACAAAGGGCTCTCAGCAAAGTATAAGATAAATTATAAACATATTGAAGTGCAAGTCGACTTGTTTTGTCTTTTTTGTTTTTTTTTTTTTCACATAAAAAATATATATTTTCTATATGAAATAATTAGTAATTCATAATGTCTCCTCAATGGGGGTAAAATCTCATTAGTATATATTTTTGTAGGTAACAAGTCAAGTCTGTTAACTAGCAGAAATTCGCTCATTTGATCTATGCTAAATATTTTTCCATTGATTTAAGTGCACCGATTTTCACTAATTTTAAAAGATATACATGAATAGCATTCTATTAGAATTTCTTACTTTTATAATCTCTTATGGTGAAGATGTTTTTCCAAACCTGAGAGTGGCACTTCAAATACTCCTGACTATCTCAGTATCAATTGATAGCTGAGACGTTCATTCAGCAAATTAAAGTTAATTTTGCAATATATACGATCAACGATGGGACAGGATGCCTAAGTGACCTATCATTTTTATACCCTATACCACTATGTGGTTTGGGTATAATGACTTTGTGCTGCTGTTTGTAACAAGCAAAAATATTTGACCTAGACCCATCTTTAATTATACCGATCGAATCAGAATCACTTTTTGAGTTGATTTAACAATGTCCGTCCGTCCGTCCGTCCGTCCGTCCGTCCGTCCGTCTGTGTGTCCATGTAAACCTTATAATCAAACTGCAGGTCGCAAATATGAATATATTTTGACGAAATTTGGTATATAAGCTTTTATCGGCCATGGGATGAACGCTATTGAAATTGGTGAGAATCGGTCCATTTTCAGACCTAGCCCCCATACAAATTACCCCTATGAAATCGACATAAATTGCCATAAGATCCAAATTGTCATATAGATCTTACTCAAATTGGGTTTGTATGCGTTCATTACATCCATTAATGAGTAGTCCAAAAACGATCCCTTTGGCCCCATATAGAGCTGCTTCCCGATCTTCACTTAAATCTATTAAAAAACAAAAATATTGCACTGATTCTTCTCAAATTTTGTTTGTATATATTTTTGCAAAATACAAGAGACTTTACCAAACATGATCAGGATCGGTCCACTTTTCAACCTAGTCCCCATATAGATATAGCATCCGATATGAACTTTTTCAAATCTGAAGCCAAAAAAATTAATAAAAATCCCACTCAAATTTGGTTTTTGCTTATTTTCTATGTCCAGTTAGTTGGGCCTAAGAGATAGGGTTTCTAAACGCATGGTATAGGGTATCGTATAGTCGGTCTAGACCGACTATAATTTTCTTACTTGTTAAGTATGGAAAGAGAAAAATTTGAAATGATAAACTTTGATGGTATTATTGATAAATTTGCTGCACCAAAAGCAAGGAAAATTTATGCATAGTTATTAATTATACCCTATACCACTATGTGGTTTGGGTATAATGACTTTGTGCTGCTGTTTGTAACATCCAAAAATATTTGAGCTAGACCCATCTTTTATTATACCGATCGAATCAGAATCACTATCTGATTCGATTTAACGATGTCCGTCCGTCCGTCCGTCCGTCTGTGTTTCCATGTAAAGCTTGTAATCAAACTACAGGTCGCAAGTATGAATATATTTTGACGAAATTTGGTACATAAGCCTTTATCGGCCATGGGATGAACGCCATAGAAAGTGGTGAGAATCGGTCCATGTTCAGACCTAGCCCCCATACAAATGACCCCTATGAAATCGACTTAAATTGCCATAAGATCCAAATTATCATATAAATCTTAGTCAAATTGGGTTTGTATGTGTTTATTACATCCATTAGTCAGTAGTCCAAAAATGATCCCTGTGGGACAACTCTTAGCCATAGGCTCCATATAGCGCTGCTCCCGATCTTCACTTAAATCTATTAAAAAACAAAAATATTGCACTGATTTTTCTCAAATTTTGTTTGTATATATTTTTGCAAAATACAAGAGGCTTTACCAAACATAGTCAGGATCGGTCCTTTTTGGGCCTAGTTCTCATATAGATATAGCATCCGATATGAACTTATTCATATCTGCAGCCAAAAAAATTAATAAAAATCTCACTCAAACTTGGGTTATGTTTATTTTCTATGTCCAGTTAGTTGGGCCTATGAGGTAGGGTCTCTAACGCATGGTATAGGGTATCATATATTCGGTCTAGACCGACAATAATTTTCTTACTTGTTTTATTAATGTATTATAATCATCTCATTATTATATATATGTATCTCCTTAGAAATAATAAATATTTACTTTTTTATTGTTTCAAAACTGAGTGTTTTAAAAATATTTCTTTACAAATATGTAAAGTAAATAATAGGTAGCTTTTGAACTAATTCTAGATGATCATATACATGTCAAAATCTAGTCTTGTTTTCTCAACTACATTTTTTGTCTCAAATGTAAAGCCTTGCTATGTCTTTATTTGGTTTACTTTATTGATTTATTAATTTGCAAGTATATTCTACATATAATATTATGGTTTTTGAAAGGGGTGGAGGCGATAAAAATGTTTTGTGCCGTGTTAAGCTCACTACGCCACTGGTATGTATTTATCTATATTAGCGCGGTTCGATTTGTAGGGAGGCAAAAAATCGATCAAGTGACAAGGAAAAGCATATTCTAGGGAACAAAATAAGAAACTTTGCCCAAGGAACCATACCTCCAAAACGAATTCTGATGTCCCGACTTTGACTTGTCTGACTGCCATGGGGCAACCCCATTCCCTCTCATGCAATTGATCTGAAACTTGGCCCATAGTCTTGTTGTGACTACAGATTAAATTTGGGGTAGTCATGCAGAGTCACGCTTAGTCACGGAATGATCTAAAAGTTATTTGCCCTCATCCGATCGATCTTTTTGAATAACATAACATGGTCAAGGCGTATGATTATTACTTATGCCTGGTTTTCGTTATGTCTTTTTCAATGGCAATTGGTTGTCAATTATTGTCAGTTGTATGAGAACGGGGTTTAATGTCTTGTCATTTGCAACCCCTGTCAACCCCTGGCAATTTGTTTGTATTTGGCAGCCGGATTTTTGTTCGTTTATAAAATGTAATGTAAACGTAATGAATGGAAAATTACAAGATGTCAGTTGAGGCAATTGTTTGTTGTCAGTTTTTATGACATAGTGAAAACCAGGCATTAGTAGCAGAGTAGAAGATACGTATACGTATAAGTGTCAATTTTAATATCAAATCAAACATAGTCAGCCCAATTATAAACAAAAAATGGTAGTTTTTTCAAATGTTTGTATGGGGAACCTTCTAGGGATTTCAGGGGTTGTGCCGCTGGTATGGGTAGGTCGCCCCTCCAAAGTTAGTGTGGGTCGATCAAAAATGGGTCAAAGTGAGACAGACAGACAGACAGGTCAAAAGTCGGGACATCAGAATTCATTTTAGAGTCATGGTTCCTCCGCCATGTCACTAGGGCGATTTTTAAATCGACCCGCCCTATTGAATACCCATTTTCAGCCAAAGCTATTATACTATTTTCGGACTTGTATTGATTTTCCTCATTTATTTCATTATTTAAAAGTGCTATGATCGATAACATACAATAAAGACAATTGCACATATCATCAGAAAGTAGATTACAAGCCGCATATAAGGGTAAATCTTGAGTTGTTCAGAAAAGTGCAGCCTACTTTGATTTCATTTACCAAAACGAGTAATACTGAGTGGATAGTATTGCTATAAGTCTTTTTTTCTGTTTTGATTTTTCTAGTTTTCATTTCGTTACAATTAAATTTTTTTTCTAATAGAATAAAAAATAATTGCTGAAAGTTTCATCACATTTTATTTAGTATTTACCATTTTATGATATTGAAAGTAAAAATATGCTAAGAATGCACTGTCTTTTACTAGCTACTGTACATACATATGTATACATTCAGTTAGTTATACTAAACATTAAATAAGAAAAAAAATTTATATATATCAATTTTTTTTGTACACTTAACCAAGTTATAAATTACGAGTACAAATATTTTCAATTCAAATTTAAATAATCTTAAACAATAAATCTACACAAAAATAAACAAAACCTTTCTTTAGTTCCTGCTAAAATTAACTCTATGTCTGTAGCAAGTCACTGTGAAAAAGAAGTTTATTCAAAATTCAAAAAGTTAATTTAACTTTATTATGCATCATTCAATATTCAATCTTTTCCTTATTTTACCACAATTTAGAAACCATAAAACTTTTCAAAATATCGATTATGTCGCGTCAATTCTATTACCCTGGCTGACAGAAATAGCTCTGCTTTAGAGCTTTTATACAAGTTAGATAATTAAATTCCAGCACGTATTTTGTAGATAATATAGATGGTTTTTGTTTTTTCTATTGTTCAAAAGGATTAACAATATAAAACACACATACGTTAAATCACACACATACACACTCACACACACACACATGCAGAGCTAACAAAAACATAATAAACATGACACTCTCAACTTAACAAATTATAATTATTAAAATTTCTATTTGGGTGGAATTTATTTAAGGATTACAGATTTTCGAAGGTTCAAAGAAAGTGAAGTAACGAGTAAATCTTAATAAGAAGAGACTATTCCAAAACTGTGAGTTATTAACCACGATTAAGTATAGCAAAAACTTTGGAAATTTACTGAAATAATTTAATAAATAAAAGTTTCGGAGCTTTTTAAACATGAATGACAGATAAGCAAGTACCAACCTAATAGAAAGACATAAGAACGTCTACGTTTACTATGTATGAATATTTATGTAAACACATATTGTTTTGAATTCTAGTACATAAATTATCTTCTAGCGGCATGTTAAAAAATAAATTTTTCGTTTTAAAAGTTTAAGCTGCGCCAAACCATTAATACCCTGCACTTCGAACTGGGGAACACATAGAGTTTGGTAGAGAAACATTATTTTAAAATTAAATAAATGTATTTTGTTTTGATAAAAATAATATTTACAAGAACATATAATTTCCCTGGTATAACAAAAAAAAATATATATATATATATATGTAGGGTTTTTTCTTTGAAATCCATGAGAGTTTTAAATAAAACACATTTACTTTTATTTTATTGTTTTAATAATTTATTAAGAATAAATGACTTATCATACGATTTATGTCGTAAATATTTTGTAGTGTGTTCCGTTCGCGTCTCAAAACTCAACTGCCAACTAAAAATAATCTGTATGTGTTTCTCCTTTTCTACTCGTTACCTCAATTCGTTCGACTGGTATATCCAGGGTCGTAATTTTCAGTACGTCTGTCCACTTCTGGTCAACTGTACGGTTTTACAGCGTCCTACATATATGTGACAGGGAAAGTTAAAAGAGACCTATGGGTCGAAAAATCGAATTTTACTTTTTATGTTGATTCTTATAGTAGAAAACACGCTTTTTCTAATGAAGTAAACCGCAGGTTTCTAACTTAGTTTAGCTTCAAAATAGATACTTTTGATTACAAAAAAAGTAGAAAAGAATTCGATGTGACAAACTTTTCTGCAATTGATCTAATTTGCTTGAAACTCGGCACTCAGGGGTTTTCAGGGTCGCTGATTACGAATCTGGTATTAGATTTTAAAAATCCAAAATGGCGGATCCAAAATGGCGAATTATTTTTTTTTTTTAATTGATCAGATTTGTTTTAAAATCGTTACTCAAAGGTTTTTGCGGTCGCTGATTATGAATTTAAAGGATATTTAAAACACAAAAAGGCGGATCCAATTTGGCGAATTAGTTTTTTTTTTAAATTTAGGGAATAGCTTTTGAAAATTTATGATGGATGATTATAATAGATATATATCCGATGTTTTTAATGAAACGAACAGCAGATTTATAACTTCACTATTTATTTTAAAAATCAAAAAAACACAATAGCTTAAAAAAACTTATCTAAAAGTAATTCTGCTTCTTACATATTATTTTCTTCGATTTCACTTTTGATTCTGAATTAGCGTTTCTTCTTTTCATTGCTACATCTACCAATTTCTCATCTTTATTATTATTTGTTTTTTTTTACCAAAATTTGTTTTGGTTGTGGTGCTACATCGTCGGCTTTTTTGATGTCAGAGACTAAGTCTCGAACTGTCTTTCCAAAGACAAATCCTGTGGAGTTATAATGTTTGGCATTAAATCATTTACAGGTTATAGTACGAGTTCAAATCTAGTTGTTTCATCGCTGTCTGCAAACTGTTTCGCTACTATAGCTTCCGAAGAAATTAGGAAATGATGAAATTTCGTGATTCTAGATTAAAATTTGACCGTAGTTTGAATTCTGTTGTATGCTTTGTATTGCGATCCCAACTATTTTATTGATGAATTTTAGTCATTTACACATTGAAAATCTTAAGTTCAACTATTATTATTAAATCTCTTAAGTACAATTTTGTTGGAGTGCAAATTATATGAACAGTTTTCTTAACACAACTACTCTTTACTTTTATTTTGCGCCCATCGTGTGGTGGGTTTGAATATGGTGAGTTTGAGTGTGGTTAGTTGAAGTGTGCTGGGTTTGAGTGTGGTGGGTTTGAATGTGGTGAGTTTGAGTGTGGTAAGTTTGAATGTGGTGAGTTTGAGTGTGGTGTGTTTGAGTGTGGTGAGTAACATCATACCACATATGACAGGAATGTAAGAAACTATTATTAACACCTTTATACCAATTTTCATTTATAATGCTGTAAAATTAGCCGACATAAAGCATTCCCAAAGTTGTAGTTGTATGGGCGGGGCCACGCGTCGATGTCCAACGCCAACCACATTTAGGGAAAATGTTGGAAACGAATGTATGTATCAATATACCAAAATTCGTTAACATTGCTAATACAAGTGACGAGATAAAAAGTATTTTATTATTTGTGGGCGGTGCCACGCCTACGCGGAAACAATTTTTATACAATATTGCATTGTCGTCCAGTTCTGAGCTATGTTGCAAATTTCAAGTCTCTAGCTTATCAAAAAATTACTTTAAAATCAATTCAAAGATTCCTCCGGAATATACAAAGAGACAAGAAAGCGACCTAATAAAAACGTTTTAAAATAGTGCGCCATATTAGATCCAGCATTTTGAATTTTTAAAATCTAATACCAGATTCGTAATCAGTGACCCCGAAAACCCTCGAGGAACAAGTTACAAGCAGTAAAAGCGTTCAGGCGCATTAAAATCAACTTGTTAACTTCAAACTCGTTTTTCTCCAAATCTTATTTTCTGATTCCTTTTAACTTTCCGTATCACATATACAGAAACAAAAGTTCTTATTGAATTTTTATTGAAACAGAAAATAATTTCTGTAGGAAGAAAAATATTTATTGACAAAAAATTTAACTTTTGGATTTTTTCTAGTTAAAAATAAAATTTTTCAGCGAAATAAATTTTGTACATTTAGAAACAAAATATTAAGGTTCTGTCGTTTCAATATTAAATGGAGAACAAAAATAAATAAAAAATTTAAGTTTAAAAAAATTGGTTTGCGGTAAAAACAAAATTTTGAGGGAAATAAATTTGGTAAAAGTTAAATTAAAAATTTTATTTTTTTCTTGTTTTAATGTTAATGATTAAAAGATTTTGTGTTTTTTTAATTAAAAAAAAAAAAACAAGTGAGAAAATTATAGTCGGTATAGACCGACTATACGCTACCCTATACCATGGCTTAGAGACCCAATCTCTTCTAAGTGGATATAGAAAATAAGCATAAACCAAAATTGAGTGTCATTGTTAATTTTTTTTTTTTTTTTTGGCTGCAGATATAAAAAAGTTCATATCGGATGCTATATTTATATGGGGACTATGTCGAAAAATGGACCGATCCTGACCATATGTGGTAAAGTCACTTATATTTTGAAACAATATATACAAACCAAATTTGATAAAAATCTGTTCAATATTTCAAATGATCAAATGATAAATTGATGTAAGATACACACACAGACTCAATTTGACAGTGATCTATATCATAATTTAGATCTTATGGCAATTTAAGTCGATTTCATAGAGGTCATTTGTGTGCGGTCTAGGTCTGAATATGGACCGAATTTCACCGATTTCAATGGCGTTCATCCTATGGCCGATAAAAGCTTATATGCCAAATTGCATCAAAATATATTCATATTTGCAGCCTGTAGTTTGATTAGAAGGTTTACGTGGACACACAGACGGATAGACGGACGGAACCACATAGTGGTATAGGGTATAAATATGAACTAAAACCAAATCTGTGATAAACAAAAACTTTTATAAAACATTTTTTGATAAACAAAAACTTTTATGGAAAAAGAATTTTTTTTTTTTTTGTTATTTTAGGTAAAAAGTAAATTTTTCCGGCAAATAAATTTTGTTTGAGGGGGGTAACGTTTTGAATGTACAATATGTGGAGAGTTTTGTGTCAAAATTTCAATCAAATTGGAGCAAAAGTAACGAAATTACAACATCTCAAACGACCGGCCTCATACGGTATATCGTATAAAATTAGTTTTTAAAAAACTTTAAATCGATTTTCTCACAAATAACATGTTTGAAGTCCGTGAACATCATGCCTCGAAATCTACTAGACCGCTTCTTTTGGGATTTTTTACAGTATTTCTACACATAAGTCACCAGGTAATCACAAAGAGATTTTTCCTTTTACCATTTATTTCCAATTCTTCAACAACAAATTTACCGACATTTTATAGCAAAAATCGAGTTTTTCACTTCCAGATACCGCCAAAAATAAAAAAAATTAAAATTAATTTTTTTTACATTTTACCTTTTTTTTACCTTTCAGACGCATTTCGATTTTTTTTATTTCATATGATCCTGTAAATTTTTTCGAGGCGCCTCCGGAGATTCGCTGTCACGAACTTATTTGTTAAAATTTTTAATTAAAAATTTTTTCAAAGAAACCTCAAATGCTATACTATAACGCGTATATGAAGCAAGTCATCCAGCGTCTTTATTATGTTAAAAAAAAATTATGAAAATATGCCTATTTTAGCATTTAAAACCTTCAGTAAAAATAAAATTTTAAGGTTCTAGTGTGTTACTATTAAATTGAGAACAAGATTTTTTTAAACAGTAATATTAAAAAAAACAAATAAAATTAGTGAGCGAAAAATTTTTAATTTTAGAAAAATATTTCTTGAGCAACAAAATTTTTTTTATTCCCTCCACACCACTGTATAGAGGTTATATTAGTACGTCACGCATCCAAAAATATATTTGCGACCCCATAAAGTATATATATTTTTTTAACCATATAACAGCTCGAGTCGAAATAGCAATGTCCGTCTGTCCGTCCGTCCGTATGTCCTTATGTTTTTCTGTCTGTTGAAATCACACTGATTCGCAAATTATACCATTTATCTGGGTAAACTTAGGATAATATTGTTTGTCAGTATTTCGAGCAGCTTAGTATTTTCAGCGCAGACACCTCTTAAAAAATGCAGAAGCTCAGTCTGTTTTTTGTAATAACTTTTTTTTTTATTAAATTTTTCAAATTGTATACTTTTGAAATATTTTGTTTACATTTGTTAGAAATAGTCCAACAAGTCGAGATATTAATGTAAACGTAAAACCCAAATGGAGGGTATCAAAGAGCTACCATAACTGAATTTAACACTCTTACTCTTTCGTTTGAAAATATTTTTTTAGGTACAAACAAAATTTGTGAGAGAAATAAATTTTGTTAAAGAAAAAAAGGAAGGCTTTGTTACCTTAATGTTAAACACAGAAAAAGCTTTTTTTGAAATTATTTGTAAAAAAAATTTGTTAGGAATAAAATTTTTTTTCTTGAAAGGAAAAATTTTTGAATGAAAAAATTTTTTTTTTATTGGATAGAAATAATTCGATTCACCTCAATACGTCTATTTTTTAAAGTGTTAAAACCGTTTTGAATGTGAAAAAAAAAACTTATTAAGGTTAACGTTTTTTTTTTTTTTTTTTTTTTTTTTGAATGAAAATATTAAGAAAATTAAATTTTTTAGCAGTATAGCGTCAGTTAAAAACTATCACCGTTCAAAAATTTTTTTTGTTGCGAAATGAACTATGATGGTGTATCCATTTTTTGGAGATCTGTCTACTTTCTCACTTATAATATTTGATGCAACCACCTGGCGATATTAATAAATCAAAAACTTACAAAAACAAGAAAATCCAAAACTTTTGCATATGTTGTCATGATTTGTTCCAATAAACATAAATGTTTACACAATGCCTGTTATTTAGAACAAAAATATTTTTACTTTTGTAAAGTCCCCTATTTTTGTTCCAATAAGTTACGAAAGGAACAGCAAAGCTATATATACACTGCTGCTTTATTAGTGTCATGGGTAGTCAAGTTTAAACAAAACCAAGGATATGGGGCGAGGTATTGCTACACAGGATAAAATTAAATGTGTGGTAAATATAAACCATAACCACCGTTTACAATTATTGTAATTACATTTTATTTTAGAAATACCGAAATAAGTACACCACTAACTACGTACATAATAAATCACCATCGAATTGACGATGGTGGCAGAAAAGTCTATCTGAAAGTAATGAACAAAATTATATTGTTGCATAGTTGGAGAGGGATATGAGTGGCCTGATCGAATTTGCATAAATAAAAATCCCTAGAGTTAATACGAAAATATTCTTCATTAATATATTTAATTGTTATATTATTTTTGTTCTATGTGGTCAGGGTATAATGAATTTGTGCTGATGATTTTAACTAAAAAAAAAAACCTAGCAGACCCACCAATTTCATGATACCAATTGCTTCAGAATCACTTTTTGGTCAATTTTGTTTTGTTTGGCTCAATGACGAACGTTATTGAAATTGATTTAAAAAAAATCAGTAGCTGTTTGCCCACACTAGCGTCCTAACAAATGTCCCTATGATCTGGACCTTATTTATAAATTGATTTATATATATAAGTTATTGGTACACTTTTGTTGATATGTATGTATAACATCCCTATGTAAAGAAGCTTCCCAACATTATTTTTAATATCGTATAAGTTATCAAAATAACAAGGATATTTGGATTTTGGACTATTTTCCGACAATATTCCCATATAACATTCACATTCGTTTTGGACATTTATATATCAGCGGAAAGAAAATAATAGCCGAATACCCTTTACCGAAACTCTTGATAGAGGGTATAATATAGTCGACCCAGCCCAGCTGTAAAGTTCTTACATGCTTTCTAATTGATTTGTATATGTTTAGGTAAATTATATAATTGTAATTGGAAAATCAGCAATGATTAATTGTTTGAGCATAAGAGAAGATTGATTTATTTCATTTTAATTATATTATTGGTAGGGTGGGGGAGGTTATAATGTAGCGAAATGGGTACAAGAGTTGCTCTTTCCTATATTTAGTTCTATAAAATTATTACGAGTATCAAATGAAAGCTTAATTGGTGTATGTGGTAAACTATTGACCTCAACAGTATTTGTCTTTCTTTGTATTGAAGAAACTCAAGTTGGTTTTATTAAAAGTAATAAATGTCTATTTACAGAATTAATTTATACAAAGAAATGATACAAACAAAAAACTATTGGTGGAATATTAGAGCCATATTTTAGCTTCCAAAATATTATCTGCGGACACTTTGTTATAACTCAGGGTGTGATATTCCTTTCCATCTCTAGGTGATTAACTTTAGCTTTCTGAGATTTCAGAGCTTGTAAATACGAAACGATTATAAATTTTTGAAATTTAGCATTCCACATGAAATCACTTACAACAAATATTATAACACTATATGGTAATCTTATGGTTTTGAAGAGATTCGATTTGAAAAAAAAAAAAAATATTTTTCTCATTCACCTTTTTTTGTTGGATCTTCACATATGCTTGTGAACTAACACTAAGTTACTCAAATCTTAAAACTAAAACTTAAATATTAAATCCAGACAGTGTCAGTCAAAATTTCAATTACCCTACTTATGTTCATATTTAATCTAATGATAAAAAAAATTGTTTGTATATAAATCCATTCTTTGTCCTATGATATCAGCAGTCTCCCTCCTTCTGAAGTGTTGGTGGATACGATTGTTGATTAGGGTACGTGCTAGAGGATTCGGGTGAGACTCTAGCTATCTAGTGACGTCGCTTTTTTCTAGATAAACATTTAAGTCTCTATGCAAATGTGTGTTTTTTCACTTAACGTGGTGTGCCTACTATCATTCCCAAAATCTTGTTTTGGCATCCTTTCATTCTTTCTGTGTTTTAATCTGAGGCTGTTCCCCATAACTGAATACCATAGCACCAAATGGGTTGGTAGATCGATAAATGAAAAGCTTTCAATCGAGACCTAAATTTGAGTTCCTGGCAAATAGCCATGTGAATTGGATTAATTTCAATTCTAGTTTTGTTAATTTAGCATCTGTTGGGTCTTTCGAGTTAAGCCGGCTATCAAAATGTAGTCCGAGATATTTAACAGAGGATTGTTAAGGTATATGCTAGCTCTGAGTTCGAATTCGAGGTCAAGTCCCTTTCTTGAGCCAAAAGTTTCTTCCAGCTGTTCAATATGGATCTTTAAAAGAAGAGATGCTGTTGAGGAGTTTTCGTGTATGCTTTAATCGACGCAAATGTGTTTTCATTTGTTGGCATGTTTGATGTGTAAGGTATGTGCAGAATCGGGCCCAAGATACTACCTTGTTGTACGGAGGCAACAACTGTTTAAGTTTATAGACGTCTATAAAAAGTGCAGAGCAGTAATTTTCCTCTTCAAAAGCTCTTCTTGTGGCACTTACTTTCGTCTGAAATCAAATTGATGTGCTGGTATGACATTATTTTGATCTACGGATATTGTATGTTTGTTTACCAAAATTCTCTTAAATAATTTTGACAAGTTCGACAGTAAACTTATTGGTCTATACGAATCGACCTATGTGTTATCTTTACCTGGTTTAGGTATCATTGTAATAAGGCATATTATAGCATATTATAGCATTAAGAATAAACAGAACTATTCCTAAAAATAAAACTTTTAATTTTTTAACAAAATTTTTTTGTTTTCTGCACATAACGAGTTTACTGAAAAGGGTATTTTTTGCAGAAAGTATGTAGTAATAATTTTATAAAATATTCGTTGCTGAATTTTGTAATTTAGATCGAATTATTTAGTAGGGAAAATCCTAAATTTGTAAATCTGTAACAAGCAGGACTCAATTTTAACTACAGTACTCGGCTCAGAATTACTTTTTTTAGCCGATTTAGCGATGTCCGTCCATCTCTCTGTTGGGCTAGGCCAACTATAAAAACCCTATATTATGCGTTTACATAAACAAAATTTTAGAGCTATTGTTATTTATTTGTGGCATGTGTAAAACAGAAAGTTCATATCTGATGTTTATTATAGACTAGTTTAAGAAATGGACCGATCATGACCATATTTAGCAGTCACTTGATTTCACAAAAAAATTCACAAACTCAATTTTCCAAAAAATATGCAATATCTGATTGGGGTATAATAGTTATATTTACACCAGGTTTTATTGATATATATATATGATAATCAGAATTTACGAACATTTTAGTCATCTGCTACTGGGTAATTGAGTGGGGCCTAAGCCTGAACATGCAGCGATTTTCAAAAGCGTTCGTCTAAGCATATACAATAATTTTATCAAAATATAGTTGCATATAAAGCCTCTAGTTTGGTTAACCTAAAAACAACTGACTCTTCAACGTATACTGAAATGATCAAGAAAGTGGAGAATAAGACCTAGAGAAATAGACCTAGACAAAGATGGCGTTGATATTATTGAAGTAAACAGAACAAAAACAGGCAAATTACTTGTGCGATTTAGATTAGGGAAGCACCAGGCTGAAAAACTAGTGGCATTGTTAGCCAATATATTAGCTTAAGAAGTTGCACGAGAAACACAATAGTGGATATAAGAGATACGGAGGGATCTACCGAAGATGCCACGAAGCATATTTCAGGGATACAAGAAATCAATTTATTTAAAATAATAAATATTAGGGAGTCTTAAGGCAAGACTAGGCAATACTTAATACAAATACCAGCAGATTTTCATCAATAATTTAAGCTAATGGAAGAATACAAATATGCTGCCTTAGATGCAGGGTCAAATCACAAGCACGTAGTACTATATGCTTCAGATGCCTAGATGAAATCCATCCTGCCAGAGGCTGTAATGGAGCTGACAGATCGAATTTCTATAGGTGCTGTAATGCTGGCTGCAACTGTAAAGAGTGTAGAGAGCCACGAAGATGTATCTTAAGGCAAGACATGCGACTAGATCTGTGGACGGCAAACAGATACCGTCATATTTTGCTTTGTGTGAGTGAGCTGCAATCTCTTACTCAATGCACTTAGAGGAACTTATAGCTAAAATAAGAAAACGTACGTAAATAAAAAAAATTATTTGATCCATTTTAAGGTTCATGTTGTATAACACAATCAATATGAATATCATATGGGCAATACTTTATGCTAACAAGATAATCAACATTTGCATCTGTCAGACGATTTTTATTGCTAAACAATTTTAACGAGACAAATGAAGACGCACAACTATATGTTGACCCAAACAACGTATATAATTTAAGTATTTCATTACTTCATTTTGGCGATGAAGCTTCAATAATATTTTTCCAAAACTCAATACCAGTGTAAGCGGTAGATTCAAGTCAGTTCTCATTTTTAAAACTTCTTTGATATCAACACTTTGCTTTTCAATATTACATAACAAAGGATTAATATATAATTTAATTATATTTTCTAGTTGATCAAAAACTTTAAAATGCATATTGTACTTTACCATTAAAGTTTCCAATATTATTAACTTTTCAAAATATATGGAAATATATTACAGTACATAACGTTCAATAAAGATACGAATATAATATTGGAGCCTGTAGAACTAAATTTCGTAGGAGAAATGTCAAGAAGTTCGATGCTGAAAAAACTCTCTGGGCCTCTGAGAAGATTGCAACAGGAAAATACGGTTCAAATTCTGCAAATTCTTTTAAAATAAAATTATCATGCAATTGTAATCTACTAGTATAATTCTTTGTTAAGTTAAATACAAAAGAGTTCGTTGGAAGTAATCCAGGCTCAATGTAAGTAATTAATTTTTTTTTCCAATATCAAGTCATTAATATTGGTGAAATAGAAAACCAAATATAAAATGCGTGCAACAAAACTGGCTTCATACATGTTTTCTAAAGTGGTCTTAGCTGTTAAAGCTTTATTGGATAGAACTTTGCCAAAAGATCCCTTTATTATATAAACTTTATTTGAGACAAATTTTCATCTTTATTATATTGAAAAAGCTTTTAAAAATAATAATAAAGTAAGCACGTCCCCGACGGCAACCACAAAAATCATAAAAATATTTAACCTTCAGGAAATTTCACAAAACAATTTGTAAAGATTGATCAGGAAACTTATGGGGCGAATAGGGAAAAGAATCGTCCCCATAAAATTGTGAAAAGTTGTAGGGAAAATCATAAAAATGCTATAAATACAAATATGGCGCTAGAATTCAATTCTGCGGATCTCCACAAGATACAACACCAAAATCATAAAATTGTTATTTAATTAAATCCAAAACCATTTACTGGCAAAAAAATCTGTTTTCTTTGATAATTTCAAAATCAAAGCCAAGCATACCCATTTTGAAAAATATACCCGAGTGAAAAATTTTATTAAGCACTTTCTCAACACCTGTGCAAAGATGCTGGCAGACATTTGTGAAATTGTTAATGAATGTCTAAAGTGAATTTCCCGTTTTAAATTCAATTGAAAATTTTTCGTGAAGTTCGAAAGAAAAGAAATTTGCCTTATATTTTTAGTATCTCAAGAATTTTGTTTTCTTTTTGATAGGAGTTTTATTTTGCAGTAGTTTAGAAAATATATATTACTAGATGTAACCCGGTGTGCTTTGCTACCCCCTCTCCCCCCCCCTAAAATCGTAATGAAAGGGCTCAAGCAAAGTTCCAAGGCTCTCAAAATTACAGTAACTCAGATATATCACCTTTAATATTAAGTTTGTGTGGGGGTGCCACACGCATTTGTTTAATCCCGCCCATTTTTTTGTCTGACTACTCACGTTAATAATAGATGACCTGGGACAAATTTGCAAAGTTTTCTCTATCATAGTACTTAATATATATGATATTAAAAATTTACTTTGTATGGGAGGTGTCACGCCCGCTAAAAATATTAAAAAAAAATAAAGCCTGTAGCACTTCCCATATCCGCAGTAAGACTCTGTGAAAATTTCAGGAAGATCAGATGAGTAGTTACGGAAATTATTTGCTACAAACAAACAAGCAAACAAATACATATTAACCCTTTATTATGTTAGCATAGATTATTAGTATAGATTTTTTATTTCAGTGCTTGCTGATACACAATGTTTTTATACCCTATACCACTATGTGGTTTGGGTATAATGACTTTGTGCTGCTGTTTGTAACAACCAAAAATATTTGACCTACACCCATCTTTAATTATACCGATCGAATCAGAATCACTATCTGATCACTATCTGATTCGATTTAACGATGTCCGTCCGTCCGTCCGTCCGTCCGTCTGTGTGTCCATGTAAAGCTTGTAATCAAACTGCAGGTCGCAAATATGAATATATTTTGATGAAATTTGGTATTAAATCTGTTATCGGAGAAGCGGTCCATGTTCAGACCTAGCCCCCATACAAATGACCCCTATGAAATCGACAACAATTGCCATAAGATACAAATTATCATACAAATCTTAGTCAAATTAGGTTTGTATGTATATATTATATCCATTAATCAGTAGTCCAAAAATGATCCCTATTGGACAACTCTTAGTCATAGGCCCCATATAGAGCTGCTTCCCGATCTTCAGTTAAATCTATCAAAAAACAAAAATATTGCACTGATTCTTCTCAAATTTTGTTTGTATATATTTTTGCAAAATAAAAGAGACTTTACCAAACATGGTCATGATCGGTCCATTTTTGGGCCTAGTCCCCATATAGATATAGCATCCGATATGAACTTTTTCATATCTGCAGCCGAAAAATTTAATAAAAATCCCACTCAAATTTGGTTCATGCTTATTTTCTACATCCAGTTAGTTGGGCCTGAGAGATGGGGTCCCTAAACGCATGGTATAGGTATCGTATAGTCGGCCTAGACCGACTATAATTTTCTTACTTGTTTGTTTTTTCATTCGGTACAACAATTATCAGATTTTGAGGCGTTCCTACCCAGGAGCAAGGTACATGTAGCTGCCCATGAGAAGAACATGGATTTTCCAAATTAGATCTGGCAACACTTAAGTATTGGCCTTTAATTTAGAATATCATTTGGCAATTTTTCTTTTTAGCGGTTTTTGATTTTGTCCATTTTTGATTTTGAAGATTTTTGGTTTTGGGCGATTTTTGGGTGATATAATTTTGGCAATATATTTTCTACGACAAATCACATTGATAACTAATGAACTTGTCAAAAGACTGTCGCTTTCGTAGTACTTCATATTTTTTACATAGGAGGTGCCACGCCCACTAATCCAATCCCTCCCAATTTTTATTGGACTGCTCACATTAATATCTGATGGACCCATGCAAAATGTGGAGCCTTTCCTTTTTATAGTACACCAGTTATATGATATTAAACATCTACTTGGCATGGGCGGTGCAACCCGCACTGCTCCGATCACGCCCAATTTTTTGTTCGACTAATCACAAAAAGAACCTATGGGCTCAAGCAAAGCCACAAAACTCTCTCTTTTACAGTACTCCAGACATATGATATTAAATAGTTACTTTGCATGGGGAGTGCCACGCCCATTGTTGTGAACCCACCAATATTTTGTTCGACTACTCATACTAAGATCTGATAGGCTTGTGCAAAGTGTCAAAGGTTCCCTTTTTAGCACACCAGTCATATGATATCATATATTTACTTTGGATGGGGGTGCCACGCACACTGCTCCGATCACGCCCATTTTTGTCTAACTAATCACATGAATAACTTATGGGCTAACACAAAGTCCCATGCTCTCACTATTACAGTACTCCAGACATACGGCATTTTATATTTACTTTGTATGGCAGGTGCCACGCCTATTGGTCCGATACTGCCCATTTTCTGTCCGACTACTCACATTAATCATAGGTAATATCAAGCAAATTTGAAAAGCTCTCTCTATCACAGTACTCGAGATATATAATATTGAACTATTACTTGTAAGGGAGGTGCCACGCCCACTTATTCAATCACGCCCATTTCTGCCATAGCTACTAATATTAACAATAGGTGACATCACACAAATTTGCAAAGCTCTCCCTGTCATAGTACTCCATATATGATATTAACAATTTAGTTTATGTGGGAGGTGCCACGCCCACTAAAAATATATAAAAAATAATAGCCTATAGCACTTCCCATATCCGCCATAAGACCCTGTGAAAATTTCAAGAAGATCAGATGGGTAGTTACGGAGATTACCTCCTACAAACAAACAAACAAACAAACACACATTACCTCTTTATTATATTAGTATAGATATAAACAATTATAAAAAAATGAAAAAATAAAACCCAAATGAATTCCTAGGAAATTACCTTATTAAAAAATTTGAGATTCAAACAATTCCTAACGACTTTTTTAATATTTAAAGAAATGCTATGAACGACGTTACCAACCAAAGATTCGGATAAGTTTTCAATTTCTGAAATATCTCTATCAATAAATGCAATATTGTAAATGATTTTTTGAAATAAAATTTTTCTTCTTTTCTAAAACTAAGCTATCTATAGACAGATATGAATTTGATGTACGTCTTTTATAACCTAAAATATTATAAATTTATTTATGAGCAAGAAACCTTGGTCTGATATTATTTAGTTTTTCATGTGTTCCTAAATTACTAGTTATTTTATTATAATGATTGGAAGTTGAATTTGTTTAGAAATTAGTTTATCCTGATCAGTTTGTCTATTTAAAGTTTTTTTTGTTCAGTAATAGCTAATTTTTAATAAACTGTAGAATTCAACTGGCTGTTAAGTACACTCGTATATATTTCTCAGTTTTAAATTATTTAAAGGTATAATAAAATTTTGATTATAATTCTTTGTATACATTATTTTTAACTTCTTTAAAACCTTGTACTTAACTGTAAAGATATAATTTTATTTTTAATCGTGTGTCTAATTCAAATCTGCTAGCACTAAGAAAACAATTCAAACCAAATAATTCTCTAATATTTTCATTTTATTATTTATGTTTTTGGTTTTTTGCTTTAAAATTTTATTTATTTACTAATTCATGAAAAATTTTTTTCACTAACAACTCATCACATATGTTACAATCTGCTGCTCAAAATCAGATTTAGCATCGTATAAAATAAATGCAAAGCGGAAATAAAACTGCACTTACATAAAACGTTATAAAATTCCATAACAACAATACTAAAAATCTGACATTTTATGATGTTACACATCGAATTTAACAACAAAACTGCAAAGACTATACAACATAGAATTAGAGGCTTACAGCTACAACAAATGTAGGAAAAACGTCACAAACTAAGATAAGCAGAATATGAACGCCTTACAGAAATTTTACTTTCGCATTTTGTTTATGGCACAAATACTCATGGATAGATATTTAATTTCCGATTTTATTATTTAATAAAAGTTCATTTTATTTTATGGTGGCATTAACATAGACCAAATTGAGCTTAGTAAACAATAGAAAAACGAAAAAAAAAAAATCTTTCTGAAAAATATATAAACTGTACAATACAAAAGAAACTTGAACTTACACATACAATAACAGCAAATTTCTTACATCAGCAATAATGACAGCTAAGGACAGAGGCAATGAATGTGTCTAGTAGTGTTTTAGTTGAGAAAGAGCCAGCGTTACAGTTTCAGTAGAAAATAAAGCTTAACAAAATCCTATTATAGTACAGGAGGGTACCACTGGTAGACTTTTTGTTGGTATAACCCAGTTTAAGTTTAAAGTGTGAATAAATAGACAAATGCTTTCAACACAAACACACATAAATGCAGATAATGAAATATATACGGTCTCAAGGACTGTGCGATAAAAATCTGTATCTTTTGTTTTTGTTTTAAATTGCATTTTAAAAATAGAACAAGCTGAGTTTATTTGAGGCATGTTTTTATTCTACCTCGCTCTTTTTTTTTATTGGCAGGGAGAATATATTAAACATAATATTCAGCCAATTGTTCTTAAATAAGTTGAAGTTAATATTAATGTTTAACATTTTTGCGGTCATTTTCTGGTGGGAAAGGGGGGGGGGGATTTGAGAAATTTCAGGTCAGAGTGAATATATTAGGCTAGTTTAGTAAAAGTTCCAAAATGTTTGTTTGCTTAGTTTTTCAGCTACATATAACTCAAGAACCAATGACGACTTTTCATTTCATTCTTCATCAAAATTATAGCAAGGACTTAAATAAGTCATTTTTAGTAATATATCCATGAAAAACAACTGAAAAATTAATGTTTGATTTCATATTAAAAATATCACTCACACGTAGCATTACTTCGACTCTACTAAAAAATATTAACCGTAATATGTTATGTTATTGAAAAATTTTATTTAAAGCAAGGGTAAAAATAGGATAAACAAACACCGATGTATGTTTGATTTAAAACTAAAATTATCACATGTCTTTCCTACTCTAATAATCTATAATAATAATAGGCAAGGCGATTTCTTGGATCTCTTCTACGCTTTCAGTTATGAACCGATTTCGACAAAAAAAAATATATCATTTGAAAGACATTTCTTTGAAAATGTGCACTATATTTACAGATGTGAATCATCTGATACAGTTTTTTGTTATAATATACATTTAAAGTCGCTATTAACAAATACATAAAACACATACAAAGTTATCTGTTGAATTGTGAATTGGCTCCTATCAAATCATTTAATAACAAACCCATTTACATATCTTCTGTGTGTTCAATAAATATTTATAAATAAATTTAATGAATTTTATTTAAAAATTTACAATTTAATGAATATTATTTAAAAATAATTTATATATTCATAAATTTTTTATATATATAGTTTAAAAGAACATCAAAAGAAACAAATTTAATAAAATAATATAATTTCCTAGAATTTGCAATCAAATTTCGAGTGCTGCTAGTTAGTAATAATCACATGCCCTAACTATGTTATGTTAATCAAAAAATGGATATAAAAAGGGGGCCAATTACAACTTTTTGAATATTTTTTTCAATGAAATTAGACCAACTCGTTAAAAGTTTTACTATACTGGCATAGTACTTTCATCATGATGTGGAATTTATCAACTGTAGCACTCTGATCCGGTCAGTATCACTTTCTGACTTGACTTAGCTTTGTCAGTCCTTCTATCTGCCCATCTTTCCACTTCTCTGTCCTTCTGTCACTATATCGAGTCGAGTTATTATAGGGATCCATAATATATACACTTTATGGGGTCGTACATCGATTTTTCGATGCGTTACGAAAACTGATATATACCCTCTGCAAATTGGTGTGGATGGTATAAAAATAGCGTCTGATACGAACATTAATTTAATTTTGAGCAACCGTTCATTACAATGTATAACATAATTTACGTAGATTTTAAACAACACAAATATTTCAAACATTTGTTGAAGCAAACAAAAACATTTTTAGGTAACTAAAAATTATAGTTATTAGAAACCGAAATTTTAATTTGATGTATTATAAGAAAATTTCTGGCTTAGAAAACACTATAAATTTTTAATTTGAACCCTCTTGTTTACAGCAGGGCCAGGCCCTTTTTGTTTTTTTCATGTATTTTTTATATGTTCTGTGGAGTTATCGTTGTGATATTCCATGATACCCTCAAGGATACATTTTAGAATAGATTACTGCACATTTCAAGTTTTTTTTTTTGATAGGGGGAATAAATTTTAGGGTTTTTTAATATTTAGTCATATTCGGAACACCTGGGCCTAGCCAACATTATCTCAATATTTTAATAGGTATTGGCAGTTTTTCTTCACAAAAATTTGAAAAATTACTTCCAACAAAGCAAATATATATGTATATTAGAATGGTCCTTAAAAATGAAAATGCGATTTTGGGTAGAGGCGGGGTTCAGTTTGTTTCCTTTCTATATATAACTAATAAATGTGAAGTTTGGGGACAATCGGTTAAAAAAAAGATGCGCCGGAAATCGATTTAAAATTTCAAGTGTGTTTATGTAGGGAGAATATGACTTTTTTTCAGATTTTGTATGAACCGAGATCAGTATGAAATTATCTTTTCAAAAACCCATAAAAACTCAAAATCGAATGAAAACTCGACAAGAAATAGCAAATGGCCCAGACCACTTTTGTGCCAAAAACAAAACCAGGTCATGAAATTTGATGGCATTTTTTTCAACTTTGAGAAATTGATTAAACCCAAATATTTTTTTATCTCTAAACTTATAAGAACTCAGATATGAAGTATTGTTTTATTACCACGTTGTTAACATATTGTCCATTGAAACCTAAAATGGGAAATTTTTTTTTATAAAATTTTGAAAACTCCTTTTTGAAGCTTTAAAAAATTTTCTTAAACAGAATTTAAAAAAATGGCTGTGGCACTTTAAGGTTTTGTTAAATGCACGTTGGAGATCAACGCTGTGAATCTTTATGTGAATTCCTATGCCATAATATTTTTTACAAGGATTTTATTTTTGCGGATTTCGAGAAAAATGCGATGTTTGTGAAATATTCAGTATATGTAATCTTTCTAAGTTCTTTATATCAAAAAATTATCAGTTCTCTACTTTTAAATACCACAGTTTATCTTAATAGCCTATGGAATCGGAAAAAAAATAATATGACCCAATTAACCCTTTTGGAATTGGGTCATATGTATATAATATACATATTTGGTTATAATATTTTAAGTAACGCGTTTAAAAATTCAACTGTATTTATTTAAAAAATTGTCTTTTATTAGCTTAGGGTCGTATGTGTCCCCAAATCTGAGTGGTATAGAATGTAAAAGCTGGTCTCGAAACCATTGATAAAAGGGGTCTCAAAGTTCAATGGCTCAAATCTGCGTTTATGTTGTTTTTCCTGTAAATCTAGTAATATTTTGTATATTTGAAATTAATAAATTTCTAATTTAAAAAGCTTCTTCTTCATTAATTTTCCATTAGCTTACAGGCAATTCCTTGCTTAGATTGAGGAGAACATTGATAGCGATATTTAAAAAATTTCCTCTCCAGCTAATTTCTAATATATTTTGAGTATTTATCAGCTATGATCATATCACCTACATTGCTATGGATATAGCTCAACATTAGCACTTCAGTGATTATGCCGAAATTAAATTTTTGTCATATTTTTACCAATTAATTAAATTTCTAATATCAGTGAATATGGAAACTACAAAGTCTATGCAGCGATTTTTTAAAAATCAAGTATTTGCTCTGAAAGAGTTGAACTAAATCTCATTTCTCTGAGATAATTAGTGTTCTTTTTGTCTATTCACGATGTGTCACTTTAATTACAAAAATATTCTTTAGCGATACCAGTGAAATTATACGTGCACATTATATTATATTATTATACACTTAACTTAATTTTGATACATTATTAAGTATATTTAAAAATTTTATTAAAAATTTTAATGAACTGAAGTCTCAAAGATATGGCTTAACATGGCTTAACAGGAAATATTTAAGAAATATCCAGTTTATTACCGTTGCAGTCCTTTAGTATGAGCATCAGTAAGTAGTTGGTGTTTCTGTTTGCCAAAGCGAAAGTTTTTTCTTATTCTTTATGTTTATGTTTGTGATTGCTTACTTTTTGCCATTTATTTTTTTTATGCGACCTAAATTTAATGCCATGATGATGCGGCTGCATTTTATTTGTTCTTTAACACTAAAAATTGCTAATGTTTAATGTAAAATTATTGTGAAAATGAACTGCTGCAAATTTAACTACCACTATCTTTATAATATCGTTGTTGCAGTGGCTTTAAAAACTGCTGCGTATGTATATGTGCAAATTGTAAATTATTTGTACGTTGAAATATCACACTAACTTTAGACACTCATTTATATTTATTCTTGTTTCACCATTAAATTGCTTTGCTCTACAAACATACGTACAGACGCAGTTTTTATATAAGTTGCATTTGTGGAGTGTGCCAAACTAAATGTTGATGTTATTTTCTAATTCTTACTATAAAGTATACAACTAGGGCTGCTACATTTTTTTCTATTTTTTATTATGTAAAAACAATGCGGCATGTCGAGGTATTAGAGCATTCATTCAATATCATTTCGGTTTCACACACATAGACTTTAGCGAGGTGTTACTTATGGTGTTTTTTCAGTTTTATTGATAACATAATGGATCCAAAATATTCTAGGTCTACGTTCACACGTTGTTCGTAATTACTGTAGTGCTGCTGAATGTACATATATGTAGACAGATGTAGGTAAGATATAGGTCAGATAAGGTAGATATAATGTATAATTCTGATACATGAAAGTCATTAAGAAAAATACAAAAAAAAAAATCAAAGTTTATTTTAGGTCGGCAAAACATTTTAAATAAAAATTAAAAATTAAAATCAAAAATTTAAAATTAAAAATTAAAATGAAAATTAAAAATTAAAAATAAAAAATTAAAAATTAAAAATTATAAATTATAAATTATAAATTAAAAATTAAAAATTAAAAAGAAAAATTAAAAATTAAAAATTAAAAGTTAAAAATTAAAATTTAAAAATAAAAAATTAAAAATTAAAAATTAAAAATTAAAAAATTAAAAATTAAAAATTAAAAATTACAAATTAAAAATTAAAAATTAAAAATTAAAAATTAAAAATTAAAAATTAAAAATTAAAAATTAAAAATTAAAAATTAAAAATTAAAAATTAAAAATTAAAAATTAAAAATTAAAAATTAAAAATTAAAAATTTAAAATTAAAAATTAAAAATTAAAAATTAAAAATTAAAAATTAAAAATTAAAAATTAAAAATTAAAAATTAAAAATTAAAAATTAAAAATTAAAAATTAAAAATTAAAAATTAAAAATTAAAAATTAAAAATTAAAAATTAAAAATTAAAAATTAAAAATTATAAATTAAAAATTAAAAATTAATAATTTAAAATTAAAAATTTAAAATTTAAAATTAAAAATTAAAAATTAAAAATTAAAAATTAAAAATTAAAAATTAAAAATTAAAAATTAAAAATTAAAAATTAAAAATTAAAAATTAAAAATTAAAAATTAAAAATTAAAAATTAAAAATTAAAAATTAAAAATTAAAAATTAAAAATTAAAAATTAAAAATTAAAAATTAAAAATTAAAAATTAAAAATTAAAAATTAAAAATTAAAAATTAAAAATTAAAAATTAAAAATTAAAAATTAAAAATTAAAAATTAAAAATTAAAAATTAAAAATTATAAATTATAAATTTAAACTTTTTCAATAGTTCAAAATTCTTTCGAATCAAGATTTTAAGATTTCTTTTCTACAAAAAAGTCACATAACGTATGGCCAGAAAAACTCAGCAAAATGTAATGAAGAAGACGATTTTTCGTAATTCCCTTATTTATTATATTATGCAAAATAATACTTAATGTAAAAATTATGTGCGTATTGATTTGGTCTCCGTAACTGCAGTCAACGAACTTTGAGTTCCCTTTGTCTCAATATTTTTGAGCTGATTTTTTATTATTTAAATTAACTACTAGAGTCTCTTGTATGTAAACCGATAGCTTTCATTCCAAAGTTGTAAAGGCCTACTCCACCTTTTGTTAAAGAGATTGAACGGATTGCTAGTGGAGCAATACCTAATTCAATTCTGCACATTGTTTATATATGTTTCCAAATGTTTTGTTTCTCCTAATAAAAAGTTAGTTTCAAAGTTTGTTGGCTATTCATTATAACTGTTTTTGGAACTGCAATTCATTGTGTTTTTTCCTCTCAGTTGGTCTTTGTATAAGCATAATTCATAAAAGTGTATTTATTTTCGTTTGGCATTTGAAACTGTGTGTGTTTTTTAAGGTTTGCCAAATCGTGTTAGTGTTAGATTAGAAAATTACATATCAAAAATTGCACTCTTTGTTATGATTTAAAAATCTCTTAGCTAATTTAATACAAAGTACCAAATAATATGCTCTCAAGGAGATAGAAGTAACATATTCATGAAAATGTATTATTTAAATTATATTAAAAATTATTCAAAACATGTAAGAGTATAAAATTAGCAATATAGAATTTTTGATAACCACTAACAGTTTTTTAAAATGGTGAACTTACAATTCAAAATGGGAAAGAATTTTTTTTAACAACAATTTGGGCTGGAAATTACTTTTACGTTCGGGGTACCAAAAAATTAGTAAATATGAAATGTGGAAAAAAACGACATTTGACGTTAAAAAGTATTATTTAAGGTTTAAAAAAGCAATTTCAGGAGAAAATAAATTTTTGAGATAAAATCGAAAAAAAATTTAGTTGAGGTAGGGCAAGCGTTGAAATCAGAAAAATTATATAAGTTGAAAGATTAGAAGTGATAAAATATTTTTTAGTTAATATTTTTTTGTAAAATATGATTAAGGCTTTGCAAATGTCATAGCAAAAATACCATTTAGGATACAAATTTTGTATGTCTTATAATCTTGGCTCCTAATGCTTTTAACAGACAGACGGCCATTGCATAATGAAGGGATCCTTACCGACTAATTATTTTCTGACGAAATTTATTAGTCTCTACAAAAATCTTCATATAAAGTTATTCTGTATAAAAGTTATTTCTGTATAAAAGTTCCTATTATATGAGTTTATTTACATACAGTAAATCCTATTGCTTAAAATTTGAATTATCCTGTTCTGTTTTGTGTTTTTTTTTTTTTTTTCTTAAGCCAAATTATATTAAAGTAACTAAATATAATGAATTTCATTGAATATGTATACAAAAAGTCTGGTAAGTGTATGGCAAAATTAAAAGAAATTTTTTATCCTAAACATCTCTTCTCAGTAGATTTATACATACAAACATTTGTACCATTAAGAAAACTTCCTTAAGAATTTACCAACAAAAAAAATAAATATAATATTAAACAAATATACATAAAAAATTTAGAGCAATTGCAGACATACGATTATATATATATATATATTAAAAAAAATCTTTTCACAACTCTTGAATTTCCATATTCAGATTCCAAGAAAATAAATTCTATAATTTCTCTCTATTTATGTGCGTATATGTAAGCGTGTATCGTTTTCTTATCTTTAATGATTTATTTGAAGAATAGATTTTGCTTTTTGATTAAATGATAATAAGTTAAAAGAGAGTTAGATGAAAGAAATAAAATTTTTGAATAAGGATTATTTTTAAAATCTTCTTTAGAAGAAAGCAACTCAATGTTATTAGGAAACAAATATGAAAAAAATTGTAAAACTAATTTTAAATAAAACCAAATCTAAAATATAAATATATAGTTTTACATAACAAAAAGTCCTGCCAAAATAGAGAAAACATTATGTATGTACTTATATACATAGATGCTGCAATTTTAAGTTTTTGTTACGTACCGTATAAGCAATATAAACAAAAATAATAAAGTATTACTCATTCGAATAAGCTAAACAATGGTGTAAACAATTATTTGGTTTCTGGAAATAACAGCCAAATTAGAGTAAGAACAAAATTTAGCTATTAATATAATCGCAATCTCAATACACCACAAAAAAATTAGAATTTTATAATCAAAAATCTGAGATACTGATTTTACAATATTAACCAAAATAAATGAGTTTAAGGTAGAGTATCCTAAAATGTCGATTACTACCCATTACTTAATTTGTTACTAATACTTTATTAATATACTAGCAGTAACCCGTGCGCTTCGCTACACCCATCGTAGCGAAATAAAAACTGGGAATACATTTTGTAGAAAACTATTTTATTTATATATAGTGATTTTTGATTTTGACGGATTTTGATTTGCCAATTTTTGTTATTTGCGTTTTTTGATTTTGGAAATTTTTTTTTGCAATTTTTAATTTTGGCGATTTTTGTTATTCGCGATTTTCGGTTTTGCCGAATTTTGATTTTGGCGTTTTCTGCTTTTTGCGATTTTTGTTATTCGCGATTTGCGGTTTTAGTGTTTTTTGTTTTCTGCGATTTTTGATTTTGGCTTTACCGATTTTAGTAATTAGCAATTTTTAATTTTTGGTTTTAGCTATTTACGATTTTGCCGATTTTTGACTTCAGCGGTTTTTGTTTTTTTTTACAATTTTTGATTTTGGCAATTTTCGTTATTCGCAATTTTCGTTTTTGACGATTTTTCTACTTTGGCGATTTCGTTTTTTACGATTTTTGTTATTCGCAATTTTCGGTTCAGGCAATTTATGTGTTTGCCGATTTTTTATTTTTGAGATTTTTGTTATTCACGATTTCTGGATTTGGCGATTTTACTTATTCACGATTTTCGGTTCGGCGATTTTTGATTAACGATTTTTGATTTTGGCGTTTTTTTTTCGCGATTTTGGGATTTACGATTTTTGATTTTGGCGTGTTTTGTTTTTTTTTTTTGTGATTTTTGTAATTCGCGATTTTCGGTTAGGTGATTTTTGATTTTAGCGCTTTTTGTTTGGTCCGTTTTTTGATTTTGTCGATTTTTGTATTGTGCGATTTTTGTTTTTTGCGATTTTTGATTTTGCCTATTTTTGAATTTGGCGATTCCGCCCATTTTTTCCACGACTACACATATTGGTAAGTAATGCACTTGTCAAAAGTTTCAAGACTGCCCTTTTTAGTACTTCATATTTTTTTTGTATAGGAGGTGCCACTCCTATTAGTCCGGTCTCGCCCGTTTTTGGGCAACACAGGCAAAATCCCAAGCTTTTTCTATTATAGTACTCGAGTTATATGATACTAAATATTTACTTTGTATGTGGGTGACACGCCCATTGGTACAATTCCGCCCCTTTTTTGCTAGACTACTCAGATTAATAACTCATGAACTCAGACAAAGCTACAAGGCATTTTCTATTACAGTACTCTAGATATATGACATTTAATATTTACTTTTTATGGTGGGACCACGCCCATTGGCCCGATAAAGCCCATTTTTTGCGCAAATCTTCGAATTATATAAATATCTACATCTACGTAGTTTCAGAACTCTTGCTCTCGTAGTACTCCAGAAATTATATGTTAAAAATAGATGTTAAGAATTCACTTTGTATGGGAGGTGCCACGCCCACTTGAAAAATCAAAAATGGTATAGCCAGTTTTTCCTTCCGGATAGGCAGTTACCTACTGTAAAAATTTCAAGACGATCGGTCCAGTGGTGTAATGTCCTCTAAACCACAAACAACCAGACAAACAAACAAACATACACAACTCCATTTTTTTATAAATAAGATAAATAAATCTTATAACTAAAGAATTATCCCACATATAGTCACGAATTCATTAACAGAAAAAGAGAAATTATTCTAAAAGTATTAGTATTACATTGATTCCAAAGTAGGAACTACTTTGATATAAATAAATAATCTGAATTGCTTTCTCTGCTTTCTTCGAATGTACGAAAAAATTCGCTACACCATACACTACTATGTGTGCTGATGTTTGAAACTACAAAAACTATTTAAGCTAAACCCATCTTCTCTCCGTTCTTCTGTTTGTCTGCTTGTCTGTGTGTTCATGTAAACCTTGTACTGGAACTACAGATCGCGAAAAAAAAAATTCAGTTTGATGAATTTTAGTAAACAAGCTTTATGGATCATAGGATGAGCTCTATTCAAAACCAAGTTTTTCTATAAGTCATCTTTCTAACGTTTTTACAAAGTCTTACCTTATATCTGGAAGAAGCCATAGGCCATAAATTTTTTTGATATTTTATTGGGTGTGGCGCCTTCCATACAAAGTGAATTTTCAATTTTACATGTATCCAGTACTACCTATTACTGGGAGAGCTTTGCAAATATGTGTAAGGCCATCTATTACACTGGTGTACAAATTAAAAAAAATCGCTGCAGAAACGAAGAAACGAATTTGAATCTGGCATAAAAATTGAGCTATCACGTCTTGTTAATTTTTTATGGAATGCTGGCTATACTGTAAAACAGTCAATACTGACACTACAATTTCACAATTATTAATTTGACAGATGCCCACATTCATTCTAAAACTTCATAATAGTAGCGTCTAAGCATGTCAGAGACTTGGACAAACCGTGGACACCAACATTGTTTTGCAATAGTTGCAGAACTGTTTAATACAAGTAGTCAAATGGCAAGAAGATCTGTTTAGATTTTGCAATTCCAGTACCTTGGAGAGAGTACCAAACCGATTGTTATTTCAGTTTAACAAAAGTTGCTGGATTAAATAGGAAAAATCGAAAAAATATTGCTTACGCGAATGTCCCAATGGTTTCCAAACCAGTTCAACGTCCACCAAGTGATCCATTACCAGTCATTCCCAGTGCTACGAGCAGTGAGTCCGAAACATCTTTCACCAGCAATTTAGTGACTCAAGCTGAACTGAATGATCTAATGCGGTATTTACATTTAACGAAGCAAGAATTACTAGCTTCATGCATGCAGAAGTGGAAACATCTTGCAGTTGGGACAAAAGTAACAATATATAGAGATAGAAGCTTGGAATTGGCTAAATATTTTGAAGCCTCTATGCTATACTGTACTGATGTTGATGGTTTATTTCAAAAAATGAACCAGCCATATGACGCAACTGAATGGAGATTATTTATTGATGGCTCTAAGTGCAGTTTAAGGGCTCTTCTTTTGCATAATTGGTATGAAAGACCATCCATACCAATTGCTCATGCCATTTATACAAAGCAATATTACGAATCAATGACTGAAATTTTGACATTACTAAAATACGACGATAATGAATGGAAGATCTGTGGTGACCTTAAGGTGTGTGATTTAAATTTCTTTGCATATATATAGTTTAACCCTCGTAAAAACTGTAAATTATCTGATTCAGGTCATTGGTTTCTTGACTGGTGTGCAAGAAGTTTTCACAAAATGTCGTTCTTTCCTTTGTCTGTGGGATAGTCGCGCTAAATGTCATCATTACGTCAGAACAGAGTGGCCAAAAGAAACTGAGTATTCACCAGGAAAACAAAACATTTCAAATAAACCATTAGTTGTTCCAAATCACATTCTTCTTCCGCCGCTGCACATAAAGTTGGGCTTTTTAAGAACTTTGTCAAGGCTCTGTCAAAGATGATGCAACATATGAATATTTGTTAGCGTTTCCTAAAATTCCTAAAATTTTATATGCAAAAATCAAAGAAGGCATATTTGTTGGCCCTCAGAGAAGGAAGCTATGGAATGATGACTATGTCTCACAATGTTTATTGGAGAAAGAATATGTAGCCTGGAAATCTTTCAGGAGCATCGTGGACAGTTTCTTGGAATCAATAGGAGTGAAAACTACCGACAAATTGTTGCTAAATTGTTGAAAAATTATCACGAATTAGGTGAACTAATGTCATTGAAAGAAATTATCAAGGATTTTGGGAAAAAAGCATGCTGGGAGACTATTGCTGGACTTTAATACGTGAAGTCGAACTAACAAAATACAAATGACGTTCCAATAGCGCCACTCGCTTTTTAAAATTCATTGGTTTTTAAATAAAATAATGAGTTTTTATGTAAAAAACTAATAAAAACATTTTTTTGTGTCTCGAAAAGCTGACGTGATAGAGAAAAACCAATTACAGATTCGAATTCAGCCCACAAAATTATCCTAGGAAAGGCACTTGGTTGCCCCAGTCCAAAATCTTGTTTCCTAGTGTTATTTCTGTAAATAGGCATGCCGAAAATTCGTGGGAAATAAATGGTCTTTATATAGAAGATGACCAAATTATACTCGTCAAAAAAAAAAAAAAAAAGAAAACAGCAAAGGAAACGCAACAGAACTTCAATGCGAAAAACAAACCTTTTAAATTGTTTTATATTTGGCTTATTTTCATTTGGTCTTAAGCACCTCATATAGTCTTCTAGACATCGACTCGACAATTTTTTCTTATATTGGGGGGAAATTATGATCCATTCTTCCTTTAGAGTCTTATTTAAATTTGCTTTCCTTGAAAGACCCCTTTAACTCGATTGGGTTAAGGTCCGGGACTGCGGCGGTTGATCATGTGTCTTAGCGGTCTGGTACACAATTTTATATGTAAGCTTTAGATCGTTTTCCTCTTGGAATACCCAATTTTCAGTGATGACTTATTTCTCGATAGTAGGAACAAAGTTGCCCTCGAAATGGCTAAGTAATTTATTTTGTTCACAGTGGAGTAAATAAAAACAAGATTCCCAACGCTTGTTACCGCTATATAGCCCCAAACCATACCCGAAGCTCCACTGTGTTTGACACAGTTGGTAACACCCTTTTCTTTGAATGTTCCATTCTTCGCACGCCATATTTTTGGAGGCCTTTTAGTGCCGAAAATTTCGGGTTTTCTCTTATATGTATATTATATACTTTCCTGAATACATAGAGCTATATTTTTTTACTTTTTACTGAAATTCTCTAGCTTGCTCTGTTTCGCTTTAGATATATATGGTTTCTTGCAAGGTATCCCTCCATGTAGGCCCTATTTTGTGAAGCGATAACCTTAGTGGACTCGAAAATATTGATTTCAATGATGTCTGCAATATGTTTTCTGATAATTTAACTGCACTTCGGACTGAATATGTCTCTTTACTTCTCTTATTACAGCTCTAACTTCAGTACCACTAACTACTTTTTTTTATTGTGCAGGGTTTCCTGCTCACAATGTGGCCAATCTCACGTAAAGATTTAATTTTGTCTTTAAAATCTAATATAATTTTCCGAGTATCAGACGGTGGTTGCTTTCCCATATTGAGACTACTCTCTTTTACACCTGTTTAATAATTAGTAATTAGTACAAATCCTGTTAAAATGACTTTAAGTCAAGTAAAAGACGTGATCAATACAAATTTGTCACAAAATGTTAAGGTTCTTCCTCCGAAATATAAAAAGCGTAAGAAAGTGTTACCACTGTTTACTTTTTTTTTTAAGTCTAAAATATGATGCATTTTCACTTTCGAGAGATTTGTGCAATGTTCCCATTTGATTTCATTTCAAGTTTTATAGTAGTATAATTGTATACTATTAAACTCTGTAATATTGCTTTTTCTCATAACTCCATAAAGACTAAAAATCTGAGTTTCTTTTTTGATGCTCACAATATATTGAGTACTATGAGCGAGACACCTCTTCACATTTTCCCGGTTTCAACTGTTGTTAATGTAATTCCTGGTTTTCATTATGTCATTTTCAATGGCAATTGTTGTCAATTATTGTCAGCTGTATGAAAACGGGTTTTAATGTCTTGTCATTTACAACCTCTGGCAACATTTGACATCTGAAATGAAATTGCCAGCATGTTGGGAATTTGTGTTTGACAGGCGAATTTTTTGTTCGTTTATAAGATGTTATGACTACGTAATGAATAGAAAATTACGAGATGTCAGTTGAGGCATTTGTTTGTTGTCAGCTTATATGATATAGTGAAAACCAGGCATAAGTAGTTAGGCATAAAATGGGCGTGTTCGGAGAAAGGGACATGTCACCATCCCATAGAAAGCAAATATCAATTGTCATATATCTAGAGTTTTGCAAAGTTGGGAGTCTGGGGATTTTGTGTGAGCACATAGGTGACTAGTCGAACAAAAATGGGCATGATCGGAGTAGTGGGAATGGCATCTCCCATAGCAGGTGAATATATAACTGGAGTATTATAAAAGGCCAAAAGATGTGATAATATTTGTATACCAGCAAACATTGAGATCAAAAAAATATAAAATACAATATTTTGGTTGCACAATATTTCGTAGGAAAAAGTGATTATGAAAACGTACATGTTATAACTCCCGTTAAGCTATAGCGAAGCATGACAAGACATAATAGAATTTTAGAAATTACAAGTGGGTCTCATCGAATTTAACGATCTGGAGTTGATAGTTGATTTATTTTGAGTGTTGTGCGTCACTTCATTAATGTTCATACATTTTAATAATTACACAGCGCAACAGCCTTTCTGCGGGTGGGGGGGGGGTGTTGAAGAATTCTATGTGAGGTGAAAGTGCTAAGGCAGCATAATTAAACTTCCAAAGAGCCACACTTTTTTAAGACCTTTTATTTTTTCTCTTATACTTATATTTGGTTGTTTGGTTTTTCGGCTTTAATTTAAGAACTATTGGCGGTTTCTTGTTTCATTCTTCAGCACGTTTAACTACTTTAATCGAATGACATCTCCAAAATATTCTAATTTTCCTCTTCTCTCTAATCAATTTTTTGTAATTTTGTAATATTTTTTGTAATAACATACCAAATAACATATTTATTTATTAGTAGAATAGAAGAGATGCATACGTGTTAGTGATATTTTCTGTATTTCATCAAAAATATATCAGTATTTATACCCTATACCACTATGTGGTTTGGGTATAATGACTTTGTGCTGCTGTTTGTAACAACCAAAAATATTTGACCTAGACCCATCTTTAATTATACCGATCGAATCAGAATCACTTTCTGAGTTGATTTAACAATGTCCGTCCGTCCGTCCGTCCGTCCGTCCGTCCGTCCGTCTGTGTGTCCATGTAAACCTTGTAATCAAACTGAAGGTCGCAAATATGAATATATTTTGATGAAATTTGGTATATAAGCTTTTAATGGCCATAGGATGAACCTAGTCCCCTTACAAATGACCCCTATAAAATCAACACAAATTGCCATAAGATCCAAATTATCAAATAGATCTCAGTCAAATTGGGTTTGTGTGTGTTTATTACATCCATTAATCAGTAGTCCAAAAATGATCCCTATGGGATAACTCCTAGTCATATGCCCCATATAGAGCTGCTTCGCGATATTCACCTAAATCTATCAAAAAAAAAAATATTGCACTGATTCTTCTCAAATTTTGTTTGTATATATTTTTGCAAAATACAAGAGACTTTACCAAACTTGATCAGGATCGGTCCATTTTGGACCAAGTCCCTATATAGATAGTATCCGATATGAACTTTTTCATATCTGCAGCCAAAAAAATTAATAAAAATCCCAATCAAATTTGGTTTTTGCTTATTTTCTATGTCCAGTTAGTTGGGCCTAAGAGATAGGGTCTCTAAACTTATGGTATAGGGTATCGTATAGTCGGTCTAGACCGACTATAATTTTCTTACTTGTTTTGTTTAATTTTTACATGGATACCTCATTAAAAATTAATTATTTAAAAAAAATTTGCAAGATTTATTATCTATTATTTCTATGAGTAACCATCAATGGTTATAAATGAAAAACTAAGCACGGAAATATTAAGTTAAGGAAAAGGTCATACAAATATAAAGGTCTGAGAACGGCAAACCCTTTGGAGGACTTACTATGCTGACCCAGTAGTTTCAAACAGATTTAATTCTTCTCACGCCCCAGAAAATGACCAAGATAATGTTCGACAGTGTTATTAAACAAAGGACCGGACTTATTTCCACCGATTTCCACATGGATCTAATTAAAAAATACTGAATCTGATGATCTGGAAATTTGAGTATAGCTACATATTGATGCATTTTATATATATGTTTCATATATTTTATTGATATATTTTATATGATAGCATGCTTACGAAATTAAAGTAATTTCTATATATAAAAAACGTTCCTGGTAAAACGAAGAATTTGATACATACAATGGCCATATACTAAACAATGAATTCTAAGTTCGGAAAAATTCGGGTAAGATTTAAGCTACCATGACCATCGAAAAGTGTGAATGTCGTTAAAATCGAATAAAGATTACAGTATGTTAATGTCTAAAAAATCTGAAATTTTTTCTACAAAAAAAAATATATTTTTTTATTAAATTAAATATCTAATACCTGGACAGAAAACTAAATGTTTCTGCAAAAATTCTATCACAATATAGTCATTTGCATATGGTTTCTTTCGAAGAAATGTTAAAAATTTTAAAATATAAAAGAAATGGTTTCTGGGCAATTGTGCTGAACAATGGTTGTTATCACCAAAATCATCATAAAATATAAAATATCTTTACCGAAAATATGTTATGATTAAGATATATGTAAATATAATTTTTAGCAAAAAATTTTGATTATTTGTCAAAATATCATGGAGTATATAAAAACATTTATCACAGCTGAATTCGATGTTGCAACTTGTTTATGTTGGAGCATCTTTCCGTTTTTTTTTGTTGATTTTTTTTAAGGGATTGATTCAAGTTTGATTTTTAATTAGATATATATATATATATTAGATATATATATATATACCATATTATATATTATATATATATTTGACATATTATGTCTGCAAATCTTCTTTTTTACATATTTTCTTAAATATCTTATGCTTTCAGAGGACGTATCCATATTTTTTGATTATGAAACGTAGAATAAAAAAAAACGTTTTCTGATGCTTTTTAGTTGCACATGATTTACTTATATTCATTATGAATTTATGTTAAGTTTTTATTATATAATGAAATATCCCCTCAACAAAATTTACTTATTTGAAATAATATTATATAGAGTAATTACTTTGTATGAATAGATTAGATTCATATTACACATAATACTAAGAAAATTAAAGAAAGGAAAAATAAATATAAAATTTTAATTAGAAAAATGTATAAAAATAACAAAAGAAAAATCATTTTATCATTGTAGAGAAAAAAAATCATACAGAGCGTATGAGAAATATTAATAGAATAGACGAATGTTGCTCATGCAACTGGGACTAGCAAGCAAAATAAAAATACGCAAAAACTTGTTAAATAAAATTTTGTAGTCAGTTAATGATTGTGTTTTATCTTACCCATTAAATAATGAAAATGTAATGGAAATTGTATTAACGTCATTGATGTGCTACCAAGCAGTAAAAATAACAAGTTCAGACATTAATTAAATTAACTTGTTTACAGTTACATATTGTTCTGATCTGTTCCAGCAATTATACATTTTCTTAGCATTTAAAATTTTTAAAAAAATCAGAATTAATCAACTTGTTTTCGCAACTGCGAAAATTTAAATAAATTCAATTTAAAGTAATATTTAATCTCAATAAAATCGATAAATTGCTTTTTGTGTTTTGAAATAAAATAAAATAACAAAATTTAAAAAAAAAAAAAATACTAAAGGTACGAGTACGACAGGACACAACAGTGTTTGTACAGATTTTAAATTTGTCTACACAAATATTTCTTTTAAACTTCCTTAGTATTTGAGACTATTCTGTTTATATATGCATCTTAAGGGTATTAAATTTTAAGGCAACGTAAAAAATAAAGAGATAACAAAAGAAAAGAAAAGGGAAAATAATGATTAAAAAAAGTTAAAAGCAAGCTTCCGCTGAATATCCAAAGAAAAAAATAGTAGGAAACACAATATTTAAAAATATTGACTTAGGATTGATGCAAAATAAAGAAAATTAAGCAATGGAAACTTATTTTATGAAAACAAACAGTGGTTTTAAATTACAAGCTTAGAAAAGATGATTAACGAAACAAAAAAATAAATAAATATTTGGTCAAATTCCAATACAATAGAACAAAATTCACAAATTTTGATTCTATTTTAATGTTAATTTTAATTTTAATGCCTTCAGAGTTTAAGTGAAGAAAACATATTTTTCACAGTCAAAATTGGTGTTTGCTGGGTATATGGGACTTCAAAAATGTTTAGTGATTTGGTTTAATATTATATACTCTGTTGAATAGAAATCAATTCTTCGATTGCATTTGCAGTTTTGATTTTTGATCACTTGTTTGTAGAAATTAATTATAATAACTGCTTTCTTAGCGGTAAGATTATAATATATATGAACTAGACCGACAATAGGATACCCTATACGTTGATTTTAGAGACTCTATCTTTGAGGTCCAACTAATTGGATACAGAAAAAAAAACATAAACAAAAATTGAGCGGCATTGTTATTAATTTTTTTCGCTGCGGATATAAAAAAGTTCATATTGATCCCGACCATATTTGGTAAAGTCACTTATATTTTGAATAAATATATACAAACCAAATTTGAGAAAAATCTGTGCAACATTTTTGTCTTTGGATAGATTAAAGTGAATATCGGGAAGCAGCTCTATATGGGGCCTATGACTAAGAATGTTTAAGTACAATTTAATATTTTCTTTGTACTTTTCCGCTTTGAGTCGATTAGCCATTTTTGGGTAAATTCTGGGCTTAAATCTATAAAACTCCTTTTTTATACATCGTTGAAAGGAGTGTTTACATAGATTTTAACTAGTAAAACCGTTAACGGTACTTAGTTATTGTTCGCCACCTTCTCTCTTTACTTTCTAACTTATAAAATCAATCATTTTGGTACCTTCGTACACATAAATACCATACGTTGTGCATATTTTAAATAAAATAGAGATTTTATTTTCTATACTTATAAAACCTAAAATTAAATTATGTTTTTATTTTTTATATATTTTTTGCTACATACGCAAACATTTGATCCTTCGAAAACCAATAAATTAAAAAGGTGCGTATAGTTCAGTTTTTTTTATGTGTGAGCAAATCAAAAAATTTAAAAAGTGTATAATTAAAACTAATTTACAAATAAAAAAGTTTCATCATTATTAAAATACTATTTTTTTTCGTACTTTTCGTTTTACAACCTTACGCGTTACGTTACATTACGTGTATATTCTTTACGTTGACGGTGATATTAATTATGCCGTGTTTGTTTTAATCGAAAATAAAAAGAAAAAGTTGTAGGGAACGTTTTGTTTGTTTCTTTCTATAACATTGTTATTCTCGTACTGTCCATTTTAGTCGCGACATATTTATTACTTTTTTATACCCTATACCACTATGTGGTTTGGGTATAATGACTTTGTGCTGCTGTTTGTAACAACCAAAAATATTTGACCTAGACCCATCTTTAATTATACCGATCGAATCAGAATCACTTTCTGAGTTGATTTAACAGTGTCCGTCCGTCTGTGTGTCCATGTAAAGCTTGTAATCAAACCGCAGGTCGCAAATATGAATATATTTTGATGAAATTTGGTATATAAGCTTTTATCGGCCATGGGATGAACGCTATTGAAATTGGTGAGAATCGGTCCATGTTCAGACCTAGCCCCCATACAAATTACCCATATGAAATCGACATAAATTGCCATAAGATCCAAATTGTCATATAGATCTTACTCAAATTGGGTTTGTATGCGTCCATTACATCAACTAATGAGTAGTTAAAAAATGATCCCTTTGACCCCATATAGAGCTGCTTCCCGATCTTCAGTTAAATCTATTAAAAAACAAAAATATTGATTCTTCTCAAATTTTGTTTGTACATATTTATGCAAAATACAAGAGACTTTACCAAATATGATCAGGATCGGTCCATTTTTGGACCTAGCCCCTTTATAGATATAGCATCCGATATGAACTTTTTTATATCTGCAGCCAAAAAAATTAATAAAAATCCCACTCAAATTTGGTTTTTGCTTATTTTCTATGTCCAGTTAGTTGGGCCTAAGAGATCGGGTTTCTAAACGCATGGTATAGGGTATCGTATAGTCGGTCTAGACCGACTATAATTTTCTTACTTGTTTTTTTTTTTTTTTTTTTGCAAATTTTGGTTTTGCTTCTAATTTGTTAAAATAATACCACATATTAAGAAAATACAATTTATTAATATAAAAATATCATTTGTTTATAATATATTATTATTTTTCGGATTTTATTTTTTTAGCGAATTTTTATATTGTTATTTAAATTAAATTAACTTATTTTAAAATAAATTCGAACCAAAATGCCGGGAACTGCACTTGATATTTTTATTCGCGATTCGGATACGCTCATTAAATTTGAGGAGAAATTCAACGATATTCGTGAGGAGTTACAGTCGGTATTTAATCTTAAAATTCGTGGAAGAGAATTGGACTTGCTTTGGGAACAAGTAAAATCCACATATCGCACTTGTTTATCATATTTAGAAAATTCGGATGAGGCGGAACCGGCGAATTTTGACGCGGCTGAATCGAAATATGAAGCCACTTTTAACGCGTACGTTAATTGTTTATCTAGGACTAATGAACGATTACATCATTTTAAATCCAACGCGACACCGAAAGAGCAGTCTCAATCTCCGAGTGTAAACCTCAATTCAGCTGACAAATTTTGTCATAATTTAACGCTTCCGCCATGCGATACCGTCGTTTTTGAGGGCGATTAGATTTCTTGGCCCACTTTTAGGGATCTTTTTACAGCGGTTTATATCAATAACTCTCGACTTAGCAATATTGAGCGGCAATAGTTCGGAAAACTAGTGACGAAGCTCGGGAAATTGTTTCGAAATGCCCTCTCACTAATCAAGGTTTTGATGTTGCGTGGCGCAACTTGAGGGACGCATATGATAATCCGCGTATGCTTGTTAATAGCCAGTTAAAATCGCTATTTAGCCTTCCCTTTCTTGATAATGAAACCTCGTCGGGATTAAAAACTTTACAACGCGGAATAAACGGTTGCCTTACGGCAATGTCAATTTATAATATTTCGACGCACAGCTGGGAACCTATTATTGTATGTCTTTGTATTCAACGGTTACCTTCGCAAACTGTTAGTCTGTGGGAACAGAGTATAAAGGACAAATCAGCTTTGTCACTCTGGAAGGATTTGGACCTCTTTCTGACAGAAAGAGTTCAAACTTTATATTGTTTACGTGATCTTAGGTGTTCAGAATCTGCTAAACGGCTTTCTGAATCTAAAATCAAAGCGCATCATACCAATGCTGCTTCAACTTCAAGTGCTTCTTGTGTTCTTTGTAAGAATCAAGTTCACTTTTTATGTTCTTGTCATCGATTCAAAAGTTTATCTGTTGCGGATCGATTTTCTATGGTAAAAATGTTTCACTGTTGTGTCAATTGTCTCGCAAGGACACATGATGCTAAAAATTGTAGCAGTTCGTATAATTGCTCCATTTGTAACAAGAGACATCATACTATGTTACACCGTGAATTACCATCTTCTGAAGTTTCTAGGGATACTAATCGGTCGAATTCGGGTGTTAGTTCGTTTTCTGTTTCTCGAGTTTCAAACTGCAATCTGCAATCGCATCTTCTTCGAATGCCAATCATGCCACAGTTCCTACAAATCGTCAAGTATTTCATACAGCGCAAAGTACGACTGTACTTTTAGCGACGGCTGCGGTGAATCTTATTCATCAGGGTACTACGTACCCAGCCCGGGCCCTTATTGACCCTGCTTCTGAAGCATCGTTCATTTCTGAACGTTTGCAAAATCGCCTGAAAATTTCGACGCATTCGCTCAAATTTCAGGAGTTAATCAGGCAGTTACAGCAATGTCTAGAAAACTTTGTTCATTGAAAATTGGCTCCACCCTCGATTCATCCCTCGTACTGGAAACATTGGCTCTTGTTTTGCCAAATATTTCGGCTAATTTACCGTCATTTACAGTCCACTCATATTTAAAGGAAAATTTTCCAAATCTTCGTTTGGCCGATATTAATTTTGATGACAGTCGACCTGTTGATCTTTTGCTAGGCGCGGATTTATATCCAAGAGTTCTGTTGGGAGAAATCCGTCGCAATATTTTCGGCTCTTTCTAGCTCAGAACACTATTTTGGGCTGGATTATTACTGGTCCAGTTGTACAACCTCAAGTTCAGGTATATTCTACGAATGTCGAATTTTCAGAGGAAGATTGCCTTAACAAAAATCTTTTGATATTCTGGGAACTTGAGGAAACTCCTAAAAGAAAAATTCTGTCTTCATTTGACAAATTTTGTGAGGAAAATTATAAAGCGACTACTCGTCGCGAATTTGATGGTCGATATGTAGTGACTCTCCCATTTAAGCCTGAATTTCCTGAAAAATTTTCTTTAGCGACTTCAAGACCTGGTGTTATGGGACAATATCTTAGGACCGAATCATCTTTGCTGCGTAGACCTGAAATTAAGGAGATATACGACGACGTCGTTAGGGAGTATTTGGACATAGGACATATGAGACCGGTATTACCAAATTTTTCATCTCCTACCTCTTTTTGTTATTTACCTCATAATCCAGTGGTAAAACTAGAACGTAAGACAACTAAATTGAGAGTTGTTTTCAACGCTTCAAATAGAACTTCTAATGGAATTAGTTTAAACGATTGCCTACACGTAGGACCTGCCATACAAGCAGACTTAGTTCTGCTTATTCTTAGATGGCGTCTGTTTAAATTCGTCTTCAATTGCGATATTACCCCAATGTATAGGCAGATTCGGGTTGATCCTTCTCATACCCCTTTTCAACGAATTTTGTTTAGCGATTCTCCGACGGAAACCGTAAGGGACTTTGAATTACATACAGTGACTTTTGGCGTTAACTACGCTCCATACCTTGCCATTAGGACGTTATTACAATTCGCTGACGATTCTGAGGCTGAGTTCCCTCTCGCAGCACATATTCTACGAAAGTGCATGTACGTTGACGACGTTTTGACAGGGACTCATGACATTTCGAATGCATTAATGGCTTGTGATCAACTCGTTGCTGCTTTGGCTTCCGCCAAGTTTCAGCTAAGAAAATGGACTTCCAACGACAGGACTATTTTGAAAGACATACCTTTGTACCATTTAGTTGACGCTAAATTATTGACCTTTATAGAATCGAGTACTTCAAAGACTTTAGGAATTCAGTGGAACGCTCAGTTGGGCTCGTATTATTTTAGTGTGACTCCTATTTAATTAAAACCTGGGTATGCTAAGAGGGAAGTCTTATCGACTATCGCGAAATTGTTTGATCCTGTAGGTTGGTTAGGTCCTGTCATTGTGGTTGCTAAAATTATCATGCAAAAAATTTGGCTTGACGGAAGATGAATGGAAAAGATTTGTAACTTCTTATCATGAGGTAAATACTATTCGTATTCCAAGATGGGTTAATTATTCGCAGGGAAATTCTGTTGAGCTTCATGGTTTTTCTGATGCCTCGGAAAAGGCATACGCGGGGGTGATTTATATTCGAGTTCACCGGCGAAATTCATACTCACCTACTTTCATCGAAATCAATTTCTCTACCTCGTTTAGAACTGTGCGGGGCGGTGTTAGCCTCTGAACTTTTGAAGACGATAATAAGTGAAATTGATATTAAAATTTTTCAAATTTACTGTTGGACTGATTTGACGATAGTCCTTTCCTGGTTAAGGAAAACGCCGTGTTCCTGGACCACATTTGTAGCGAACAGAGTATGCCGCATTCAAGAAAATGTAGGAAACCATAATTGGTATCACGTTCGTTCTGAGGATAATCCTGCAGATTTAGGTAGTCGTGGTACCTCTCCCACTGAGCTGGAAAATAGTGAGTTTTGGTGGCATGGTCCAAGATGGCTGGGTCAAGATAAAGTGCACTGGAATATAACGGATCTAATTTATCTTGACACTAATATTGAGGGTCGGGTTGTCAAAACTCATGCTTCCTTCTGTACGGACGTTAAGGGGGGAAGATATATATGTGGATATATTGCATAATTACTCTCATCTTGATCGAGCTCTTCGGATAATCTCATATATTTTGAGGTTCTTTTACAATAGTCATCCAGCTCATATGTCAAATCGTTATATGAATGTGGATAAAATCGTTGCTGGTTATGAAATCAGAAGAACAAAATTGGATTTAGCCATTGTGGCTCAGAAACATCACTATGCAGATGAATATAAGGGCCTGTTAGACAAAAAACCGTTAAGTTCAAAGAGTTGCCTTATTTTTTTGAATCCCTTTCTCGATAAAGACTGTGTGATAAGATTGAATGGTCGCTTGGTTAAATCACCATCCCTTTCATATACGGAGAAATATCGCATTATTTTACCTTATTCGAGCCGATTTACTCAATTGTTAATAGAATTTTTTCATATGATTTCCATTCACGGTGGAAATCAAATGATGTTGCGAATACTGCGCATTGAATATTGGGTTCCACGCTTGAAGTCGAAGATTCGTGGAGTCATTGGTCGTTGTAAACGGTGTATTATTGACCGTAAAGTATCTTGTCGTCAAATTATGGCGGCTCTGCCCCCTGAAAGAACTACTCTTACTAGACTATTTATGACAACGGGCGTTGATTTTGCTGGTCCCTTTGACATCAAAAGTTTCACGGGCAGAGCTTGTAGGATAACGATGGGCTACGTTTGTATTTTTGTTTGCTTTTCTACGAAAGCAATTCATTTAGAGGCCACGTCTGATTTATCGACGCCTACTGTTTTATCTGCCTTTCACAGATATATTTCTCGACGAGGTTACCCCTACACTTTATTTTCGGATAATGGCACAAATTTCGTAGGTGCATCGCGTGAATCAGAGAAGGATTTTAAGATATTTCTTAAGGAACGTCAGATTGCAGTGGGTTCTATTTATGGTATTCAGGGTTTAACTTGGCGTTTTATACCGGCCGGGGCACCTCATATGGGTGGCCTTTGGGAAGCCGGGGTCAAGAGTTTTAAACACCATTTTCGTAAAGAAGCGCAATCTTTTAAATATACTTTTGAAGGGCTTTCTTCAGTTCTTGCAAGAATCGAAGCTTGTCTAAATTCACGTCCTCTTTGTTCTGTAGCGGATAACCCTCGGGAACCAGTAGCTCTGGCCCCTGGTCATTTTTTAATAGGTGGACCAATACTTGCTCCCCCCGGAGCCTGAAATTAATGTATCTCCCATAAGTCTTGTTAATCGATTTCGAAAAATGAAAGCGTTGTCTCAACTTTTTTGTCGCCGATGGAAAGAAGAATATTTAATGACATTAAATAAGCGCTATAAATGGATATATCCGGAACGCGATCTACAGGAAAACGACTTAGTCGTTATCAAGCATGAAAATCTACCTCCGACATCGTGGTGTTTAGGCCGGGTCATAAAAGTTTATCCGGGAAGTGACGGTCACGTAAGGGTCGCGGATATTCGTACTGCTAATGGGGTTGTAAAACGACCAATAACCAAACTGGTCATTTTGACCGAATAATTTACTTTTTCTTCGATATTCTCTTTAAATTTTTTATTGTTTCATAGAAATATGAAATCTCTCCCCAACTTTTCGGCGATGTTCTGCTCGATTATGAGGATTCCATAGCATCCGGAATTCGGAAACCTAACACTTCTCCTGCAGCTGTACCTAGTCCAGCAGTGACGCCGACGACGACAATAGTTCCAGTGGTAAATCCGCCATTGGAAGCAACGCCCGCTGTTGAAGCTGTCCATGCTGAGATAGTTGCATCATCGCCGGTCGTGGTGGCTACGAAAGCTATGGAAGCCTCGGGTTCGAAGCCACTGTCTACCTCGGGTCCGATTAAACCGCCATCGTCGCCTATATGTAGCCCTGCGAACGACGTCACCCTCTGTGCTTCTGTCATTTGTTTCGGGATATAAGTTATGAGAGCCGCCTTCGTATGGTGATACTTCACCGATACTGCTCGAAGTGCTTGGCCCATTCTCATATGGCAAAATTGTGTCCCAACACATCCAAGTGCCGAGTGTGCCAGGGTGACCACAACACATTATTGCACGCAAGTTCAAAATCGCATGGTTCCGATCACAAAAATCGTGCCAAACGTGAGTCTCGTCCATCGTCGCTTATTTCGTTCCTTGCCTATACGTGATGTCCTTAATTTGTCGCCTATGCTTCAAGTAAACTTAAATGCACCCGGAAAATCCATTTCGGTACGTGCGGTTTTAGACTCTTGCTGTAGTGCAAGCTACATCTGCGAAACGTTGGTTCAACAAATGCGGTTGCCAGTTTCAAAGATGGACAACGATCGGTTTTATCGGCTAACGATTACGTCGATATACGACTTGACTCAAAAAATTACGATAACCGCTAGAGTCACGAAGATGTTAGGGATTAGAATTTCTTCCGACTCCATTCCAGACGCGATCAGGGAGCATTTCGCTGGGTTCCTACTTGCAGATCCCACCTGTAATCATTCCGGGTCGCGTTAGTTTTGGGCCCAGAAGTTAATCCACAGGATACAAAAATCGGATACAGGCGAGCCCGGGACTTCCAATGGCGCAATACACCATTTTTGGGTGGGTCATATCTGGCCCATCTCGATTATAGAGTCTTTACTGGCTCATATGTAGAGTCCTTACTAGCTCAAATTGTAGAGTCCCTACTGGCTCATACTTATTTATAATCAATTTTTCGTTGGGGTCCCTACTGGCCTATGGAAAATTGTTACGTCGAGGTCCCTACTGGCCAATTTAACTTTAAGTGTTTAAAAAAAAAAAAAAAAAAATTAATAAATTTAATTCAAGCTCACATTTTTAAACTGCCTTATTCTTAAAAATTTAAGTTATTTGTTAAAGTATTATTGTTGTAACATACCTGGATGTTGCAAGGTGGCCGGCAATGTTTAAGTACAATTTAATATTTTCTTTGTACTTTTCCGCTTTGAGTCGCTTAGCCATTTTTGGGTTAATTCTGGGTTAAAATCTATGAAACTCCTTTTTTTATACATAGTTGAAAGGAGTGTTTACATAGATTTTAACTAGTAAAACCGTTACCGTTACCACCTTCTCTCTTTACTTTTTAACTTATAAAATCAATCGTTTTGGTACTTTCGTACACATAAACACCATCCGTTGTGCATATTTTAAAAAAGGTAATACATTTGTATATACAAATAAAATAGAAATTTTATTTTCTCTACTTATAAAACCTAAATTAAATTGTGTTTTTATTTTTTATATATTTTTTGCTACATACATACAAATACAAATCCAAATCATTTTTTGGAGCATATATCGTTGACTCGCAAGTAAACCAATACTTTAAATATATTGTTATAAAATATAAAAGCATAGATTCAAATTGTTCCACTAAGGCTTTCGGTATATTGAAATGATCTTTAAAAAGCATAATTTTAAAAATATAAATAACTTTCGAGAGCCATCTGGCATGATGATCTGCTCCACATGATTTTATTTTGTAGCCGGGGTTCTCATTTAAATGTACAAGGGCCAATTCCGCTACTTCTAAGTGATCTGCTCTTCGATGATTAATGTTGGATTGATTAATGTTGGTTTGCGGTTTTAATGTTCTTAAAGCAATAATATTTACAAGGTTTTTAGCAACAGCCAAGACTCTACTTAAATGTTGAGTACAAAGTAAATAGAAATTTACTGTTTTGAATTCAGCAAGAAAAATATTAAACGTTAAGGCAGATAATAAAGAGAATTAAATCATTAATGAAATGATGAATATTTAAATGAACTAAAGTTAAATTATTAATTACAAATGGTTTAAATTAGAATTGTGGCCAAACAAAAACAATAAATAAAATTTAAAAATTGCAAAACTAAAAATTATGTTTATTCAGTTAAAAATAAAGATTTATGGTCGAATATCTTTTTAACGGATTGTGATAAAAAAAAACTGTTTGCACCATCTTCCTCAGAGGGAGCCAAACGTTCATTGTGCGTTCAAAAAAAAATCTAAAAAATATTAAAAAAAAAAAAAATTACTTTTTTGGACAACCCTAACAGCTGTATGGTACATTAGAAAAGCGTAAAGAAAAATCCTATCTACTTGATTTTTCCTATAGAATCGAATAGTCAAGTTTTGGTTATTTTAAAAACGTCATTCAAAATCCGCGTTTTCAGTCGCCTAGAGGCCGGGTAAGGAGATGGAATTTTCCAAAAATAAAAACGCCATTATTTTTATTGATGCAAAACCCTTTAAAAAAGTGATAATATCCCAAAATCGAATTTTTTTTGAATAACTCTAATATATATATACATATTTATAACCATATACCACTACGTGGTCAGCGTATTGTGTTGATGTATGTAACTACAAAAAATATTTGACTTATTATACCAATCGCCTCATAATCACTTTCTTGTGATGAAACTAATGAATTAGTCTCCATACAAATTACCCCTATGAGATGGACTTAAATTATCTTAATATCCACTTTATCATATATATCTCGGTAAAATTGGGTTTGGGTTAAGTCCAAAAATAAATCAGTTACAATAAATCATAGTCATATCCCCAATATGAAGCTGATTACCGATCTTTAAATATCAAAAAACAAAAATATAGCAAAGATTTTTCCCAAATTTGGTTTATATATATGCTTTTGCAAAAAATAAGTGACCTTAATGAGTATAGTCAGGATAAGTTCATTTTTTGACCTAGCCCCCATATAGATATAGCATCTGAAAATTAATAACAATTCCGCTCTGGCACGACAGAGTTATTGCCCTGTATGATAATGCTACCTAATGCGGCGCAGGTCAGAACCTATTAGTATATTGCACCGTGTTTTTACCAACTGATGGCACGTGGCCTATCTGAGCAGCACGTCACATGATAGAAGACACCAAAAATTGGCTCGATTCGTGAATTGCTCCAAAAGATTTATTAAAACTTTTGACGCGGTACCTATATGCTAACAAAAGGATGCTAAAAAATAAAGGCAGGCGATGGATAATACTTCTAATTAAATATCGGGTTCCATTCCTTAAAAACAAGTGCCCAATTTTTTATTTAAAAATGGCGAAAATCTAATCTTACACTCCGTATTTAAAAAAACGTGGTTTATTTTAGGCAAGTCCGGCCTTTATACAACCATCCAAAATACTGTTCCTCTGTCTTATTAATCGACTCGAAAAACCACCTTAGAGATGTATTTTGCTTCATTTCTAACTTAACGCAACTACTACATATCACAAGTGTGACAATATTTAAATGAATATGCTACATAACCTATGATTAGCTAAGCGAATATAAAAATCTGTTCTTATTCAAATCCAATGTACTAAAATATTCCATCTCATGCTGTTTTAATTTTTATCCCAAACAAATGTACAATTAGTTTTATAACACATAAATTTCTAAATTTGGATATAGAAAAATTTTGAACAGTTTCCAAAAAAATTTATTAAATATATATGTATATGTATTCCATCAATAAAATCGAATTTGCACTTTATCAGTATCAGTCTAATTGCATTAATTTATAACAAGATTATATAAAATTTAACAGTTTTCTTTTACATAAAAATTCCATGATTTATTTTTGTAGGTTTCAGCTTGTTAAACCAATAAGTAATTGTGGCACCAGAAAATTTAATTGAGATTGAAAATGTAAAAAAAACGAAAGGTTAATGCGCTTACATGTTCGATGTCACCTCTCATAGTTCTCACCGAGGAGGAAAAAAGCGTATGTCAACTTTCATAGTAAAAAAAAAACGATTGAATATTTTATGCAATTTATTCATTGTATTGTACGTTATTTTAGTGTCAATTTAAATTGAAATATTTTTATTATTTTACGAGAATTAAATTGCTAAAAATAAATACGTTTTTCTATGTAAAAAATAAAATGTATCGCAATTTCATAGAAAAACTTTGATTATTAAAAAATCTGCATTTTATTTTTTTTGCTGGATTTAATGAAAACTTTTCATATTGTTTCTCCTTTGTATCAATTCAGTGTTGGCTAACTTAATTTTTATGGTTTATTTTAATAAAAATGTTGGTTGGTTTTAACAAAAAAAAATTTGCAATTTGGTTAACAACCTTCAGTATAAATGAAGTTAAAAATTTAATAAAATTTGATGTGGAATCCATAGAAATTTATCACTAGTCAATATAATATGAAATATGAATATAATATGAAACAAATTTATTTCACATGACTCATATCGAAGTTATAATCAAACTAAAAGCTCGTTTTTATTTTTAAGCCAGGATAATAAATTCTTTTTTTTTGTTAGGAATTAATAAAAAGTGGTATGCTGAATCTTTTATACCCTCTACTCGAAGCCTTAACTCAATATTATAACCCAAGGTTCAAACACTAAGAGACAAAATCAGGTAGATTTCGTATTAAATATAAGATTATAATAAATCTGATGTTCTCGTGATTTTAGTAGAAAGAAATTAATTTTAAAAAAATGGGCATATACCCATTGAAACTTATTTTAAGTGGCAGTAACATTTAAGGTATTTTGGAGTTTTGTGTTCAAATTTGATGGAGTGGGGTTTTGATTATTTTGTTTTTAAACAAAGATAAATAAGAAACATATATGAATTCTGGATAAAATACCATGATTTTTCGTTTAGTCTATAGTCTTGTTGTGACTACAGATTAATTTTGAGCTAGTTACGCACAATCACGTATAGTCACGCACAGTCACGGAGTGACCTAAAACTTGGTCCATACACTTGCTGTTAAAAAAGGTTAACTTTGACTTAGTCACGCACAGTCAGGGAGAGATTTAAAACGGATTTCCCCTCATCCAATCAATCTGAAACTTGGTCGATATACTTGCTGTAAAGAAAGATTAACTTCGATATAGCCACGCACAGTCACGTACAGTCACGGATTGATTTAAAACCCATTTCCCCTAATCCGATCGATCTGAAACTTTGTCCATAGACATGTTGAGTTCAAAGAATAATTTTAAAATTGTCACGCAAAATCACGCACAGCCACGGAGAGATTCAAAATTCATATGCATAAATTAAGAAAGAGTTTAATAAAAACTTTGTTTTTATGGGTTAGATTATTATAAGTAGTTTATAAAATTTTTTAAAAAGAACTTTTATGATTTTCAAATTGAAAAAAAAACATATAGTTAAAGTTAGATGACTATTGGCACCTATTTTGACAAAACAAATCTGGGAAAGCACCATTGAACTGAGCTCTACCCATAAATGTAGATTTTAACAAAAGAAATCTTATAAGGGCTTAAGATAATTTTATATGTATTTTTATTAAAACTAAATGCAAAAGAAATTAATTAACAAATTAACAAAAAAAAAAAATAAATATTTATGAAGCAATAGTTTAATTAGGAAAAAAAAAAATCATGTGAGTTCGATTACACGGGAGATGTGTAAACATCTACTAATTAGAGATTTTTTGTAGCACTTTTAAAAAATCAGACAGAAATCGTTATCTATGTATCACTTATAGCAATCAACTGCAGAGGCTCTGCTAATGTAAAAACATTTATTATTATTTATTATTTCAACCGGTTAATTTTTGATATTTAATTTTTCGTTTTTTATTTTTCATTTTTCATTATTCGTTTTAATTTTTTATTTTTTAATTTTCATTTTTAATTTTCATTTTTTATTTTTCATTTTTATTTTTCTTTTTTCATTTTTCGTTTTTCATTTTTTATTTTTAATTTTCAAACGCGTTATTACATATCATAATTTTTTCACCAATACAGTCATAAGTCACACCTATTTTGTTTTACGTCTCACATGTTACGCTGTTTTTGTGATTTTTGTGAGATAGAAATTTACCCCCCCCCCCCCTGCGCTTATAGATGTTTAGACATCAAAAAATCTCCTTTAGTCTCACAAAACGGGTTTATATAAAGAATTCATTTTTATTACCGTTTGAACATCAGCCAACACAAGAATGTACTTGCTGATTATATTCGTAATAATATTAAAAAAAAAATCATTGAATAATTCCTTTCTACCTCAATGCTTAAATTTATTTCGATGACTTATAAATAGATTTACAAACTTATAATTATCACATGCACAGTAATGTGGAGGATGTGAACACACAAAAATCTGATTTTGAAATTTGAAGTTTTGTGTGCCGCAACTGCCCATTCCCCAATTCCCAATCCCCTTCTTACTAAAAATCTCTCATTTAAAAATCTGTTACTTATTGCACAGGAATAGAGTACACCTACTTTTGAAAATAATTTGAAATAATACCGTAATTAATTACAGCTAAATAAATAAATTAAACCAACCTCCTACTTGTCGTATACTTTATAAACAAATTCAAAATATTAATCATCCGCCAGCAAGTCACAACATTATGAAACAACAGCACTCATACGCTTTGATCTTTTTAAATTAAATTTGCTTTTATCTATACAAACTTGTGCAATAAACCATAAAATATGCATGTATAATTATGCAACAACACGTTGTGAAGCAGCATGTTTAATTATAGTGAGAAAATAAAATTTTCTTATAAATAAATTAGAAGCAATTAGCCATTGGTTTTCGTTTATATGCTTCACTATGATTTGTATTAAAAAACCAAAAACAAAATTATATAAAAATGCATCCATATCATATTTACATTCTGCACACTGCCATCAAAGTCAATTTGTGTTTCTAACTAGATTGCAGTAATGCATCACTAAGCAATTCAATTTATCGACAATTGGGTCAAGTTAGTTCATGTAACTAAATATTTATTTACATGCATTTAATTTTTTATTTGTCAAAAGAAAAAAAAAATTGCATGAAACACTTTACTAGATATTTAATTATTTTTAGCATTATTTGAAGATTCAAGTAAAACAGTAATAGCAGGTATTACGGGCAAACCATTTATGGAAGTTGATAAAAATAAGCCGAATTGATGCTTGTATTTGTTTAAAATTTAGTAGATATTTTTCCGATTTTATAGAATTTATTTTCTTTTGCCAGACCTGAATGGAGAATTAAGCTGCTTGTAGAAATAGGTGGGATTACCGAATAGGTTTTTATGGCTTTTAATTCAATTCCAGTCTTTTTTAAACAGAAAAAAAAATTATGATATATCGCATATCGAAGTCCTTTATCTTCATGCAAATTACCAGCCGTACGAGCAGTTAGTTCAATTCATTTACCATGAATCAACTACTTTTTCAGTTAAGAGTGGAAAATGCCATCAATTAATGGTAACCTGAAGTCTAACTTCTTGAATAATTTACTACCTTAGTCCATGTTCTGGAAGATACGAGGACGATAACAGAGTAGCCGATCTGATAGGGGCTGTAGCAGAGTGTAAACGAGGCCATACGACCTACCAAAACGATCACCGTAGTGGTCAAAAAAATTGAGGTAGCTACACCAGAAATAGTTAAGATAATACCTGTAATGGTATTGGATTATCATCGGCTAGAAATGAATAAGATAGCTTTGCATATTGACCGAAATTTAGAGAAAGATGTACGCAAGCTAAATGCCACATCCGCTCACAATAGAATAAAAATAGTCATCCAAAATTTTCAATATTGGCGAGCTTTTGCGTCGATTCATAATCGCGGGTGAAACACGGGTTCATCACTTCACACCGGAGATAAGGGAGCAGTCAAAACAGTGGACTAAAATGGGAGATTTGCGTCCAAAGAAGGCGGGTGCAGTTACATCTGCGGGCAAGGTTATGGCATCTGTATGTTGGGATTCACGAATTATGTATTATTTCAACGCTTACGTTATGAAATTCAGGAAAAAGGGCATATTTGGTGAAAAACAGAGTGCTGTTTCATAAAAAAAATGCAGCAGTTCACACTCTCACTATTGCGATGGACAAAATCCATGAAATAAGCATCGAATTGCAGCTTATTCGCCAGATTTTGCTATTTCAGATTATTTTTTATTCAAAACTTGAAAACGTTGCTCGGTGGTAAAAGACTAGCCAATAAAGAAGAAATAGAGTCTGTGGTTGATGGATGTTTTAAGGAGCTAGACAGTTCTTACTATAAACAAGTTATCGAAGCTATTAAATATCGCTTGGGAAAACGTATCGAGCTCAGAAGGGATTATGTAGGAAAATAAAGAAAAATTTTCCCAAATTTGTTGGGCTTCTTTGTCAGGTCCAGATTGTATATGACCGTCTTCGTAGGTCAGGAACGAAACAAAATCATTAGGTAGTAGTTTCAAAAATCAAACTTCCATGTCAACCAACTAAAGTCAAAATATTTAGAAGAAACAAATTTTAAACCCAAAGAAAAGGGATCTGAAAATTTATTTTGAAGAAACTAAGAAGTCAACATACTTTTCTTATCCTTTCACTCTCCCAGCCTTGCCAACAATTGAGAATGCAAATGCTAGTGCAAAATAAACTACTTAACTCTAATACTTAAATGTTTTCGTGCAATATATAAAGAAAAATGTTCAACTCATATTTATATTCAATAGTTAAATTTATTTAAAGAACTTATAATTAAAACGATTATCAAAATATGTTAAGTAGTCACAAAGCAATTGACATCAATAGCTTTGGTTTAAACTTGTTAAATTAATTATCAAAAGAGAATTATTTTATACCCAAAAAACAAACTAAAAGAAAATAATTTTTAAACTTCAAATTGTGCATTAATTTTACATGAATAAAAGAAAATTTTAAACTAAATATTTGGATGTAATATTTGAATATGTTAATTTAATTGAATATGTCATTTACACTAAACAAATTAAATTTTTAACATGTAATATAAAAATATTAAAACTTTATATAGGTATTAAAAAAAAAAATAAGTTAAATTAAATTATTTATATAAATAACAATAAAAAGCAGACAATATACTATTAACGTCACTGTTTTTGTACATCTTTTTATTCAATCTGAAATTTTCTTAATAAGATTTCGTTCAGCTATTTAAAGAATGCACATAATTTATACCAAAATATGTATTTTAATAAAAGCTTTACTCAAGACTAAAGCCCTGTTAGCCAGATATTTTTGTTACTTTTTATTTCGTTTTAGTTTTCATATATCATGTAATGTTTAATACACAAAGTTTTTAGAATTAATCAATTATATTAATAGGCTAGGCGATTTCTTGTGACCGATATTTTGTTTTATCGTTTTAGCTTGATTTTGACCAAACATATATTATTTGAAAGGCATTTCTTTTTAGGCGTTTTGTAGATTTACAGATTTTTAAATTTTTTCCTTTATTTTGAGTAAATTGCATTTAAAATTATACATAAAATTATACAATGCTATATGTGTGTTTATTAAATTTGTTAACGTGTTTGTAATAAATATGATTTTGTTTTTTGTGTTGATCTTTGAATTGGTTATAATTGATTAGCATAACTTTAGGGTCTTTATTTAATGAAAAAAAAATTTCCTAGAATTTGCACTCGAATTTCGAGGGCTGGAAGCTGCTAGTACTAATAAATACATATAAAAATGTCACTACAAAACTGTATTGAATATATACAACATTAACAATGGAAATATACTATAAAAAAAAGTTAAAGAAAAAAAATTTTATAATGACACATAAAAAATATGTCTTCAAAAATTGTCAAATTTTTTTTTTGCTAGATTTGATGTCATTTTCTCAGACATATTTCTATTAATACTGTTATTAATATGCAAATTTTTATTTTATTTCAATGGTGCGTGGTAGAGAAGAAGTAAGCATATATTTCAAAAATTCGTAACTACGCGCAGTGTGATTAAGAATCTGTTTTCAAACCATACAGCTTTTACTTTGAGTTAATTTCAGAAGATGCAACTCTGTCCAAACAAAAAATCTTTATTTTTGAATTTTGTTTTGGTATTTTTGCATTTATATTTCTAATTTCCTCAATTCTCAGTTTCGCAAGAGTTGCTATATGTGATATATGGTTTGTACATTGTACATATTGCACTTTTTACACATCGTTGAGATGATGCTCTGAAGCGATATTTTTTATTTTTTTATTTTTATATTTATTTTATTATTCTATTTATTCTTTTATGAAATTTTTTATAAAATCTGTTTTCGAATAATAACATTTTTAGGCTCTTTTATGCTGAAAAATAATTGACGGGCTTGATGGGAATGGTAAATGGTAGATGTTGTTATGTCAGGTAGTTTCTCTTTCATAGAAATTTAATTAGAAAATATTCGAATTTATTATTTCTGGTATCATTTCCACGTAACAAAAATATTGAAATATTGAAAAAATATTGAAATTTTGAAATATTTTCATTATAGATATATTGTAATATTTTTATTACTCTGTGTAATATTTTCAGAGTCGTTGTCTGGGGGTGAGAAATTCCAAGTCAGGGTAAAAGTACTGCGCCTATGTAGTAAAACCTCCAAAAATTTTCGCGTTCTTAGGCCAAACGGTAACTTTTTGATAATGTTATTCCTTCGATAACATTAGCCCAACTTGATTTGCTGAAGCTATTTGCTCAACAAGGAAATCAGATATCATCAATGGTTCTTGAGTTATAACTGCAAAACTGAGCAAAGAAACATCAAGATAACAAAAAATATGAAAGTTGATAAAAAAAATGTTTGGCCTGAGAACGCCAAAACCTTTGCAGGTTTTGCTATACCGGCATGCCTACTCTGTAACAAGGTACATATACATAGCTGTCCATGATAAGACTATAGATTTTCTATATTAAATCTGCCAACATTTAACTATTGGCCTTGAATTTGGAATATCATTTGGCAATTTCTAATTTTAGCGATTTTTTGTTTATGCGATTTTTGATTTAGCGATTTTTTATTTTGCCCATTTTTGATATTGAAGATTTTTGTTTTTGGCGATTTTTGTTTTTCGTGATTTTCGGGTTTGGCGATTTTTTAACCTGGCTATTCCACCCATATTTTCCACGTCTACTCACTTTGATAATTTATATACTTGTCAAAAGTTTCAAAAGTGTCGCTTTCGTAGTATTTGATTTTTTTTTGTATAGAAGGTGCCACGCCCACTAATCCCATTCACATTAATATCTGATGGACTCGTGCAAAGTGTCGAGGTTTTCCCTTTTATAGTACACCAGTGATATAATATGATTTGTATAGACGACGCCACGCCCACTGCTCCGATCACGCCAATTTATTTCTTCGACTGATCACATAACTTATGAGTTCATGCAAAGTCCCAAGGCTCTTACTTTTACAGTACTTCATATATATGAAATTTAACAATTTCCTTGTTTGAGGAGTGCCACACCCATTGGTGTGATCCCGCCAATTTTTTGTGATGGGAGCGTACAAAGTGTCAAAGCTTTCCATTTGTATATTATATTATATATTATATATTATATATTATATATTATATATTATATATTATATATTATATATTATATATTATATATTATATATTATATATTATATATTATATATTATATATTATATATTATATATTATATATTATATATTATATATTATATATTATATATTATATATTATATATTATATATTATATATTATATATTATATATTATATATTATATATTATATATTATATATTATATATTATATATTATATATTATATATTATATATTATATATTATATATTATATATTATATATTATATATTATATATTATATATTATATATTATATATTATATATTATATATTATATATTATATATTATATATTATATATTATATATTATATATTATATATTATATATTATATATTATATATTATATATTATATATTATATATTATATATTATATATTATATATTATATATTATATATTATATATTATATATTATATATTATATATTATATATTATATATTATATATTATATATTATATATTATATATTATATATTATATATTATATATTATATATTATATATTATATATTATATATTATATATTACATATTATATATTATATATTATATATTATATATTATATATTATATATTATATATTATATATTATATATTATATATTATATATTATATATTATATATTATATATTATATATTATATATTATATATTATATATTATATATTATATATTATATATTATATATTATATATTATATATTATATATTATATATTATATATTATATATTATATATTATATATTATATATTATATATTATATATTATATATTATATATTATATATTATATATTATATATTATATATTATATATTATATATTATATATTATATATTATATATTATATATTATATATTATATATTATATATTATATATTATATATTATATATTATATATTATATATTATATATTATATATTATATATTATATATTATATATTATATATTATATATTATATATTATATATTATATATTATATATTATATATTATATATTATATATTATATATTATATATTATATATTATATATTATATATTATATATTATATATTATATATTATATATTATATATTATATATTATATATTATATATTATATATTATATATTATATATTATATATTATATATTATATATTATATATTATATATTATATATTATATATTATATATTATATATTATATATTATATATTATATATTATATATTATATATTATATATTATATATTATATATTATATATTATATATTATATATTATATATTATATATTATATATTATATATTATATATTATATATTATATATTATATATTATATATTATATATTATATATTATATATTATATATTATATAACGGGTGATTTTTTAAGAGCTTGATAACTTTTTTAAAAAAAAAAACGCATAAAATTTGCAAAATCTCATCGGTTCTTTATTTGAAACGTTAGATTGGTCCATGACATTTACTTTTTGAAGATAATTTCATTTAAATGTTGACCGCGGCTGCGTCTTAGGTGGTCCATTCGGAAAGTCCAATTTTGGGCAACTTTTTCGAGCATTTCGGCCGGAATAGCCCGAATTTCTTCGGAAATGTTGTCTTCCAAAGCTGGAGTAGTTGCTGGCTTATTTCTGTAGACTTTAGACTTGACGTAGCCCCACAAAAAATAGTCTAAAGGCGTCAAATCGCATGATCTTGGTGGCCAACTTACCGGTCCATTTCTTGAGATGAATTGTTCTCCGAAGTTTTCCCTCAAAATTGCCATAGAATCGCGAGCTGTGTGGCATGTAGCGCCATCTTGTTGAAACCACATGTCAACCAAGTTCAGTTCTTCCATTTTTGGCAACAAAAAGTTTGTTAGCATCGAACGATAGCGATCGCCATTCACCGTAACGTTGCGTCCAACAGCATCTTTGAAAAAATACGGTCCAATGATTCCACCAGCGTACAAACCACACCAAACAGTGCATTTTGCGGGATGCATGGGCAGTTCTTGAACGGCTTCTGGTTGCTCTTCACTCCAAATACGGCAATTTTGCTTATTTACGAAGCCATTCAACCAGAAATGAGCCTCATCGCTGAACAAAATTTGTCGATAAAAAAGCGGATTTTCTGCCAACTTTTCTAGGGCCCATTCACTGAAAATTAGACGTTGTGGCAGATCGTTCGGCTTCAGTTCTTGCACGAGCTGTATTTTATACGGTTTTACACCAAGATCTTTGCGTAAAATCTTCCATGTGGTCGAATAACACAAACCCAATTGCTGCGAACGGCGACGAATCGACATTTCACGGTCTTCAGTAACACTCTCAGAAACAGACGCAATATTCTCTTCTGTACGCACTGTACGCATTCGTGTGGTTGGTTTAATGTCCAGTAAAGTAAACTGAGTGCGAAACTTGGTCACAATCGCATTAATTGTTTGCTCACTTGGTCGATTATGTAGACCATAAATCGGACGTAAAACGCGAAACACATTTCGAACCGAACACTGATTTTGGTAATAAAATTCAATGATTTGCAAGCGTTGCTCGTTAGTAAGTCTATTCATGATGAAATGTCAAAGCATACTGAGCATCTTACTCTTTGACACCATGTCTGAAATCCCACGTGATCTGTCAAATACTAATGCATGAAAATCCTAACCTCAAAAAAATCACCCGTTATTATATATTATATATTATATATTATATATATACTTTGTATGGGCGATGAAACGCTGCTCCGATCACGATTCTTTTTTTGTTCCACTAATCACATGAACAATCTATGGGCTCACGCAAAATCTCAAGGCCCTGAGTTTTAGAGTACTTCAGATATATGACATTTTATATTTACTTTGTATGGTGGTGCCATGCCACCTGGTCCGATACCGGCCATTTTTGTCCAACTAATCACATTAATAATAGCCGACCTCAGACAAATTTGCAAAGCTGTCTCTGTCATAGTACTCTAGATATATGATATTAAAGTTCACTTTATTTGGCACGCCCATCCATCCTTAAGGACAACTCTAAATATTGGAACCGATATTTTTAAAATCAGATAAGAAGTTACGCTGATCACCTCCTACATACAAACAAACACACCTTACCTCTTTATTATATTAATATAGATTGAAATTATTACTAATACAAGGCATAAATAGATTAGGTTATGCTAGGATTGCCTGGAGATCGCTAGCCAATATCAGAAAAAGTATTCAGAGCACGCAAATTCATCTACATTGAGTAGAAAGTCCCTAAATGTATGGTTTAATTTAAGGATTTTGTATTCTAAGAACACCATCCCTTAACTTTAATATATTAAATAAAGAAACTGCTCGCTTCATTACTCATTGCCATAAAAATTTTCGCAGCGGTAAAGTGTTTTCCTATTGACCCATGAAAAGACATTGCTCTAACCTAAGCTGAATGAAAAACGTATTTTTTTATATAAATATCCAGACAATACTTTTTGGTTGTTTAAATTTTGCAATATTGTTGTATGCAACAAATCAACTATGTAACAAAATACTTTTTCATTCCCTATTTGTTGAGCAAAACCTATCAAATTTATACATGTTTTGTTAAATATTCCTGTTTCGTTTTTAAAATGCATACTCCTGTTTGGTTTTACACAAATATTTAATGCTGATGATATGCAACGAAAGTTCAGGGGTTGTTAGATATTTATTGAGCCACAAACGTAAATCTAAGTTAACAGCATAAACTTACTGTTTAATAGTTTTTGTTATTATACCCTATATTTGCGACCTGTAGTTTGATTACAAGGTTTACATCGACACACAGACGGACGGACGGACAGACGGACGGACATCGCTGAATCGACACAGAAAGTGATTCTGAGTCAGAAAGTGATTCTGAGTCGATCGGTATAATTAAAGATGGATCTAGATCTAATATTTTTGGTAATTATACACATCAGCACAAAGTCATTATACCTTGTTCCTATAATGACATAGGGTAAAAAATAAGGTAAATAAGATATCATACCGTCCCTATTACAGGGTCTTCGGTTTAAAAAAAGTGAAGTTGGTACAAAAGAATCAGATTTTTATTATTTCCCAAGGCAGAACTTCTTTCATTTAGCTTAAAAAAATTTCCAAAGATATAATTATAAACTGTTATCATAAAATTACATTTCCAAATCTAAATATTATCTACTGAAAACTGAGAGCATTAAAAATTAAATTGTAGACCTCAAATTTATATCGGGAAATTCAGAAATTAGAAAATAAATTGGAAAAAATATAAAAAAATCGATACTCAGAAAACTGTAATGGACATTAAAGTAGGAAGAACTGATTTTGAGTTAATAAAAGTTAATACTGGGCAAAGGAAAGGAAAATGTGGAATGGAAACTAATATTTTGAATTGAAAACAATGCCAAGATGTACATTTAGAGAGATTTCAAAAGTATACCAGCAGAGCCCAGCACTTGAAATTTGAGTGCAGATTCTAGGAATTTAATATTTTCATTAAATTTTTTTCTTTCAATATTTGTAGATTACAAAAATCTATATCTATAAAAAATTTATGAAAATTTTAATAAAATTCATTAAATTTCACTATAAATATTTGATGAACACTCAGAAGAAATATAAATGGGATTGTTAATGAAGAATTTTATAAGAGCCTAAGGGTATGCTAATCAATTTTATGCATTTCACAGTTCAAGACAGGGCGATTAAAATGTATTCTTTTTTGAAACCATCAACAATAAATGCACAGGCGATGAATTGGGAATCGGCTAAAATTGAAATTATTTACGATAAATATTTTTCTGTAGTTATTTTAATATATTTTTAACATATATTATACATAAATTTTATCAATCTACACTTGTGCTCCATACAAACTTTAACTATGCCAGATTTCACACTCCGCCGTTCACGCATTTTGCTTAAAAATTTGTCCAATGATCTCTCATGACTTCCTAAGCCCTACTTGAACATTTTTCGCAGGGTTTATAAAAGATAGCTTGACAAGATTATGTGTGACAAATCTATTCTGATACAAATTTCCACATAAACCGGCTCCATGAATGAAATCTTTTACACGTGCTTAGATTATCTCTTTTGATGGGTCAGAAATTTGATTTTTATAGATATGAGAAAGTTAATACCGATTGCTGGTTTTATATGAGGGCATAGTCGAAAAATGGGCCGATCTTGACCATGTCTACTATTTTTCGCAAAAACAGAACAAAACCTGGGAATAGTCTCTTTATTATTTTTGTTTTTTGACAGATTCAAGTTAAGATCGGGTATCAGCTTTATATGGCAACTACGATTAAAAATGTTAGTATAGTGTTCCCTTTTGGACTACATATTATTGAGTATAGTAAACACACACAAACAAGATTTTATCATGATCAGAACAATAATCTGGGTCATTTGAGTGTCATAGGGCCTGAATCTGCTCTAATTCCCACCTATTTCAATACCGATCGCTCTGAGGGTAAGAAAACCTATACGCAGAAATTCATCAAAACATATTTGTATTTGCGAACTGTAGTTTTATTACAAGGAGCAAAACAGAGAGACAGACAGACAGACAGCCGGATCATGAAGAAAAAGTGCCAAAGGACCCGAGAACCCCTAATCTATTTGTAGGATGGGGGACTAGGACACATACGAAGCTGATGACAAAATTTTTAAATAAAAATCCATCCTGATGAAATACTAAGCGGCACCGGGGTCCATTAAAAAAAACAGACAGACAGACAGATAGAGAGACAAACAGAGTCAATCGGTATAATTTTTTTATTTTATTTTTTACTAGCAGCGCAAGCAGGCGCAAAATGTTTTTACAGGCGTATACTCAGCAAATTTTAGAATATATACTGTCTAAATTTTCTGCTTCCCCTTTAAAATTGAAAGAATAAATTAAATTTATTTAAAAAATACTACTCATACGTATGTATAGATTTATCACTTAAGCCATCTCCTATTTATAGTCGAGCATTTAAATATCATGTGTGTGAACACAACATATGCGTATTTAATACCCTAAATGAAAATGCGCTGAAAAACAGCAGTAAGGGGGATTTTAATTTTTAATAAGAAATTGATATAAAGATTGTAACATAATTAATTCACAGTATCTTTTAACCGAAATAGCGAATTTACCAAAAAAAAAAAAAAAAAACAACTACGTGTAATTGAAGGGATGTTATTTAAATTAGCGTTTAATATACAGAAAAAGTAAATAGAGGGTAGAGGGGGCCTTGGTTGGCATAGGTAGGTTATTTTTATATAGAACAAAATACCAAGTTATATTAGCTATGCTCATACTTTTTTACTTACATACAGTTTTACGTGTTTGAATTGCAATTTCTACTCTTGAAAGTTGATAACACTTCGAAATTAGTTTTTATTTTATTTTTTATTTTTATTTTATTTTGATACCTTATACCACTATGTGGTTTGGGTATAATGACTTTGTGCTGCTGTTTGTAACTACCAAAAATACTTAACCTAGACCCATCTTTTATTATACCGATCAATCCGTCCGTTCGTCCGTCCGTCCGTCCGTCTGTGTGTCCATGTAAACTTTTTAATCAAACTACAGGCCGCAAATATGAAAATATTTTGATGAAATTTGGTACATAAGCTTTCGTCAGCCATGGGATAAATGCTGTTGAAATTGGTGAAATTCGGTCTATGTTCAGACCTAGTCCCCATACAAATGACCCCTATGAAATCGACTTAAATTGACATAAGATCCAAATTATCATATAGATCTCAGTTAAATTGGGTTTGTATGTGTTTATTATATCCACTAATAAGTAGTCCAAATAAAATCCCCATAGGACAATTCTTAGCCAAAGGCCCCATATAGAGCTTCTTCCCAATATTCACTTAAATCTATCAAAAAACAAAAATGTTCACAGATTTTTCTTAAATTTGATTTGTATATATTTTTTCAAAATATAAGTGACTCTACCAACTATGGTCAGGCTCGGTCCATTTTTGGACCTAGTCCCCATATAAATATAGCATCCGATATGAACTTTTTCATATCTGCAGCCACTAAAATTGGGTTTATGTTTATTTTCTATATCGAATTACTTGGACCGAAGAGATACGGTCTCTAAACCATGGTATGGGGTATCGAATTTTCTTACTTGTTTTCATTGGAAAAAAATATTTTTTTGGTTCAAAAAAAAGTCGATAAATTATCATTTTTGTCATTTGGCCAGAATGTTTCAATTTCGTTGTAATTTTTGAATAACCTAGCAAGGCCTAAAGTATTGCTTAGTGTAAATAAGAAACAGTTTTTACTATATGATTTTTCCCGACGTTTCGTAGATTGTTTGTCTACTTTTTCAAGGGATCGTCTATTTCAAATAATACAAACATTACATTGATACAATAAAATTACACCAGGACGAATTTTACTTACAATGTGAGCGTTTTTTTTTTCCTAATTTTACATTTATAATTTTGTTTTACATTTAATATAAAACATGTGAATACAAAAAACATGAAGCATCTATAACATTGATAGGCAAGGCGATTTTTTGTGACCGATGTGAGTTCCATGGTTTTACCCCGATTTTGACAAAAAATTTATCATTTGAAAGGTATTTCTTTTTAGCAGTTGCCCAGATTTACATATTTCCGTCGTCTGAAATATCTTCTTGTAGTTATGGTCGTTTAAAATTGCTACTAACACATACATAAAATTATACAATGCTATGTGTGTGTTTATTAATGTGTTAATGCTTTTAATTTGTTTTCTTCATTTAAAATGAGTTGAATTGTGAAGCATACCTTTAGTGTCTTTATTAATTGAAAAAAATTCCTAGAATTTGCACTCGAATTTCGAGTGCTGGTGTCTGCTAGCTAATTTAATTATAAAACATGTATTAGCCTAATATCACAGCAGAGTTAATTTATTTCGACTATGTGGTTGGTGTTCATGTCAATCGGTTCGTCTTTTAAGTTCATTGTTCTTTTTATATTCTGTTGAATTCTAAAACTTTCGATCATGTGTCTCTTTTTCTCTGTTTTTCCCTGTCTATTAGTCTGCAGTTGATTATTTTTTCATGTTGATGTCCATCATATGTTCTCCCATTCTAGTTTCTAGTGTACGTTTTCGTTGTTGTTAGCTCAAAGTTCTGATTGTCATTACCCCTTCATTTTACATCATAGGCCACATTACTTTGTTGTTGTTTTTTTATTGGCGCCTTAATGTTAGAGAATATTTTACTTAATGCAGTATTTGGTTTGAAGGCGAAATTAATGTTATCTGTTTCTACTGATTTTCGTAGTTTTTTGCTGTCTGTTAGGCCAGGTATGTATTTTAAACTATAAAAATTCCTTGGTCCCTTCTCTGGGTTTGTGTTTTTGCTAGTGTTGGTATTTTTATTCGTGTAAGTGTATCTCCGATTAATATGGTAATTAATTTCCTTGGAAAACTTTTGCTTATAAGTATGTATATTTGTTATTCTGGTTTTATTTTTAGTGTGATATTGTTCGTCACTTATTCTGAGTATTCTAAAAATTGAGTTTCTGGCGGTATTAAAAATTTGACTCTTTGGTTGGGTCGCGTGAAAATTTAATTTTCTCCCAGAAGCCACTTTTTGGCATACCAGTCAAATTTTATGACATTGTCTGTTCGGATTAATTTGTTCAATCATGAACTGTATCTTGGAATGAAAATTATTTAGTGTTTTTAGAATTTCATCTCTGTCGTCTATGTTGATTATAGCTAGAATATCGTCTTCATATTTGACTATGTATTTGAATTTTATGTTTTTCTTTTTCAGTTCAGTAATTGCTCCGTCAAGTAGATTTGCAAGAATAATATCGGCTATTGTAGGGGAAAGCGGGTTTCCCATGGGCATTCCAAAAACTTGGTTATATATTTGGTCTTCGTAGATAAAAAGTTATTGGCATAAAACAAAATTTGTGGATTGGTGGAAATTTAGAGCTCGTAATCTTAGTGAAGTCCTTGATTATATTCCATTTTCGCATGATGTTCTTTATAGTTGTGTTGACTGGTTTATTCGTAAATAACGAAATGACATCAGACGATACTAATACTTCCTTTTCATTTATTTTTATTTTTCGTTATTGTTCGTTTTCGTAATTGTCGGACTAGTCCGACTATAATTTTCTTACTTGTTTTTAAAAGGTTTTTTACCAACACATGTATGAAATGTTTTAATAAATAAGAAAGATTTAAAAAATAAAAACCATCATTTTCATATCAAAATCAGAATCACTGCGGATATGTTCAGCAGATTTATTTTTAAAAATTAACAAATTTGACAGCAAAAAATGATAAATTTTTCTGCAATAATAGCAAGGCTATTAGAAAATTTTACTAACGTTTTTTTAAGTGCAAATATTCTTTGAGTGTAAACAAATTTGCAAATTTGACAACAAAAAATTTTTCATTTTCAGTAGTAATAGCAATATTTCCAGTTGATTTTACTTTTTTTTTAGAGTAAAATTTTTTTTTGAGTGTAAACATTAAAAAAATCCGCTCATTACAAAAAATGCTTGTAATTATTATTAAAATCTAAATATGACTTTTTTAATAAATCAAAAAAATCAAAATCCCATATTTCACGCTAAAAGTAAAAAAAAAAAAATGAAAATTTCAACTTTGATCAGAATTTCGTTAAAAATACTCAATCAATTTTAATGAATTTAAAATAGGTTCAAGTTCAACTAAATATGATCTACCCACTAGGAAAAGAATTACTAAAATATTTTAATCGGTTCAAAAGTTACAGAATTTTGGCCAATGAAAAAGAATTTTCAGCCACTGTGCGTTGTTTATTTGTCAGATATTCCCGTTATTACGCAAACTGTGCAGTTCTCCGTCCATGTACTTTTTACTTTCTCACATCAGTGCGTTTTGTGCAATTATGCAGTTTACTTTTGTACCAATTAAAAAATTAGAGGCAAAATAATTTTAATTTATTTTATTTTTAACTTCGTGCCAAATCCGAAAAAATCCGTGCTTATTCTGTCCAGCATGAATCATAGGTCAACCATTAATCCTAGTACTAAACAGAAGTGGTGATGCTTTAAAAAAGAGAGATAGTTAATGACGGTATTTCCAGATATTTCTGCTGTAAATGCATAAATGATTAGATCAAGTCCCCAGTACATCGCTGACCGACAACACAAAAAAACTTTTAAAACGTAAAACCTGTTCATAAAACCTGTGATACAAAAAAGCAACGTAAGACATTCCACATGTGTTTCGAATGCAAAAATCTAACTTGTGTTTATTGTTCCCAAAAAACGTCGCCAAAAATTGTGATTACTGCCAAGTTGCAATTTTATTTTAATTGCGATTAAATCATGCCAAAATCAATTTAATATTAAAGTACATGTTTCTAAATTTAAAAAAAAAAGAAAAATATTTTAAGTTCAGATATTTGTTCCTATTTAGATCTCGTTTTATAAACGTATCTACGTTTTCTTACAAAGCTCGTATACCAATAAATCAAAAATATTATAGAAATATTAAACTAGGGTTCAGTTAATTTTTTGTTATCATTAATTAAATTAAGGGTACCAAATAGTTATGTGATGTGCCTTTTGCGTGTTTTTTTATTATATTGATACTTAAAGCATAGAAATTAGTTAAAGGGTCACCATGACCGACGTTAGGTGGAGTAACTTATGACGTTAAATGGCTAAGGGTCAATTTTAGTTTTTCAATCAGTTAAATTCGTGAATATTGGTCACAATTCCGATAATTTTTCTCCAAGGACCTTATCGATTGATAAACCCGTTTTCGAGTTCTGGGACGCAAAAAATATACATTGCCCGTATTTAGGCCAAACTGTGCAGTGTGGTCCTCCAACACAGGTAAGCGTGGAAAAAGCATTCTCTGCTCTTAAATTAGTGTTGAACAACTTGCGTTCAAATCTTTTCGCAGTAAATTTAGAAAACGCTTTGTTCGCAAAATGAACAACTAAAATTTTATTTAAATTACTGCGCATACTATAAATAAGCAAAATTAGTTTTGTTTTAAAGGGAAAAAATAAAACTCCTCACAAGAGTTTTATTTAATGACGGCAAAGTAAAACTCCCTTTTTAAGAGTTTCATCATATATTTTATTTTGCAGTTGATATTATTTTTTAAGATTACCATAGATTCTGAAACAGTAATACGAATCTATTGGAATATGACAGTATAGGTCTCCATCGACTCTAACATGGAGAGTTTTTGAGTTCAAATTTTTTGGATAATTGTTGTTAACGGTCCCTGCACTATATTTAATGAATATACCAGATGTATGCATAAGTTTTTTCCGGTTGGCTTTGGTGAAAAATCACGTCCTTTTCATGGGTATTAACTTTTTATTACATTTTATGTATATTAAAGGAAATTTTTAATGCCATGCCAAGGAAACTGCCTGTCTTTTGCGGCAAACCATCCATCGAGCCATTTTACAACTTTTTCGAAATTGCTGAAGTGCTACCCTATGAGTGCGTGTAGAAGGACGGGTTTTGCCAAGTGAAAGCCACGGGTTTTGCCGCTTTGGATTTTTGAAATAAATCCACTTGAAGTCGCCCATCACAAGTCATTACACAAATGATTTCTTTTCATAAGAGACTTCACGATTTTATATTTAAAATTAACAAAAATCATGTGGCACCCATTTACTGAGTTTATTGATCTTCCCCATAGCTCGTTTTGCTATGCCTTCCACATTGAACTAATCACCTCTACAGTTATCGAAACCATGTATAACGTATTCTAATCGATGGAGCGCATTAATCATTTGCTTCTGCCAGTAAATGATGATTCCAACCAGCTTTTTCTTATCGTACATGGTCACTGTACAATAAATCCTGTGTGTTGTATTTTAGCGGACTCAACTTGCGTTTGCTGCAATTCGCACGAAGATTTCATCTATTGGGTAAATCAGAAGGCTTGTATCAAAACAGTTAAATTTATTTTTTTTCAGTTGAAAATTCTTCCAAGAAAGATAATAAGAAATCGGTTGAGGACTAAAATCAACACGAAATTGATAAATCTGAATATTATATTCATGTGACAAAGCTGTGGTAAAATCATCAAAATGCAGGACGTTCCAATTAATTGGTTGGTTGCGGTAAGAGAGAGTGTTTCTCGAGAGGCATATCTTCACTGCGCTCAGCATATTGGCATAAGTGCAATCACTTTGTGGCGTATTTTAAAATGATGATTTGTATTTCTTTTCATATAAAGTGGAAGACCGCCCTCGTCACTTGCAATTATGAATGATTGCTTGAATGACTGATACTAAACCTGAATTTTAGAACAAAATTTTGATGACCTACCATTTCATACTCAGTGATGGTATTAAAAAACAATATGGCCGCATTTGGGGAAAAGAAAATCCACACGAGATCTAGAGTATAACATTGCATGACTAAATAGAGAGTATCAATTGAAAACGATATCGGATGACACTGGCTAATTATGTCTGCCCAAAAATGCGAGAAAATTTTTTTTATGGTTAATCGGTGCAACAAGATGTTGCACCATGCCTCACTGCAAATCAAACAATCCAGTTTCTACAACAAAAATTCCCTGGAAGTGTGATGTTAAAAAAAGAGATATTGAGTGGCCAGCCAGATCTACAGATCTAACCCCCTTCGAAATTCTTTTTGTGTAGTTAGTTGAAAAGAAAAATGTACGCCATAAAGCCTCAGATCATTGATGAGCTCAGGGCAAAGATTTGGGCAGAAATCACCGCTATACTGCCCAAGTTATGGAAAATGCACTAAAATGAACATGTTGCCGAGGTGATTATAGGCGTCAAAATGAACTCAAAAGGGGCATGTTGAATATATATATTAGAGTGACAGCCATTTTTTTTGGAATTTCAAGACATGCTGTTCGGATTATTGTGACACTGGATCTTAAACTTTAGTGCGCAAAATTTGAGCCAAATCGGACAATGCTTTCTGGACGAGCATTGAGTTAAAATTCAAATATGAATTTATATGTAAAAATTATCAAAAAAAAAAAAAAAAAACGTTTTTCAAAAAAATTTTGTTATTAATAATTTCGTTTAAATTAAATTAATTAATAAACCATAATCTAGAGTAAATTATCTTTCTAATAAAATAACAAAATCTATTATCGGTTGAAAAACACACAAATTATGTCAAGTTCCCCAGGCAGTAAATGCGCCGCAGCCCACTTGATTAAGAGAATCGAGCTCACATTTATAAAGACATTGAAATAATTTACAACAACGACATTTTTGCCTTCTACTGCATCTCTTCTATTTTTATGCCGTTCTAAATTAATGTCAAATCGGTACGTATGTTTAGCACTATTTCAAAATCTCCAATTTTACTTTTTCAAAAATTTTGTTCAAGAAATTTTCCGCAATCAACGACTGGACTTTATTTATTTTATTTTTTATTTATATTTATTTATTTTATTTATTGGAACTGCTCCATACACAAGACTAAAAGTCTTATTTTGCAGTATGGAACTGATTGTATTTAAAATTATAAAATCGTTAATAAATTAATAACTAATTAAAAATTTTCTTTATATAAAATGCAAAGAACAATAAGATTAAAATTAAAGAATATAGTTGAAATGTCTGAAATTTAGTTTAATCAAATGTATTATAATATCAAATAATATTTAATGTTTTAAATTGTTATGCCGAAAAGAGTTTAAAAATATTTTCTTTAAATTTTCGTGCGTTACTTAAAAGTTGAGAGCTATGGGGTATAGAATTCCAGAGAGTTACTGCGAATAAGTAGAAATGCCACTCCGATATTAGACTTTTATATCTAATTGATCTAATTCTTTTTCCCCTGCTTATATCTGAAATATAAAGTTTGTCGTACAGATGATCCGGTTTGTGGGTATACACAATTTTATGTAAAAAAAACTAAAACTCTTATATTTAAAAGATTATCTAAAGAAACGCCATATAGCTGCGATGAAAACAAAGATACACTAGAACGTCTATTAAGTCCATACACATATCTGATTATGTTGTTAAATGCAACGTTCAATTTCCTTTTACTAATTATATCAGATTTCGCAAATAGCTCACAACCATACAGTAAAACAGGCATCAGATAAGTTTTGGCAAGAAGGATTCTTATTTTCATAGGTGTACAATGCTGGGTTTGCCACAGAGTTCTAGTCATAGATAAAGTACGACCACAGGCATAGTTAATATGGTTCGACCACGTAAGAGTGTCATTAAAAAAAATACCTAGATTCTTAGCAGATTTAACGATTTCAATTTTCTGATTATTTATAATTATATTAGGTGTAATATTTAGTTTGGAAAGTCGCTTTTGAATTACAATGCATTTTGATTTTTTCGGATTTATCTCTAATCCATTTGCCGTTGCCCATGGATAAATACGATGGAGTTGCTGATTAATAGAGATAATACACTGGTCGATTAGGGCATTACTACAGCTGGTATAAAGCTGAACGTCATCCGCATACATTCTTACATTACAACTTGTTAAAATGCCTGGGAGGTCATTTGACTACAATGAGAATAATAGTGGCCCAACAGTAGACCCCTGAGGTACGCCCCTTGCTACAGGCAGTGTCATTGAATTTTGGATTCTAGTTTCAACATACTGATACCTGCCACGTAAGTATGTTGACAATAACTGAGTAGCGGTCGAAGAAAAATTAAAAAAGTTTTTAAGTTTGTAAAAAAGAATGTTATGATCGACTTTATCAAATACTTTTGGATGATCTAAAAGTACTAAAAATGTAGTCTTGCCATCATCAAGTTTCTCCCTAATCTCCTCTGTAACATCAACCAAGGCTGTTAGGCAGCTGTGTTTCCTCCTGAACCCAGATTGACGATCTGTTAGCAAGTTATTGTCATCCAAGAAACTAGTCATTTGTTTGTGCATAATACGCTCGAATACTTTAGAGAGAAATGGAAGAATAGCTATTGGTATATAATCGGAACCAGCTTTGGGTATTGGAATGATATTAGCTATTTTCCAATTCGATGGGAAGTGGCTTGAAGTTAATATTTTGTTAAAGAAAAAAGTTATATTTGGAAGTAGCTGAGGTAAAAGAATCTTGGAAACTTAGGATTAATCCCGTCCACTCCTATAGAGTTCGATTTTATAGACAATAAACTAGATAAAACGTCACATTGGTCTACTGCAGCAAAAGAAAAAAAAGATTCAGCATCGTTATTCGAGTGACTATTGATATAGTAATCTTTATCTGCTTGAACCATAGGAATACTTAAAAACTTTGTATTAATTGTATCTGCATCAACCGAACATGGCTCTCGATGCGTAGATTTACTGATACCAACTTCGCGTATCGTTTGCCATGTTCTTTTGGAGCCAATGGCAGAAGAAAATTTTTCAGCATAAAAATTGGATTTGGCCTTTTTAATCATTTTATTTGTGTTTCTCTTAGCAGTCAGATAATCATCATGTAATGTTGTTGTTTTAAATCTTTTCCAACGTGCATAGACAAAATCTCTTTGATTGATACAATCTTTAATTTCAGAAGAAAACCAGGGTTTTTGTTTATTACTACTAATCTTCGATTTTATTGGTACAGTTAGATCGAACAGATAATTTATGTTTTGCTCCAGAAAAGAGAGTTGGTCATCCACAGGCATAATTAACAAAATATATGTGATTACAAATGCCAAATATTGTACGTATACTGTTCTTGATTTGGCGAGGGCAGCGTTTTTATTTCAGCAGATTTGAAAAAAAATTGATTTTTCAGACTTTTTCAACTGTTAGGCGACATCTTTTTGGTGTTTTCATATTTCAAATATATTTTATCAAAATATTATACTACTTGATATAAGTTATCAATCCTGTAAATTAAAGTAAAATTTTAATACTATAGTTAGTCCCCCTTTAAAGTCAAAAGTCAAATTTAAGGATATTAAAATTTTTTTAAAACAAAATAACGAAATAATATATATTTGTCGAAGGATTCCGATAAAAGTTTTAATAATATTTTAATAATTCTAAAAAATAGTATTCTGGACTTATTTTCTAAAATTAACCCGTGGGGTGCCTTTGATGTCAAATTGAGTCTATATGAAAATCAATAAATATTTTCTTCATCAGGATTTTTTTAATAAAACAAATTTAATGTATTCATAAAATTTCTCAAATCTATTCGTTATTTTATGAAAATATTTAGATTAATTAGTTTTTATTTTATATTTAATACAGTATAAACAAATTTGGATATCGAGGGCTTATATTCAAAAGGTGCTATCTGCATTAATATTTAGTTTAAAGAGAGCGTGTATAACTAATTTATTAATAAGATCTGAAAGTATTTGTCGATTGATTAAGAAATCTATCACAATATCTATTAAGAAATAGTCGTACTAATCACGAATGATATCAAAATTAATACCACATTTGACAGTTATATCAGATAACAGTTTGAAATCAAAAATTTTTGAATATAAGCCCTCGATAGACCTTTATATGAATATAATTATTCTGAGAAAAAAAATTAAACTATGACACATTTTGAGTACACCACGGGTTAGTTAGAAAATAACACCAACATATTATTTTTTAGAATTATTAAAATATTATCAACAACCTTTATCGAAATCGTTCCACAAATATATATTATTTCAATATTTTGTTTTAAAAAAATATAAATATCCTTAAATTTGATATTTGCTCTTAAAGGGCGATAATTTATATTGTTTCAATTTGACCTTAATTTACAGGATTGAGAACTTGTATGAAGTAGTATAATATTTTGACAGAAGATATTTGAGATATGAAAACACCAAAAAGATGTAGCCTAAAAGTTTAAAAAGTATGAAAAATCACATTTTCTTCAAATCCGCTGAAATAAAAAAGCTGCCCTCGCCAAATTAACATCAGGATGCCTTCAATATTTGGCATTTTTAATCACATGTATTTTGTTAATAAGACCTTAAAGTCCGATCGTTGATTTCGAAAATTTCTTGAACAAAATTTTTGAAAAAGGAAAATTGGAGATTTTTAAATAGTGCTAAAAATACGCACCGTTTTGACATTAATTTAATAGACGAGATGCAAAAAACTTTACATGAGATCATTCTGGGATTAGGAGAAGGCAGAAATTTTGCTGCTGTAATTATTTCAATGTCTTTAAAAATGTGAGCTTGATTTTCTTATTAAAGTGAGCTGCGGCCCATTTTTTGCTTGGGGAACGTGATATAACTGGCTGTTTTTCAACCGATAATAGATTTTATTGTTTTATTAGAAAGATAATTTACTCCAGATTATCGCCTATTAATTGATTTAATTGAAACGCAATTATTAATATCAAAATTTTTTTATATTCATATTTGAAATTTGAACTCAATGCGCATCCAGAAAGCATTGTCCGATTTGGCTCAAAATTAGTTCACTAATGTTTTAGATCCAGTTTCATAATAATCCGACCTGCACACCTCAAATTTCGATCAACATTTTTTTTTCATACAAACCGCTGTCACCCTAATATATATATTAAACATGTGGAAATCGATAGTTTTTTCTAAGTTATACAGTATTTACAAACCGATATAAGAGATGGTGCAGCCTGTATATAGAAGACTATTTCATTATATTAAAAAAATTAAATAATTTGAATTAATTAAATTTTGCAACTGCAAGTGTATGTTACAGTTTTTCGACTGCAAATTTAAATTATCGGTTTATGTGGCGAAGAGTTTTGGTTTTTCACACATATAATTATTTTTATTCAATTTTTGTTAAAAAAAAATATCTTATAAAATTTACTTTTGGCCAGTTTTTGTTTTAGGCTGAACCAATGTGTATCGTGAATCTTAAAGTTGTAGCCCTTGTAGCCGCTCTTAAGACGCTCTTGTGGTATTTCCAATTTTATGAGTATAAAATACTCAAGAAAGTCTACAAATATTAAAAACACTTACTTGTAGTACAAGTACTTAGAAGAACGGATTCGATTTCTTAAGATAATATTTACTTCCTTACGGAACCTGAAATAGTACCCATCATCCATCAAAAGGTTGTTAAAGTAGTATCTTTCCATTTTATTTCCTTTCTAAAGTTACCTAAAATATGTTAATCATTCTAAAGACTTTAAAATGGGCTTAATTTCAGTGAAGATTATTATAAGAATCTCATTACTGACAATTTGGGCTTAATAATTAACGAACAAGCCAGGCTCTGTATGCATTTCAGTTCTGGCTGCATAATATATCATACGGCATTTTAAGTCTGAGATTTGAGTGGGTACTGTTGCTTTTGCCAACTTTTTTTCCTCCTATTTGTTGAATTGTGTTCTTGGCTGAAATTTAATGTGCAATATATTGAAAAGCATTATAATCGTAGATCAACTTGTGTAAAACTAAAGTTGTTGAGCCTTTGGCAGAACTATGAACACACTGACATATTTACATATTCACAAATAAAGCAGTTGTATAATGCTCGTACATATACATATAAATCGTGCTATGGAAAACATTTGACATTCAGCAATTTTGTATAAATATGCTTTAAGTGTAAGTAAAAATATAGTCATGTTAATAATATGTATATTCAATAAATTTAATTTATATACATAATTATTTATGTTAGTATAGAATAAACATTTGGGATTATATCAATTGAAGTTATTAAAAAAAAACAAGCACATTTGATGCATCTAAAATTCTCTTAATTTTGGGAAATGTAGAGAAAAGACATCACTATATAATTGACCACAGTTGTTTATAAAACAATACATTAACTGAGAAGGAGCAGATGTGGTCTACAGTAATAAAAATACCACGAAAAAATTCGCACGCCCTCCATTTGTTTTAAATGTTGCGTTGGAGTATAATGTGTTGGCTGCCACCTAGGGATAATTTTTTATATTTTTTCCTTTTTTTTATTTATTATTCTTTTTTACTTTCCCTTACTTTGTAGTCATTTTGTTTAATTTTTCTTTTGCATGTCTATGTTAATATCATGCATTTGATTTATAGTGTCGTTGAGATGTCAAATAGTTGTCTTTTATTTGTATCACTTAATGTGTGTGTTTGGTCGCCCAGTATCCCAGTCAGCATTTGGAAGATTGTTTTAACAAAAATAAACTTACTAAGTCTTCTGCAAACACTTTTGATGATTAGAAACAGATTAGTATCATGCAGGATAAAAAAAAGACTCGAAAATGACTCGCGTTTATGCTTAAAAAGTGGTTTATTGATAATTCAATAACATAACATGCAGTAATCCCAAATAAATAGTTTATGAAGGCGATTTAAATGTGATTGTGCTGAATGTTATATTTTAATAGGATTTTGCGCAGCTGGACGATGAAAAACTTCTTGTTATGCTGATGGTTTTATTTATAGCGGGACAATGTTTTAGTGTTGTTTTAAATATACTAGAATCGTGTTTACAAATTGGTTACAAATCAAAAAGTTTTCCAGAAGGAATTCATTGGAGAAACAGTCGTTAAAGTCAGAACAATCAATAAGAGCCACTATTGGAAAAGCAATGTCGAACGAATTGGCTTCTCTATAATGCTGGAAGGAAACCAGTAATAAGCCAAGTGCGAAGAAGTGATTCTTGAAATCAAACGTTAAAAGTAGGAACACAATATTGAATAAAAATTAAATTAGTAAGAGTCTAAGATATTTTCCATATCAAATTCAAAGGTATAGAAAAAGATATGAACCATGTGCTACGAAAGTATTTTGTGCCTTCAATGGACAGAGTGACATAGGAGAAAACATAAAAAGTGATTTTTTTTATATTAATTTTTGTAATAATTTTTTTCACATTTCGACAGCTCAATTCCAAATCATCCTTACAACCACCGAGTTGCTGCTATTATGATATATGATGCATTCGTTGAATGTTCAATTCGATAGCCGAGGCGAATGATATTGTTGCTTGAATAGTTCCAACACTGCCGCGGTGACAACTTCAGAAATGGTGCAAGCAAAACCTTGCTAGTAGCTTCAATTACTCTGATTACAACGTTGCCTGAAATCAATAAATATATATATATATATATCAGTTTTTTTTTTAAAGATTGTACGTAGAAGTCATGGGTGTCGAATCCAAGTTATTTTCGGCTACATGAAAATGGGCGTGATATGTTGAGGAGTTTCTACTAATTGTAGTACATGGTTCAGTAGTGCATACGAATTTATTTTTATTTTTTTGTTGCTCTTGAAATTGCAATTGTTGTTGAGGGGCGGTTGCTACTAGGGAACGGTCGAATTGGAAGTGGAATTTATTTTCTTGTTTTCTTGTGAGCCATTCCATAATCCTTTGTTGTAGTATTGTTAAATGCAAATGAGGCATTTAAGTTACTATTTTCTATATTTTGCGTATTGCTGAATCGACAAAAAAGGGAACGAAAATGAAGAAATTATGTGGTTTTCTTATGTTGTCTCTAATGGATGTTAATATAATTTTTGTTTTCCTTTAAAATAACTATATTTTCAAATTTTATTTATGTTATTCTTTTTTATATTTAAATTTCCAAAAATGACAAATATATTTAATTATTCGATTGGGCTTATTATTTCATTATTGTTGTCGGTACTTACATAAAAATTTAATTCAAGCAAAAGAAAGTTCGGTTAAAACTTCTAATTCGGTTAATTGTTTGATGTTCTTTTATCATAATTAAGCTATATTATTCTTATTAATGATTTGTTTATAATACATCTACCAACAATCTGTTGCAATATCTACAAACAAATCTTTGGTTTAGAATTTTTTTAAATTTGACGAAATTCTAAGTAGACTTAACATTATAAGGTATTAACGTTTCTTGGTCTCGTGTTTTCTATGTATAGTTAGCAGGATCGCCTAACTTGGCAAACTTGTTTGAACCTGTATGTCTACTTAACATGTTTTAGATTGTATAAAGCTATCAGTAGAAGAGGGACACAATTTTGTATTCTTTTGCGATTAAAATGAGTTATCGTGCAAAATAAATGCTGAAACTAGCCCAAGATATATGTAAAGGTATTATTTGTTTATTCATAATGTTAGAAGTTAAAATTAATCTGTTATCTTTCGAAAAAAGAAGAATCGAAAATCAATAATTTGATGCATACCTATGATAAGGAAAATTTAGGTTAGCTAAAGAAAGTAAATTTTGAATTGTTTTTTATTAGGAAATGTTACAAGAACATCCAGTTCAATTTCCCATAAATTGTCTTCTCCATTATCGACCACTAAAATTGGACCAGATCATGATTCCAGCTTCGTTATATATAGTTATAGGTTGTATACGTTAAATATAATAAAAAAATAACAATTTTAGAACCATTCCCCCATAGTCCAGATTCATTGGAATCGCCTCCAGTGTGTAGCCCCATCATACCGAAAATAACAAAAAAGGAATTAAACACATTTGAATACACCATCTCAAAAACTTTCGCAGGAAACAAAGACCATATGAATGGCGTAAAAACAAGGGAAAAGCTTTAGAAAACATACTTAAATGCATGTGGTTATGGAGAACTCTGTAAAATGAAATGTTTCCAAAATATATCTGAATAAAACAGGATGCAGGTGTGGTGGTCAAAGTAAAAATAAATTCGAAATACTAAAAAACTGCATCATAATATGACGTAATTGTAATGGAAAACGAGGATTTATTAAATTTCACGCAATTGTTTCAGTTATAAATTGGACTAAAAACGCACAAAATGAAAAATTTTATGTATCAAAAATCAGAGAAGTTAAAGTAGCTAAAGAAGAAAATTATAAACTACTTTATAAATATAATTTCAATCGAAATCAGAAAGCGAAGAAATGAAAATTTGATTCCTCAAGAAATACCGAGAGCACATACGTTCCCATTTCTTATTATTTAAGAAAAACTAAAAGATCTCAGATACCTATGTGACCAAAATTTGGTTCCAAAACAATACCAACATTTCTTTGGCATACTAAAAAGCGTAATTGGCAACGAATATATGGTCATGTCTGAAAACGATACTTGAAAAGTCGTTTACTATATTTACCTACTTTTAAATAGTTATGTGTAACTTTTATTGACACATAGCATTTTTTGAATTAAACTATTATATATTTTTTTGCTTTATAGATTAATAATTAAAAATTAGAGACATACTAAATAATATCAATTATTCCTAAGTTTTAGTTTTGTTATTAAATATTTATTTACAAATATTATTTTCATACTTTTAGTTAGAATTGATTGAGCTGTTTTGATATTATTTTATTTTTAAATCAATAAAAAAATTAACACATTATTAAAAATTATTTGGTATTCAATAATAATTTAAAATGTACGTTCGTCTGTGTAGGCAAATTGAATTTAATACTTCAGATATATTCCAAACCAAACAATATATTAAGGAAACATCAAAAAGATGCTAAGCGACTTACACGACTACTTGATAAATTTTTATGTGTGCTAAAAAATGCTATATCATTTTTAATTATTATAGACATAAACTTCTTAAAGAATTGTATTAAATTTTAATAAAAACAGTGAAAGATTCAAATTTCTACGTCGTATAATTTTCGATACATCGTCCGTAAACTTTAAGATATTCTCCTGCAAAACTCACTTTTTCGACTTGGAATGATGTGGAATTGAGCTGTCGACTTAATAAAACTATTCTGTTTTTATCAGGAACGCAACAGTTATAAGAGAAATGGTAAAAAGGTCTTTTTTAACCATTAACATTGCTGAACTCAAACAAAAGTTATAATTATACGTTATTGTAATATATATTTAACTTTGTTCATCGTAACCAATATAGGTGAGAAATATTTTTTTTTGGTTATGAATAATTATTATAATAACTAAAAAAAATTTTTGGTTACCAATAGCTATTATTGAAAGTAATTTTATTTTTTTTTTTTTTTGGTTATCGCTACCTGGATATATATTGTATATTTCATGTAATGCGTACATTTCTAAAGGGTTTGTGGCTTAACTATTAATCAAACTATTTAAAGTTAAATTCTTAATCAACTGCTTATTTAAATAATATTTCATTTATAAAATTAATAAAGATTTCTTACAAAACTGCCTTTCTGTTTATTTTACCAAAGTAATTTAAATTCCTTTTCATTCAAACATCTTAGAAATGCATTTATTACATCAAAAATACAATACATATCCGGATAGCGATAACCAAAAAATAAAATTACTTTCAATAATGGTTATTGATAACCAAAATATTTTTTTGGTTGTTATAATAGTTATCCATTAGAGCGACTCACAAAAACAAAAAAGTGTAAAAAGTGCTCCCTAAGAAATCTAGCTCGGTTTGTCCTATATTTCTGGTCTAGCGTTAACCCATTCCGAGCTGGACCGTTTTTAAAAAATATTTATTTTTTTAGTTTTTTGAAAATATTTTAATTTTTTCCAGACCAACATATCCAGTATAGGTTTTTTCAAGATGCGTTCAACGTTATATAGAACACGTCCAAGCATATCCTGTTGTGGTATTCAATAAAATATTGAATAAAATATGTAATTTTTGATGGGTTTTGTATTAAAATGAGTCATTTAGAAGATCAAATGAACATATTTTTAAACATTACTCCATTGAAAATAATATTAATTTATTTATTTTTCCTTAATATATGTACTAGTTCGCGTCGTAACTAAAATCTAATGGCATGGAAACAATGTGGTTAAACATAGGCAATATGGTTATCAAAATTTTTCTTTTCTCAAGTACATTTCAGTTCTGTGAAAAAAATGGAATTTTGCTAATTTAATGTATTTTTCACGCTGCTCAGGAGTAAATTTAAACAAGAATGTGAAGTTTAAATATAGAAGTGAATTTAGTTTTTAATGACACCAGGATAAATTTCAGATCAAAAGCAAAAAAAAAAAGACGTTTTTTTCGCGTTAAAAAAAAAAATTAATTATTCCACATACATATATTTTTATTGTAATTTAATTGATATCCTATCTTCATCCAAATTGAAATTTTGCTTAAAAATGGAATTTTGTCCTTATTTAATAATTCCAAAATCTCATTTATTTTTATTTTAAATAATTGGATAGGCCAATCTTTTTATTTTGTGCTGTCATAAAAAACAAATGCCCTATTATTGCGCACTGCGTTGGTAGTTTAGTTTTATCTTATTTTTGAGCAGAAAATATTTTTGGTAGCAATTTTTTGAAATGATTTTTTTTTTTTTAATTAACTAATTTATATTATTTTAATTTTTGTAAAACTCAAATGACTCAAAATGAGTGCATGGTGCAAAAATCAATTTTTGAAACTTTGGATGACACAAACTTTATACAAAGTGGGAGTCGTTATAAATCAAACCAAGGTAAATTTCTAGGGGGCAGTTTTTTCACTTTTTTTCACTCCGTATATGGTGATCCGCTCTATTATTCATAACCAAAAAAAATATTTCTCATTAATATTGGTTACAGTGAACAAAATACTAAATATCTAACGGTAATGGTTAAAAATTCCCTAAACTAAATAAAGCGAATTTTGACGTAACCTTTTCTTTAGAATAATATATTTAAATAAACTTCTTTCGTTAATATACATAAACCAAATGTTTTATTTTTTAAAGAAATATGATTAGAAATAAGACTGATAGATGACTCGAGTCTTAAGAGTCTTAAATGACTATGACTCGGAAATAACTGGAATATGACTCGAAAAGGACTCGTATATGATTTGAAATACGTCAAATAAGTCTAAACTGATCACAAAAGCGAGTTATAAAAGACTCTCCAAGCAGAGTCGCGACAAAAGAGTCTTTTATGAGCAGAAAATGAGTCCACATATGATTGTTTTAATCTCGCATAGAAATCGAAAAAGCCTCGAAAATGATCACTAATTTCATACAATGCTGACTGGGATCTCTAATATTGTGGATGGGTGTGTATGTGTGTGTATTTGTGTATAGTTAAAGTCACCATTTACTTTTGTACGTTTGTGTTTGTGTTGATATATTTAAATAAACGTGCTTAAACATTCTGTCATTGACGAATGTTTTGTTGCTATTGTTTTTCTTGCTTCGCAACAATGAAATAATGTTGTAAATAATGACATTAGTCGTTAAATAGTGATGATAGTAATGTGAAGTCTAGGTCAAAACAATGTAATACTTAATCATCGTTGATGTTTAATGTAAAATAAAAGTCCTTACAATAATACATATAACAACAAAAAATTCCACAAATTTATTTTTTGATCAGTAAAAATATTAAATGTTTATTAAAAGTTGCAAAAGATGAATTTAGGTGATTTCTCATGGCACAGATTGGTTATATTTGAATGTAAAATAAAAAAAGTTAATTTAACAAATATTCAAATTAGATGAAATTAAAAATTAGAATATTTTAATTCTAACAATATTGTTTTTAATATCTTAAACATAAATACTATCGAATTTGTTTGTAATAAATTTTTATAACCGATCGCTTCGGAATCACTTTTTGAACCTATTGACCTATGTCCGTCCTTCCATCCCTGCATGATTATCGACCATATAACAACTCGAGTCGATTAACTGATATTCGTGTAACTGTTTTCTGTCTATTGAAATACTATTTATTTACAAAATAAACCGTTTAGCTGGGTACATCTATGATAATATTTCTTGCCCCTATTTTCAGCTAGTTTATATTTAAAGTGGTGGAAATGGAGCAACTCCTCTGAAAATTATAGAAATTCTTCAACAAATAAATTTTTAAAAAATTGCTTAAAAAACATTTTTGGATAATTCCATGCAAAGGTCGACCTTAGTTTCAATTTTAAAATCTTATTTTAAATAATTTTTACTGACGCTTTGAAATGGTATGAAAATGATATGAAAATATGACAATAGTTCGTAAGATATTTATTTATTTATATTAATTACAAAACATAGTAAATTTGTATTCTAATTTGGTTCCAGGGATAAGCCGGGTGACAAAGACCATTTGGCTGGTTTTTGCAGCGGCAGACCAAAGCCTCCGGTGAGAATCGAACACACGACCCCCGTACTACGTACTCACCTACCGGGGCACTTAGTTCGTAAGATATATTTTTGAATATTTTTAAAGCCCCTATTTTGCCAGTAAGAAAAGAAAAAAGGCGTATTTTCATAATTTTTTTTTTTTTTTTTTTTTTGAAGACATAAATAATGCTGGAGTATTTATTTCATATACATGTTATAGCATAACATTTGAAGAATCTTTGAAAAAAATTTCAATTAAAAATTTTAATAAATAAGTCCGTGACAGCGAATATCCATTGTTGTTTTGCGGTGAATATCATAACTCGTTACCGGATTGTGTGAAATAAAGAAATGGAAACGCGTTTAAAAGCTGAATGTTGCACGAGGCAATCACGAAGATTTTTAAAATTTTTTTTTCGGCAGCATTTTGAAGTAAAAAACTCGATTTTTGCTATAAAATTTCGGTGAATTTGTTGTTCAAAAATGGAAAAGAAAATGGAAAATAAAAAAAAATTCTACGTGGTTACCTGGTTAGAAATAGTGTGTAAAATTTCATAATAATCGGTCAGGTAGATTTTGAGTTATGACACAACACTCTCGACATGTTGTACATTCAGAAAAAGAAATGCAAAAAAGGGGTTTTAAAACCTCACCCCCCCCCCCCCACTAAATATTATCTATAAACAACTGTTTCTGATTTGTCTTACCAATAATTTCAGAGCTTTCTTGTGTTTTACAAACATCCTTTAAAATGATGTCTGTATGTTTTCATGTCTGTCATGACAGCTTTTTGCTCCCATTAATAATAACACTAATACTTTCTCACTTTTTCTAATAAATATGCTGTTCAGGTCCGTTGTATAATTTGTTATATTTTTATTAACAACGAAAAGATTTTACTGTATAATATTGGATTAGAAAAATCACTGAATGTCATGTCTGTCACTATGGAATTAGGCTCTTAAAATGGAAATAACTTTTCTAGAAACGTAATTTTTCTTAAAGAAAATAGCTTTTTCTTAAAAAGGATAGAACATATAATACATTTTCCTCAAAAAAGTACATTTTCTCTAAAATTACATTTTTAAAAAGAAAATTAAAAAGGTAAATTTTTTAAAATACATTTCCCTCAAAAAGCACCTTATGTTATTAACACAGTACCTTTTCGTACAAAAGTACTACTTACTAAAAAAGTACATTTTCTCAAGTCATGTCTGCTTTATTACTACGTGATAAAGAAGAAGAAAGGAGAATATGAAATATATGCCACATTTCTAAAAATCATAACTACTCTGCATTCTTTCTATAATCAATATGCAAATTTTTATATTGTATATATTTTTAATCGTAATAACTGCTCTGTGTTCTTATGAAAATGCCTTTTCTTGAAAAGCCCCTCTTCTCGAAAAGTGCATTTTTGAGAGCAACATTTCCTTAACAAGAAAGTTGTTTTTCAGGAGCACCTTCTCGGCAAAAAATATATATTCATAAAAAATTTTTTTCTTAAGAAAGTACATTTCCTTAAAAAAATTACTTTTTTTAATGTACAATTTTTTCGAAGAGTACCTTTTTTAATAAGTAACTCTTCCTAAAAGGTACCTTTTTTAAAGAAGAAAAAGACACTCTCAATTAAAAATATTTTTTCTTTAAGAAAAGTACTTCTCATATTATTTTGTTTAAAGCCGGAGAATTATGCACCTTACAACTGACTAGTAAAACCATAAAATACAAAGATTCAAATTGAGCCGAATTTAACTCTTGTTATTTATGAAAATTATAATTAAATAATTTTTATTTGTTTATTTATTTATTTTATTTTTTTTTAAATTAAAGATTTCCTGCACAACGAGACTTAGTCTTATAATTAAAGTACAGGATTTTAGTAGTGTACAAATATGCTTAGCCAAATTAAATTGAAAAATATTGTAACTAATATATAAAAATTAAATGAATAATATTATAACATAAGAATTTATATTTTTTAATAAAATATGAATATTTAAAAAAAAATTTTTTTTTTTTAATGAAAATTATTAAAAATTACAAAAAAGAGAAGTATGTATATATATGTAAATGATATTTGACCAGGAGTAGGAATATATAATTCATAAAATATAATGATATAAATTAAAGCTATTAAAATTAGGACATAAAAAATTAATAATTATGATATAAATAATTATAAACTCATTGCGTTGCTCTTTATTTGTTGGCTATGTTGAAGACCATTTACGAAGAACTGCCATTCAGAAATGAGACATCGGAATTTGGGAATTATGATATTTTTGCCTCTTGATGATCTAGCAAAGCGAATATTTTGATAAAGGTACTTCTTGAGAGCATATAATTTTTCGAAAAAATATTAAAGCTCTAATCTTTAACAAGTTTTCAAACGAAACTCCATAGAAAGTGCTCGAATAGGACGATATTTGATCTCGCTTTTTAAGTTCTTAAACATATCGTATAATATTATTTTATATAAAGCTTCAAGTTTTTTCTAACTTATGGAGTCACAATTAGAAAACAATTCACAACCGTAAGTAAGACTTGGAATCAAATAAGCTTTCGCGAGTAGCATTATTACTTTGAACGGCCTAAAGTACTGCACAGACCACAACGTTCTTAATTTGACATATATTTGCACAACCAGAGCATTGATATGATATGACCAAGTTAAGTTATTGTTAAACTCTATTCCCTAATTTTTTGCCGTTCGTACAATATCAATTTTCTCGTTGTTTATAATGATGTTATCTTGAATGAGTGCATCTACCGTTTTTTTGTGAACTACGATACATTTGGATTTTCGTGGATTTAAACACAGGCCATTTGCTGATGCCCAACTAGATATGTTGTTTAAATCATGATTGATGTTATTAACGTTTTCTCTGATAGATTGAACTGGACTACTTAAATACAATTGTACATCGTCTGCATACATGTGGATCTTGCAGTGAGATAAATGTTGTGGCAAATCATTAGAATAAATAGAAAAAACTAGTGGTCCCAGAACAGATCCCTGAGGTATACCCCTTTTGAGTGTAAGAGGATTGGACTCAATGCCGTTTAAACATACCGATTGAATGCTGTCAGTGAGGTAAGATGATATAAGTTGTGATGATGTCGATGAAAATTTAAAATGTGACCTTAGCTTAATACATAATATTTGATGGTTAACTGTGTCAGAAGCCTTGGAGTGATCGAGTAGCACCAAGAAGTTAATCTTACCATCATCTAGTACTCTCCGATACGTCAATTAAAGCAGTTACACAGCTGTGATTAGGTCGGAAACCTGACTGTCGGTCAGACATTAGGTGATTTTCATAAACGTAAACACTTATCTGGTGGTGTATAATTTTTTCTTAAGCTTTTGAAAGAAAACTTAAAATAGATATTGGTCGGCACTCACTGTTTGATTTATGGACTGGAATTTACTTCGCATGCTTCAATTTTGAAGGAAAACAGTTAGTTGTGATGATGGTATTAAATAAATAAGTAATATACGGCAATATAGATGGCAGAATTATTTTGATGAAATTAGGGTCAAGATTATCATATCCTATTGCATTGGATTTTATTTGAGAACAGAAAACATCAAATAGATTGACACATAAAAATTCAAATATGTCCTGGTCAAGCGTATCATTATCATTATAAAGAGAATTTTCGCTGTGTGGCATATTGTCCGTCGCTACAAGAAGCTAAGTATAAGTAAATATGTTGTTGATTTCATCATTATTAATGGAGCAGTTCATGATTTTATCCATATTTCCAATAACAATGTCCCTAATAGTTTTCCAGGTTTGTTTGTATTCAAGGGCTGTACCGAATCGCTTAGAGTAATACTCAGTTTTGGCCATTCTAATTTGATATTTTAATATTTTTTTTTCTTTTTTTGATAAAATAGAGATCTAGTGCTTTTAAAGTATAGATAAGTAAAGTATACAATTTTTTGCATCACAACCAACTGCTTCCATTAAACATTTCCTTTCCAGATAGGCAAATCTTTGTATGATTTTGTTTGAGTTAGTATTAGAGTAAACATTCTTAGCACTTTCTAAGATTTTTTTTCGTTTTCATCACGGTATATCTTCTTATATATTAAAAGAATTTATGAATAAACTTTGCATTCAAGATCTTTTTCAATATTGTTCGTCTCTCAAACCTCTATAACTAGAGTTCTAATTAACGTAGGCTGCTGACATAGGTCTAAGAACACTCAGTGGATCAAGCTCCTTCTTTTGAGCTATTATCTGCTTAAATTCGTTGGTATTCGTTTTTGGTATTATATTATAAAAATTAATACAATATAATACTAGAGAACTCCTGCTGCTCCGCAGCATTATATTATATTATATTAATTTTTATAATATAATACCAAAATTTGCCAAGAGAAGTTAACGTACAGTAATGCCAAAATATGCCAAGAGAAGTTAACATACAGTAAAAGTACAGTTGATTGTCCACGCATAACTTTGCTCAAACCCAACGAATTTGCCAAGAGATGTTAACGTACAGTAATGCCAAAATATGCCAAGATAAGTTAGCGTACAGTAAAATTAAAGTTGATTCTCCACGCATAGCTTTACTCAAACCCAACGAATTTAAGCAGTTAATAGCTCAAAAGAAGGAGCTTGATCCACTGAGTGTTCTTGGACTTATGTCAATAGCCTACGTTAATTAGAACTCTAGTTATAGAGGTTTGAGTGAAGAAAAATATAGAAAAAATCTTGAATGCAAAGTTTATTCATAAATTCTTTTAATATATAAGATAATGCTGCGGAGCAGCAGTGGTCCTCTAGTTAGATATTACAAGTTTTTTACTATTTTTCTCTGTCGGTTCTTTATGAAATTTATAGACTCAGTATTTACTTTTGCATACACAAATTTAAGTTTTTTATTTACTTATGTTAGATTTTCATTCATATTTTCATGACTATATTTTACTGTTATTATTTTTCATAAAATCGGTTAACTCCGTACCAACAGCATTGTGCCTCACTATTTTACGAAATTTTTAAGAAATTCTATCGGATTATCTTCACATTTTCCTACCTTTTCGGTGTAGAGGCCCCAAGTTCTACGCCAAACTGCTGCTGATTATATCGAAGATTTTAAGCGCAAGTAATGCGACCCACTCGACCTATTGTATACAGAAGAATGTTTTCAACAGACAGACCGACAGACGAAAATCGCCACATGGACTTCTCCTTTCATGAGGTACGAGAATATAGATAGTTTATGGGGTTTCCGGATTTTATTTCGATGAGTTGCAAATGGATTGATAAACTGATATATACCCTCTGCACAGGGCTGCGGAGGATAAAAAAATACTGATTTTTATTTGTTTTAATATTAAAAAATTCACTTATACTTATACGATAATAATCATATGCCCAAAATAGTTCTTTAAAAAAGGGGGAAAAAGACAATTTTTTTTTAAAGATTTCATTCGATAAAATAAGTCTAACTGGATTTGCTGAAAAATAAATTGAGAAACCATGAACGGTTCTTGAGTTGTAGCTGAAAAACTTCGCAAACAAACATCATGATAGGAAAAAAATACAAAAGTCATAAATTCAAGTTTTGGCCTGAGAAGCCCAAACCCTAAGGCGGTACTATTAATCTGGCCTAGTACTTTCACCCTGACCTGAAATTTTTCGCCGGCAAGAATTGATGTTGCACTGTGTAATATAATATAATCCCAACCTATAACAATATATAAAAAAAATTTGTTCATGTGTTTCACGAATAAGGCTGACCGTTTACCTTAACACACTCGCGAACGAGTTAATCAAATGAAGGGGATGGGAAAAGAGACAGCACTCATATGGTACGACCATAGATTGAAAAACTTGGCTTTCTTAGAATCTGCTACTTTATATTTTTAAGATAACTATCAAATTTCTCGTACATCAGAAAGTTTTTAAATGTTTTTGTATATGGAAAAATCTATAACAGTAATATGCAATGCGATTTCTTGTGGCATATTATACGCCATCAATTACCAACCAATTTTGACAACAAATATACCAATTGAAAGATATTTCTTTACAGATGTTCACCATATTTACAGATGTGCACCATCTGGAAAATTTTTTAAGGAAAAAAGTTCGTTTAAAGTTGCTACTAACGCACATATAAAACACATAATGAAGCTTCAAATAAAAAACTTTACAATGCTATATGTGTGTTTAATAAATTTATGCTGAATTGTGAATTGGCTAAAATTGATAAGCATACCTTTAGGCTCTTATAAAATTATTTACTAACAAACTCCGTTATATATCTGTTGTGTGTTCGACAAATATTTATAACGAAATTTAATGAATTTTATTTAAAAATTTACAACTGAATTAATTTTATTTAAATATATATAAAGTTTTTATATACACAGATTAAAAAAAAATATATTAAGAGAAAAAAATTTTGTGAAAAAATAAAATTTCCCAGAATTTGGACTCAAATTTCGATGGCTTGGCTGTGCTAGTAACTGTGATCTAGTTTAAATCCGCACCGTAGAGAGATTCTCAAGTATGCCAATTTGCATCTTTGGAAAAGTAAATGAACAAAAACGGGGTATTATATGGAGGAATGAAAAAACAAAATAAATTACCACGGCACTCCGCGCAAAGATAGAAAATAAAAAAATAGGCTGTGTCAGCATCTGTTCCATAAATGCTTGTTCAGTAAGGGTAATTACAGTGGGCTTAGGAAAGCTTTAGAAATTATAAAGCAAACACAAACATGACAAGAAAGTTGAGATCAGGAAATGGGAACGAGAAAACATGCGACATGCTGCAGGGTATAAATTGTTAGGAATATCTTTCAGAACTACACTTTAAAACAAGTAAGAAAATTATAGTCGGTCTAGACCGACTATGCGATACCCTATACTATGCGTTTAGAGATCCTACCTCTTAGGCCCAACTAACTGGACATAGAAAATAAGCATAAACCAAATTTGAGTGGGGTTTTTTTAATTTTTTTGGCTGCAGGTATGGAAAAGTTCATATCGGATTATATATCTATATGGGGAATATGCCCAAAAATGGACCGCTCCTGACTATGTTTGGTAAAGTCTCTTGTATTTTACAAAAATATATACAAACAAAATTTGAGAAGAATCAGTGCAATATTTTTGTTTTTTGATAGATTTAAGTGAAGATCGGGAAGCAGCTCTATATGGGGCCTATGAGTAAGAGTTGTCCCATAGGAATTATTTTTGGACTACTCATTAATGGATATAGTAAACGCATATAAACCCAATTTGACTGAGATCTATATGACAATTTGGATCTTATGGCAATTTATGTCGATTTCATAGAGGTCTGAACATGGACCGATTCTCACCAATTTCAACAGCGTTCATCCTATGGCCGACAAAAACTTATATACCCAATTTCGTCAAAATATATTCATATTTGCGACCTGCAGTTTGATTATAAGGTTTACATGGACACACAGATGGTGATTCTGACTCGATCGGTATAATAAAAGATGGGTCTATGTCAAATATTTTTGGTAGTTACAAACAGCAGCACAAAGTCTTTATACCCAAACCACATAGTGGTATAGGGTATAATTATGTTTGAGGTCAAAATCTATTTAATATTTATTGCCGCGATGCAAACTACTTTAACGAATTTTCCACATACTGTAATCCACATTAACCTCTAATTTTGAATATGATTATTTTTGGGGTTCATAAGCTATTTCTTATATAAACTGGATTGGATATCGCGCTTTAACAAAGTTAGGCAATTGAGTATAGAATATACTAAAACAACATTACCCATATTATTTCTCCGTCGGAAATATTTAAACATAATAATCTAAGAAGAAATTCTGAGTTAATATTGTACGAGAAAAATTTTATTTCATCTTTTAATTTGTACCCAATAACCGTAATAAACTCATAAGCATTAACTAAATTTTAAATTTTAATTTAATTTAACATGAAAAAATCTTACAGTACCAGTACTTTCCTCCACGTAAAATTTCATAAAACGTACCTGCAATGAAACAAGAGAATACATATTTATAAAAGAGCATAGTTATAATTAAAATTTAAAAAAAAAGTATATATATATATGTATATGCATTTATTTCATACATTCCAACGGAAAAATAAAACCGCCAAGAAAAAACATAAATACATTTCGGTACTTAAGGCCACAAAAAGTCAATACAATAATATTTCATTAATTTAAGAGCAGCGCCAGGAAAAAAAAGCTGAACGAAAACCAGAAATTAAAATCAACAAATACAACGGAATAAATAATAACTATTAAAATATACATTTATCCATATGAAAAAGTAGCGTGTACAGTACACAATTTAAATGCAAATGTATTAAAAATATAAAAAAAGAATTGTATATATAAAACGAGAAATGAAAAACAATGTTATTGACTTTAACCAAAAATGTCATTTGACAATGAGACCAAAAAAAAAAAATTTTATTTCGTAAATTAATTGATATGAAAATGTTTAAAAAAAAATTTAATAAAAACATAGAAGGGAGGATATGAAAAGATAATTATGGCAGAATATATAATAACCTAAATTGAAAATAATAAAAGTGAAACTCAACTTCAACGTTCAAAATAAGGATTTACAAACAAACTTGAAATGATTGGATTTAAAATATTTAAAATATTCCGTTTTAATAGTTTTTCGATGAAATGGTAGGTGCCATGATTCATTAAACTTTTTTAAGACCTTTTTTATTTTTTGCTTATCTTAAAATTTGCCTAGATCTTCAGCTATAACGTTTGGCCATTAAAATCGGAACAAACATTAAATATCAAAAACAAAATAAAAGTTGTTAATTTAAGTTCTAATTTTTTCTAAAAAAAAAAAAAAACCTTTGCTCCAAAGCGGTTTGCTTTCCGAATATTTTACGACGTTTCCTTCATCAGCCTCTGAATACCATTTGTATCTATCTTTTTGAGCTCTTTTTTTTGTTGAGCCAAAAAGTTTCAACCGGTCGAAGTTGGGGAACATTTGGGGGATTATATTCTTTTTTACATATTCAATATTGCGAGTATTTACATTCATCAGAAAATGGTTTTAACATTTTTATGATATTTAGCATTAAATTTTTGAAGTGAGGGAATATATTTTTCATTGTTAACTTGAGCATTAACTGCCAGGCCTCCTTTTAAAAACACAGGTTCGCTTATACCACGTTCACTTATTGCTAGCCATAACAAAACCATTGGAAACTTGGACTTAAATATACACATATGTGACCTTCTCCGAGAAAAGAGGCCTAGTGTGTCAAAAAACGGGTTGTGTCAAAAACGGTGGATTCTGGTACCTAAAAGGGCGTAGAAACTTAAAATGCATTTTTTTCTCAAAACTTAATTTTCACACACTAGGTCCCTTTTCTCGGAGAAGGTCACATATATTGATTTTTCCAGTGCATCATGACTGGAATACTCAAAGTAGTATTTTGCCTGCCACTCGTTTTGTTTTTCGGTCTTAAATGGGGCAACTTTTCGTTTTGAGCACCCATTTGTTCTGAATATTTCTTTATTTTTTTTTCCCCAACTGCCGAAAAGATTAAGTGTGTCCTGACAATGCATCAGCCTTCATCTGGCTCGTACTTTAGAATCTTGTAGACCGCATTTTTCCCGATCCGCGTTTTCTTTTCACTGTTTTATTATTAAGAAAAGAGTTTATTGCATTACATATGAACGTTTTTTTTTAAAATGTCATTTCTTTAAAATGGTGGAATATTCCACTTTTCGTTTTTTTTTTGGATTTTCTTCACAAAAATTGCAAATTAATTTGTGATGCTCCAACTCATTGAGTGACGAATTGCAAACTAAATGTTTTGTGATCCACTGGTAAAGAGTGCCGTTATTTTTGAACAATTTTTTTTTTCTTTGTTTATATCATATGTTCTTTTTTATTTACTGTTAGACTTGTTCGGATTTTAATGGCCTAACGTTAACTCAAGAACGTATATGATTTCTCACTTCATTCCTCAGAAACTGGCTTAAGCAAATCAAATCACTATTTTTGAAACTAATTTTTTGAACAACACAACATATTTAGGGCTTATGATTAGTATTACTAGCATAGCCCAGCACTAGAAAATTCGAGTGAAAATTCTAGGAAATTTTTCATTAATTTGTTTTTCTTTAAAGTTTTTTTAATCTATATATATATATATATATACAATTTATGAATATTTAAATAAAATTCATTAAATTGTGAATTTTTAAATAAAATTCATTATATTTCATTATGAATATTTGTTGAATACGCAGAAGATATATAAATGGATTTGTATGTATATATAAAATTTAATAAGAGCCAAAAGTTATGCTAATCAATTTTATTCAACTCAATTACCTGTGTTGAGCACACACACACCCTTGTATAGTTTTTTTATTTGAAGCTTAAATATGTGCTTACTCTAGCGTTAGTAGCAAGTTTTAATGGTTACTACTTCAGCAAAATGTACCAGAGGTAGCACAGCTGTAAAGATAGTGTACATCTGCAAAGAAATACCTTTTAAATGGTGTGCTCTTTGTCGAAATCGGTTGGTAACTTAAGGCGTAGAAGGGATCATTATTTGCCTTGTCTATTAATATAAGTATTATTAGTGTAGTAGTGAGATTTATACGTATGAGTGATATTTATATCCTATACCACTATGTGGTTTGGGTTAAGTGACTTTGTGGTGCTGTTTTTAACTGCCAAAAATATTTGACCTAGACCCATCTTTTATTATACCGATCGACTAAGAATCATCTTCTGAGTCGATTTAGCGATGTAAACATTGTAATCAAACTACAGGTCGCAAGTATGAATATATTTTGACCAAATTTGGTATATAAGCTTTTATCAGCCATACTATGAACGCTGTTGAAATTGATGAAATTTGGTCCATGCTCAGACCTAGTCCTCATACAAATGGCCCCTATGAAATCGACATAAATTTCCATAAAATCGAAATTATCATATAGATCTCAGTCAAATTGGGTTTGTATGCATTTCTTGCATCCTTTATTCAGTATTCCATAAATAGTCCCCATAGGACAATTCTTAGTCATAGGCCAAAAATAGAGCTGCTTCCCGATATTCACTTAAATCTATCAAAAAACAAAAATATTACACAAAGGTTTTTCCAAATTTTGTTTTTTTATATTAATTCAAAATATAAGTGACTTTACTAAATATGATCAGGATCGGTCTATTTTTCGACCTAGTCCCCATATAAATATAGCACCCGATATGAACTTTTTCATATCTGCAGCCAAAAAAAAATTAATAACAATGCCACTCAAATTTAATTTATGCTTATTTTCTATATCTATTCAGTTGGACCGAAGAGATAGGGTATATGTTATCATATAGTCGGTCTAGACCGGCTATAATTTTCTTACTTGTTTTAATATTACATAGCAAGCTGAACATGAGTATTTTTCTATTTCATTTTTTACATGGATATATTAGTTGCATTATTTATTTAAGAATTAGCTTAAATTACCGATGGTTCAAAAAGCAAAGCATTGGCTAAACGTTTTTAAATTCGAAATATTAAAGTGCTTGTTTTTAGCGCTTTGAAACGCTCAGAAGAGGTGTTTTAGCAGTACTTGTGTCCCAAATTGTACAACATATCTGTATACATAAGTGTACAAAGGAATGTTCTCCATAATCAAGTAGAGAAAATTATTAGTTAGATATATGTTTCGCATTTGTAATTTTTGGTAATTTCCAAAAATTACAAATGTCAGCTATGCCAGTGCTTTTAGTATATTTGATTTTAAAATCAGATATAACGTTTCTGCCATTTCCAAAACAATTTAAAATTTATTTTTTAACGCTTTGCCAATAACGCATAATACAATCGGCCAAGTGTTGTTAAAATTTTGGGGTTAGCAAAGCTAGTTTTGCGGCGCACATTGGGTTGAAAAGGGTCAAAAGTGAGGATTAATTCAAAAATTGAAATGAGTATTTTGTAATAAATTTTTATACCGGGTAACAGAGTATAAAATGGCTCATCACAAACTGTCAAAATTATTGTTCTTAGTTGTTTATTTTTCTTGCTATACTCTCTCAAAGTTCAACAATTTTATTTTAATTTTGCTCGAAGTGGTAAAAAGTGAAAAACGAGATATTTCAAGTTTAAGTTTTTACATTTTTTTTTTTAGATTCTAACTTTTTTCAAATGGATGCATCAACTTCAGGTATTTGACTATATTATTAAAAAAAACGATTTTTAGATAAATGTTTTAGAAATATTTTTAATAATTTTTTGAAAATTGTCCTAAAAAGAGGGTATTTTTAAAAAAGAGATTGAGTTTCAACGTAATTCTAGATGAGATCGGGTAAAATTATTTACATTGTAGTAAAATATGGAATTTCTACTTGTGTATTCCAAAAAAACATTTTGCTAATACTTGCCAACGAATGTAATATTCAAATTTTTATTAAAAGTCCCCAGTATAAAATTAAAAAAAATGCTTGAAAACGCAACAGAAAAAATCTTTTTTTAGTTTTTGTTTTGTGTTTATTTTCGTAGCTGTGATTGTTATTGTTGCTGTTGTAAATGTGTAGCCTAGTATTATAATAAATAATTTTAATGATCATGCACATTATAGTGGAGCGAAAAATCGAAGCTCTGAAATAACAAAATGTTCTCGGGTAAAAAGTTTTAGAACAATATAAAAAAATTGCAGGAAACTAAAAGTGTTAAGACAGATTGCAAATAAAGTTTTCAATTTAAAAAGATGTCGTTGTCTAATCTCTGATACATAACATTTAAAAAATGAGCAAGATACGACAACGTTTATATATATTCTATATAAAGTTTGGCCAAATGGTATTGATGATGATAATTATGAAGATGCTGATTATATTTATGAAGGTGATACTAATACGGAGGATAATTGATTTTAATTGTATATATATGTATATATATATATATATATATATATATATATATATATATATATATATATATATTTAAGTTTCTCTTAAATAAGAACAATATAAAATAAAAAATAAACAATAACAATAAATGCATGCAAAATTATCAATTATAAATGTAGCAATATATTCAATATTAATTGAATTAATTTTTTTAAATTTTTTTTTTAATTTTTCTGATATGGTTGTTTGTTTTGTGCTTATAATTATTCATCAATAAAAATATATTATTTTATAATGTGAATTTTTTGAGTTAAATTTGTGGAATTGTGGAATTTGGAAAATAAAATCGGATTTTAAAATTCAATTTTTATAATATAAATACATATTAAATATTTATTCCTTTTTTATTTTTAAAAAAAAATTCCTTTTTCTAAAATCGCATTAACTAAGCTCTAACTTGCAATTTCACTTACTAATTTATCGCTTTTTATTCCAAAGTTACAGCGAAAATTGTAAGAAAAGATCATTTTTTCCAAAACACAAAAAAGCTCCTAACGGGTTAAAAAAAATTTTTTTTCCACTTTTTTTTTATTTTAAATGGTGGTTTTTTATGCATTAATGAATATCCATTAAAAAAAATTAACAATATTTTGAAATTACGTCTTCCCTGAATTAATCCTCACTTTTCATACTTTTTAACCCACTGTGCGGCGCTTTCAAAGAACTTTAAAACTATTGCCGGTGTTCTACCAACGTATAAAAATGCAATTTGTTTAGACCAGATAAATGTTACCGATGGAGTTGGAAAGCACATTAAAATTTTTAATTTTACGTATTGTTGACCTCTAGTATTACAAGTTATAGGTAACATGTTAGAAAATATAATACCAAAATATAATGCCATGCGTTTCGAGAGAATCCAACTTTCTCAGACAATAACTGGATATATCAATAAACACGTAAACCAAATTTTGGTGATATTTATATAGTAATACGTGAAGGCAAAAATGTTTAGTTCCCTTTTTAAGCAATACGCGGGCACGGAAGGGTGTGAAAATTGGCATGGTTATAGTTCATATGGAGGAAAAGCTAAGAATGGTAAAATTTATGTTTTATCTGTCTTAAAAATATTAATTTTAATAAAATAAAATTTTTATAATAATTCGTTATACCCTGTTAATGCGAATGATTTAAATTATACTAGAGGACCCCTGCTGCTCCGCAGCATTATATAAATATTGTATTAATTTTTATAATATAATACCAAAATTTACCAAGAGCAGTTAACGTAAAGTAATACCAAAATATGCCAAGATAAGTTAACGTACAGTAAAAGTAAAGTTGATTCTCCACGCGTAACTTTCCTCAAACCAAACGAATTTAAGCAGTCAATAGCTCAAAAGAAGGAGCTTGATCCACTGAGTGTTCTTAGACCTATGTCAACAACCTACGTTAATTAGAACTCTAGTTATAGTTTGAGAGAAGAAAAATATTGAAAAAAATCTTGAATGCAAAGTTTATTCATAAATTCTTTTAATATATAAGATATCAGACGCTCTGTGTTGAATTGTGAATTGCTAAAATTAGTTATATGATTAAAAAATATTGGAAGACAAAAATTGAATGAAAAAATAATATTTCCTAGAATTTGCCCTCGAATTTATAATGTTGGGCTCTACTAGTTGTACTAATTTGTAACATGCAGATTTAAAATAGTTCATATCTGATGATATTTTTACATCCGAACTACGTCAAGAAATGAACCGGACGTGACTTTATTGAGTAAAGTTACTTACTTTTCTCATTGATTTGTCTACACCAAACTGGAAATTTGTTTATTTAATAGATCAAAGTGAAGATCAGGAATCAGCTTTATATGGAAAATATGACTAAATATGGGTACAATAAACACACTTACCAAATTTCATCGATATATAATGATAATCTGGAACTTACGACAATTCTAGTTGGTCTAATATATATTACTTTTACGAGGCTAGATCTGATTATATAGACAATAGTCCTTGGTCGATCTGCAGTTTGAGTACAAGCATTACGTGGACACACAGATGGATGGATGGGCAGATGGAAGCAAATCGCTAAATTGACTCAGAATGTGACTCTGAGCCGATCGGTATAATAAAATGTCAACTATTTTTAGTAGTTAAAGTATCAGAGCAAATTCATTATACCCCAACCACATAGTGGTTTAGGCGAAGTGATCGGTACCATTTTCATAAGGTAAAACTTTGTAGCTTCAGTAAAAATGTATAAGTTATATTGTTATCATAAATTTTCTGCTTACTCCCAGAAGTTTCTTGTTTTTCACCGCATAATTAAATTGAACCAAAGGGAAAATATGATTTTTATCGTATCATTATTTTTATTATTGAATCATATATTGCTGGAATAACCTCCAAGAATTTGCCTTGAGTCGGCCTGCAAAGTTTAAGCTCCACTGGATCATATAAAATGGGTTAAAAATCGATCCAAAGTTTTTCGGCAGACAGACAAGCAGACACTGCGAGTAAAAGTAAAGGGAGTAAATAGATATCCAATGGTGTTAAAACACATAATCCAGGAGGTCGATTCTCATCACCGAAACCATAAAATACATCACCAACAAATGTTCTGTGCAGTAATTGTATCGTTACACGAAATGTATGGCATCAGGCATCATCTTGTTTAAACCACATGTCGCCCACATCAATATCATCCAATTTAGGTAGAAAGAACCGTGATATCATGTGATGATATCGATTACCAGTAACAGCCACTGCTTGCTCAGAATCATGTTCCAATGATGCTTCCAATTGCAGCAATTTTGACGGTAAACGAAGTCATTAAGATACTTCATCGCTTAGGATGATATTTTTTTCAAACAAAATACACTTGCTGATGTTCAGTAATCCATTCAAGGGGCTCTCTTCGCTGCACTTGGCCATTGGACTTCAGTTATTGTATCAACTAAACTTTATAAGCGTAGATTCTCAGTATTTCTGTTTTGGTTGCTAACACCTTAATGCACAAATGGCACAAATAAAAATATTGTGTTAATTTTAGAATTCCTTTTGTAAAGAAACAACCCACCCCAAAACAACAGTTTTTCCCAGTTTTCTATTTCTTTGGCTAAAACTTTTTTTTAGCTAAAAATAAATCATTAAGCAATGTTTTTTTTCACCTCAGAGCAAAATTTTGCAAGTTTGATTAAGAATAGAGGGTAGTTATGAATTTTAGAAATATATACTTTCCTCTCCTCTACCACGTGCCAATAAAACAAAATCAAAGTTTGCATATTATGTAACTGCATTATTAATTGCAATATGTCTGGAAAAAATTACGTCAAATCTAACAAAAAATTCCTCCATTTACAAAAATTTTTTGTAACTTTAAAAATATTCTTTCATTCTGCTGAAATGTTTTTTTATTGTTTCACTTAAAATTTTCAGTTAAGAAATTATTTCACATTTATTTTTATACCCTCCAGAGGGTATATGTATACCCACTGTGCAGAGGGTATATGTATATAAGTTTGTCATTCCGCTTGTAATAATTAAAAAAAAAAAATTGGGCCCCATGAAATATATATATTTGTGATCCTAATAATAAGCAGAGTTGTCCGTCTGTCCAGCTGTGGAAATCACGATCACATCCCCAATAGATCCGCTGGGCTGCTCGTTGGTATTAAAAATGATTCATTAACATCCTAAGAAGTTTGTTATTCAAAATCATCAGAATCGATTAAATAGGCCCCGACAATTCAATGAAGAAGAAAAAAAGTTTTAAAAAACGTGATTTCTGTATTTTGTTCTTGTCACTATGTCGGCCTCAATAGGATAGCTAGGCTGCTAGGAGGCTAGCTTTTAGTGATAATATTTCATTAACGTCATAAAAAGGTTTATATTTAAAAATATGAGTCGGTAAAATAGGTCCCAAGAAATCACTGAAAAAGTAAAAAAAAATAAAACTGTGTTGTTTCTATGCTGTTCTTGATGTTGTTCTAAAATTTGTTTATTTCCATAGCTGCACTAGTTGTTTTTGTGAACGTCGTGGAGCAATCGAATATCTTTCCTAGGGTATTTTGTGGGCTGAATTCGAATCTATAATTGATATTTCTCTATCACGTCAGGTTTTCGAGATACAAAAAAATGTTTTTATTCGTTTTTTTAATAAAAAATCATTAGTTTATGTAAAAATCAATGAAGTTTCAAATGTAAGTGGCGTTTTTTGAACGTCGTTTGTGTTTTGTTGTTTTGTCCCAAAATCCTTGATAATTTCTTTAAATTTTCGTTAAATCTAGGTGAGCACGCTCCCTTTGGTCATCGCTCACCGCACCTAGGTTTTGTGGAAAAAATCTAAATGCGAATGAAGAAAATGCATTTTAAGTGACATTCGTGCACCTAGTTCGTGATAACTTTTCAATAAGTTAGCAACAATTAGTCTGTAGGTTTCACTCTTATTGTTTTCAAGAAAACTGTCCCCGATGCTATTGAAAGATTTTTAGGCTGTATATTCTTTCCCCAGTAAACATTGTGAAAAATTGTCATGATTCGATAGCTTCCTAATCTAAGGACCAACAAACATGTCTTCTTTAATTTTAGCAAATGAAATTTTAGGAAAACCGCTAAAAACTATTTGAATGCGTTGACAAAGTTCTTAAAAATGCCCAAGTTTATGTGCAACGGCGGAAGAAGAAAGCCATTTGGATCAATTAATGGTTTAAAATGGTTTGAAATGTTTTGTTTTCCTGTTGAATACTCAGTCCTTTCTGGCCACTCTGCTCTGACGTAATCATGACATGTAGAGTGACTATCGCATAGATAAAGGAAACAATAATATTTTGTGAAACCTCCTTGTATAGCAATCAACAAACCAATGACCCGCAACAGATTAAATTTCAGTTGTTTACGATGGTCTAGATAATATAAGCAAAGAAATTTAAATCGCACACCTTAAGGTCACCACAGATCTTCCATTTATGATCGTTGTATTTGAGTAATGTCAAAATTTCAGTCATTGATTTTCTTTTGTACTAATGGCATGAGCAATTGGTATGGATGGTTTTTCGTTCCCAATATGTGAAAAAAGAGCCTTTAAACTATACTTAGAGCCACCAATAAATATTGTCCATTCAGTTTTGTCATATGGCTGGTTCTTTTTTTTTTAAATAAACCAAAAACATCAGTACAGTATAGAATGGAGTGTTTCTTTTCAAAATATGCAGCCAATTCTCTACATAAATTATTACTTTTGTTGCTACTGCAAGATGTTTCCACTGCTGCATGCATGCAGTAAGTAATTCTGCGTCTTACTTCGTTGAATGCAAATCCCGAATTAGATCATTCAGCACAGCTTGAGTCACTAAATGGCGTTCATCATCAGCCTCATACAAACTACCACTGCTGGTGAAAGGTGTTTCGTTCTCACTGCTCGTGGCATTGGGAATTACTGGTAATGGATTATTTGGTGGACCTTGAACTGGTTTGGAAACCGATGGGACACTCGCGTGAGTAATATTTTTTCGATTGTTCATATTGAATCCAGCAACTTTTGTTAAACAGAAATAACAATCGGTTTGGTGGTTACTTGACTCTGTCCGAGGTACTGGAATTGAAAAATCGAAATAGATCTTCTTCCCATGTGACCACTTGTATAAAACAGTTCTGCAACTATTGCAAAACACTGTCGGTGTCCACGGTTAGTCCAAGTTTCTGATAGCACAACCAAAATAATGTAAATGTGCATATTTTAATGATTCTGATATTGTATATCTTTTTTTTTTCCAACGAAATATTCACCACACTCAAAGCAAAAATAATTTGAACCAGTTACACACGATCTCCCTGACATGCTTAAATGCTACTATTTTGAAGATTTAGAATGAATGTGGGCTTCTCTCAAATTAATGATTTTGAAATTGTAGTGTCAGTATTGACTGTTTTACAGTATTGCCAGAATGCTATAAGAAATAAATGTCTTGATAGCCCAATGTTTGTACCAGATTCGAATTCAGCGCATCCAGGTTAGTTAAAAACAAGTAAGAGTGTTAAATTCGGCTATGCCGAATCTTTGATACCCTCCACCTAGGTTTTCTTGCAACAAATCTTGTAAAAAATTTAGATAAAATATTTGAAAATGTAAACAATTTGATCAATTGAATTTTCAGCATTTACGTTTAACAATTTTAAAGTCAATAGAAGATAGTAAACAAAATATATTTTAAAATTTCGGATCTTTTTCTGAATACTTGACCATGTCTTATATATTAAAAGCACTAGCGTTAATCAGTTTTATTTTTTCGATCTTATTACATCAGTTTGTCATTTAAATGGATTTGCGTCTGTGTTTAATGCAAAAGATTTCTTACATTTGTCGCATTGTAGGGATTTTTTGAAAAATTTTTTTTAACAACTTAATATTATATACATTTAAATTTTAAACTTTAAAATTAAAAATATCTATCTTTTTATACCCTATACCACCATGTGGTTTGGGTATAATGACTTTGTGCTGCTGTTTGTAACAACCAAAAATATTTGACCTAGACCCATCTTTAATTATACCGATCGAATCAGAATCACTTTCTGAGTTGATTTAACAATGTCCGTCCGTCCGTCCGTCCGTCCGTCCGTCCGTCCGTCTGTGTGTCCATGTAAAGCTTGTAATCAAACTGCAGGTCGCAAATATTAATATATTTTGATGAAATTTGGTATATAAACTTTTATCGGCCATGGGATGAACGCTATTGAAATTGGTGAGAATCCGTCCATGTTCAGACCTAGCCCCCATACAAATTACCCATATGAAATCGACATAAATTTCCATAAGATCCAAATTGTCATATAGATCTTACTCAAATTGGGTTTGTATGCGTTCATTACATCCACTAATGAGTAGTCCAAAAATGATCCCTTTGACCCCATATAGAGCTGCTTCCCGATCTTCACTTAAATCTATTAAAAAACAAAAATATTGCACTGATTCTTCTCAAATTTTGTTTGTATATATTTTTGCAAAATACAAGAGACTTTACCAAACATGATCAGGATCGGTCCATTTTTGGATCTAGTCCCTTTATAGATATAGCATCCGATATGAACTTTTTCATATCTGCAACCAAAAAAATTAATAAAAATCCCACTCAAATTTGGTTTTTGCTTATTTTCAACGTCCAGTTAGTTGGGCCTAAGAGATAGGGTTTCTAAACGCATGGTATAGGGTATCGTATATTCGGTCTACACCGACTATAATTTTCTTACTTGTTTAAATCTGGTAATAACTCTATAATATGGAGAAAGTAAATACGTGGCTTCTTTAATAAGAATGACAAGTGAAAAACACTTTTGTGCAGTTTACTTGTTTTGTGCATTTTTTTAATACGTACATAAGTACGCCATCTTTGTAGATCACTAAGATTATATTAAGTAAGTTTGTAAATAAAAAGAATATTAAAATATTATAAATGTAAACATAATTGATTTTAGAAAAATGTCCGATTCGTTTTTCGATGATGCTGAAAACACATCAAAGAAATACAGAAAACAAAGGTTTTACTCAAGTTAATTGAGAGACGAGAAGCTAATGGGATGGAACAGGTCAAAGATGACGCCTTTAAATACAGATAGATGCAAGGCTTCTGAAAAAATATTAAATTGCGATAAATCAGATCTGAGTATACATGCTAATAACCAATGTCTTAAAAAAATATCTTTTAAAACCAACAACCAAAATTATGTTTACGATATAAGATCCCATTTGCAAGCCATTTTAATTAATTGTGTAAATTTTAAATACACATCTAGCCGTATAAAGGAAGAATTATACGGAATAGTAAAAATATTTTTTTTATAATATCTGTTGGTTTTTATGTAATTCTAATGATATTGTTATCTTATTTTTTATGATATTTTTTTCGTTTTTATGTTATTTTTGCATTATTGAAATTGAAAATTAACAAATTAAAAATAATTTTTTTTTTTAAAAATTGAAAAAAACTAGTGTAGGGAAAAATGTAGAGAGAAAAAAAGTGGGTGTAGGGAAAAAAGGGATTTTTTTTCATTAGCGTAGAGATTTCTGTAAAAATCTCCTGGCATCACTAGCACCTATTAAAAAACAATGTAAGATTTCACAAAACAATGCGACGTACATCTGCTTTGTTCAAAAGCTTTCATACGACTAAATGAAATTGTTACTTATGCATGAAACACATAGACGACAGAGGCTAAACAAACACATGGATACAAGTGCTGCTGGCTGCAATTGTAGTCGTGTAGTCAACTACTTAATTTTTTGAACACGACAGCAACATATAACAACAATATAAACAGCTGTTTTTATACAAAATCATTTTTATTTCAGTAGTGCCAATTATATTTTTTTTTACTTTATTAAAATAGAAAAACATGTATGATTCTATATAAAATTGTCTTACATATATTACTTATTTATAATGCATTATTATAACGTAAAAATAAATAAAGAAATTTACTTATTAATAGAATAATTATAGCATTTCATTTTGCGATTAATTTTTTCAACAAAATAAAATATTTAATAGCACTAATATCTTTTACATATTTTGTTATATTGTTAACACTATTTTTATTTTGTAGCCAACAAAAATAGAAATTAGCCTAAGTTGACTACAGCAGCAAAAGTGGTCATGTAGTCGTGTAGCTGTGTTGGTGTCAAAATAATCGCTTTCATATAAACGTGTGTATTTTATTTTTGACAGGCTGTAGTCGTGTAGCCGCTGTCGTCTATGTGTTTCATGAGAGAGTTCGGCTAACTGGTGCCATTATGTATATATGTGTGTAAACAAAAATATACGATATCCCAGTAATCATTTCGAAGATTGTTTTAACAAAAATCATCTTACTGTGTCTTCTTCGAGCACTTTTGATGATTAAAAACTGAATAATCACATGCGGTATTAGAAAAAGATTAAGAAATGATTTTTGCTTACGCTTAAAAAGTGATTTATAGAAAAATGACATTAAATATGGCTGAAAAATAAGTCGAAATTAATCAGAAAATTGGATAAAAAGGTTCTCAAGATGAGTCGGGGGTAAGGTAATATTTCCTCCCCACAAAAGAATATTTTGTGATCAGCAAAAGAGCGCATTTATGACTGTTTTAATAGCACAGAGGAGTCAAAAAAGACTCCACATGATCACTTATTGCATAAATTGTTTACTGGGATTTTATTCACTATTTGTAGAAACAGTTTTTTAAGTAAAACAAATCTGCACACAATTTCAATTCTATTTCGTTTACAATGATACGATCACTTTGTTTACTAGCTAGTAGTAAAATAAGAAAATAGTATTATAATACAGCGTAATGATGAATTGTACTTCTCAATTAGTTTATTTTTAATGTGCCATAAGAAGTTCGGTTTGTGCTAAGAAATGAATGAAGATACGCTTCCCAGGGCGAAGCTTAATCATTGCACTTTGATTGAGTTGAGCCCGCGACTATTCCTGATGTGGATAGCTCGTGCCTACAATTTTTGGTAGTTGGGAATGGCGTTTGTGCTAAGGGAAGCATGAACACTTGTTTCCCAGAGCGAGGCTTAATCATTGCACTTTGATTGAGCTGAGCTCCGCGATTATTCCTAATGCGGAATAAATCGTGCATTAAATTCTCGGTAGTCCGGGAATGGCGTTTGCCTGCGCCAAACATTAAGTAATAAATTTTAAAAATGTATTATAATTAAATATTATTGACATTATATTATTATCATCTGAGAAAACATTTTTTTTTTAAACACCAATTTTTAACAGGGTAGAATTTTATGGTTTCAATACTACTTTTGAATGCAAGTATGTACTAAAAGTAGAACCCTTAAAATCATACTATTTTTGGCAACCCTAAAAATTGGAATATTTTGTATAAATAAAATAATTTATATTTTATTATTTTTAATGTGTGCTTATTATCGAAATACATATACAGAATATATGAATGTTATTTATAGTATTTTGATATTTGCAACAGTAGTCTGTATGTATCAATTTGTAATATTTTGTGATCTTATAAAAATCGCAGAATATTGATATTGATTTTATATAGTTTCTTTTATTAATTAATTAACTTAAATATTACACCATAAAATGTTGATATTGGTGAATTTTTATATTACTACCACAACGACCATAAAAACAACAAGTACAGCTGTGACAAAATACAAAATTTAGAATAACAATATAGGAAAACATCATATTTTTTTTACCTTTTCAGTGATTTCTCGGCACCTATGAAACCTATTGTCACAATTTAAAAAACAGAAACCTTCTCGTGATGTTGGTGTATCATTCTCACTAACAACAAGCGCCCTAGCTGTCCTATTGAGAACGTTATCGTGACAAGAACAACATAGTCAAATCATATTTTTTCAAGACTTTTTTACTCCATCGTTCAATTCTCGGGACCAGATAAACCGATTTGGACGATTTTAAACAGAAAACTTTTCAGGATGTTACTGAATCATTTTTTATACCAACGATCAACCTAGTTGCCCGATTGAAGCCGTCATCGTGATTTCCACAGACGGACAGACGGACAGCCGGACAGACGGACATCGCTATATCAACTCCGCTTGTTATAAGGATCACAAATATATATATTTTATGGGGTCCAGATTTTTTTTCTAATTATTACAAACGGAGTGACAAACTTATATATAACCTCTGCACACTGGAGTGGAGGGTATAAACATGCTTCGTTTCAGCAGTCATTTTTTAACCAGTGTAAAATAAGACTATGGAAAGCTTTACAATAATTGAAAACTTTTTTGTTTAAATAAGGGTATCCATTATTTTTATAACCTCCATACCAGTGTGAAGAAAGTATATAAATTGGTCACTCCATTCATAATAATTGGAAAAAAAAATCACGCACTCAATAGGTTAGCTGAACCATTGATATCTTGAACGGTTGCCATTTTAAATCAATAAATCTGTTTAGTAGAAAAATGATTTTTCTATGTTGCTCTTGTTATAGTGGTTATTCACAGCGTTTTTCCATTCACACCACTTTGGAGAGGTCTCATACCAGTTTGTCATTTCTTTCTTTATCTTTGTAACAACTCCAATCGAAATAGTGATTTCTATCTATCAGTCCGTCCGTCTGTGTGTCTGTCTGTTGAAATCACGTTCATTCACAAAATAAACAATTTATGCGGTTAAACTTTTAATAGTGTTGTTTATCTGGATCAGGTTATTATTTAAAATGGGAAAAATCGGGCATGATTGTGCCAACATGTGATCTAAAGTATGGAGACAACTCTAAAAAATGCTGAAAATTCTGAAAATGCTGAAAGTATTTCAGTATCAAGTTTATCAAATTGTTTACTATTTCAAATATTTTGTTTACAATAGTTACAAATGTAAGCGCAAAACCTAAATGGAGGGTATCAAAGTACCGGCAAAGCCGAAATTAGCACTGTTACTTGTTTTATTCCAATTCTTTTTTTATTTTAAAAATATGTTTCGCCTAAAAAATCTTTTGTCCTTCAAATAACAGATTTCGCATTAAAAATTTGCTTCCCTAAAAAAAATATTTTGGAACTTCAAAATCTGTATCCTTCTTTAGAAATAAACTTTCGCCATAAAAATTATTATATATAACTCAAACATTTTTTCACCAAAAGCTTTTTATATTCAATTCGTTGTTTATTTAAAAAAGATTGATTTCTTTAAAAAATATTTTGTAACTTCAAAATTCTATTTTCACCTAAAAAATATTCTTTAAACCATAAAAACACATTTTAGACAAAAAAAAAATTGTTCATCTCTTTTTGCATCCCATATATTTGTTGTTACTGAAAAAAATAACTTTATTTTTAATAACATCAAAAATGTTTAACATCAAAATCTGGTTTTAACTTAAAACCTATTTTTTAACCTTACATATATGTTTCCTTTGAAAAATATTTTGTATCTTCAAAATCTGGTTTCACTTTAGTTTTATATTTTTTAGCCTTACAAATGGATTTAGTTATCCTTATAATTAATGATAACATTATTTGGAGTGTATAATAAAATTCGCCAATGCTGAATTGGTTTTTGTGTGTCTGTGTTTTTTTTTTAGCTACGAATACATTTATATGCTTGTAAAGAAATGGCCACATTGACTTCCGACAGCTGTTGCGAAAGCTACTGCCAGCCATAATCAACATCCAACACCGTGCAGACTATAAACTTCAATTAAAGTTAAGTATAGATACGATACAGTGACTGCTGAGAATATGGAAAATATTAACGGTGTTATTACGAAGCACTTACACATGCATGGAGTCATTTAAATACAAACACATACACACATCTACGCCGGAGAAAATAAACAATACTACAAGTACAAATATGAATTTAAGCTTAATATATACACACCAATATGCAAATTTACATCCAAGAAAATAAGCATGTTTGTAAGTGTGTGTGTTTACGTATATGCAATTTAATTGTTTTAAAGGTTTAAGGGATATCACTGCAACAGTAATAAGTAACTATTTTCCACTCCTATTCGGATTGTGTCACCCACGTATCTAATAAAAAAAAAATTAAGCTGCTGCCAAGTCCTCTTTTAAACCACATGTAACTAACTTTCACAGGCGAGTCATATAATCTAAATTTTGGGATGGACTAATTTAATCATCGCAATTTTTTTTTTTTTTTTTATTAAAAAGAGGTTCGAAAAATTTAATCATGTAGTTATCATGTTTATTGTATATATATATATGATCTCCTTTAACTCCTTCTGGAGCATTCATAAATATTTAAAAATACAACATATTTTCTTCATAATCTACAATATTAACATAATTCTAATAAAATTAATGTACCTTCAATAAAAAAGTAAATTCCATTTACCAATCCAAGTTTTTATGCAAATGATTAAGCTGACTCAATAGAGAGAAGTAAATTAAACCCATTGTAATACGATAAATTCTTAAATATTGGAGATTACAACATCGAATTCTATTAAGTCAATATATTTAAAAATGAAAATGTGTTTTCGAAAAAATTGTTGTTAAATATAATACGGGGTGTGCCAAAAGTCACCATGGGGTTTTAAAATTTAATAAACAAGAAAGTTGTTTATATATTTATTTTTTTTTATTTTTCAGATTATATAAATAACACATGGAGAATAAATAATGGAGAGATTCACCAGTGAACAAAGAACCAGAATAATAAAATTTTTTTTATCTAAATCAGCGATCAATTATTTTAACGCAAAGAGAATATCGCCGCCATTTAACTATCAGAATTGCGCCATCGTGCACCGTAAGATTTTTGCCTCGAACGGGTAGACCATGTTTAATTCGTGTAAGACAATGTTAATGAAACACCAGAAATATCTACGGCCCATTTAAAAAAAAAAAAAGATTTTCTCTCATTCCCATATAAGCTGCCATTGGTGCAGGAACTAAAACCGGTAGATTATCGGCAACGTCTAAATTTTTCAGCTAAATTTCAACAGTTTGCCAAAATTTAAATCAACTTTATTGAAAATCTGATTATGGGTGATTAAGCTCATTTCCATTTGAATGGCCTTCTTAATAAGCAGAACTGTAGGTTTTGGAGTTCTGCAATTGCATTCCTTTTAGGTCTACACTATGGTGTGGCATTAAATCTAAAAATATCATTGGCCTTAGTTATTCGAAAATGAAGGTGCAAGTGATGCAACCGTAAATGGGGAGCGGTATTGGATTATGATGGAACATTTTTTATGTCCTGTTGTTGAAAACAGACTTGAGATGTGGTTTAAGCCAAATTTTTAGGGAGCGAAAAATTTACAGAAATTCGAAAATTAATTGGCAACCACGTTCGCAAAATTTGTCAGCACCCGACTGTTTTCCCTGGGGTTGTTTGAAGGAGCGTGTATTTCTGAACAAGACCAACATTGTTTCAGAAATTCAAACACTAGAGTCGCATATTTTGAAATATATTATGGAAATGAGCCTTGAATTGCAAAGATGAAAACGGGGGTCATATAAATCACATTAGTTTCTATAATTAGTGTAAAAAATTTCCATTTTGCATATTTTATAATCTGGTAATTTTAACTGAAAACATGTAATGAAATGACCAAAGACGCAATTTATTTGTAATTTTTGTGGAAATTAAATAATATTCGAAAATGTAGTAGTTTCAAAATAAATTAACATCTACTATGATACCATGTATATTTACGGCGATAATAATTCAATACTTTTCGTTTCGTTTTTACTGATTCAAGAATTAGCAGCAAAAAAATATAAATATAAAAAGTGTTATTTTTAATTTAATTTAATCTACGATAAATAACGGCTTTAGTATTCAATTTCTATACAACCAACAACAATAGAGCTTCAAGTCTAATATGAAGAATTACTAGTAGAACCACACCTAAACAATACTCCCAATTTCAACTGCAACCAAGACTAGCAACAAGTTCATATACATAAGTATGTACATTACTGAACCATATACAACATTTGGATTAAAATAATTTGGACTCTCGTAAGAATATCCAAGTACAGTTTGACGGTAACACCTGCGACTCCTAATATGTTTAACTCAAAATGCACCGTTTATGAAGTGGTCAAGGCGGCAGTGGTGGAAATGTCCATCAGGATGTTCAATAAATGCAGCATATTTCAAAATTGCAGCAACTCTGTGGTTCTCACTTATATCTATAATATTAATAGGCTAGGAGATTTTTTGTTACCGATGTTTTGTTCTACCGTTTTTTCCCAATTTTAACCAAATATATATTATTTGAAAGGTATTTCGTTTTAGTTGTTCATCAGATTTACTGATTTTTTAATTTTTTCCTTTATTTTGAGTTAATTGCATTTAAAGTTGCTACTAACACATACTTAAAATTATACATATGCTATGTGTTTGTTTATTAAATTTGTTAATTTTTTTTCTTTAAATTGATTCTTTATTAACAATCTATCCGAGGACAATAAGCAAATTCGTTAAAAATTATGACATCGCATGGGTTAAGTATCTCCTATGAGATACGTAACAAAAAAAAAAGTATTTGTTAAGTATTTATTATCGTCAAGCTTAGCATCGGAATGGGAGATCCAATATGTGATTTCGTTTCAGTCTTCTCGTTTTGTTCGTGCTGTCGAACAAAGATATCGCAACAGGATTGACATGGTTGCTTAGCCTCTGCAGGTATCTCTCACTTATAATGTTAATTTCTTTTCGAACGGACGACATTGAGAGGTCTCGCTTAATCACATTATTTCTGACATACCATGGTGCATCAAGGATTAATCTCAATGTTTTAGATTGGTATCGTTCAATTATATCCATACCATACAGGTTTCAGAATTACTTTGTAGATTCGTAATTTATTGTTTAAATTTAACTTAGATTTTGGGCCTCTAAGCCAGCACAGTCTTTTTATACCCTATACCACTATGTGGTTTGGGTATAATGACTTTGTGCTGCTGTTTGTAACAACCAAAAATATTTGACCTAGACCCACCTTTAATTATACCGATCGAATCAGAATCACTTTCTGAGTTGATTTAACAATGTCCGTCCGTCCGTCCGTCCGTCTGTGTGTCCATGTAAATTTTGTAATCAAACTGCAGGTCGCAAATATGAATATATTTTGATGAAATTTGGTGCGTAAGCTTTTATCGTCCATGGGATGAACGGTATTGAAATTGGTGAGAATCAGTCCATGTTCAGACCTAGCCCCCATACAAATTACCCCTATGAAATCGACATAAATTGCCATAAGATCCAAATTGTCATATAGATCTTACTCAAATTGGGTTTGTATGCATTCATTACATCTATTAATGAGTAGTCCAAAAATGATCCCTTTGGCACCATATAGAGCTGCTTCCCGATCTTCGCTTAAATCAATTAAAAAACAAAAATATTGCACTGATTCTTCTCAAATTTTGTTTGTATATATTTTTGTAAAATAAAAGAGACTTTACCAAACATGATCAGGATCGGTCCATTTTTGGACCTAGTCCCCATATAGATATTTCATCCGATATTAACTTTTTCATATCTGCAGCCAAAAAAATTAATAAAAATCCCACTCAAATTTGGTTTTTGCTTATTTTCTATGTCCAGTTAGTTGGGCCTAAGCGATAGAGTTTCTAAACGCATGGTATAGGGTATCGTATAGTCGGTCTAGACCGACTATAATTTTCTTACTTGTTTTCAATTCCTTGGTAAACAAACAAACATCAAGATAAGTAAAAAGGTCATAAGAAAAAGTGTGGCCTGAAAACCCTTTGGCAGTTTTACTGTATTAACTTAGTACTTTCACCCTGACTTGGAATTTCTCACCCCCCGCGAAAACTAATAAATACTAATAGAATAGAAATAGATTATAACGATAAAAAACTTAACAAGAAACAAGTAAGAAAATTATAGTCGGTCTAGACCGACTATACGATACCCTATACCATGCGTTTAGAGACCCTATCTCTCAGGCCAAACTAACTGGACATAGAAAATAAGCATAAACCAAATTTGAGTGGGATTTTTATTAATTTTTTTGGCTGCAGATATGAAAAAGCTCATATCGGATGCTATATCTATATGGAGACTAGGCCCAAAAATGTACCGATCCTGACCATATTTAGTAAAGTCTCATGTATTTTGCAAAAATATATACAAATAAAATTTGAGAAGAATCAGTGCAATATTTTTCTTTTTTGATAGATTTAACTGAAGATCGGGAAGCAGCTCTATATGGGGCCTATGACTAAGAGTTGCCCAATAGGGATCATTTTTGGACTAATGATTAATGGATGTAATATATACATACAAACCCAATTTTAGTAAGATTTGTATGATAATTTGGATCTTATGGCAATATATGTTGATTTCATAGGGGTCATTTGTATGGGGGCTAGGTCTGCACATGGACCGATTCTCACCAATTTCAACTGCGTTCATCCCATGGCCGATAAAAGATCAAATACCAAATTTCATCAAAATATATTCATAGTTGCGACCTGCAGTTTGATTACAAGCTTTACATGGTCACACAGACGGACGGACGGCCGGACGGACGGACGGACATAGTTAAATCGAATAAGATGGTGATTCTGATTCGATCGGTATAATTAAAGATGGGTGTAGGTCAAATATTTTTGGTTGTTACAAGCAGCAGCATAAAGTCATTATACCCAAACCACATAGTGGTATAGGGTATAAAAAGTAGTCAAAATTGCCCAATACAAATGCATGATAATTTTTACGTTTATATATACTAGCAGATTCCAGCCCTCGAAATTCGAGTGCAAATTCTAGGAAATTTTATTTTTTTATTAAATATGGTATGCTAATCAATTTCTTTTCAATTCACAAATCAACACAAAAAACAAAGTCATTTGTATTACAAACACATTAACAAATTTGATAAACAGACACATATCATTGTATAATTTTATGTATGTGTTAGTAGCAAATTTAAATGCAATTTACTCCAAATAAAGGAAAAAGTTAAAAAATCTGTAAATCTGCAAAATGCCTAAAAAGAAATACCTTTCAAACAATATACGTTTGGTCAAAATTGGGATGAAACGGTAGAACAAAAGATCGGTCACAAAAAATAGCCTAACCTATTAATATTATAGATTTCTACTTGTACATTCATTTGTTTTATTTCAAATTATATGATATTTGAATTTTTATATTCAATGAAAAAGACTGCAGTTTCGAATTTTTAAATAAAACTAAGTAGTTAGTTCAAATTTTTGCCAAAAAAATTTTTTTTAATAAAAACTACTGTTATTTTAGAAATAGGAACTCAATTCAAGGAAATAAGTTTCAATATATATTATTGTGAAATTTTGTTTAGTGTGATTATTACTTTAGTCTGAATACAATTTCAAAGCGTACGGTTGTTGTAAAAAAAAAATTTTAAAAATGTCGCTATTGAACGAAAATGAAATTCATGAATTGTTATGCGAATCAGAAGATGATGAAATAGCTAACGATCTGTCAACATATGATGATGATGGTGTGATATCAGATATTGATTTCGTATATAATCAAAATGTATCAGATTTGGGTTAACGTGAAAGTGGTGAAACCAATGATAATGTAATCACAGAGAACGTTATCTCTAAAGATGGAAAGTGCGTTTGGACAGACCAGATTCCTAACTTAGATAATACTGGAAGACGTGCAGCTGTAAACATTATGGATACTAAACCTGGACCAACTCTTTACGCAATTATACAATGACTTCTATAAAATCATCTTTCGATTTACTTACGACCGCAAAGATCATTAAAGTTAAAGATATGACCAATTTAAAAGTTAAATTATAAATTTACATTGGAATAAGTTTTTTTTACAATTTAGGCGCTTCATGTTTATTTTTGTAATTTAGGAGTTTCTGTATATGGCAGAAACTGGAAGCCAGTTGACGAGATATCGTTGAAGGCGTATTTTCGTATTCTTTTGTTGGCTGGTGTATTTTGGTGAAGCTTTGGAAAATTTATGGGATGATCGGAACGGAGGACCTATTTCCAAAGTAACTATGGCTCTCTATAGATTTCAAAACACAAAAGAGTTATCCGTTTTGATTAAAAAAAAATCGATAGAATTGAAAGATGCACTCGTGATAAAATTGCTCCAATAAGAAGCCATTGGGATCGATGGGAATATAATTTATGGAAACTGTATAATCCTGATCCATGCGTAACAATTTATGAGCAATTAGTAACATTTCGAGGAAGATGTCGCTTCAAAGAATTTATACCTTCAAAACCCGCCAAATGTGGGTTAAAAATTTGGATCCTTTGCGATTCGGACACTAATTTCATTTCATTTATTTCAGTCAATGGAACATGATTTCCTTACAGACTATGATTAAAATAATTACATAAATATTAATTTATGTACAAAAATTTACAAATTAAATAATGTAAAGAGGAGTAATTTAAAACAATCTTTTGATGTACAAAACTCTATTAGCTGGTTTGGGATTCCATTTATAGCTATTTCATTAATAGCATTTATAACGGCACACGCGTGATTTAAAGTACTGTTTTGGGCATAGTTTGTGCAATGGCAAGAAATATAAAAAATATTATGGTCACGAAGTACTCTAGGTGAACATACAATCTTACTTGCGATAAAAAATCTGGACAGTCGATACCACCAATAATTATATCAAAGACAAATAGTGCAGCTTGAAATCTACGACGATATTCTAATATTTCGAGACCAAATAATAATCCTTTTGATCTATAATAGGGTACATGTTCAACAAAATTAAATGATGAAAGTGCGTTCTTAAGGAAAATACACTGCAGTCTCTCAATACGAGAGATGTATATTCCACAATGTGGGCTCCAAACAGCAGCAGCATATTCTAACTTTGATCTAACGTAAGATGTATACAACAATCTAAACGTACATGAATCAGAAAAGTCAGAACAACTCCTTCTTTTAAACAACTCTTTCTTATAAACTAATTATGCATGGTCAATGCAGGTGTATTCAGGTAAGGACAGAAATTGCCAACCAGCAAAAAATCAAGGACGTCGCGTAGTTTTTGATGTGGTAAAGGATTTAAAAGGTAGAAATGTTACCTGTTTCTCTCTCACTCTCACTACTATAAAATAAAAAAAAGAGAACGTCTTAAGGTCGATCAATTAAGAGATGAGAGAAGCCTTATCAACGATTGGTCCAAACATATTATTTCATATTATTAAGTATTAAATAAATATTAAATAAACATTCCTTTTTTCGTTTGGCGTATCTTTAAAATTTTTGATTCAATAGGTGTAACTTGAACACAAATAGTTTGCGGTGTACTGGCGTAGACAATAGATTTTCATTTGTCTTGGATAAATTTGTGAATACAATCTTACTCAGTCAAACCAATTATAAGTTTGAGCATCTTCTTATATGTATTATCCAAGGTATTAGTGTTATTATTATTATAATTTTTTTTTTTTTTTTTTGCCAAAAACAGATAAATAAAAATTATTATTATTATTATTGGTGATGTTAATTTGCTAATGAAACTTGTTTATGCAGCAGCTTCTTCTAAATTAATTTCTTGGATGTTCACATGCAGCATTTGGTTATATTATTAACAGCTCCTTGTAACTAGTCAGTAATGTCCGCAAGTTTTTATTGCTGTTTTTATCTCATAACAAATAAAACTAAAGATTTTGTGCATTTAAATTCAGTTAGTTATGTTATTGTGCAACCGTTTTTCATAGCTTATCTCCGGCAAAGTGAAAAAAAATCTCTCACATTCATAAGAGCACACGCAGAAATGCCATAAAATAGTGTTGAAATATTACAACAAGTTTTCCTGTTTTGGCACAAGAACGAACCAAAACTGTCACGTAAGCAAACAATAATTTAAAAAAAAACACAAATCCTTAATAAGTTTATGGAGATAATGGTGGAAAAAACAAAAAAGGGGGGCTTTAAAAAAACATAATTTAATTCAAAATTAAATTTTCTAGAATAATATAAATTAAAAAAAAATAATAATAAAAAAATAATAGTATATACAAATATATTGCTATAACAATAAATACTGAAAATTTATGCTAAAAAAGCGCATAAAAAATATTTCAATTTATATTATTGTTAATCAGGCCAGTAGATAAATAAACATGAGTATTGTTCATTGAAATCATCATACATTTCAATAATTTTTAATATAAATGTAGCATTATTTCAATTGTCATAGATATGTTTGTGTTTGTTTATATTTTTGTGAAAAAAAAAACAAATAAATTACAAACAACAATTTATTTGAAAAAAAAAAAATATATTTCAAAAGTGTACAAATAAATTATTTTTTAGTGAAAAGCATTCGATATGTTTTTAATAAATGTCAAAAACGCAGTCATAACGCATTTGGCTTCAAACGAGCTTGCAAAATAATTTAATATATTTAATTAAATTTTTGAAAACTGTTTTCAACATCATTTATGTATGCATAATGTGGAATGAATTTGTTTAAAAAAAAAACAAATATGTCGCACAAACAGAAAGTAACATTATTGATGAAGTAACCTTCCAATTGTCAGATCTGGGTCATTTTTAAAGTGAGAACTAATTTGAAGCTAAACACACAACCACTAATTCATAGAAGATATTCTTTTGGCATGAAATGATATCGATAGTAATAATGTTATGTTTGAATGTTTAATGTGATTAAATAATTTTCAAAGATGTTGAAAGATGAATTGTAAAGAAAGCCTGACTTAAAAAAAAAAGGCTAACAGCAATTATTTGGTTCACAGTTTTTTTTCCGCCTGCTCGACTAAGATGAAGAAAGTGATATTTGTAGACTAAAAGCAGCAATTCTAAGGTATAAGAAATTCCAAGTTAGGGTTTCAGTAATAGGACAGTATAGTAAAAACTCTTGTCCATGACTTTTTTATTATATATTTTTTTTTGTTCTTATCTTAATGTTTGTTTCTCAACTATAAGTCAAGAATCGTTGATGATTTCTCATTTGATTTTTCAGCAAATCAAGTTGGACTAATTTTATCAATGAATCTTCAAAAATGTTGTCATTTCCCCCCTTTCATAAATCAAGATTTTGAATAGAATAATATATTCAGGGCTTATGATTATTACTTATTACTACAGTAGAATATATGCATATGTAATAATATTAAATATTGTATATTATTCTTTCTCTTTTCGCATGTATATATTAATAAAATTATCTACTTAAGCATTACCTACAATTCTACTGTAGAATAAAATGAGAAATAATTAATGGTTCTTGAGTTATAGCTGAAACACTAAGCAAACAAACAATCAGATAAGGATACAATATAAAACATCATAAAAAAAGTTTGGCCTGAAAAGTCAAAACCCCTTGGCCGTTTTACTTATGATGGTACTGTCGACCGGACTAGGATTTCTCACCCCTTAGATAAAGAACGTTAAAATATGGTTGCACAGCGTAACATAAAAACCAGAAATTATTGTAGTTTGTTTCAGGAAAGATTTGCGGTAAAGTAAATTAATATTAGGAGAATCTCTATCAACATATGGTAATTTTTGAATTTGTTCCCATACCAAGCCATCAGTTTAAGGCATAGACATAGCTTATGCTTATTGTAATAACATCCATTTAAGATGGTGTTTCAAAATGAATCCAACTTATGGCAGTAACTAGAAAAATATTGAATATACGTTAAGTTAACGATTTAAAGAAAAAAAGATAACATTAAGAATCCTAGACCGTTTAAAATAACCTCTTTTATATTTTTTTTTAAGCATTGACCCAAAGCACACGGCAGATAAGTTCTGCACTACAAGTTTAATTTAATTTTTTTTTTTTTCACCATATCACTTTTGGGCATTTCTGCCCTTATTATTATTTTGTTAAAGCTTTTAATTTAACCCATTTAACAACAATAAGCCAATGGGTTACAGATAAATAATAACTTAAGTTTGTTATTAACTATAGAAATAAAAAAATCTTATTTTCGATCTTTATTATTTTAATGATTGATTTGGAACTTAGTCAGTCTCAAGGAGGGCACGCCACGCCGTTAAGGCTAAATGTGAGTTTAGTACAAACAAAAGAAATACATTGATTGAAAGGAAACTATATAAATTTCTCATTGAAGCACAACTGGTGCACTCCCCTGTGTGTTTGTTATAAAACAGGGTGCGAGTAACATTATCCTTAAAGTATTAGATTGATAACTCTGAAGAATTTAAACGCTAGAAATGCTTGCAGTACCCCACCGTTGAATTCCGCATGTCGACACAGGTTTCAGAATAGTTTAAAAGAGCAATACTTTGTTTTCATGACTTAAATGATTTCTTTTTTACCTTTATATGCCTTCGATCACAATTCATCCCAAGTTATTTTACACAGTCTGAATTAGGGATTTCTTCACCACTTATTTTGAATAATATTTTCCAATGTTCAGAAAATCCACACATGAGACACACAATGTCCTTTTCTAAAGCAGCCAACACGTATTTTTATTTTCGTATCAATTATGTGTGTTTCAAAATTGTATACGTTGCACAACATAATCAAGAAATGTTTTAAAATTTAGATGTACGCGTTCGAGAACATGTTCTGTTTTTTAGCAGTACACGTGCAAGAACACGAGCTTAAAATAAAGCTACGCTCGAGCCTGTATGGTTTATGTGTGTTCGAAATAAAAAATACGTGTTAGAAACATGTTCGCGTATTTAACGAAATATTAAAACGAAACACAGTCATGATTGTATTGGGCACCGTACAAAACTTAGAAACACACATAATTGATATGAAAATAAAAATATGTGTTTGTTGGTCTGAGCTATGGTTGTTTACATATATGTACGAGTTTTTTATTCAGTGTGTGTTTTTTTTTCTGAACTCTGGTATTTTTACGTAAAGCGTAAGTTAATATGATCCGCTCTATTGTAGTGCGTCATCCCAATGTCAAAAAATGCGCTTGTGAACCACATGACTGGCGAAAATATACTACAAATTCTACTATTCGCAGAAAACCCTAACGAACTAGTGGAATAAGTGTTACTAGTTATAAGACTATCTATACTATAATAATAATAATAATAATCTATAGGTACTATAATATTATAAAGAGGTAATGTGTGTTTGTTTGTTTGTTTGTAGGAGGTAATCTCCGTAACTACCCATCTGATCTTCCTGAAATTTTCAAAGAGTCTTACTGCGGATATGGGAAGTGCTATAGGCTATAATTTTTTAAATATTTTTGGTGGGCGTGGCACCTCCCACACAAAGTAAATTTTTAATATCATATACATATATTGAGTAATATGATAGGGAGAGCTTTGCAAATTTGTATGAGGTCACCTAATATTAATGTAAGTTGTCGGACAAAAAATGGGCAGTATCGGACCAATAGGCGTGGCACCTGCCATACAAATTAAATATAAAATGCCATATATCTGGAGTACTGTAATAGTGAGAGTGTTGGGACTTTGTGTGAGCCCATAAGTTATTCATTTGATTAGTTAGACAAAAAATGGGCGTGATCGGAGCAATGGGCGTGGCACCGCCCATACAAAGTAAATATATGATATCATATAACTGGTGTGCTAAAAAGGAAGTTTTGACACTTTGCACGAGGCTATCAGATCTTAGTATGTGTAGTCGAACAAAAAATTTGCGGGTTCATAACAATGGGCGTGGCACTCCCCATGCAAAGTAACTATTTAATGTAATATATCTGGAGTACTGTAAAAGAGAGAGCTTCGTGGCCTTTCGTGAGCCCATAGGTTCTTTGTGTGATTAGTCGAACAAAAATGGGCGCAATCGAAGCAGTGGGCGTAACACCGCCCATGCAGAGCAGATATCTAATATCATATAACTGGTGTACTATAAAAGGGAAAGATTCGATATTTTGCAGAGTCCATCAGATATTAATGTGAGTAGTCCAATAAAAATTGTGATTTGTTGTGGAAGATATATCGCCAAAATCAAAAATAACCAAACCCAAAAATCGCGAAAAATAAAAATTGCCCAAAAAAAAAATATTCAAAATAAAAATTGGGCAAAACCAAAAATCGCTCAAAAGAAAAATTGGCAAAAGATATTCTAAGTTCAAGGCCAACAGTTAAGTGTTGCCAGATCTAATATGAATAATCCATCTTCTTCTCATGGGCAGCTACATGTACCTTGCTCCAGGGCAGGAACGCCCAAAAATCTGATAATTGTTGTACCGAATGAAAAAACAAAAAACATTGTATATCAGCATCAGCAAGCATTGAAATAGAAAAATCTCTACTAATAATCTATACTAACATAATAAAGAGATAATATTTGTTTCCTTGTTTGTTTGTAGGAGGTAATCTCCGTAACTACTAATCTGATTTTCCTGAAATTTTCACATAGTCTTACTGCGGATATGGGAGTGCTACAGGCTTTAATTTTTTAAATATTTTTAGTGGGCGTGGCACCTCCCATACAAAGTAAATTTTTAATATCATATATATTAAGTACTATAATAGAGAAAGCTTTGCAAATTTGTCTCAGGTCATCTATTATTAACATGAGTAGTCAGACAAAGAAATGGGCGGGATTAGATAAATGCGCTTGGTAACCCCACACAAACTTTATACTAAATGTGATATATCTGAATTACTGTATTAGTGAGAGCCTTGGGACTTTGCGTGAGCCCTTTCATAACGATTCGGAAGGGGGGGGGGAGGGCGAGGGTGTAGCGAAGCACACCGGGTTACATCTAGTATTTAAATATATTTAGATGCGTTTATTTCGTTACTTTGTTAAAAAAAATCTGAACTCACTGAAATACTTATAGCCTATACCACTATGTGGTTTGGGTATAATGACTTTGTGCTGCTGTTTGTAACTACCAAAAATATTTCACATAAACCCATCTTTTATTATACTGATCGGCTCAGAATCAATTTCTGAGTCGATTTAGCGATGTCCGTCTGTTCGTCCGTCTGTGTCCATGTAAACATTGTAATCAAACTACAGGTCGCAAATATGTATATATTTTAATGAACTTTGGTATGTAAGCTTTTATCGACCATTGGATGAACTTTATTGAAATTGGTGAAATTCGGTCCATGTTTAGACCTAGGCCCCATACAAATGACCCCTATGAAATCGACTTAAATTGTTATAAGATCCAAATTATCACATAGCTCTCTGTCAAAATGGGTTTGTGTGTGTATTGCATTCATTTATCAGTTGTCCAAAACTAAACCCCATATGGCAATTCTTTGTCATAAGCCCCATGTTAAGCTGCTTCCCGATTTTCATTTAAATCTATCATAAAACCAATATATTGCACAGTTTTTCAAAATATAAGCAACTTTACAAAATATGGTCAGGATCGGTCCATTTTTCGACCTAGTGCCCATATTAATATATCTACCGATATGAACTACAATTTTCTTACTTGTTTTATTTTGAATGGCTGAAATTAGGTGTGAGCCACATTATCTGCCATGACAGCATGTCTATATTCGGTGTAGAACGACTTTACGATACCCTATACTTTGTGTTTATAGATCCTATCTCCTAGGTCCAAATAATTAGTGCTAATTGATTGCCATTGTTATTAATATTTTTTTTTGCCTTCGGATATGAAAAAGTTCATAGCGGATGCTAAATTTATATGCGACTAGCTCGAAAATGGACCGATCCTCACCATATCTTGTAAGGTTATTTATTTTTTGCAAAACCATATACAGATTTTCACCAATTTCAGCAGCGTTCGTCCTATCTCCGATAAAAGCTTATATGCTAAAATTCATCAATATATATTTATATGTGCGACCTGTAGTACATGAACGCACAGACGGACGGACTGACGGAAATTGCGAAATCACCAGTCGATCCGTATAATAAAAGATGGGCCTGCGTCAAATAATATCAGCACAAAGTAGTTATACCCCGACCACATAATGGATAGGCTATAAATATTTTTATCTCTTTATCTTTTTATCCGTACATTTGAAGAAGAAAATTTTTATAAAATGTTATTTTTTACGAACGTTTTACCACTGATTCATTGGGAATTTTAGTAGTTCGTCAACAAATTTATGTAACGCTGCTATTTAATATTTTTTTTTTTTTGTTTTGCAAATCAAACTGAGCAATTTAGAGTTCTAAATTTATGCCAGAAATTGGTACAATGATGCCCAGTTTACCCCATTCTAAATACTAACACGTCCGAAATAACGCCAAAGAATATTATTCAATGCTTTTACTATCGAAATTGTTAATTATGCTAATGAGCGTGATTTTAACAGACAGAAAGACAGAAAGACAGACGGACGGACGGACAGACATCGCTATATCGACTTTAGTTGTTATAAGGATCAAAACTATATATATATATATAATGGGGTCGATGCGTTACAAATGGAACGACAAAATCCCACGAATTATTTTATTTTAGTAAAAGACAGACTTGTGTCTTTGAAGTTGCCGTGACTTAATTATATTTCTTTCGGAAACTTTATTTTGTGATTAGTCCAAAAATCGGAGAAATCGGTGTTAATGCAAGAAAATTATTCTACAGCTTATGCTGAGTACACACGATGGAACATTTAATGTTCCAGCGTATGTAGCAATGTTTCATGCCCAAATTTATGTTTCAATTTTGGTTCCTCAAATATCAAATTATTTTGATATTTTATGTGTCCAAACTGAATGTTACATCGTCTGTATCGATGTTTACTGTTTTTCCTCTCTTATTACATTGAGAGCAGTCGTGCTGTAATGTTCTTTTGTATATCGGACTAACTGAAATAAAAGAAAGACAAAAATGGTGAACATTAAAGATAATGAAAATTTTAAGAATTTTATAAATAATAATGAATAGTGATAACGAAAATATTAAGAATTTTATAAGCTAATGTAAAAATTTATAAATTTTTATAAATTTTTTAAAATTTTATAGCTGAATATAAAATTTATTTTCTTCCGCATATATTTGTTTAGTATATACTGATATATTCAATAAACATACAGAACTGATGTTTCGTTTTTTGTTCCATCGTCTGTATTAAAAAATGGAAAAATATTTTTTCGCATGTTTCTGTTTATCTTCCATGGTGTGTACTCCGCATTAGAAATTATGGTACATTTTCTTGGCAAAATAACTGGTATCAAAGGCAGAAGCTATCTCTCAGTTTAGTACGTTTTTCACAAATTCATTTCTGCCAAAAAAAAAAAGAAAAGAATTCCAGTTGCCCCTCCAAACTAAGTAAGAGCGGAAAGAGAACTTTTATGGCATCAGTAAAACAGAATCGTAGAATTACTGCAAAATATTAAAAAGTGAGAGGCAGCACGATGATGTAGGAGAAAAAGTATGAACTATGCAAACGCTCTAGCATTTTGGGAACGTTTTTGATTTTCAGATATACAAATTTTGCAGTTTTGGCATTAAAGGAAAAAAGTTAGTTTGGCAAATATGTGAAAAAAAAAAAAACTTTTGCCACCGATTAAATATTCTGGAGGTGGCATGCTACGGGATTGGTAAATTTGTATGGAGTGGAGTGGATCAAATTATATACATAAACATTTTAGCAGAAATATTAAACCAAAACACGTAACAACTGGGCCTCGGAGAAGATTTGTTATTCTAAAGTACTAAGAAGCAATTGAACACTCCACCCCTATCAACAGGTCTTAGTCCTATAGAACATATATGTTATTTAGTGGAGCGCCGCATCAATTTGCACAAAATAACCTCAAGGTAAAAATATTACAATGGATCAGTTTAGATTAGTGGGGTAAAATATATAAAGAGATGCCTTAAATATGATTAAGTCGATGCCAAATCGGTGAGGTGAAGTGAAAGTTCTCTCTGTCACTGTGCATGACTATGCGTGACTATGTCGAAGTTAATCTTTCCTTACAGTTAGTATATCGACCAAGTTTGAGGTTGATTGGATAAGGGAAAATGGGTTGCCCCACGACAGACAGACAGAGAGTATGAGTTAAAAGAAAGAGTTTAAAAAACAAATAAATAGCTTCATGATTTATTAAAAAAAAAAATTCAGTTTAGTTAATTTTTTCACAATCAATATTTTGTAGCAACTGAATATTAATAAAGTTCTTGGAAAGCAAAAAGTTTCGTACCCATAATAATCGTGTTGTAAAGGCCAGTTTAAAATATCACTCTTTGTGATACGACCTGTCAAAAAGTCGAGTATTATGAAAAATTCGTATAATGTAAAAAATTTTTTGTTAAGAAATTGACAGTCTGTACGATTTTATTTTCGAAGTCCGATGGTTTTTCCATTTTTTGAAACATTTCTAAAAACTTGTCAGCTTCATCGGACCAGAGTTGTTTTTGGTAATACTTAAAAAAAAATGTCAACAAAAATAAAGAAAGTGGAAACAAAATATAAATTTCAAAAAAAAATTTGTTTTTGATTCTAAACAGTTTTCATAAAACTTGAGTGTGATGGCTTAAATGGCCTAAGTAGGCAGAAATAATGTCGGTACGACTTCATGGCAGTCCGATGAATTTCATCGGATTTTTATGTCGAAAAACCGTACGACTGAATGGTATCATGTAAATGGGCCTTAAACAGTTGAAGAAACCGAATTCCGGAACCAGCTCGGTTGTTACAACTGACTTTTACGGTTGTTATGACCAAATTAATGAATTTGTGTCAACTGACGCCATTCAGTTGGAACTCAAATCGATGTGGGTTTACTAGGGTCTGTGTGCAGAAGCTCAATGAAAATATCTGTATTTTGTTAACTGAAATGTCTGACTGATTCAATTAAACCTTTTTATTTAATAAATAAGATAAAAAAAAACGTTGATGTTACATATTAAATTCCATGTAAGTAATACAAACATACATGCATAAATATGTAAATTAATTTGTTGAATTATTTTTTAAACATTCTATTTTTTATACATATTTACATTTGATTTCACGCTTTGTTAACTTTAACATTAAAACAAGAAAAAAATCATGCATGCCACCTGTCTCAGCAAAAACCAAAAAAAAAAAAGAAAAATTTCAAAAGATAATTATGCTTGGCAAACCATAACATCAAGGGAAACGTTAACAACAATAATTTCATTTGCTGTTTTTTGCGTTTCAATTTTTTTTAACACTACAGCCATTAAAACGAAACAACAACAACAATGAAATTACAACACAACAAAGTTTGTTTCTTTTTTATTTTAAAACACGGTGACACATTCATGCCAACGATATTTCAGAAGAAACCGTAAAAGAGACCGGAATGTTTTAAAAATGGTGGCATCGAAATTAACTGTACCCTACTTTAAAGTCGCCGTAACGGTGTTAGACTTAGATAAATTAGATTTAAATTAACAATTTCTATTGATTTTTGAGAATCAAAAAATCACAATATTTGGATTAATACTTGAGACAATTTTTTTTAGCATTTGTTGCAAAGAGTAGATTATACTAATAAGACTTTACACCAGATGGTAGCATGCAAAAAATTCAAAATTCAAAAAAAAAAAAAAAAATGTAAATATATAAATTTAAATTTAAACCTCCTTAGAGAACAAATAAAGGGCCCATCATCTTGTTATCTATGCGTGTATTTATGTGTCTGTTCTATCTGTTTCCATGCAACACCTTTTTCTTGTGGCAAAACATACAAGAGGGCGGTGTGTGAATCGCTGGGTTTATATGATACAACAAATATATGGTTACACTTTTGTATGTAGCTTATTTTACTTTTTTGCAAGGTAGATTGGTATGTTGCCTGGTGGCAAGAATGAATATCATTACATTGCGCAGGCATATCCTATTTCTTTTATATTTTACCAAAATATAAAAAAAAAAAAATGTAGGTTTCCTGCTCAACTTCTCCATCACTATCAACATCATAGCATTTTGTTTTTAGCCTTAGGGACCCATGATGCTATCATAAATAATCTTATTTCAATAATCTGACATAAGAGGGGGCAAATGAACAAACAAAAAAAAAAAAACAGGTTGTCCCATCTAAGTTGCTACATGGCCACATTGCCACCTTACCACCCTTTAACAGCCAATTTTAGTCAACTAAGAGTATTATATACTCATACTATACAAAAATGATAAAAATGATAAGGTAGTTTTATCCAAAGTGGCTTTAGTGTTGGTTATTGAAGGCACATTAGATTTGTATTTTTTTTTCTATCGTTTTTTGCACCTTTTTTATAAGATTTTTCGGATTAAATGTTGACAATAAGCACGCCCAAGGCTACAAAGTGGTATTATTAATAATGCTTATTCTAGAAAATATTTTCAGAATTAAAGCACAAACATAAAGAGATCTTCAAGAATTAAAGCTAAAAATTGTTCTGTTTTTTATTTCATTATAATGTTAATAAACATTTTAACTTTAAATACATCATTCAGCATTTCGAGTAAATTTAATATTTTTAAGATTTTTGCAGAAAACAATTTTTTTTTGTTGCTAATGTAGCTCAAATTCTAATAAATAAATAAATAAATAAATAAATAAGAAAAAAATTGCTTTATTTGTGGAATTTTTTCCATATTATTTAATTTTTTTCATATTGTTTTGAATTTCTATAGAAAAGTTTAGAAACTGAGATCCAAAAAATCTTAACATATATATGGGGGATTTCATGTCAAGTGTACCAACTTTTGAAACCGATGTCTTCCGATCGGGATGAAATTTGCACCAAGGTTAATCCTATTGGATAAAAGTTTAGACACAATTTTTCAACAAGATTGGTCCAGATCTCTCTGAGTTAGAGGGGATCAAAATTTGACATTTTGGCCAAACAGGTGTTTTTTCTCATCCATGTAACTTATTACCTATTGTTCCTAGAAAATTTTCTCCCAAAGAGTTTAGATAGCTATTTCTTCAATATTTCGGAAAAAAATACTTAAAAAAAAAAAAGATTTGTAGACTTTTTTTTTGCTAAATTAAAGCGTTTTTGCCTTTTTTTCAAAAAGTGCATTTTTTTTTTTATTTTTTTCATAAGAAAGCTTAGGATTATTCCTTTAAGAGCTTCTTGGCCGCTTAGTGGGATGGGAGTGGGACATCTATCAAAATAAATGTTTTGTAACTCAAGACAACGGTTTTTCAATTTTTCACAAATGCACTATTTTGATTTTTTTCCGATTTGTGTCTAAAACCTTACAAATAAAACTTATACTGAGAAACTAGACACAATTTTTCAACAAGATTGGTCCAGATCTCTCTGAGTTAGAGGGGATCAAAATTTGACATTTTGGCCAAACAGGTGTTTTTTCTCATCCATGTAACTTATTACCTATTGTTCCTAGAAAATTTTCTCCCAAAGAGTTTAGATAGCTATTTCTTCAATATTTCGGAAAAAAATACTTAAAAAAAAAAAAGATTTGTAGACTTTTTTTTTGCTAAATTAAAGCATTTTTGCCTTTTTTTCAAAAAGTGCATTTTTTTTTTTTTTTTTTCATAAGAAAGCTTAGGATTATTCCTTTAAGAGCTTTTTGGCCGCTTAGTGGGATGGGAGTGGGACATCTATCAAAATAAATGTTTTGTAACTCAAGACAACGGTTTTTCAATTTTTCACAAATGCACTATTTTGATTTTTTTCCGATTTGTGTCTAAAACCTTACAAATAAAACTTATACTGAGAAACTAGACAAACTAAACTTTCCGAAGGTATGTAACATACCTTCATAACATAACAGAAGAGAATGGTTATCTGTAACCTGAAAGAGTTATTTGCAACATTTCAATCTGAACACGAGGATGTTAGAATTGGCTTCACGAAATTAACCCAAAAGAGGCCAAAACATTGCGTTTTGGCAGAAAGCAGCGGAACTCACACAGTATGCGTTTGCATTTACCATGAAAATGTTAAACTGATGTTGAAGGAAATCAACCTAAAGTATTTAACAGATGATTCGGCAGAAGATTTACACGATTACCGCGATTGCCTTAAATTGACTATGTGTCCTAATGCAACAACTTCTTGCCACTTAGGTGAATGTACCAATTGCCCGAAAACCACATTCATCAACGAATATTTAATCAACTTTTTAGATCGAGAATATATAGAGGAGGTCAAATTAGATTCTTGGATTCAGACTGACAGATGCACATTGAAAACAATCATTTTAAATGTGGATGATTTTGTGGAAGAAATGTGTACAGGATTGCTAAACTTGAGAAACCATGACTTTTTATTCAAAGAGCAATGGTCATTCTTCAAGGATTTGAAGATATATTTGAAGTCTGGAGAATTCGTTATTTCATATGATTTCGCAGAAAACTACAAATATGTTCTTTAGGATGCCATACAAGCATTCCACTTCAATAACGACCAAGCAACTATATTCACAGTAGTTATTTACTACATGAAAGATGAAAAACTGGAACACAAAAGTATGGCAATCATATCCGACGATTTAAAACATGATACCGTTACAGTTTATGAGTACCAGAAGAGAACGCTAAAATTTCTAAAATCTAAATTTACAGTAAAGAAGGTATACTACGTTTCGGACGGAGCTCGTCAACATTTTAAAAACAAAAGTAGCTTCGCAAATCTTATGGCTCATGAAAAAGATTTTGGAATGCCAGCTGAGTGGCATTTTCATCCTACTGCTCGTGGTAAAGGAGCATGTGATGGTATTGCAGCAAACCTTAAAACAAATGCAGCGAAGTATAGCCTCCAGTGCTCTCATTAAGATCGCATCTTAGATGCGACTGCTTTATTCCATTGGGCAAAGAGTTATTTTAAAGAAACTAAAATAGTTTTTAGTAGCAAAGAGCAAACATTGAAAACACTGAAGGGCAGATTCGATGCTGCGGTAACAATCGATGGCACCGCTCAATACCATGCTTTTATACCGCTTGTCGATGGAAGACCCAAGTTGAAAAAGTTTTCTGCCTCTATTCAATGCGATTTCTTTCCAAAGGCAACAAATAAACTAGCAGCGAAATCAACAGCTGAACCTAGTAACGCCAAGAAAGGATTGACAAAAAAAACGCAGTAAATAAAGGCGACAAAAAAGCTGGATGAAAGACTGGGTATTTAAAAATTTACAAGACTTAAATACTTCATCAGCTACAATAAATTAAGTATAAAAATATTTATGATATAAATGGATCTAACGCAATTAAGATTAAATTTTAATAAATTATTTATCTTTTTATTTTTAATATTATTATTATTATACATTAATTTAATTATTATTAAAAATAAATAAAAAATAATGATTTTTCAACATTTCTATAGAAAAAAAGCGATTTTTTCCTGAGGTTAACATATTCTGAGTATTACAGTATCGAGGGTATAAAACTTTAGTTAGGTATGATATATAACTTCGGAAAGTTTAGTTTGTCTAGTTTCTCAGTATAAGTTTTATTTGTAAGGTTTTAGACACAAATAGGAAAAAATTCAAAATAGTGCATTTGTGAAAAATTGAAAAACCGTTGTCTTGAGTTACAAAACATTTATTTTGATAGATATCCTACTCCCATCCCACTAAGCGACCAAAAAGCTCTTAAAGGAAAAATCCTAAGCTTTCTTATGAAAAAATAAAAAATAAAATAAAAATGCCCTTTTTGAAAAAAAAGGAAAAAAATGCTTTAATTTAGCAAAAAAAAAGTCTACAAATTTTTTTTTTTTAAGTATTTTTTTTCCGAAATACTGAAGAAATAGCTATCTAAACTCTTTGGGAGAAAATTTTCTAAGAACAATAGGTAATAAGTTACATGGATGAGAAAAAACACCTGTTTGGCCAAAATGTCAAATTTTGATCCCCTCTAACTCAGAGAGATCTAGACCGATCTTGTTGAAAAATTGTGTGTAAACTACTATCCAATAGGACTAACCTTGGTGTATGAACAAGCTGAGCTTTTCCAATTTATAGCTTTCTCTACATTAACATCGCTTTGATCAATTACAAATCTCGTAATGTGAAAAAAGCTCTTTTTGTTTTGCCAAAAGTCATAAAAAACTAACATACAAAACATACGGTCCAATGCAATTGTGATAAATCTGTTAAGATTTCACATGTCATTACAGTTCCCATCTATGGGACGTTTGGCAAAACAAAAAGAGCTTTTTTCACATTACGAGATTTGTAATTGATCAAAGCGATGTTAATGTAGAGAAAGCTATAAATTGGAAAAGCTCAGCTTGTTCATACAAACTCTCGTATATAAAAAGAAAAACATTTCTCATGTTCTTTTCTTTCAAATGTTGAGTTAAATAGTTGATTAAGCATGAGTTGAAGTAATAGGCAGAAGGATGCTGACGATGAACAAGTCGCTTTGTTCGAAAGTAGCTACTCCATCTAGCGCTGTCTTCAATTTTTTCCAAATTTCTCTTACATTGCATAAAGTATTATCTTTTCTAGTATTAGAAAATGTATACATGATCTCGAACCGAACTATAAATAACTAATTATTATTACAACACAAGATCGACAATACATAAAAAACTAACATTTATAAAAGAATTATAACATTTTTATATTATAAAACCTTAACTTCAAAAACTCAGTCAATGTGTTCCTGTTTTTGAAATTATCGATATTGATTGTAGATGTATTGACCTTTCCGTACTCAAACGCTGAAGACGGAACAGCGATCTGTAAAAAGTGCTTTTTGAAATAAAATAAGAAAAAGCATGTCTTTAAGCACTGTGGATTCTGTAATACACATTAAATATGGACTACAGATTAAACAAATGTCCTAAAGATGGCGAAGAAAATGGACAAATTTTTATTTTGTTATTATTGTATTTTATTTTGTTATTATTGTTACACACTTTCAACGTTTAATTATATGCTACATGATCTCAAATGTCCAAAAATTTGATAGAGTGTGCTATATTTTACGAAAACTTACCCTTACGTGCTCCTAGGATTAAAATGATCCAAAATTCAACAGTATTTGCAAAATATTTGAATTTTTTGACTTAATCGTCCGATACTAGCTTGGGATCATTTGTGGCGCTAAGTCCAAATGGGTTAATGACGTTAAGTTATAAAATCATCATAATCATCAAATCATAAAAATCGGTAAAATATAGCACAATTTTATTTCCCAACCCATAGTAAGGGTTTCATCTAGTTTACTAGAACAATTAATTTTTTTAAATATGCCAAAATTCAAAGTTTGGCCTCGGCAAGGAAAGGGTTAACGTTGTTCGATGTATTAGAGTTTTTTAGCATGAAAGACTTGGACATCTGATTATTATATTTTAAGTGTCACATCTAAAAACTCAGCAGCACTTACAAAATATTCGATTTTTTTAAATAAATTGGCTTTCATCAGCTTGGGGTCATATGCGACCACAAGTCAAAAAGGGTTAATGGGGTCATATTATTTTTTTAGAAACCCTAGGCCATTAAGATAAAATATAACATTCAAAAGTAGAAAACTGATAAATTTTTGATTCAAAGTATTTAAAAAGAATACGTTTACTGAATATTTCACAAAAAACTCATTTTTCTCGAAATCCGCAAAAAAAATTCTTTGTAAAAAAAATTCTGGTAGGGGAATTTCTTAAAAATTCACACAGTTAATCTCTGAGATATATTTAACAAAACCTTAAAGTTCCAGATCCATTTTTTGAAATTTTGTTTAAGAAAATTTTTTAAAATTTAAAAAAAGAGTTTTTCAAAATTTTATCAAACAAATTTTCCATTTCTGGTCTTATTTCGCAATAGGTTAACAAAGTGGTAATAAAACAATACTTCATATCTGAGTATTTCTAGGTATAGACACCAAAAAAAAAATTATGACTTTAACCAATTTGTTAAAATTGAAAAAATGTTCATACATTTCATGACCTAGCGTTTTTTTTTTTTTTTTTTTGTACAAAAGTGGTCTGGGGCATTTTTTTATTTCTTAGCGATTTTTTATTCGATTTTGAAGTTATATAGCTTTTTGAAAAGATAATTTAGCACTGATGTCGACTGATATAACAGCTTGTCGAAAAAATTAAACTATACAAGGAAATTTTCGTAAAATCTGAAAAAAAAAGTCATATTTTTCACATATAAACACACTTAAAATTTTCAGTCGCGTTGATACACCTCAGAATTTGTTTTGATTGACCTAATCCTTTGTATATTTCAGTTTTTTTGTTATTCGCATATTTCTAGGGGGTGAGAACGAGAGTTGGAACACTTTTGTTATTAAGGGCCACCCTAGTATACATACGCATCAATGATGCATCAATGGCGTAGCGCGCTTAACTCGCACCCGGGGCACAATTTCTTTTTATCCCCAAAATTTCAGAACCATGTAATATTATATGTAAAATATACTCGCAAATTAATCTATACATATAAAATTCATTTTTCTGTTTGTTTGTTTGACCGCTGTACAAATTTTTATTTTTTAACGGATTTCACTGAAATTTGGTACGCACGATCTCTGTACTCCAGGAAAGGTCGCCATATGATGCTTACCGGCCACGCCTACTTTCACGCCCACTTTTTGTATACAGATAATTTTTTGTTTTTTGGTATACATATTTGTTCACTGTACAAATTTTTATTTTTCAACGGATTTCTCTGAAATTTTAGTACACACAATTTCTGCACTCCAGGCAAGGTCGCTACATGTTTCATACCGGCCACGCCTAATTTTGCGCCTACTTCTATGTGTATAAAATTTATATTCTTTCCTTTTATTTGTTTCATTGTTTGACTGCAAACTTTTATTTTTCAACGGGTTTCTCTAAATATCGGTACACGTGATCTCTTTCCTCCAGCGAAGGCGGGATTACATATCTTTCTGGCCGCGCCTACCTTTACGCCCACTTTTTTATAAAACCCTTTTTCTCTTTTTTGTTACATTTGTTCGCTATACAAATTTATATTTTTCAACGGCTTTCTTTGAAATTTGGTTTACACGAGAATAACTTCACGATGAACAAATTTCTCAAATTTAAAAAAGGTCCCCAAAAGAAATGAACGAATTCCCCATTATTTCGACGCGCTCGCGGAACATAGCTCAGCAAGCTTTGTTAAGAGAAGCGGAAATGCCTGAATCTACTCAAGTGCGTCTAGAAATCCGGCGGCTAAGACAAGCTGAATCCAGGGAACCGGAAACTCCTTGAACGACTGTTTTTCTCATCGACATTTGTATATGCACCAGAAGGAACAAGTAAGAAAATTATAGTCGATCGAGACCGACTATATGATACCCTATACCATGCGTTTAGAGACCCTATCTCTTAGGCCCAACTAAGTGGATATAGAAAATAAGCATAAACCAAATTTGAGTGGGATTTTTATTAATTTTTTCGGCTGTAAATATGAAAATGTTCATATCTGATGCTATACCTATATGGGGACTAGGCCCAAAAATGGACCGATCCTGACCATGTTTGGTAAAGTCTCTTGTATTTTGCAAAAATATATACAAACAAAATTTGAGAAGAATCAGTGCAATATTTTTGTTTTTTGATAGATCTAAGTGAAGATCGGGAAGCAGCTCTATATGGGGCCTATGACTAACAGTTGTCCCAGGGATCATTTTTAGACTACTCATTAATGGATGTAATAAACGCATACTAACCCAATTTGAGTAAGATCTATATGACAAGTTGGATCTTATGGCAATTTATGTCGATTTAATAGGGGTCATTTGTATGGGGGCTAGGTCTGAACATGGACCGATTCTCACCAATTTCAACAGCGTTCATCCCATGGCCGATAAAAGATCAAATACCAAATTTCATCAAAATATATTCATATTTGCGACCTGCAGTTTGATTACAAGCTTTACATGGACACACAGACGGACGGACGGACGGACGGACATCGTTTAATCGAATCAGATAGTGATTCTGATTCGATCGCTATAATTAAAGATGGGTGTAGGTCAAATATTATTGGCTGTTACAAACAGCAGCACAAAGTCATTATACCCAAACCACATAGGGTATAAAAACCAGAATTGTTGTATGTCCCAAAGCTTCAAAATAACTAAAATTCATAACTTTTAGACATCATACACTCAAAATAATCAATGCATAAACATAGTTAATTATAATGGTAAGCAGGCGCCGAGTACTTAGTCCCCAATAATTAAATTCTCAAAAAAATTAACATATTCCCCAAAAAATTGGGGAATAACTTCACGATGAACAAATTCCCCAAATTTAAAAAAAAAATTCCCCGAAAGAAATGAACAAATTCCCCATACTGCTCTCGATATCTGTCCTACAACAATTTTATTTAATATCTGTATTCTTTTCAATAGCATCATTTCGGTGCACGGACGCGGACGCGACGAATCGCTCGCGGAATACAGCTCAGTGAAAAGTCTTATGATTAATTTTATCTGCGTATGTGCAATAATTACCTGTTGCTCAAAATAGGCCAAACGTATACTACAAGCTGTTGCTTAAAGCAACCTTGCGGTACAATTTAAAATGTCGCATTCATTTTCCATTTTTGAAACTTCACATTTACAACTTCAAAACAAAAAAAAACTTCAAGCGGTTTCGCAGCTTATTTTTGAAGTATTTTTGTTGTAGCGTCTTTTAAAATTACAAATCTCGACCAGTATAGATTTTAAATTTAAATAAAAAATTAATTTACTCCCCAAAAAACGGAAACATTGGGGAATTTTTTTCATCATGAACAAATTCCCCAATCCCATACAAATTTTTGGGGGGAAAGTTAATTTTTTGAGGAATTTGTTCATTAGGCACTAAGTACTCAGCGCCTGGTAAGAATAGTGAACCATTTTTCAAGTCAAAAGCCTTTGGCTCCCGGCAAGACCGGGTGAAAACAGCTAGTAAATAAATAAAGTAAACTAAATAAACTCACAGGCTCAAGCTCTAAATTTGAGACAGAAAATGTAGTTAAGAAAACAAGACTAGAAAGAAAATAAATATATTAAAAACACGCAGTTTTAAAACAATAGAAATGTAGATATTTATTATATCTAAGGAGGTTAATATATTTAATAATAATATGATTATAATACATTAATAAAACTAATCACTATGTGTAAATTTTCCTTGCTTTTGATGAAGCAAATTTATCGATAATATCATCAAAGTTGGTCATTTCAAATTTTTCTCTTTCCACACTTAAAAATGCTGAGTCAGGCAATCTTGTCCCATCGTTGATCGTAGATATGTCAAAATTAATTTTAATTTGCTGAATGAACGTTCACAACTACCAAATAATACTGTTATTCAGGTGTATTTGATGTGCCAATCTCAGGTTTGGAAAAACATCTCCTCCATACGAAATTATAACAGTAAGAAATTCTAATAGAGCTATAGGTTCAATTTCTTTTCTTTGTTTTAAAGAGTTATATTCCATTGAGTTCTGTATTATAAAATTCACCCAAAATTTTTAAAATTTTTTTCAAGGTTGTTATCACCATTAATATTCATTGTTTAATAAATTTTCAATGTCTAGTGGAAATCCAAGAAATTAGGGTCACTTAATTGAGTAAATCGAGTATATATTTATTTCTTTTCGTAACGCGAGAAATTTCACTTTCTATGGAAAGACCGACATCTCTAGCCAGTTCTCCGGGCATTTTGCGGTGTGTTCTTTCACAAAGAGTCTTCGCTTTTTCTATTGCCTCTTCACAGAGCTTGTCTCGAATTTCGGCTAGTGCAGTCGCTAATGATTCAAGATCATGGAGCGCTTCTCTAAAATTTATTCTACCATCTTGAAATCTGAGCCGCACGCGATCAATCCTCTTTAAGATTTCGTACCAGAAATGAACTGCAGTTATAAAACTAAAAGTTAGTATATTTTGCAACAGAATTGTATCTTCATTTCTGGTGTCACTTGTAGTGGTAGTGTCCTCTGCTAATTTTTCAAATAGTTCCACTATATCCTCGAGTCCATCGACGATAATACTAACGGCTTGTATTCTTACACTCCATCGTATTTCAGATTCACGTTTGAGAGTTTTTGTTAAAGTATTTTTAATAATTCCCATTGTAACGTTGATCGTAAGAAAACGAGATATATGTTTTCAATTATTCCAAAACATGTCACAGCGATTGGATCTTGCTTAGCTGCAGTAACTATTACTAATTTAATGAATTTACAAATAATGCTTTATGATTTTTTTCCATTATTCTTTGTTGAATGCCAGATGTAAGACCTGCCATTACAGCAGCTTTATTACAATTTTGTGATCTGTAGTTTGTTAATGAAATTTCATCAGAAATTCATTTCTCTAAAATTGCATTTTATATGCAGCCTTGAACTTTAGCACGTATTTCAATAAAACCCAAAAAAAGATTCTTTGACAGAAACTTTTTTATTGATAAAATAATCATCTACATACATACCTTACGTCTTCGGACATTTTTTCTCGATGAGAGATATCAGGAGTTCAATCAAACAAAAGTCCATAATATTTATTTCTTTTGATATCGTTATTAGTCGATTTCGAACTGTAGTTGCCAGAAGATGACTGAATTAATTTTGAATCTGTGGTGAAAAAATAGGTACAGTTTTTGGAGTTTCTGTGGCATGTTTAGGGTGATTTGCTAGTAGTGGATAAAACTGAGCTACAAGTCTAAGTAAAGATAATAGGATTCCTACATTTGTACCATCTTAAAGTGCTAGTTTTTCAATATGGCCACGTAGAGGAAGATTTTATATAATTAAATACCTCATGCAAGCTAACATTCTTTGAAATATATTTCGCCAACGTTCTTTTTCGGACTGAAAGTTCGCCGACACATAAATTTCAGTTCTATTTATTAATCTTCATTCTGTTTCTTTCCAAGTCGTAAGTGTTTCTCGATGATTTTGAATTCTTTAATGGTTACTGGTTCTTCCATTTATTAAAATGAGGAAATGTTACGAAAGATTTGATGTAATAAACAGAAAGCAACAAAAGTACTACGCTGCATTATTTTTTGGTGAATATAATAGGGACTAAGGGAAGCGCTTGGTAAAAGTGGGAATATAATTGCTAAGTTATGGGAAAATGCGTGTTAAGTCTATAGGAAATACATGCCAAATGGTAAGAATGCATGTCAAAAATGGCAAAATGTTTGCTAAATTTGGGAAAATTTATGGGAAAACGCATGCTAAAAATGGAAATTTTTCTGTTAAAAATTAGAAAAATTTGCATGCTAAATGTAGGGAAGTTGCATGCTAAATGTAAGGAAATTGCATGCTGAATTAAGAAAAATGATTTTCAAAGCTGCAAATAAAAAAATCTTGCGAAAAAAACAAAAACATGCACATGACATGCATTTTTACCATTTAGCATGCATTTCCTATAGACTTAGCAGGCATTCTCCCATAATTTAGCATGCATTTTCCCAATTCTGTACAGCAAAACTAATTATCTCAATATAATAGCCAAGATCGGTTAACTTCAGTTCTTCCTCTTCATTACCGACCCGTCGAGACGATTAGTTGATGTTGTTGCTGTATTTAATTAAACTGGCTTCGTTTTGAAATGTGCAAGATCCATGAATAGTCATTTCTTTTCGAAGTTGGTTCGATATTATTGGACGATTGTTGATAAGTTTTAAATGAGCAACATCCTTGAACTCCAGAACGTCCGATATTACAGCAAGTGTGTACATGGATTTATCATTTCTGAAGTACTTGGGCCACCTGCTTCAGAGTTTTGCATTTGTCGAGTTGTATTATTAGTACAATAGGTGTACAGTCTGAATCTGGTTCTGACTCTGAATCTGCTTTTACATCTTCATCCTTTCATTCCTTTGGGTATAATGACTTTGTGCTGCTGTTTGTAACAACCAATAATATTTGACCTACACCCATCTTTAATTATACCGATCGAATCAGAATCACTATCTGATTCGATTAAACGATGTTCGTCCGTCCGTCCGTCTCTGTGTCCATGTAAAGCTTGTAATCAAACTGCAGGTCGCAAATATGAATATATTTTGATGAAATTTGGTATTTGATCTTTTATCGGCCATGGGATGAACGCTGTTGAAACTGGTGAGAATCGGTCCATGTTCAGAGCTAGCCCCCATACAAATGACCCCTATGAAATCGACATAAATTGCCATAAGATCCAAATTGTCATATAGATCTTACTCAAATTGGGTTTGTATGCATTTATTACATCCATTAATGAGTAGTCTAAAAATGATCCCTGGGACAACTGTTAGTCATAGGCCCCACATAGAGCTGCTTCCCGATCTTCACTTAAATGTATCAAAAAACAAAAATATTGCACTGATTCTTCTCAAATTTTGTTTGTATATATTTTTGCAAAATACAAGAGACTTTACCAAACATGGTCAGGATCGGTCCATTTTTTGGCCTAGTCCCCATATAGATATAGCATCCGGTATGAACTTTTTCATATCTGCAGTCAAAAAAATTAATAAAAATCCTCCTCAAATTTGGTTTATGCTTATTTACTATGTCCAGTTAGTTGGGCCTAAGAGATAGGGTCTCTAACCGCATGTAATAGGGTATCGTATAGTCGGCCTAGGCCGACTATAATTTTCTTACTTGTTATCTACTGAATTTTCTCTTTGCGATGTTTTTCATAAGTATGATTTCATTATACTCTAGATTTCAGAGCTTATTTTTCTTGCTGTAGTTTTCTTTTCCGATTCTAGGGACCACTTAGTTTTGACATGGTCTAAATAAAAAATAATTGTTATTAAATTAATTAAGATATTACTGTTAAATAATGCGGCGAAACAGCTATAAGCACAACACCCTTTCCAGTAAGTAATCTTATTTGTTTTTTTACTTACCAATAATGCCTTTAACCTGAGAGGTAGGAGTACAGTGAAATATGCACTCTAATATATGCTAACATTAAACTTAAAACACATAACATTTAATATTTAATAATATTTCATTTTTAGTCTAAGCAGATCGCGATGGCAAGGACGCAAACCTGAAAAACACACGAACAAAATAACTTAAAGGTTAACCTTTCGACCCCAACTTGTTTCCTGTACCTCGAAAAAATTTTTTTACTTATAACCATGTTGTAGTCATTCAAATACTGTCTGGATAAAATTTTTAGTCGCCACGCCTATTCGCTTGGGCGGTAGGGATAATTGCTTGTGAGCAACGTTGTGCGATAGTGGTATATAAACCATTTTTTTTAATGAGATCTGCACAAAGATTTATTGAATTATTTAGAAAATTTAAATGTGATAGGACAAGAAACAGTTTTACACCTGAGATATTTCGACATTGGAGTTCCTGTCCTGCACAATTTGGGACGGCCTCTTTCACCAAATACTACCAATGATCCACTTTATCATCTGAAGTGTTCGCTGAAACTTATATTTTCAGTTGGTTTGCGAAGAATCGGGAGATGACGGTATATTGATGTCTACATTCGATGGTTGACCACTTTTTCTTTGTATAGAATCCGCAGAAGATGAAGTATATTGTAAAAAATCATTAGCAATTTCCAGTAGAAATTGTATTAACGGAATATGTTTCTTGTTAGTTTGGAGCAGAGAAGTATGTTTTCTATAAAGCAGCCACGTATTTGTAACGGATGTTCCTAGACATCAATAAAAGATTCTTATGTACCACTTTCTTGAGCGGTGATTAATCTTGTACAGCTCCGTAAGCATATCTGCCAGGTCAATCCCTCCCATGCTTTATTATAACTTCCTACAATCGCAGGCCTTGGAACATCAATATAAGCTTTGTCATTTGGGCTCCAACGGTGGAAAAAGTCAGCAGATTGATGATCTATATGCGAAGATGCTAGTAGAACTGGTTTATTGTCAAACAACTTTAGACATACTTGGTTATAATTCGTTTTACATCTCACGTCATAAGGTCCTCTTCTCCTCTTTTTGAGCTCAGTTTCTGAAAGCAATTGGCAATTACTTATCTGCTTTTTACGTATAGTTCTTGTTGCAAAAAATTACCGTTTCCTTAAAAGCAAAAGAAAGACTTTCAGAAGTAAACCAGTTGTCGAAATACAGGTTATAGTTCTTGTGTGTGGGAAGATTCTCTGCCAGATAAAAGACTACATCCAAAGATATTTCTGATCCATATGATGGACAGGTGCCTTCACCAACATACAATGTAAAATCCTATACCATTCCAGAAATTCCACGAGTAAACCTTTTCAAACCCCATTTGTGTGGCCCGGCTGTGTTATATTGTTTGTAAGTTGGCCGACCTATAACCAAAAGTGAAAGCATAAATTTATAAACATACAAACTTTTATTGATATATACCTTTGAATGCTATAATCTGCTCATTAACATGTCTTTGGATAAATTTTTTTAAAGCACGTATCAACAGCACAACTAGATTTAAAATTTCAGGTATTTTTATAATTTGTTGCGGATTTTCACAACCTGTTATTATTATAGTTTGTGTTTATAGAAATAAAAATAAATGGTGTTCTCAAAGAAACAATGTTTATACTTTGCACACTGCAAATAAAGGGTCCGCCATCTAACGTTTTTTTTTTTCAACTAGTGCTTATTTCGTGAATGGTAACACTTAGCTCATGTCTGATTTGCCAGATAATTATTTTTATCCTTCCGCTGAACGAATATGGTTGTGTGTAGGCTTGATCAACGCTGGGAAATATTGTGACATTACTTTGAAAATCATGGTAATGTTGCAGAATGTGTGCGAAAATTGCGTACGGATTTTGGAAGAAGAAAAGCACCGTCAGCTCCGTATGTTCGTTATCTTGTGAAAAAAGTGAAGAAACTGGCATCCTCATTGATAAACCAAAGCGTGAAAAGCCAAAAACAGTGCGAGAATATTGCTGCTGCACCCGAGAATATTGCTGCTGTGGCAGAAAGTGTGCGTGAAGCGCCATCAACATCAATTCACCGTCGTTCTCAAGAATTGAACATTTCGGAGGCATCACTGAGATGAATTTTGCACAAAGACCTTGGTATGACGCCATACAAAGTCCAATTGGTTCAGGAGTTGAAGCCAACTGACCATCCAATGCGTTTTCGCTTCGCTAAGTGGGCCTGGGATCGACTTACAGAAGATGCCAATTTTGCCAAAAAAAAATCATCTTTTCAGATGATCTTGGCGGGTATGTAAACAAGCAAAATTGTCGCATTTGGGGCACAGAAAACCCGCACGCATATATTGAAAAGCCGATACACCCAAAACGAGTCACTGTTTGGTGCGGATTTTGGTCCAGAGGCATAATTGGGCCATTTTTCTTCGAAAATGAGCAAGGAGTGGCCGTTCACAAAAATTGAAGAGGAGGATATTGGCAACATTTGGTTTCAACAGGACGGCGCTACGTGCCACACAGCCGAAGCTACACTCGATGTTTTGCGCCCTGTTTTTGAAGATCGCATTATCAGCCGCAGAGCAGATGTTATTTGGCCACCTCGGAGCGGCGCTTTGACACCGTTAGACTACTATTTGTGGGGTGCCCTCAAAGATAAGTGTTACGCCAACAAGCCAGAGACAATTGACGCTTTAAAGGACAATATTCGTGAAACCATTGGTGAAATACAGCTGCACACAATCGATAATGTGCTTAAAAATTGGACCGATCGTGTAGGCTACTGCATGGCCAGCCGAGGCAGCCATTTGAATGAAATTATTTTCCATTATTAACGGGAAGGATTGTACTTTCAAATAGAAAAAGAAATTTGAGATAATATTCAGTAGTTTTTTTTATAGCATTTTCAAAAAAATAAAAGTTATTTGGCGGACCCTTTATTATAACATATTATTTTATCAGACAAATCAAGGAAATCATAAGGAAGTGCTGACAGACACAGGACAAGTCAGCCCTGCCAGTAGAAAAGACGTGCCAGTTCTATTATGAATATATTATTAAAGTTTGAATTAGACTATTTGTGTTCCTTTTTCCCCTTTTTATTTACGAATTAACATTTTTTATACTACACTGGTACTAAATTTAAAACAAATTTTCCAGAAATCAATTATAATAAAAATATAAATTATCCAACAATTTTTTGTTTTGCGGACCATTTGACGCTCCTTTTGTGAGTAAAGACCGGGCCATGATGCCCCCTTGCTCCCCCCTCGCTACGCAACTATAATGCATATACATTTTTATTTGCTGGAACGTTTAGACGGACAAAAACGTATATGCGTTGCTGACAAACAAACAAACGAGAATGAAATTGTCGGTATGTATGTACTTACATTTATGCTCATTGCAGTTAGTTATTGCTATCAATTAAAAAAGTATGAATATGCTTAAAGTTTTTGTAATTATCTTATTAATTTTAAACATCATTCACCATGTTAATGTGAAATCTAAAAATTTTTTTTAACTCTTGGTGTTAACAACCTTGGCTATACTAATGTGTTCAAAACATGGATGCAGGGTATCGAAAATTCGGCTCAGCAGAATTTAATGCTCATATTTGTTTTATATACAACTGAAATTTAATAATAACATCGCCCAGAGTTAAAATGGACATTTGTATTATAACAATACCATTGGCCATGATAAACTGACTAACTGACTGACTGACATTACTGGCTGCATATTACAATGGGGATTAATTAAGTTTATGAATTTTCAACATTAACAAAAAAAAAAAAATGCATATAAATTAAACAAACAACATAAAAAGCTTTATAGTTAATAGTATTACGGGTAGAGTTCTGTTGTTTGGGGAAATATTTTATATCCAAAATGGGGATCTAGAACAACATCCCTTCCGAAAGTACATATAATACATGTATACACACATCTGAAACTAGAGACCCAATGGATTTAAAATGTGATTGCTATTTTGATAACATGATATTGTTTCCTTTTAGTACGAAGTCAATGGAATATATTTCTCAAGAATTTCTTAAGAAACATATTTACTTCTCTTTTCCATTTTATTTTTTTTTATTGATTTTTTTATCTTCGATATTTATCGTAGTTAATCAGCCCAATTACGAACATTCCCAAGGAATTTCTTTCTCACGACAAATACTTTTCTCGAGAAAAAAAATCCTCCAATTATAAATTCCGCGTGAACAAAAAAATTAATATGCGGCATCATCGAATTTCGAAGTTCGGTTTCAGTTTTTCTATTTTTTTGTATGTGCAAACGAAAACAAATTTATTTTAAAGAAAAACTAAATAAGTAATCTAACCCATAATAACAAAGTTTTTATTAAAACTCTTTCTTTTCTTGTGCATATAAATTTTGAATCTCTCCGTGACTGTGCGTGACTTTGCGTGATTATTTTAAAATTAAACTTTGGTCACAAGTCTATGGATAAAGTTTCAGATCGAACGTATGAGGAGAAGTGAGGTTTCAATCTCTCTGTGACTGTGCGTGACTATTTATGGCTATGTCAAAGTTAATCTTTTTTCACAGCAAGTCTATCGATCAAGTTTCAGATCGATCCGATAGGGGAATGGGTTTTAAATCACTTCGTGACTATTCGTGACTATATCAAAGTGAATCTTTTTTCACAGCAAGCCTATCGACCAAGTTTAAGATCGATCGAAAAAGGAGAAATGACATTTAGATCACTCCGTGACTGTGCGTGATCTGTAAAATTAATCTGTAATCACGACAAGGCTATGGGCCAAGTTTCAGATCAATTGGATAAGGGGGAATGGGGTTTACCCACGACAGAGAGACAGACAGAGAGTTTGAGTTAAAGGAAAGAGTTTAACAAGTAAGAAAATTATAGTCGGTCTAGACCGACTATACGATACCCTATACCATGCGTTTAGAAACCCTATCTCTTAGGCCCAACTAACTGGACATAGAAAATAAGCAAAAACCAAATTTGAAAAAATTTTGAAAAAGTTCATATCGGATGCTATATCTATATGGGGACTAGGTCCAAAAATGGACCGATCCTGACCATGGTTGGTAAAGTCTCTTGTATTTTGCGAAAACATATACAAACAAAATTTGAGAAGAATCAGTGCAATATTTTTGTTTTTTAATAGATTTAAGTGAATATCGGGAAGCAGCTCTATATGGGGCCAAAGGGAGCATTTTTGGACTACTCATTAGTGGATGTAATGAACGACGGACGGACGGACGGACATTGTTAAATCAACTCAAAAAGTGATTCTGATTCGATCGGTATAATTAAAGATGGGTCTGGGTCAAATATTTTTGGTTGTTACAAACAGCAGCACAAAGTCATTATACCCAAACCACATAGTGGTATAGAGTATAAAAAATGAAGAGCATAGCTATGATGCGCGCACTTGTGGAGGAAATTGATGTTGTAGAACAACAACAACGAAAAAGCTAAACAATTGCTTGAAGTCAATTGCCGGCTAAATCCATGGAAAACGCAATCAATGCCTGAATTGGCTTTCATTAAAGTTAACGAAAGATGAAGTAGGGCTTTATTTGTGGTCATCAACGTAGAAGAACAATAAAATATAAATTTTTTTTATTTAAATTTTGTTTTATCAAAATACTTCTCGTCTGTTTCGCAAGGGAAATTTTTGAGGGAAAAAACCAAAAACAAATGCACTGAGAATAACTAATTTTTCCCATCGAAATTTTTTCCGAAGAAATTTTTATTCATAATAGGGGAAAAGGGAGAAGTGAGATATTTCATGCGGAATTTTTGCTTAGAATTGGGCTGAATATTTAAGCTTCTTTTTATACCCTATACCACTATCTGGTTTGGGTATAATCACTTTGTGCTGCTGTTTGTAGCTATCAAAATATTTGACCTAGACCCATCTTTTATTCTACCGATCGACTCAGAAGTACTTTCTGAGAATCACTTTCTGAGTCGATTTAGCGATGTCCGCCCGTCCGCCCATCCGTTCGTCCGTCGGGCCGTCTGTATGTCCATGTAAACCTTGTAATCACACTACAGGTCGCAAATATGAAAATATTTCAATGAATTGGTGCATAAGTTTTTGTCGGACATAGGATGAACGCTATAGGAATTGGTAAAATTCGGTCCGTGTTCACACCTAGTCCCCATGCAAATGACCCCTATGGAATCGACTTAAATTACCATAAGATCCGAACTATCATATAGATCTTGGTCAAATTGGGTTTGTGTATGTTTATTGTATCCATTAATCTGTAGTCGAGAAATAATCCCTTTAGGACAATTCTTTGTCATGGACCCCATATAAAGTTTCTTTCCGATTTTCACTTAAATCTATCAAAAAACAAAATTATTGCTAAAATTTTTTTCTCAAATTTGGTTTGTTTATATTTTTTCAAAATATGGTCAGGATCGGTCCATTTTCGACCTAGACCCCATATAAATATACCATCCGATACGAAGTTTTTCATATCAGCAGCCAAAAAATAATAGCAATGCCACTCAAATTTGGTTTAACCATATTTTCTATATCCACTTAGTTGGACCGAAGAGACAGGGTCTCTAAACCATGGTATAGGGTATCGTGTAGTTGGTATAGACCGAATATAATTTTCTTACCTTTTTTACTTTGTTTTTGTTAGTATTAAGTAGTATTTAAATTTATTTTTTTTTCTTGTACATTTTAAAATTTAATTTTAATTAGTATTCAATACTTCTATACAAGATTAATTCTTTGTACTAAATTATAATTTATGAAATTCAATAAATAAATAAGTAAATAAATAAATACTTATAATCATCATGCCATGCTGACCTTTTATACTAAATGCAAGAAGACAATTTTTGGTAATTTATTTAACTTCTAAGTCATATAAATCACAATAAGAATCGAATGTAATAATAATTTAATATTGTTCGAAATTGCCCATTAAGTCTATTGAATACTTAAATACATACTAACATATACCCTGCAAGCTTTGTTAATTAAGAGTTAATAACAATTGAAAATTTTGTTACAGAAATAAAAACTAAATACTCAGCCTTAGAAATATAGTTTCTTTGTTAAACGTAAAAAATACAAAGGATTCAATAGAAATGAAAAAACATTATTGACAGCATTTTCTCATGATATGACAAAATAAAAATTGTTTTAATGCCTACAATTTAATGTTTGAAAATAACTACAACTTGGCCACCCTGTCCCAGTTCATTAAACATCACGACGATGCAACAATTACAAAAGAACAATCAACCATTTACAAAAGCTAAAAGCGCTGTTAGCTGCAAAGCAAAAATTACGAGCAAAATTCAGCAAAAACAAAGCTTTATAAAATTATAGCCTTAATAATGTGAAATATTTGATATTATTAATGCATGCCAGGATAACAAGAATTCAACAGCAAAGTCAACATAAAAGAGACACAATAATTGTAAGCTGTGTGCCACAAACAAATTCGTTTTAACACATCAAGGAAGTTATTTCTCATTTTGTGTAATTATAACGCCCTCCTTTAGCCCCATTTTGCACTCCCCTTGGCTATCCAATAACATTATTAAAAAAATCCTTTATCATTATATTTTTTTATATATATTATAAAGAAAAAAAAAACCAAAACAAAAAACAAACGAAAAAAAGGAAGCTGAAAACCGGATATTTAATGAGTTTAATTAACATAACAATGTATGTTAATTACATTTTTAATGTTTTCATTTCACAACATTTTGTGTTCAATTTTTATTTTCATGTCTATCTGCTGGTTGGGTGTTGAGTTTTTTAATTCTAGTTCATTGTTTTTTTTTTTTTTTTTTCTTAGTATTTCAATTTTTAAAACATTTGTATACCCTGCACAATATTGTGTACATAAATTTTAATATTCCGTTTGTAATTTATCGAAATGAAAATAAGGAACCTATATCGTTCGCTACAAGTGAAAAGAATCTGTAAGTCCAAATGTAGTTATGTCTACCTAAAATATGAAAAAAATATCAAAACTCTTAAATTAACTAAACAATTAAAAAAAAAAAAATTATTTTTAGTTATACTTTGAAAAAATTACTTTAAAAGAGGCTAACTGCTCTTCCTACAAAAATAAGTTCTTGATGACAAAAATCTTCAGTATCTTAGCCGCCAATAACACCGGAATTTTGAGCGAAAAACTCTGTTTCCCATATAGATTTTTTTTGACAGAAAAAAATATGGGCTATCAAACAAGAACCACCATCACTGTGTATTTTACCTTAAAAGTCTGAAGATAACAGCTTTTTTTGCTTTTTATTTAATGTAACAATAATTTAAAATAAAATTCTTTTCTGAAAACAATTAGTTTTGTTCGATCATAGATCATATACAGTGGTGGTTAGCTATTTAGGAACAAGTTTTTGTTGTGTATTGAAAAGAATATTTCAGCCAATTCTAAATCGTTTATAAAACTACAACATATTTAAGTTCTTAAGTTCTTCATTCATAACAAAATAACAAACTTCTTCTAGTGATTCTAATCGTAAATAAAATTTATCTTGCCCGAACACTTAAATAAGGACAAGTGCACTTCTCTATATATTAACACGTGAAGGTAAATTTTTAGTTCTCTTTTTAAGCAATATACGGGCATGGAGGAGTGTTGAAATTGGCACAGTTATAGTCATATGGAGCAGAAGCTGAGAATGATAAAATTTATATTTAATCTGTCCTAAAAATATATTAAATTAAATAAAATAAAATATTTCTAATAATTCGTTACACCCTGTCAATGCGAATGATTTAAATTGTATATCAGACACTTTGTGTTGAATTGTGAATTTCTGAAATTGATTAACATACCTTTAGTCTCATTTAAATATTCATAAACTTTTTATATATTTGGATTAAAAAAACAATGAAAGACAAAAATTGAATGAAAAAATAATATTTCCTAGAATTTGCACTCGAATTTCGAGTGCTAGACAATACTAGTCTATATATTAATACGTAAAGGTAAACCTTTCGACCACCTTTAAACAAAATGCAAACACGGAGGAGTGTGAAATCTTAAATAGTTATTGTTCATATGGAGGAGAAGTGCAGCATGATAAAATTTGTGTAGAATATATGCTAAAAATTTATTATTTTAAATAAAATAAAATAAAATATTTTTAATAAATAATTTTGTAAGAGCCTAAAGGTATGTTAATCAATTTTAGGCGATGGTTTCAAAAAAGAGTATATTTTAATCGCCCTGTGTTGAATTGTGAATTGCCTAAAATTGATTTGCATATCTTTAGGCTCTTATATAATTATTTTTTACCAATCTCATTTATATTACTTATGTGTGTTCGTCAAATATATATAGTAAAATTTAATGAATTTGATTTTAAAATTCACATTTTAATGAATTTTATTTAAATATTCATAAAATTGTTATGTATATAGATTAAAACATTGAAAGAAAAGAATTCAATGAAAAAATAAAATTTTATGGAACTTCCACTCGAATTTCGAGTGCTGGGCCCTGCTAGTATAAACAAATATAATAAACTTCTTCAAAATGAAATAAATTGTTTCTAAAAGATTTTAAAGCTAATATTTCGTCGGAAATCCTTTGGATTTAATGATTGCTTTCAAGTAACTTGCGACATCTTTCGACGGGAATATTATTCAAAATATTTCCAACATTTCGAAATAACTTATATTAATGCTTTGAATTCAGAGTTAATTTGGACCAATTTTGTCTCCATTATTAGGGGAATTCGGTACAATATTTGACTTCTCAAAAGTCTGTTTTTTTTTTTGTATATAACGATATCCATGGAAACAAATTTAAACTAGCGTTTATGGTCCCTAACTAAGGTTTAATTATACTCATCAGTGACTCAATAATGTGCAACGCTATATGACTAACATTTATTAATATTTTAATAACATTTATATACTAAGTCATTAACAACTCCAGTAGGCACATAGCCACCTTGAATGAACCAAGGCACATACTATTGACGTTTTTCTCACTTCTCAGCCTGACAAGTATGTTTGTGGGAATGAGCTCAAGAGTTTTTAATATAGATAGATGCTGCTGTGAAAATAGTAGAACAAATTAGAGTGCTTGCGCATTTCGATTAAATTAAATCAAAAATCTTGTTATAATTAGACTTAAAGAAATGCAGCCGGTATCATCGATCACGAATTCACATATTGGCGTGAAAATAAAGACTCCGTTACTGATCTGTTACGCAAACAGGCGAGAACTGAATATGACAAAGTTCCCTTAGGAACATCGTCGTGCTGCTTAAGTTCTTTCTGCACCTTTGGACAGGAAGAACTTTTGGTTATTCATTAAAAAAAAGAAAAATACTCATTCTGCTATTCTAAAATTTTTATTAAATGACCAGATATTCACGCGGTTGATAAGGATAACCTTTTAGCTGGTCTTTTTGGAAAAAATTCGTTCTTGCTGCAAAGCGATAAACCACCACAAACTCGAGAGAGTATCTTGTACCATGCGAAAAATATTCTTCGGATCTCATCGTAAAGTAGTCTCAAGTGCTGGATGGTATACCAGCGCTGGCGCTGAAACAGAACCCTTCGACGCTAGCTAGTCCATTGGCCAACCTCCTTAACTTAGTAAATTGCTGGCGGGTGTATAAAGTCCCACCAATCGCTTAAAAAGTGAGGCTAATAACCCTAAATGTACCTTCAAATTGTTATCTTCTCTGCGCTCTTAAAGGCGATAGAGTGCATGATTAATTACCATCCTCTCAACTAGCTAGAGGCCAACGCACTCCTTAACGATCGACAATATGGCTTCCGGTAGAAATCGTTCTACAGGAGACCTGTGAGTTTTTTTTTTTTGAGCACTAGAGTTGATGCATTCAAAATTTTGGTGAATTGTGGTTGCTCTAAATATTTTCCAGGAATACGCTCCCATGGGGAACGACGAATTAATATCAAAACTTATTCCATTTTGGGCCGCCATTGAACCCTCTCGATTTAAATAGAGTTTTCTCAGAGACCGCGCAATATGTGTTATTATTTCTGGGTCTCAATTCAGGGTTCTCTTCCTTAACCCTGTATTTTCTTTATATTCATGAAGTAGACAATGAATGCCACACTTAACCAAAACCTATTATCACTCTTAGAGAGGAAAATAATCAATGTGGTTTGTTGACCTATAGGGCTTTGGACTCAACAATATATGGGTGGTATAGGTATTGAGGAATCGGATTCTCTTGATGTTCTGGCCATAAGAATTCATTACGATGTCCGTTGGAATGAACGTATTTTTCCAGTTTCGAAAGAAGCATTCAAATATCTTGGTTTTCTAAAATGGTGCAAAAATACTTCATTCCTTTTGGCCTCCTTAAGAACTTAACCACCTACGTCCGACCTAAGTACTGGACCGTGTACAAAGGAGTGCTATGATGTTCATTAATGAAAGTAGGGGGAACCATACTCTATTGACGCGTTGGAAAATCGTCGGAATGTGTTTTGTGCAACACTGTGCTATAGATGCTGCCATAGGAGATATTCTTCTGAGATTAGCAAATTTATGCCAAGTCCCCCAGCCTCAGTTTGCATTATCCGCTTATGTAGTGTATCACGTTCGTTTGTAGTCTATTATCCAGATGGAAGCACAATGCTTTACACAGAAAATTCGTTTACTGGTCACACTAGCCATATATATTTTCTACCAGTTACAATTAACTAAAATCCTTCTTTCCATAAAATTTTTTCCTGAGATCAATACAATGCAGTGTTAAATTCGGCTGTGCCGAATCTTTGATACCCCCCCACCTCGGTTTGACTATTGATAATAAATGTAAACAATATATATAAAAGTAAACAATTTGTTAAACTTAATACCGCATAACAGATGATTTTTGTTTATTTCAAGAGTTGGTCTATAAAGCTCTCTCACATTAGTAATTCAAGCTCCAACGAGGAAAGATCGTTTTCGTCTTTACTATTATTTGGGATAAAAGAAAACAGGTTTCGGTGTCTACTTTTAGGTCATCGTGGTTGCTGATCGGCACGCATTTATATTATATACCTATATGCATGCGTTTCCGGTTATATGATATAACCTCTCGTTTAATTTAAAGTTCTTGCAAATTAAATAGCTCGCCCTAACCTTCATTGCGAAAAAGCTCTCTCAATTTTTTTTTGTTAAAATATTGCCATATTTGGAAAATAAAATTTTTTTTACGTATTAAAAGGAAGTTTTCACTATATGTTGTGGTAACACAAAATTGCACAATACAATACAAAATCTGTGTAATAAAAATCTCAGAATATTGATATTTATTATATATATTATATATATATTTTTTATTTAATGTATGCATGTACTCGTATATGTAAATATTACACACAAAAAATACAACATCAAAATTTATTGGTGTGTTTTTCTTTGAATAAATTAATACATAATTTTTTTTTTTTTTTTGTAAACTTACATTGTTTTTTTTATTAACAACTAGGTAGCTTAGCATTATTTGGTTTAGATGTTGGTGAAGTTTTACTCCCTTTATATTAACCTGTAGTATCTGCTTCTCTGCTTGTCGATAAAATTTTGGATCGATTTTTAACCCCTTTCACGTGACCCAATGGACTTGAAATTTTGCAAGCAGGCTCGCGGCGATGGAAAAAATGATCTAACAATTTTTTTTAGTGATGCCAAAACTATGGAAACTTTAAAATTTTTCTACCAGTGTTGGTAAAAAAAATGTACAACGGGTTAGTTGTTATTATATTATTACCACAACGACCACAAAAACAACAAGACCAGCTATGACAACAATACAACATTTCGAATAACAACAAGAGCAATATAGCAACATCATATTTTTCATTTTTTTCAGAGATTTTCCTGGACCTGTTCTACTGCTTTTAATGATTTTTGAAACAGAAATCTTCCCGTGAACTTGATGAATTATTCTCACTAAAAATGATCACCCTAGCTGTCTATTGAGGCCGTGATCGTGACAAGAATAACATAGAAAATCATATTTATTCAAGCCTTTTTTAAGTTCTTCATTCAAATCTCGGCCCTAATCAACAGATTTGGTTGTTATAAGGACCACAAATATAAATGTTTTTTGAGGTCCAGAATTTTTTTCTAATTATTATAAACGGAATGACAAACTTTTATATACCCTATGCACACTGGGGTGGAGGGTATAAAAATTAATTGTATTAAAAAAGTCCCTTTTCTTAAAAAAAGTAAAGTTAAAGTCCCTCTTGTTACAAAACATTTTTAAAAAGAAGCTTGTCCTCTAAAAATTTACATTTTCCAAAAAAAAAAACCTTAACTAAAAATAGTGCCTCTTCTTAAATAAGTACCGTTGGGGAAAAAGTACCTTTTGCAAAATAACAACTTCTCAGAAAAAAGTACTTGTTGAGAAATAAGTTCCTTTTGTAAAAAACTTACCTTTTGCTAGGAAAGGAGCTTTTATCACAAAAGTTCAATTTCTTATAAAAGTATCTTTTGTTTAAAAAAATATCTTTACCTTTTTAAAAAAGTACGTTTTCTTCACTTACCTTTTGCTAAAAAATGTAATCTTGTTAAGAAATTACCGCTTTCACCAAAAAGTAACTCTTCGTAAAAGTATCTTTGCATAAAGAAATATATTTTGAAAAAAGTACGTTTTCTTAAAAAAGAAGCATTTCTTAAATAAGCAAATTTTTGTTTCAAAAGTTCTAAAAGAGTGCTCTCTCTTAAAAAACAATACCAATACATATTGGTCAAAAAATACCTGTTTAGAAAAAATTTATTCACCTAATATAAATTTTTCAACTCAATGTACATATCGTCTTGCAAGTGTAATACTGTAACAACTCAAAATATTACTGTTTTCCGAAAACTGCTCTATTGAGCTAGAAGAGACTCAATGATTTAGAGGAAATTACAATACATATCCTTATATTACACTGAACAAATTACACTGAACGATAAAACTTTAAACCGTAATATCTAAAAACCATCTATTTTGAGTTGTTACAGTATTGCGCTGGAAAGACGATATATATATATTAGAGTGGGTCAAATTGTAGAGGGCCGAAAAAATCTCCATGGTCTCATCGCGATTCCGGTACTGTGGGCCATAACAAGTATATTTTCCCCAGGAACCATACCTCTAAAATCATTTCCGAACCCTCCAAAATGTCGATGAAAAAAAACCGATTTATGTCGTATATTTATATTTTCAACTTAATGGTTTTTCACCTCCACTTATATTCATTGCTCACGTATTTTCTTCTTAAAAATTATTCAACCTACAAAGTGTGAAAAAAAACTTTTCTGTTTTTGCATGTTCCATCGCATTTGTTGTAACAGGCCTCAAACGATGCGAATTAAAGAGCTAAATACCGGAAAAATTAATAATTTTTTTCACAAAATACTTTACCTTATTAATTTTTTTATCGCATCCAGTCATATATCGTCTACACCAAAGAAGGGTACAAAACATTTCGATAAAGCTGAATTTCATATTCTTACTTTTTTGGTGTTTGATTATTTAAATGTGCATGAGATTGTTTGATGGTGTTGACGTCCTGCTGTTTATATGTTGTCAGATAATTTGTAATTCTGTTTTTTTGTATATTTTTTTGTTATTGTTTTGCACAGGAAGTATAATTTTTTCATTAAATAATTTTTAATTTGTATGGGGATTGTTGGAGTTAAAGTTTGTAACTATGTATTTATACGTAAAAATTACAACATAGTAACAATATTTCATGTTTATTGTTCGTGAGTTGTAAATATATATAGATGTTGTTTTTAGTTTACCTAATATTATTTTATAATGAATATATCTACTCATGCTATTTGAAAAGTATTGATTAAATAAAATATAATGTAACAAAATTAATTACTACAATATTTATAGAAGGGATTTAATTGGATTAAACTTAAAAAGCAAGTCGCTCTCATCAATTATTAAAATCCCACAGGATTAATATTTGATACCTTTATAGTTCAACGAGATTTGGCCAAAAGGTTTGTAAATGAAAAGAAAAATGATATCACAAAAATATTTACCAACCTCTTCAAAAATCTGTAAGTTTATCTTACCTGCAATGAGAAGGAAATATTTTATCAAAATTAATAAAAATAGTATATATAAACGTTCATATTTATAATAAATTAAAAAAAATTATGAGAGGTTAACAGTATCATATAAATCTAAAATTGTACGAGATGTTTTTACAATACACCAAAGTAAAAGATTCTGCTCCATCCACTTTAGCATTTATTTGGCTAAAGAGTTTTGTGATACCTAAAATAAAAGCCGAAAATATTGCCTACAAAAAATATCACATTTGAAATTTGATTATATTTTTTACTCATGTTAGAAGATATATCCTTATACAATTGTGGACATAAAATAAAATTACTCATACAATATATTTTTCTGAGTGAAAAAATAACGCTATTTTCTAGATATGCAGTACCGTTTTGATTCTTTGAAAATATAAAACAAGTAAGAAAATTATAGTCGGTCTAGACCGACTATACGATACCCTATACCATGCGTCTAGAGACCCTATCTCTCAGGCCCAACTAACTGGATATAGAAAATAAGCATAAACCAAATTTGAGTGGGATTTTTATTAATTTTTTCGGCTGCAGATATGAAAAAGTTCATATCGGATGCTATATCTACATGGGGACTAGGCCCAAAAATGGACCGATCCTGACCATGTTTGGTAAAGTCTCTTGTATTTTGCAAAAATATATACATACAAAATTTGAGAAGAATCAGTGCAATATTTTTGTTTTTTGATAGATTTAAGTAAAGATCGTGAAGCAGCTCTATGGGGCCTATGACTAAGAGTTGCCCAATAAGGATCATTTTTAGACTACTGATTAGTGGATGTAATATATACATACAAACCCAATTTGACTAAGATTTGTATGATAATTTGGATCTTATGGCAATATATGTTGATTTCATAGGGGTCATTTGTATGGGGGCTAGGTCTGAACATGGACCGATTCTCACCAATTTCAATAACGTTCATCCCATGGCCGATAAAAGATCAAATTTTGTAAAAATATATTCATATTTGCGACCTGCAGTTTGATTACAAGCTTTACATGGACACACAGACGGACGGACGGACGGACATCGTTAAATCGAATCAGATAGTTATTCTGATTCGATCGGTATAATTAAAGATGGGTGTAGGTCAAATATTTTGGTTGTTACAAACAGCAGCACAAAGTCATTATACCCAAACCACATAGTGGTATAGGGTATAAAAAATTTAGTATTTCAATGTTTAGTTTTGTAAATAAAGTTAGAGGGACATATAAGTATATGTATTAAGAAAACTTTATGGTAACCGAAAGCGTTTTATTGGTCTTCTAAAAAGGTTGTGACAGACATGACACATTTCTTTAGTTTCAAAAATACTTAACCACACTTTACCTTTCATACCAGATAAATGGAGGCTACAAAAATAGTTAAAATTAAATTTGTCTTAATTTTTCACGCTGTTTTGAAATTTTTAAAAATTCAACAGTATTTGCAAAATGTTTGAGTTTTTTTGAATAAATTGTCTTTTGTTAGCTTGGGGTCACATTTTATTAATGTGGTAAAATTTTTTTCCGAAATCCTAGGCTATTTAAATAAAATATAACATTTAGAAGTAAAAAAATTATGAATTTTTGATACAAAGTATTTAGAAAGAGTACATTTACAGAAGATTTTACAAAAATCCCATTTTTCTCGAAATCCGCACAAATAAAATCCTTCCTAAAAAATTCTGGGATATGGATTTACCTAAAAATTCAAACAGTTAATCTATAGCATGTATTTTACAAAACTGTAAAGTACCAAATCTATTTTTTGAATTCTGTTTAAGAAAATTTTTTAAAACTTGAAAAAGGAGTTTTCAAAATTTTACCAAAAAAATTTCCCATATCTAGTCTCAATGCGGAAATGTCTCAAAGATGGCATCAAATTTCTTGACATAGTTTTTTGGGCACAAAAGTGGTCTAGGGCATTTGCTATTTCTTGGCGAGTTTTTATTGGATTTTGAAGTTTTATAGCTTTTTGAAAAGACAATTTATTAGTTATACCGAATTATATAACAGCTTGTCAGAAAAATTAAACTTTAGAACAAAATTTTCGTAAATTCTGAAAAAAGTCATATTTTCCCCATATAAACACACTTTTTCAATCGCGGTGAGGAAAATATTAATGTTTTTGATTTTCCCAAAACTTTGTATATCTCAGTTTTTTTACCATTCCATACCATACTTCTAGAGGTTGGAAGTGAGAGTTCGAACGCTTTTTTTTATTAACGGCCACCCTAATATAAAAAAAAGTGCCACAAATCAAGCAAGCATTCTTCTGAAGTGAAATAGACAGTTTAATTACAATGGGAAGAAGTATGACAAGCAGGTTTCAAATTTACTTTTAATACAAAGCCTGTGTCTCTGCAAAGAAGATGTTTTGATAGAATTTTATATATAATATTTTATGAGCCATGTTATGGCGAAAAGTGGCGCATGTTTAAACCTAGCCCCCATATGAGAGTTTCCTGTGGAATCGATTTGTATTGGCCTAAAATCCAGATTATAATAATTATTGTGATCAAATTTGGTTTGCGAGTATTCATTATAGGCATATATCATCACTCCGATAATGAAGACTATGGGGCCAATATAAGACATCCTACCGATATTGACTTAAATCAATCTACTGATAGCATACATATAATATGTTAGTCAAATTTAATTTGTATATGCTTTTGGAGTACATATGGCAGACACTATAAACAAATATTTCATTGATTCTAGATTTCTGATATTAACCATTTACTTTTGATGGAACTGATACGTTAAATGCCATTTTTGAGTCGACTTCTGACATTTCTAACTGAAATATTTAATACATTATAGCTACTATAGCTAGTTTTAATAGTCTCGGTTCGTGCAAAATTGTAAATATAATTCTTAAGTTAACACAAATATTTCATTTGTATAGAGTAAATCTTGGCTTTACAGCTATAATTTGTTACAAATACCAATGATATATATATATAAATTTTTCTATAACATTTTTTCCTTGCAGTTACACTTATCTCTATAATTACGTAGCAAGTCGAGACTGCACATACTCTAAATCAAATTTTCAGTTGATTTTAAGCATAACAAATTGAGTATTGACAAAAGGGTTAGTTATTAAAAATAATTACTGTTTCTTATTCTTCTAATTACTCGTTAGTAGTGTACCAAGTCATTCATTCGTCTTATAATTATGTTATATAACAAATTAAAAAATGATTTCTAAATATGTTACTACTTCATCAATTTTCTTTTTTTTCTAAAAATTTTCCAGTAACTAGAAAAAATAATATACGGTAGAAAACTCAAGATTAAAAAATAGTTCTGTAATACGCAACCCCTGTAAATAAAAAGGCATTTCAGTTAAATGATTTCATTGTTGCGTTCCCTAAGCATAATTGTTCACGGAACCACTCGGCGTATGATTAATATAAATTTTTTTTTTTTCTAAATATAAAATAGTTATACCCCTTAATTTTCTAAATAATTGCGTTTGCGAAAAACTAATACTATAATTTTAATAAAAACAAGATTTAAACACTTTAAGGGCAACATGAAAGTTCATTTAATAACAGCGCATTTTTGTTGTACATATTTCCAATTTAGGTCAAGAGAAAAAGAATTGCTTGTTTTAATTGTTGTTGTTATTTGTGTGTTTTTTTAAATGCTATGCTGGGGATTGATGCCAATGTTATTGTTGTTTGTTGGAAATAAACTTGATCGTAAAACAACCAAAAACAACATACATCATTTACTTAGCACGGTTTATAACCCCCAAAACGCGTTGTTTAATACAATACGAGTACATAAATGAATTATTTTTTACAGGATTTTCAATGTTGTCGGTGTTAAATGAACTTTGTTGTGAGTTTTTACAAGCTATATAACAAGTTTAAAAAAGCTTTAAAAATAAATATTAATTTTCGTAGAATAAATAACAATTAAACGTTTGCTGTACAAAATTTAAGCTGAACAATATCCTTTTTTAATCCCTTAAATGGCTTAGGTGGAATATTTAGTAAAATAACCATACCAAAGCAAAGTTAAAAAATGTTGCATGGATTTAATTATTGAGATGGAAAACAAAAATTCTAACGTAATTTAATTTTTAACGAATTTAAATTTGAAATTATTCTGTGAATGAACTTCTGCGCAAGCGGAAGTTGGAGGCTAAAAATCTAGGCCCCATAATTTCCATAATAAGGGGAATCTATTAAACACAAACATTTTTTGACATCTTATTGTTTTTTTTTTTAAAAAAAATTTTGTTAACAAAATATTCAAAATAATTTCCTTAGTTTTATAATTCTTGTTTTCAACTCGAATAGTGTGTGCGCTGTCAAGCATGTGAAGACCAGCTTAAAAAATATAGCTTCACAGTGCCTTGTTTCATAGACAGTAAGATCAATAATAAGTCAGAAAATTATAGTCACTCTAGAGCGACTATACAATACCTTATACCATGCATTTCGAGAGAGGGTCTTGTATCCGACTTGGTTGAGGCAATAAGTGGATATAAGATGTAAGTTTACACAAAATTGTAACGCTATTGCTATAAATTTGAAAAAGCTCACTCCTGGTACTATTTTTCAAAAATATATATTGGACGTTTCATGTCAAGTGATCCTACTTTTGAAACCGATGTCTTCCGATCAGGATGAAATTTACACCAAGGCTAGTCCTATTAGATATTAGATACAATTTTTCAACAAGATCCATCCAGAACTTTCTGATTTAGAGGGGGTCAAAATTTTACATATTGACCAAACAGGTGTATCTTCTCATCCATGTAACTTTTTACCTATTATTCTTAGCAAAATTTGTCCCAAATGGTTTAGATAGCTATTTCTTCAGTCTTTCGGAAATAAAGTTAAAAAAATAAAAAAAAATTTTTGATTTTTTTTTCAAAATCAAAATTTTTTTGAACTTTTTTTCAAAAAAGCAAATTTTTTTTTCTCAAAAGATAGCTTAGCTTTTTTCCTTTAAGAACGTTTTGGTAGCTTAGTGGGTTGCGAGTGGGATATCTATCAAAAAACATGTTTTGTAATTCAAGACAACGGTTTTTCAATTTATAGCATATGCACTAATTTGAATTTGCTCCTCTTAGTGTGTTAGTGCTTCTAAAACCTTAAAAATAAAGCATATGCTAAGAAACTAGACAAATTAGCCATTCCGACAGTATGTAACGTAGCTAAATAAAATTTAATACCCTCAATACTGTAATAACCACAATATGTTAACCTAAGGAAAAATCACTTTTTTGTTGAAAAATTATTTTTTTAATTGTAATAATGATTATTTATTTGTAATAATATTTAAATTAATATATAATTGTAATAACAAAAATAAATAGATAGTTTAATAAAATTTAATTTTAATCATATTAGATCCATTTATATCATAACTATTTTTTACTTAATTTATTGTAGCTATAGTATTTAAGTTTTGTCACGCTTTAAAAATCCAGTCTTTTGTCTAGCTTATTTGTCGCACTTATTTGGGCTTTTTTGTAGCCAATCCTCTCTTGGCGTTGCTAGGTTCAGCTGTTGATTTCGCTGATGGTTTCTTTTTTGGCTTTGGAAAGAAATCACATTGAGTAGAGGCAGAAAACTTTTTCATCTTGAGTTTTCCATCGACAAGCGGTATAAATTCATGGTATTGAGCGGTGCCATCGATTGTTACCGAATCTGCTCTTCAGTGTTTTCAATGATTCCTCATGATCCTCTTTGATACTAAAAACTGTTTTAGTTTCATTGCAATAATCCTTTACCCAATGGAATAAAGCAGTCACATCTAAGATGCGATCTTGATGAGAGCACTGGAGGCTATACTTCACTGCATTTCTTTTAAGGTTTGCTCCAATACCATCAAATGTTCCTTTACCATGAGCACTAGGATAAAAATGCCACTCAGCTGGCACTCCAAAATCGGTTCTATGAGCCATAAGATTTGCGAAGCTACTTTTGTTTTTAAATGTTGACGAGCTCCATCCGAAACGAAGTATACCTTCTCTACTGTAAATTTAGATTTGAGATATTTTAGTATTATCTTAAATCGTCGGATATGATTGTGATACTTTTGTGTTCCACTTTTTCATATATAAATCAAATTTGAAAAAAAATGCAATATTTATATTTTTCAAAAGATTAAAGTGAAGAGCTGGAGTCAGATATATATGGGCACTAGAACTAAAAATGGTTCATTTAATTTATTTTTAGGTAGCCATTAGCGGGTATAAAAGACACAAATGCACCAAGTTTTATCCATACATCTGGCGGCCACACCTACTTTAACGCCCACTTTTTGTATATAAAATTTATTTTCTGTTTTTTGGTATATTTGTTTGCTATAAAATTTTTATTTTTCAACGGCTTTTTCTGAAATTTGGTACAAGTGATCTCTGTACTCCAGCGAAGGTCAAACTATATATCTTTCGGGCAACGCCTACCTTTGCGCCCACTTTTTTATAAAACTCATATTCTATTTTTTGGTACATTTGTTCGCTATACAATTTTGTATTTTTCAGTGGATTTCTCGGAAATTTGGTACACACGGGAATAAGTTTACGATGAAAAAAATCCCCAAATTTAAAAAAAGGTCCCCAAAAGAAATGAACAAATTCCCCATTTTTTCAAAACGCAATAAAAAAATGAACTTACTACCCAAATTCGTTCTTAAATTTTTACATATTTTTATATAATGAATTTTGTTAAATATTTATTTAAGTGAAAATTTGCATACTGATCTCAATATCTGTCCTGCAATATACGCATTTAAAATCTGTATTCTTTTCAATAGCATCATTTCGACGCACTCTCGGATCGCACCTCAGCAAGCTTTGTTAAGGGAAGCGGAAATGCCTAAATCTACTCAAGTGTGTCTAGAAATCCATCCGCTAAGACAAGCTGAATCCAGGGAATCTGAAACTCCTTAAACGACTGTTTTTCTCATAGACAATTTTATGTCGCCTGGTCCAGAGTATAATATTTTCGTATATGCACCAGAAGAAAAAGCCAGAAATGTTGTATATCACAAAGCTCTAGAATAACTAAAATTCGTAACTTTTAGACATCACACGCTCAAAATACTCTATGCATAAACATAGTTAGATGTAATGGTAAGCAGGCACAGGGTACTTCGTGCCCAATAAATAGATTCCCAAAAAAATGAACGTATTCCCCAAAAAATTGGGGAATAACTTCACGATTAACAAATTCGCCAAAGTTTAAAAAAAATGTCCCCGAAAGAAATGAACAAGTTCCCCATACTGCTCTCATATCTGTCCTACAACAAATTTATTTAATATCTGTACTCTTTTCCGTAGCATCATTTCGGTGCGGGGAATCGGGGCGCGGACGCGACGCAACGCGCTCGCGGAATACAGCTTAGCTAAAATATCGAAATGATCTGAAAAATATATTTTGGCGTTTAAAGTAAGTTGACGAAAACTGCGTGGCAGCTAGGGTATGGCTGCCAAATGCGCAGAAACGGCTCGCGGACGCGACGCGAGGCGCTCGTGAAACAAAGCTTAGATAAAATATCGGAATGATCTGAAATATATAATTTGGCAATTACAATAAGTTGACAACAACTTCACGGCAGCACTGGTGTGGCTGCCAAACGCGCGGACGCGGACGTGCCTCGCTCGCGGAACACAGCTCAGTGAAAAGTCTTATGATAAATTTTATCTACGTATGTGCAATAATTAGCTGTTGATCAAAATAGGCCCCATATATAAGCAGTTGCTTAAAGCAACCTTGCGACACAATTTTAAAGTATTTTTGCTGTAGCGTCTTTTAAAAAAGCTTCTAAATTAAAAAATCAAAAAATTTTAAATTGAAATAAAAAATTAATTTTCTCCCAAAAAGACGTAAACATTACGGAATTTTTTTCACCATGAACAAATTCCCCAATCCCATACAAATTTTTGGGGAGCAAGTTAATTTTTTTGAGGAATTTCTTCATTGGGCACTAAGTACTCAGTACGATAGTAACAAAATATCGTTTTTTTTAAAACTTGTCACTCCATTCGTTATGCTTCGAAATTAATTCTTTAGAACCCATAAAACACATATATGCCTGATCTTTAAACAATAGAATTTGATTTAGCTATGACCGCCTGTCCGTCTGTCCATCTGTCCGTGAAAATCACGATCACACCCATAATAACTAAGCCTCACTCTTCGTTTTTGCACAGTATCGTTTACTAAAAGCCTAGTTGAGCTTATATGTAAGCCCAATGGGATACTAGATGAATTAAATTGGGAAAAAACTCTTGAAATTATAAAAATATTCAATGTGTTTGTTGTTTCTCTTAAGATATACTTACGCTAGGGTGGCCCTTCATTATATGGAGGGAAAAAAAGTATTCAAACTCTCGGTCGCACCCCCTAGAAATATCCGAATAGCAAGAAAAACTGAGAAATACAAAGTGTTTGGCAAACAAAAATATGTAGAGGTGGCTCAACGCGATTGAAAATTTCAGGTGTGTTTTATATGAGGAAAATATGACTTTCTTTCAGATTTTACGAAAATTTTGTTCTACACTTTAATTTTTTCGACAAATTGTTATATAATTCGGGATCAGTATTAAATTACCTTTCTAAGGAGCCACAAAACTTCAAAATTAAATAAAGATTAAATAAAGACCACTTTTGTGCCAAAAAAAAAAAATAGATCATGAAATTTGATGGCATTTTTTTTTTTTTCAAATTTAAGAAATTAATTTAAGCCAATATTTTGTTTTAAGAAGAGCCACAAATGAGCCAAAGATAATAAAAAACATTTTATTCAAAAGAATGTGAAATATAAAATTAATATAATAATATAAAATTAAAGAAAAGCAATACTTATTGCAAGTCGTAAGTGATTACAGAAAACACTTTGAATCACACACTGAATTACCCTTAAATACACCAAAATAAATAGAATTAATTTTATATTTCATATTATTATTAGCATCGCATCTAAAAATTCAACAGCACTTACAAAATATTTGAATTTTTTGAAAAAAATGTCTTTTATTAACTTGGGGTCATATATGACCCCAATTCCAAAAGGGTTAATGAGGTCATATTATTATTTTTCGAAATCCTGGGCTAATAAGATAAACTATAATATTTAGAAGTAGAAAAGTGATGAATTTTTGAAACAAAGTATTTAGAAAGAGTACATTTACAGAATATTATATAAAATTCCCATTTTTCTCGAAATCCGCAAAAACAAACTCCCTGTCCATTTGTCCAGATCCATTTTTTATTATTTTGTTTAAGAAATTTTTTTAAAACTTAAAAAATGAGTTTTCAAAATTTTGTCCACAAAATTTCCCATTTTCGGTCTAATAAAACAATACTTCACATCTGAGTCCTAGCAAGTTGAAAAAAATTACATCATATTTCATGACCTAGTCTTTTATGGCGCAAAAGTGGTCTGAGGCATTTGCTATTTTTTAGCGAGGTTTTATTTGATTTTGAAGTTTTATAGCTTTTGCAAGGTTAATTTAATACTGATCCCGAATTATATAACAACTAGTCGGAAAAATTAAACTGTAGAACGAAATTTTCGTAAAATCTGAAAAAAAGTCATATGTCCCCATATAAACACACTTGAAATTTTCAAACGCGTTGAGGCACGACTAAATGCTTTTTGATTGGTCCAAAACTTTGTATTTCTCAGTTTTTTTGCCATTCCCATATTTCTAGGGGGTGAGACTGAGACTTTGAACACTTTTTTTGTTAAGGGCCACCCTAATATATGTCACCTAACATATGTATACTCTAATTATTTTTATTGTAGCAGTCGTTGTAGTTGAGGCACATTATGAGGGTGTGTATGTGTAGTTCCAGAGCATGCGTGTATATAGTTTAAGTAGGTATTGCCCCAAATTTTTTATCGTTGTCCCGATATAATAAAGAAAATATTAGACCTAACAAATGTTCCTTTTTTTACAAAATGGTTGTTCTTTAAATAGTATATTTTCTACAAAAAAACATTTTTTAAAAAAGTAATTTTTCTTGAAAAAAAAACTTGTTCTTCTAAAAGTAGCTTTTCTTACGTTTAATTAAAAAAAAAATTACCTTTTTGAAAACAAGAATTTTAAAAGTATCCTGTTTAAAATACCCTTCATTAATAATATACTGTTCTCAAAAATTAATTTTTTTTAATTCCTTTTTTTGGAAGAAAACTTTTTTTTTGTCCCGTTTTCAAAAAATAAATTTTGTCAAATAGTTCCCTTTTGTTAAAAAGTAGCATTTTTATAACATTCCTTTTTTAAATGTATTTTTATACCCTCCACACCACTGTGCCGAGCGGGTGTATATTGGTTTGTTATTTCATTTATAACGCATCAAAGTAAAGTATATATATTCGTGATCCTTAAAGCAGCCCGAGCCGACATAGCGATGTCCGTCTGTCCCTCTGTCACGCTCATTACCAAAGTAAACCATCTACCTTTGTAAAGTTATGATAATATTGTTTTTATATATATCGAGAAGGTCTGTTTTGAAAATAGAGTAAATCAGGCATCATTGTGCCGAGGTATGCCGAAAAAGATAAAGACACTTGTAAAAAATTTCAAAAATTCAGTGTGCTTATCGTAATAATTTAGTATTAAGCTCATCAAATTATCGAATTGTTGCTTTTGAAACTTTTTCTTTTAACTAAACTCTGTCTGTCGTCTGGTTGCCATGGGGCAACCCCATTCGCCCCATCCCAATTGATCTGAATCTTGGCCCATAGTCTTCTTATCACTACAGATTAATTTTGGGATAGTCACGCATAGTCACGCACAGTCATGGATTGATTTAAAACCCATTTCCCCTTATCCTATCGATCTGAAACTTGGTCGATACTTTCTGTGAAAATCCTTAACTTCGACATAGTCGCGTATAGTCACGCACACTCACGGAGTGATTTAAGCCCAATTTTCCCACATCCATAGACTTGTTGTAACCAAAGATGAATTTTAAAATAGTCAATAATAAAATATAATAAAAACTTTGTTTTTATTGGTTAGATTATTAAAATATCTTTTTATATTTGTTATAAATAGTGCAATAAGTTCATGCGGAGGGAACCAAAGTTTCGGCACAGCTGACTACAGCACTTTTGCTTGTTTGGAAAAGTATCTTTTTTTAGAGTTCCTTTAAAAAAAATTTATTAGTACCTAACACATAAAAACAAAGTTTTTATTAAAACTCTTTCTTTCCTTATGCATATGAGTTTTGAAGATCTCCGTGACTGTGCGTGGCTGTGTGTGACTATCTTAAAATTAATCTTTGGCCACAACAAGTAGTATGGACAAAGTTTCAGATCCATCGGATGGGGGGAAGTGGGGTTTTAATCCCCCCGTGAGTGTGCCTGACTATGCCAAAGTTAATCGTTTTTCACAGCAAGTCTATCGACCAAGTTTTAGATCGATCGGATAAAGGAAAATTGGTTTTAATTTACTCTATGTATGTGCGTGACTGCGCGTGACTATGTCAAAGTTGATCTTTCTTTACAGCAAGTATATCGACCAAGATTCAGATCGGTCGGATGGGGGTAAATGACATTTAGATCACTCTGTGACTATGCATGACCATGCGTAACTGTGCGTGACTACCCCAAAATTAATCTGTAGTCACGACAAAACTATGGGCTAAGTTTCAGATCTATTGGATAAGGGGGATTGGGGTCTACCCATGGAAGGCAGACAGACAGAGAGTATAAGATAAAAGAAAGAGTTTAAAGAAAATATAATGTTTATAAAAAAAAAAATTTTAAATTTTGATTTTTTTTAAAGAGTACTCTTTTGTTAACAAGTACTTTATTCTAAAGTACCCATATTAAAAAAAATTACCTTTTAATTCTTTCTATGGACATGATCACTGTTTTTATAACAAGAAATTTTAATACATACTGTCCAAAAGAAAAGCGCTTACCTAACCATTTAATCGGTATTCCAGTTTAAAGTTTCAGTATAGATAACAGTTTGTTATATTGAGTATAAAATGCATAAGGCTCAGCTGAATTTAACGCTCCTACTTGTATAAGTTTAGGGTTTATATACTGCTTGAATTTGTATATAATTTCTAAATATTACTTTAGTTGTTTTTAAATTGAATATTTTGAGAAATAAACCAACTTTTATCTTTACACTAATTTTGTTTTTATTGTTTTACACAACACTGTAAACCTTTGTGATGAACTCTCAACCATATTTCTGTTATAATACTTAGCTGAAAAATGCTCCCAATAATTCTTTAATTATTAAGTTATTGTTGGTAACAGAGTGAAATTAAAGTTCGGCTTTAAAGCTATTGCGTGAAAACCTACTGAATCCGGTAACATTTGACACCATTTAACAGTGAGATGCCCTGCTTCAAATAAGGATTAATATAGAATATAGGAACCCAGAAAATATTAGCAGATGAAATTAAACAAGTTAAATTTGCATGTTAATTCTAAATAAAACAATATGTTTTGGTGTACAGGTAAAAGTTTAAACCAAACATAAGGTGGAGATTATCCTAAGCTTACACAATCGCTATGCACCGCCCGCCTACAATCGCTTTATTTCACTAAGCAATTCACGTGTACTACTTACATATACTTACATACTTAAATAAAAAAATGACTTTATTTTTGGAAAATTCTTCATAATTTATTTTTTCTTTTCGTTGATATTGGTACGAGTTTTGCTGGTACATTTTTTCGACGACAACAATTTGTCGTTCTACCCATGTTTTTGACAGTTACCATTAAATATATATATATGTATGTGTGTGTGTTAAGGAAAAAAAAATCAAACAAATATTACCACACATTGAAAATAAGGCGGAAAAATATTAAATTAAAAAAAAAAAAATATACGTTCTACACAAAAGTTTATAAAAGTAATTCTTTTACAAGAGACGCAAGAGATGTTAGTTATATGACTGAATCTGCAGTGTAGCAAGTTTTAACCGCAATATTTTTTATTTTTTTTTTATTTTTCATTTGGCTTCAAAGTACAATGAAACAGTTTATGGATTTATTTGTGCAGATATATCTTACAGTTACTTTGCTTTTTTGGCGTTATTTTTACTCTATTTTTTACAATTTGGTGTATTCATATTTCTTTTGTTTCATTCGGGGGTGTTGGCATTGTCTGTGTATTTGAGATATTACTAACAATAAAAAACTTCACCTACAGTGTAAGATATCATGCTGCTATATCTATTTATAACCAAATAACCAACCAGTTAACCCCAAAAAAAGAAGGTCATCTTCCATTCGCCTACATTACCTTTTATAGTTTATTGGATGTCTCTCTTTTGTTAAATGTATTATCATTTTTCTCCATCTCTTAAAGGTTATTTTTTTTAAAAAACTTATCTTGATCTTTGAAAAAATTTATCTTTAAAGACGAAATATTGTAGGTGAAAGGGTCAAAATATGAATGAGTGGTATCAATTTTATCAATTTTTCTATTATAGAGACTCGTATGCTTAGTAAAACTTTTAAAAATTGTGTTAGTGATTTCATTTGGACTGGGCTACATTTTATATAAATGACAGTTTTTCCTCATTGTATATTTCTGTCAACATAACCAAAAAGAAAAATTTGTTGTACTTTCAATCATGAAATTTCACTTATTTCAAAAAAGCTTTCCATATATACTGTAAGTTGCTTTAAATGCTCTTTAAGTTTCCTAATTTTGTTAGGTTCCAGATCAAGTATACGCATTTTGTTAAAACAAAATGCGAAAAAACTTTCGGAAAATACAATTTTTTCATACTCAAAATACTATTGCGATTAAACTGACATTTACGTCAAAGAGGATACGAGAATTCATTAGTATTAAATTCGATGCACTGTGAATATTTGAATAACTGAAAATTTTAAATATTATTACCAATAATTAATTTCATTAAAATTTTTTTTTTATTTCTGCTTAGAAATATATTTTTTTTTAGAAAAGGTTCCATTTTAAATATAGGTCCTTAATTGAGAAAAAAAGGACCTCTTCAATAAAAGGTAATTTGTTAAGGCTATTCTTGAAAAACAGGTCTTTTTTAAATAAATGGTCCTTTCTTCATAACGGTAATTTTGGAGAAGAGCTACCTTTTAAAAAGAGGTAATTTTTAGAAAAATGATGTTTTTAAGAAAATATGCTTTTTCTGAAAATGAAATTTTAAAGATATATACTTTTTGGAAATGTATTGTAAATGTAATAAGAAAAGGTAGATGTTAAGAAAAGCCACTTTAATCAAAAAATGTAAATTTCAAGCAGAATCACTTTTTAAAGATAATTAACTTTTAAAGAAAAAATTATTTAAAAAATAAATTAAAATTTTTAAGGAAAGCCAATTTTTTAGGAATATGTACCTTTTTAGAAGAAATACTTTTCTAAAGAAATGAATTCTATTAAATAAAGGGATTTAAAGAAAGTGAATTTTAAAGAAAAGGAAATGAAATGAATTTTATTAAGTAAAGGGATTTAAAGAAAGTGAATTTTAAAGAAAAGGTAATTTTACAAAAGAATTTTACTGTAAGAAAAGATACTTTCTAGAAAAAGATACTTTTAAGAAAAGCGAATTTTTTAAGATAATTAATTTTTTAAAGTAAATATACTTTTTTTTAATGATACTCGTAATAATTGTTTTAAAAAAAGGTGATTTTTTAAGAAAAGTTATTTCTTGAAATAAGCAAAGGTCCGTTTTTAGAAAAAGGACGTTATAAAGAAGGTATTTTTCAGAAAATATACCTTTTTTCATAAGGTCCTTTTTAAGGACATCTACTTTTTTAAGAAAATATATTTTTCATAGTAAGAGACAATTTTTTAAACAAATTTACTTTTCAAGAAAATTACATTCTAAGAAAAGGTATTTTTTAATAGCAGCACTTCTTTAAGAAACTGCACTTTTTAAGAAAACATACTTTTCAAGAAAAGGTACCTTTTTAAGAAAAGGCAATCTTTTATTAAATGCATATATATTTTTCCCTTTTCTGATAAAAGGTACTCTTTAAACACAAGCAACATTTTAAGAAAATTTTTTTAAAAAGTATCTTTTTAATAACAGGGGAAATTTTAGGAATATTAGTTTTTTAAAGAAAATACACTTTTTAAGATAATACATTTTTTAAGGAAAAGTACTTTTCAAGAACACATATTTTTTTTCAATGTAGGTACTTTTGTACATTGTATGAAAAAATACTTTTTAACAAAAGGTAAATTTGATGAAAATATGGTCTTAAACAAATCCGTCTTATTAAGAAAAGGCTCACTTTAGAAAAAGGTATTTTTCAAAAGGGTGTTTTTAAGAAAAGGTAATTTTTAGGAAAAGGTACTTATAAAGAAAAGGTACTTTTTAAGAAAAGGGACTTCTTAGAGAAAAGACACTATTTAGAGAAAGGTACTTTTTTAATAAGCCACTTTTGAAGGAAAGTACTTTTTAAGAAAATTCACTTTTTAAGAAAAGTGGTTCCAAAAACTTTTTTTTAAATATTTGACATAAGGATCCTCTTTAAAAGGAAAATGTACTTTTCAAAAAAACATACTATATTAAAAGTGCACATTTTACGAAAAGGTACATTTTGGAAAAATGAGCTATTTAAGAAAAGGAATATTTGAAAAAAAGTTATTTTTTAAAAAATAGTACTTTTTTAGGAAAAACGACCATTTTTTAGAAGAAATTATTTTTTCAATAAAACACTTTTTATTAAAAAGTATTAAAAAAAGGGTTTTTTTTTTGTATGGCAAGGTACTATTTATAAATTAAAAATACATTTTAAGAAAAAGCACATTTTATGAAAAGTTGCTTTTTAAGAAAACGCTCTTATTAACGAAATGTGCAGTTCAGGAAAGGGTACTTTTTCAGAAAATATAGTTTTTTTCTAAGTTGTTTTTCAGAACACTTACTTTTCAGAAGTGTGATTTTTTTTTTATATCTCTCAGGGGAGATATGTAAACATATAGTAGTTTAAGATTT